>OW026305.1:2816831-4016831 GCA_932273695.1 Apotomis betuletana
AAAATATTAAAGGCTTTAAAATCTTACATAGGAAACTCCGACTCTCAGATATATTAAAATACATACTACTTCTTCTAGGACGTGAGTAAACCCGTTTCTTATCTATTTTAATATGGCTGTACAATCGAAGGGATGTTTACAAAACCAACATAACTGACTAGACTGGTTGAAACTTATAACGAAACATTTCTATTGACAGTAGGTGTCAACCAGTCTAGTCAGTTGTGTTGTTTTTGTAAACATCCTTTCAATCAATAAGCATTATGATTATGACCTCTGCTGGCTGGCGGGTGCAAACGATGCGGCCTTTCTTTTTGAAACTAACTTGAACTGGACAAGGCCGAACCTAACTAGGCCTGTCTACCAAAGTAGGTTTTTGTATGGGCGCCCAAAAGGAAACTTCGAGTAACAGGAGTATTTACTCCTGAGTGGGAGGGTAATGCGACTGCGCGAGCGCACAAACTGCGTGCAAAGGTAAGTTGGACCAGGTCAACTTGTCTTGGAGAGAGATATGCGAAGTATATATCGTCTGGTGACAACTTAAACTCACTAAAGTTTCTGTCACAGCTCTTCAAAACCTCGTATCTACTTAGTAAATTGATTCTGAGATACGAGCTTTGTTTTAAGTAGGTATTTGTTACTTAGTGAGTTTTGGTTGTCAACAGACGATATGGAGGGCAGTCGACCTCGCATGGAGCAAGTAGCCGACCTCATGGAGCAGTCGACCCCGTGTGGCGCGGAAGCGTCGCCAACACAAGTACTGGATAGGCCGCGACCATGCCACCATTTTTATCTTTTGTAGTCCAATGGCGGATGGGTTGTGAATTATACAGCTGTATTCAATTTTATATATCAAAAGAATTGAATATGGCGTTATTAAAGTAATAAGTAAAAAAATTATGATTTCGGTTTTTTTTCACAACAGTGGTCTCCTTTGTGTAATGCCGGTATCAGACATGTAAATGTGCCCTTGTAGCCTACTTACAGAATAAACACAGAATACCCATCGGAATAGGCTAGTAGACCCAGTTTTGAAATATATTTGAAATGGTGAATAATGATCTTACTAGCTCAAAAAAAATGAATTGTACTTTTGCTAATCTGTGGCGTCACGTAGAATTACCTGTAAATATTCGAAATTCGACCATCGTATAGTGCCATTCCGCTCACTCCAATATACTTTGACAGGAGATCGAGAGGGACGGCACTATTCGAAGTCGTCAAAGTAGACTTTCAGTTTTGTTTACATGACCGATGACGTCACTATCATAAACGAAAATGGCGGACAGCGTTTTAAGCATTTCAAAATACAGATTAAAAACCATATTTTCAAATACAATTTTTTCAGCCATCTTTCACTTTTATGAATTGGAAAATATATATTTAGGTTTCCTTTGCTACATACTATACGGTATAAACATTAGTATATTACAATTTGCCATGAGTCAACTAGCCTATTCATGCCACCGCAGTTCCGACTCCTGCTCACTTGTTCTTTATGATGCTAGCTTGCCGCTCAAGTTACTTCCAGCTGTGTGCAGAACCCAATTATTACGTCCCCCAAGGAAACACCCACAAGTTTACAAATTAAACTTACCTGACCAGCCCGTTGTGCTTCTCCGATTTCAGTTCCTGTCACCGCAGCTCCGACTGCGGTTCACTTATTCTTCTTTGTAATGCTGGCTTGCCGCCTATGTACCAGTAACACAGACCACCCCCACTAGACGGAGCATGTAAGGCGACCCGCGCGCACCAACGATATGGTACGGCAGAACATTAAAGTATGAACACGGCGGCCACCGTTTAGTTGCGTCCATGTTTATGAGGTCTCTCTACACCACTTAACACTACAATTTACCATGTTATTTATTTAATTTCTTTTTTCGTTGACGTGCGCATGGACGCGACTAAACGGTGGCCGCCGTGTTCATACTTTAATGTTCTGCCGTACCATATCGTTGGTGCGCGCGGGTCGCCTTACATGCTCCGTCTAGTGGGGGTTGTCTGTGACCAGTAAGTAGGTTATTGTGCCCTATAAGTACTGATTAAACTTACCGGACTAGTCCGTTGTACTTCTCCGACCGCAGTTCGTGCAGCCGCAACTCCGACTGCGGCTCGTTGTTGTTTTTCTTGACGGTGCCGTTCTGCCGCCGCCGCTCACTCTTCTGACGCTGCACCGACTCTTCTTCCACACGTCTGTAATCACTCATTGCATTAGGGATAATTGAAGGAAATGATAATACAATGTTATTGTTTAAAAAAATAATTAACCTAAATTAAAAACCGGCCAAGAGCATGTCGGACCACGCTCAGTGTAGGGTTGTTCCGTAGTTGCTCATCCTTCACAATAGACTTAAGTTACAAGAAAGATACTAAGCTCTATAAAAAGGTCGTAAACGCCAAAGTAACTGTAATTACTTGTTACCTTCTGGAAGTCAACTAACGTCCTTTTAAGAAAATTATGATATTTTGCGATAACTCAAAAACGGCTGGACCGATGTTGTTCCATAAAGTTTTCATTGAAAGTACTTATAACTTATAAGGCTTCATGTTCATGAATTTTTCCATAATTTTTTGACCGGTGGTTGAAAAGTTAGAGGGGCGGGGACACTATTTTTTTTTTTTCAGAGCGAATATTTACAAAACTGCTTACTTTATCAAAAAATGATGTTTGAAGACCCCTAACTACTATTTTCAAAAGGGTACTATTTAAACAGGCTTCTTTTTGATAGCATTATTCGCCTCAGAAAATATAAGTTACCTTCTAAATTACTAAGTCAGCCACAACCAACGCGCGTCTGAATAACAATATCTCAGCCACTAGTTATCTTCTTTGTAAGCCACTGTAATTGTAACTTAGCATGGTGATTATTTTTTAGCATCTAAATTTGAGGCATGCATTCAAATAGCAAACTTCTAAAATATTATTATATGACACCAAAATAGTAACTCTATTAGCTTCTAATTTTATAACTTAGTATGTTTAAAATGTAAGTCATCCTACATTAATCGATCGTAAAATTTACCTAAAATTGTCATCAAATAGTATATTAAAGCCACTATTATTACATATGAAATATTGAGGAGAGAACAAAACAAAATACTTAAATCTCATTTTAGGTTAGGGTCGCAGTTCAACCTAACACTCCTCCTCGCTTCGCTCGTCGTCGTACCTAACCTGAGCCAAGTCGGACCTGCCTTAGAACTAGATTAATGGGTTACGTACCGTTAATTTTTTTTTTTTTTTTTTAAGGGTCGCAGTTGAGCCTTACACTCCTCCTCGCTTCGCTCGTCGTCGTACCTAACCTAAGCCAAGTCGGATCTGCCTTAGAACTAGATTAGAGAGAACGCAGATGAACCTATTGCAATATGAACGAACGAATGACAATAAACAAACACGGGCGGGTCGGTCGGTACAAGAATCGAATGGCGCTCTCTGATTGGTGCAAATGGCCGTGGCTGTCATGGCGCGCACTCGCGCCAAATCGTTCCTACAGTGGCTATTTTCATGATAAAAGAATATGAAGTATTATTTTAGATGTTAAGTTATAATATATGATGCTGTCTATTGAAGCTCGAATATATAATTTTTGAGGAGCTTGTATTGAAGCTGTAAAGTAAAATGAAAAATGATGATGAGTTGCAAATTCCGTGGCTGAGTTAGTAAATTAGATGGCAATGTATAAATCGGAAGGACAAGTAATAATAATTGTTGATTATGACTTGATGCTTTCTTTAACATTTTTAGATGGCGTTGTAAAGAAGATGAATTAGTTTATTAGAGGCTATCTCATATTCCCGATGCTTAGTTATTAAATGAGAAGTTCGACCAAGTCCCCAAAAAATAAAATTGCGGCCGGATTTATTATTTCTCCTTTCAAAATACCTATTCAACGACACCCCACACGCTCCGCCCACTCGCACGCCAGCAACACGGCGCGCCCACATATAGTGTGACACTCACATAAGGTACGCCATGAGGTAGCCGGCCCCCAGTATGACGGCCACGGTGCCCAGCACGGAGACGCAGGACACGGCCTTCTGCGTCCGCAGCGCGTGCGCGGCGCGCTCCGCCCACATATAGTGTGACACTCACATAAGGTACGCCATGAGGTAGCCGGCCCCCAGTATGACGGCCACGGTGCCCAGCACGGAGACGCAGGACACGGCCTTCTGCGTCCGCAGCGCGTGCGCGGCGCGCTCCGCCCACTCGCACGCCAGCAACACGGCGCGCCCACATATAGTGTGACACTCACATAAGGTACGCCATGAGGTAGCCGGCCCCCAGTATGACGGCCACGGTGCCCAGCACGGAGACGCAGGACACGGCCTTCTGCGTCCGCAGCGCGTGCGCGGCGCGCTCCGCCCACTCGCACGCCAGCAACACGGCGCGCCCACATATAGTGTGACACTCACATAAGGTACGCCATGAGGTAGCCGGCCCCCAGTATGACGGCCACGGTGCCCAGCACGGAGACGCAGGACACGGCCTTCTGCGTCCGCAGCGCGTGCGCGGCGCGCTCCGCCCACTCGCACGCCAGCAACACGGCGCGCCCACATATAGTGTGACACTCACATAAGGTACGCCATGAGGTAGCCGGCCCCCAGTATGACGGCCACGGTGCCCAGCACGGAGACGCAGGACACGGCCTTCTGCGTCCGCAGCGCGTGCGCGGCGCGCTCCGCCCACTCGCACGCCAGCAACACGGCGCGCCCACATATAGTGTGACACTCACATAAGGTACGCCATGAGGTAGCCGGCCCCCAGTATGACGGCCACGGTGCCCAGCACGGAGACGCAGGACACGGCCTTCTGCGTCCGCAGCGCGTGCGCGGCGCGCTCCGCCCACTCGCACGCCAGCAACACGGCGCGCCCACATATAGTGTGACACTCACATAAGGTACGCCATGAGGTAGCCGGCCCCCAGTATGACGGCCACGGTGCCCAGCACGGAGACGCAGGACACGGCCTTCTGCGTCCGCAGCGCGTGCGCGGCGCGCTCCGCCCACTCGCACGCCAGCAACACGGCGCGCCCACATATAGTGTGACACTCACATAAGGTACGCCATGAGGTAGCCGGCCCCCAGTATGACGGCCACGGTGCCCAGCACGGAGACGCAGGACACGGCCTTCTGCGTCCGCAGCGCGTGCGCGGCGCGCTCCGCCCACTCGCACGCCAGCAACACGGCGCGCCCACATATAGTGTGACACTCACATAAGGTACGCCATGAGGTAGCCGGCCCCCAGTATGACGGCCACGGTGCCCAGCACGGAGACGCAGGACACGGCCTTCTGCGTCCGCAGCGCGTGCGCGGCGCGCTCCGCCCACTCGCACGCCAGCAACACGGCGCGCCCACATATAGTGTGACACTCACATAAGGTACGCCATGAGGTAGCCGGCCCCCAGTATGACGGCCACGGTGCCCAGCACGGAGACGCAGGACACGGCCTTCTGCGTCCGCAGCGCGTGCGCGGCGCGCTCCGCCCACTCGCACGCCAGCAACACGGCGCGCCCACATATAGTGTGACACTCACATAAGGTACGCCATGAGGTAGCCGGCCCCCAGTATGACGGCCACGGTGCCCAGCACGGAGACGCAGGACACGGCCTTCTGCGTCCGCAGCGCGTGCGCGGCGCGCTCCGCCCACTCGCACGCCAGCAACACGGCGCGCCCACATATAGTGTGACACTCACATAAGGTACGCCATGAGGTAGCCGGCCCCCAGTATGACGGCCACGGTGCCCAGCACGGAGACGCAGGACACGGCCTTCTGCGTCCGCAGCGCGTGCGCGGCGCGCTCCGCCCACTCGCACGCCAGCAACACGGCGCGCCCACATATAGTGTGACACTCACATAAGGTACGCCATGAGGTAGCCGGCCCCCAGTATGACGGCCACGGTGCCCAGCACGGAGACGCAGGACACGGCCTTCTGCGTCCGCAGCGCGTGCGCGGCGCGCTCCGCCCACTCGCACGCCAGCAACACGGCGCGCCATACTGGGCCCTTCGCCGCTTCGTCCAGCAACTCCTGTGGAAAACATTTCATTAGCCTCGCGCTCGGATCATTTGGTGAAGTCCAAACTCAGTAAGCACCTTAGTAAGCAAGCTCCTTCACCGGTTTCGGCTTGAGCATTTTCTTCACCAGCTGATCTAATGCCCGCTTGGCCTCATTCAATCTGCCATGATACTCCACGTTGTTGGGTTCTCAGAAGTCGTCACACTGTGACTGTTGTACCACTAATCATTTTTCTACTAACCTGCACGTGTGCCTCATACGCCATTACTTCTGTGGGCTTGAGCAGTCGCTTCACCAGCTGGTCCAGCGCTCTCTTCGTTTCATTCAACCGCCCATGATACTCCACGTTGTTGGGTTCGCTGAAGTCGTCGCACAGTCCACTGTTACACACCGGCCAAGTCTCATTAAGCCACTCGTATTGGATCCGCGTGGCTTCCCGCCGCCATATTATGGCTATTCGATGTTCCATCTGAGATGTATCGCTTCCTGGAAACAAGGAGATTGATACGGAATTAGATTTAAGAAAACCCCTATGGCGGCAGTTATATATGAAAATTGTTAACAAATAAAATTCCCTTGTATCAAAAATCTGCCCGCTCTGTCTTGTCTCAGGGCATATATCGCAACTTAATTAATGATCGAGACATATAATTCAACTTATCTAAACTACATATCGTCAATGGTGCACAGTGCACAGCTGCCATCAGTTCAGTGATACAGTCCGAGCAATATGTCTCTACTAATTACAGTCGCTATCTGATATATCGCAGCATATAAGTTAGGCGTTCATAAATATCTGAACACGACTCTTATTGACTGGGCGTTACAGTACATGTTCAGAGATTTATGAACGCCTTATATGCTGCGATATATCTGATGGCGACTGTACAACTAATGATTGAGAGACCAAAAACCATATTTAGTATAGAAAGGTTCAAATATTTGAAGATTGTCAGCACTTACCCGAGCCGTTAGCCAACGCCTGCACGAAGCTTGGTTGCGCATGCATATACACGTACGCGTACTGCAGCCTCTCCGGCGCGCTGCGCGCGAGTCGCCTCAGTTCTGCGCGCGCCGCATCGGCTGCGGCGCCGGCACTGCATAGTAATACGCAGCACAAGCGTCGGCGGTTAGCGCGGAATTCGACTGGACACACATGTTCTAACACAGCCTGGAAATGAAAATAGAGTATAAATTTACTATATGTTAAAATCATGGACATAACGAATCCTGGTCACGGCACCAAACTGTAACACATCTGCCCCATTGAAAACTAGATTGTGTTCACAGATTCTACCCATATGGTATCAGTGCAATGCCCTCTTTTCTTTTCTTATCGTATCGATATGCAATATAACGAGCAATGATACTGGTGACCCTGAGGTGATAGAGATAGAATTTGATCGTTTCGATAAACTCGTGCAGTCTTTGTAGAAGCCTCGATTATCTGCCTGATTCCCAGCCATCCCCTTTTAGTAGCAACATTGTACCTGTGATGACAGCCTCGGCAGCGTCAACAACTGGTTCGCCTCGATAAGCTCGCGCAACGTCTTCGTGGGGATCTCAGTTGTGCTGACTGTGGCGGCTGGTTCCTGGCTGTCCTCTTTCAGCAACACCATGGTGTCGATGTGCCGCTGAACCTTGTAGCGAGACGTGACGTTCATAGAGTCGCGCAAAGACATCGCTACGAAACTGAAATCAAACGAGTTGATTTTTAATGAAAACGAAAGGTACAATTTTGAGGAAGAATAGTGTAAAAAGATAAGTCCCTCTTCAAATCTAATTCCTGGCTGGCTAACAGGAGGTAATTTATAATCCACTAGCTTTTGCCCGCGACTACGTCCGCGTGGAACTTGGAAGGATGGAAGCAACCTCGTACAACACGATAGATATCCACCCACAGACCACTTAACCCATCCACCTAATCACCTTAATTAATAAAAGGGATTATTTAAAGCGCCTAAGCAAATGTAAGAGCAATTGTGCTTTTGGTCTAATCATTACATTTCCGACAGGGTCATCAATGTCATCATTTATTTATTTATTTATTTATTTATTTATTCAAACACAAACACAGTATTACAGTTTACACTAAGGCACTGTGAGTATCAAAAAATAACAGACAAAGAAAAATAAAAATGTAAACATAAAATAACACACATAACATAACAAACAAAATGAACATTGGTAAAAACGTAAACAATTTATTTAAAAACAGAAGATTCTCGAACATCCGTCGCCTCACAGAACTTCAAACACTCCGCACAAACAACCGCCCAGCTACACGCAAAAACATCGCAGTCAGGTGCTGATGCGAGGAGAGCATTGAGGCTCTGCAAAGCTCGAACAAGCGGAGAGTTCCGGTACGACACGGTGCGCGCCGCCGGCACAGCCAGCAGGAGGGACTGGCGCGGGCGAAGGTTAGCCTTCTTCTGTATTGAAGGGACATGGAGGCGTACCAGTTGCGCCACCAGGTCCATACAATCCGAGTCTCCTCTTAAAATCTTGCACGCCCCCATCAAAAGCCCAACGTTACGCCTTACCTCTAGAGAATTGAATCCCAGGACACCTAGTAAAAACTGAGATGGGTACAGAAATGGATAGTACCCATAAAGTTTCTTGTAAAAGAACCTCAAAAAGGCTTTCTGTATTTTCTCTAGGAGTAACGCGTAAGTGGTCTCGTGCGGGTTCCACACAATAGAGGCTGCCTCAAGTTTACTCCTGACTAAGGCCGTGTAAACCAACTTGATGGCTCTTGGATTGTCAAACTCACGAGCATTACGGATAACAAATCCCAACTTTCGGTAGCAGTCCAGTGCAAGGTTTTTCATATGCTCATGGAAGTTGAGATGAGTATCAAAAGTTACACCTAAATCCTTAATGGAGTCTACCCGAACTATGGGCTCACCACCTAGCAAATACTTTGCGCACTGGGGATTTCGAGCACGGCTAAAGGTCATTACGGAACATTTTTCAGCATTAAAAAGAAGCCTGTTCTCAACACTCCACTGATAAATCCTATCAATGTCACTCTGAAGAGAATCACAGTCTGAGGATTGCTGTACACCATAAACCAGCTTCAAATCATCGGCGTATAGCAAACACTTGGCATATTGAGGAACTGATGCCAAGTCATTTACCATGATGCCAAACAGAAATGGGCCCAAGATAGAACCCTGGCTAACTCCGGACCGCGTGTGATAAGCTTCCGACACATAGCATCCGTGCTGCACATACTGCTGCCTATCGCGTAGATAACTCGCAAAGAAGCGAAGCAATTTGGGTGTAAAGCCAATATTGCATAACTTGCTCAAAAGTATGTCATTATCTACGCGATCAAAGGCTTTCCTGAAATCGAAGTACAGCACGTCTACTTGTATCCCCTTATCTAAATGTTCGGAGATGGAGTCCACCAGGGTCAGAAGGTTCGTTTCAACTGAACGTCCTGGTCTGAAACCGTGCTGCGCGTCACAGAGGTAGGGTTTAACCTGCGGGGCTAAAAGCTTATTCACAACGGATTCAAATAACTTGGCAATTGAGGAGAGAATGGCTATTGGCCGGTAGTTTTCAACCCTCGTCGTATCGTTAGATTTGGGAATAGGGCGGACTCGAGTAATTTTCCACTGAAGAGGGTACTCTCCGGTATACAAAGCGAGGTTGAAAATATGTATTAATGGCGACAATAGCCATTCACTACAGCCCTTCAAGATAAACGCTGGAAAGCCATCTGGCCCTGGGGAACTATTAGGCTTTAAACGCTTAATGCCAACTTTTACGTCATCGGGCAATATCATGTCGACGTGGATATAATTCGCAGAAGACGAAAGATCATTGCGATTGATTTTCCCATGATCGAGAAGCGGAACAGACGGGAGAAACACACTGGAGAAAAAAATCGAAAATGCCTCTGCCGCAGCAGTACCTTCATGAACCCTCCCTTCGTAGTTCACTGACGTCTCGAATCCACCTTTAGACTTTAAACTGCTCACATGCTGCCAGAAAGCCCGAGGGTCACGCGTAATTTTAGTTTGGATACAGTGAACATAATTGTCATAGGCGATTGAGGTTTTCACTTTGATTTCAGCCCTTAGCCTAGAGAAATCTGCATATACGGCACGGTTTTCGGTACATTTCCACTCCCGATGCAGCTTGGCCTTTAGCTTGATGCTCTTGATTAAGTCCCCTGTGAACCAGACAGGATACCGTCTACTACACTTACTGGACCTTATTTTCCTGGGTATGCACGCGTCAAATATACCACGCATTATCTGGTAAAAGAGGTCAACAGCAATATTGACATCGACAGTTTCAAAGATTTCTCTCCAGGACACTTCAGACACTAGCTGGTATAAAAGGTCGTAATCGCCCTTAGAAAAATCCCAGTCGAAGTCTGCAAGCACATTACTGGGCTCAGCCTTTCCTAAGTCGCTAGCAGCACGCACAAGTCGTATGCCAATATCTAATGGAGGGTGATAAGCAAGGGTGCTCAACTGAAGAACTAATAACGTTGACCAAGGTTTTTTGTTAGTGTGAGTCTGGGACTATATAGAGCTTGGTCTATATGTATGAAACCATAAACACGAAGTAGAAAAATGACGAAGTTTAAAAGACATATGATTTTAATTGTATAAATAAGTAATTATTGATTTTACTTGCCTTTTATAATTATTTATTTATTTTATTTTTCATATCAAAATGTTGAATAGAGTGTGATGAGTACTTAAGATTTTTTTTCCTCTATGGCTGTCACTTCTTGCTGCGTAATCTATGCTAGATATTTAAACATCAACGGAAATGTCAACGCAACCTGTCAGGGTACCCTCTTGTGAAAAATTTCATCAAGTTTTGTGTATTAATTCAATTATACATTGATACTATTTTACGGTAAAATGTCTGTTGATAAATACCGCAAGTGCTCCAAATGTGGAATTACTCCACATATGGACAACCGGAAATCATTTCATCGGTTTCCCAAACCGGGCAAAACCAACATCTTAAGGTAAGATATATTATATCAGTACGGTACACCATTCATGTAAGTACTTATTTTTCATAATGACACAATCTAAATTAATTTAAGATAAGATCGTGCCCTCAGAATAAATATACAGCTTTAATCTTATTAATACTCTCATAATATTGAGAATAAATACTGCTTACACTCACGCAAAAATTGTTAGGAAAGAACATGTTTCGTGTGGGGTTCGTCCTCAGGGTTCCTTCTTGGCATTTCTTACGGGCGTTTAAGTAGTTTTATTTTTATTATTGATGTTATGTGTCGTTCCAAAAGTATTTTACAGAATTTTTGTTTTAGGTGTAAAGCATGGGCTATATATTGTTGGCCAGAACAGAAATCTTGGTCAACAGAGTCTCTTATAAAGTTGCATTCCAGTCACAAAGTTTTGTGCTGGAGACACTTCGGGGACTCCTGTTTTGTTGACTCCGCCAAAAGTAAAATTACCATGCATTCTATTCCGGGAGAGAGGGAATATGTCATCAAACTGATGAATTCTTTACGAAGGGAGATGAAAAGTCACGCTGATGAAATTGAAAAGGTAACTATCGCATTATTTTCAGACATTAAATTAATGAGTCAGACATTTTGTCTGTAGAGGGATCATTGGATACCTATTATATATATATTGTCCTATTCTACTTTAATATATTATACATGAGAAAGTGTGTGACAATTTTTGGATGTTTGTTATAGTTAGACGATTTTTGTGACAGAAATGAAGGGTTGAATTTGAATTTACTGTGACAGCGCGGTCACCTCTCTGGGTTTAATTATTATTATATTCTCTAATTGACTATTTGCTATTCAATTTTATAAGGTATTTAATTAGTCCTTTATGGCGACTAACGAGTATGAACGCGAACGTAGTTATGTGTAAAAGCAAATTATCTATTATCGTAATTTAACAAAAACATACTTACATATTTACGATATGAAATCGTATTTGTGATATCAGCTGAACGAGTTACTGAAAAACTTAAATCACGATACGTATGCTTATAAAATATTTGAAAAATTCCCTCGAGATCTTCTTAATCTGTCAGCATTGGATGCTCACATGCTGGCAATCAGCACAATTAAAAAACAAACCCAATCGGTCCATTCATTTCCAAACAAAACTCAAACACATCTTCAAGTACAACTAAGAACTTCCTGCATTTCGTAGCGGTTAAACATTATATAATTCATTTTATAGAGTATGGACAATCTGGATGACGCCCATGAAACGACACAAGCGCTACCACCAGAACAAGTTCCATCGACGTCTAAGCATCAGGTGAGCATTTATGCTCGTTATTTATGTTTAAATGGACAGTATTAAGAACAATCATTTACCGAACAGACATACGCTTACGAAATACGCTCGGTAGAAGGCATAAGGGCTCTATATCGATTAAACATGCATTTTTTTTTCAAATTACAGAGTGTAGGCAAACTGGTTGACGCCAATGAAACGTCACAAGTGCTACCACCGGAGCAGTTTCCATCGACGTCTAAGCATCAGGTGAGCATTTATGCTCGTTATTTATATTTAAATGGACAGTCTTAAGAACAATCATTTACCGAACAGACATCCTTCTCCATGTTATATCGATTAAACATGCACTTTTTTCAAATTACAGGGTGTAGGCAAACTGGTTGACGCCAATGAAACGTCACAAGTGCAACCACCGGAGCAGTTTCCATCGACGTCTAAGCATCAGGTGAGCATTTATACTCTTTATTTATATTTTACGGACAATTGAGAACAATCATTTACCGAACAGACATCCTCCTCCATTTGTTATCGATTAAACATGCTATTTTTTTCCTAATCACAGAGCATAAGCAAACTGGTTGACGCCATGGACACTTCACAGGCGCCACGACTGGAACAAGTTCCATCGACTTCTAAGCATCAGGTTAGATAATATACTTAACTCGATAATTTTACATTACTGTATGTATCTATCGATCTCTAAATTTTACTTAGTTGTCTATGATCCAAGAAATGTGATCATTGATCATACATGTTCGATAATTTATATTACGTAGTTTTTAGGGTTCCATACCAAAAGGGTAAAAACGGGACCCTATTACTGAGACTTCGTTGTCCGTCCGTCCGTCCGTCCGTCCGTCCGTCTGTCACCAGGCTGTATCTCAAGAACGGTGATAGCTAGACAGTTGAAATTTTCACAGATGATGTATTTCTATTGCCGCTATAACAACAAATACTAAATATAAAATAAAATAAATATTTAAGGGGGGCTCCCATACAACAAACTTGTTATTAGGGTTCCGTACCCAAAGGGTAAAAACGGGACCCTATTACTGAGACTTCGCTGTCCGTCCGTCCGTCCGTCCGTCCGTCCGTCCGTCCGTCCGTCCGTCCGTCCGTCTGTCTGTCACCAGGCTGTATCTCAAGAACGGTGATAGCTAGACAGTTGAAATTTTCACAGATGATGTATTTCTATTGCCGCTATAACAACAAATACTAAAAATAAAATAAAATAAATATTTAAGGGGGCTCCCATACAACAAACTTGTTATAGATTATATATATGTATAGGTACGGAACCCTTCATGCGCGAGTCGGACTCGCACTTACCCAATTTTTTTATTACAGTTTTTTAGCCATAGTCTTTTTTCTGCCTTGTATGGGCAATGTACGGTAACCTAACCGAGGTGATCATTATTCCGACTTGGCACAAATGCTGTTGTTAAATTATATGTACAGTAAGATTAGCTTAGTACTTGCAATTTATATTATCTAGTAGAACAGCAGCATCCCTGCCAAGTCGAAAAAATGATTACCTCGATCGGCTAGGTTACCCCACGATGTCCGTACGGGTCTATATCGGATGGCATACAATTATTAGTCCTATCGTTGTGTCGCATAACGTCTTTTGTCCTAATAACGTATGGCATACACTTTGTTCCGCATATTTTTTAATGTCCGAAATTAAACTTGTCAACCTTGTTGGTTCTGGCGTTTCGCTCGCTCGTTAGGATCACAGTTCTCCTCCCTTCGCTCGTCGTCGTACCTAAACTAACCAAAATCTGACCTGCCTGAAGGTAGAATATGTAACGATTCTGACTTCACGCCTACCATAGTTTAGTTTAGGTGCTGTAATTTTAGCCAAGTTAATAATAGGCAAAATAATTCTTAGGGCAATTCATGTTAGGAATATTACGCTTTAGGTAATTAGATTTTAGTTATCAATATAAGGACAAACTTGCTTTAGGACTTTAATTGAGTATGCGCAAAAATTATTAGGACAAACGAGTAGTATGCCATTCCACAGTATGCCAAACATTCTCGGCCAAACATTTTTAGAACAAGAAACGTTATGCGATACGACAGGCACCCTGTCCGTACAAGGCGAGAAAAAAACATTTCCATCTCTAAATATTTTTATAAAAATGTAATTTTGTTATTGCAGGATAAAAATGTTACTCCAAAGCCTGATTCCGGCATTTTTACATGTGTAAATGTAACGAAAGTAAAAGAATTAAGTGACAGAGAAAGAAAACTTTACACAAAATGTCGACGTTACACAAAAGAACTGAGTAGATTGCGAAAGAAGCTGAAACACAAAAAAAAAGGAATTGTAATAGAAACGTTATGTGAAAATGAGACAATTAATAAACTTTTGGCTCTAAATATAAGTAGTTCATTTGCTGGTTTATTACAAAGCCAGATGAGGAATTGCCCGAAGAAATTGTCTAGAAATTTGTCAAATTATTATGAGAAATATATAGCCTTTAAAGCCAAACCACTCATTTAAGTGAAAAGCGATGATAATTTGTTTAAAAATATAAAAAAACAACCATTTCAATAACTTAATGTCCAGTCATAAACGGCGGTCATTTATTGAAAAATTTGAAAATGCCGGAGACTGCAACCATAAACATCGATAATCACTATCACTACACTTTATAAAATTAAGTCCCTCGCCGCGTGTCTATATGTCCGTCTGCATGTTCGCGAAATTATGTAACCGGGCGAAGCGGTGACGGTTAGTCGCTAGTGTTTTATAATTATTTATTTGACCATCTTTTTGTTTACAGGTTTTATCAGAGTGTTTTAAGACCGGACTTAAAATTGTTGCAACGGTATGCGATATGTCAAGAGTCAATATAAAGGCATTGGAAAATATGGGGTCATCTAATGAAAAACCGTACTTTACAATAGAGGGTCACGAAATTGTGACAATTTGTGACCCGCCACATCTACTTAAATGCACCAGAAACCTCTTAATGAGTCATGATACCGAATTTACAACCAATGTACAAGTTAATGCTTGCAATACAAAAGGTAAATGATACATAATTGTCTTATTACCTATCCGTGCTTAAGCAATGTTTGGACTTTAGTTGCTAACTATAATTACATACAAGCCTAATGCTTCTTTTTTGACGAGATGTGTTCCCTCAGTTTGTTTAATTTCGTAATTCGTGTTTATTATTTTTCAGGCGTAGCAAAATGGAGCCATATACAATCATTTTACGATCTAGACAAAAATAATCCGAACTTTGTATATGCACCTGCTTTAACCGATCCGCATTTAAAGCCCAACGCTAAGCAAAAAATGAGGGTAAAGTTAGCTGCCCAAGTTTTCAGCCACTCCGTTACAGCTGGAATGTTGTCAAAAATTTCGGCAGGTAATATTATAAGTATAATTTAAAAATTAAGGTTTCATTTGTAACATTTTTCTTGTTGGTGTGCAATGCAGAATTGTTGTATTGTATTGTATTGTATTGTATTGTATTGTATTGTATTGTATTGTATTGTATTGTATTGTATTGTATTGTAATATAAATGTAAATATTTATTTTTGTTTTAATAAATGATTAGTTAGGTTTTTTTATTGATTTAAACTTTATTGCACAAAAAAAAGTCAGTACAAATGGCGAATTTAATGCCGAATAGCATTCTCTACCAGTCAACCATAGAGCCAAACAGAAATGCTTGAAGTGGGTGCAGAGTAGAAAATTAATTGTTCGGAGAGCATCTAAGATATTATATAACTACCATACGAGTAAATACAATGATACATATATTTATATACTATAAGACGTATATTATATATAATATTCATATAATACGATGAAATGTCTACTGTATTTATTGAAGTTTATTTTATAATGTGTTTTAAATTACATTACAGGTGAACTTCCATCCGAAGCCCATGCTACGGCTACCATGCTCAATAAATTTGATGAGTTGTTTGACTCCCTAAATGCTGACAGCCCAGACCTGCGTGGAGGAAAAAAGTACTCCACTAATATGACATGTCGCAGCCCACATTTAGATTTATTTAAGCGAATGAAAGAGTTTGTTCAGGGACTTAAATTTAAAGGAACACGGTCACCTCCGCCATCACAAGCAGGTTGGATACGCACAATGAATGCGGTAGAGAGACTGTGGAATAATGTAAACGCAATGGGCGTTAGTAGCATTTCTACTCGTCGCTTAAATCAAGATCCGCTTGAAAACTGTTTCGGTTGCATAAGGTACCACTGTGGTTCAAATGATAATCCCACAATAATCCAATTTATTGCTGGGATTAAAACGGCGATATTGAATAACTTGAGACACACCGGTTATAAAACTAATTGTGAATTTGATACTGCGATTCTGAACGACAATTTAAGTACATTTTTGTTATCTGTATCAGGTCAAGGTAACAAACAACCGCCAGCAAGTAATCAAACGCCTACAGATATACAATTGGATCAAGTATTAGCTGATGCAACTGAAGCAGTAGACCAGGCAACTTCCGAAGCTCAAGCTTGTGCATATGTGTGTGGGTTCATATTCAAAAAATTAAAAAGTAACAAATGCGCCAACTGCATGAAATCATTTTTGTGTGATGACACTTGTGCACCCATACACATGTTCACAAGTTTTAGAGAATATGACAATTTAAGCAATAGCTTAAATTACGTTCATAATGACTATGTGCTATGTGTTGAGACTTGCGCGACACTTATAAATAACTTTTTAGAGCAAGAAGCTTGGACAAAAAATATTAAAGAAAAAGTTATGCAAATATTATCTCAGGTAGATTATAAATTTATAATCTGTGAACAGCACCGTATATCAAACATTGATCATATAAAAAAATCTGTTTTTTACATAGTGGTCAAGCGATATATTACCCTTAAGAATAGGGAATTTGCTGGAGAATATCGCGAAAAATCATTGCAAAAGAAAATTACTATTTTAAAAAATAAGTAGGTGTTGTTTAGTGTGTGCCAAAACCGGTATTTGTAATATGATAATATAATAATTATAATTGTAATAATTATTTGTGCAACAAAAGAGCAAATTTGTTTTTGTTGCGGGTGCTGATTTTGAGTCCTTAGTAAGAATCCTTAGTGTAACCATGTGTAACGAGGGACTCAACAGCACAAGATGCAAAACTTTGCTCTCGTGTAGCAAACACAACCTCATCACATCAACAGCGAGAACATATTCGTTTTTTTGTACTTGTTC
This sequence comes from Apotomis betuletana, assembly GCA_932273695.1. Classification (NCBI taxonomy): domain Eukaryota; kingdom Metazoa; phylum Arthropoda; class Insecta; order Lepidoptera; family Tortricidae; genus Apotomis; species Apotomis betuletana. The sequence continues at coordinate 2,834,347 of OW026305.1, forward strand.
TTCCAACTATTAAAGTGTAGGTATGATTAGTCTTTGTTGCTGATTTCAATGATCAAGCTGATATAAAGGAATAACAATATAATATCATTGAAATTATACATTCCAACACTGTGCCGTACCAGTCTCTCACAACCACCACGGTTGTCATTAGGAATTAAATCAAAATAATAATAATAATTTTGGCTAATGTTTTTATCACTCTCTTTTATAGTATAAATATGAGTGCTGCAAAGTTCGAATGATTCGAATTTTATAATTAACCTGAGGCTGAGAAATGACAATTCGTGGCCAAATATTGAAAAAGAAAAGTTACTTTGTGCTCTAGCTCGAAACAAAATCGCATTTGGTTCACTGTTATCTCGGAGCAAAATCATAATGTTTGCTGATGTGCTGGTAAATTTATTTTAACTCGCGATAAAATTGTCGGAAACGAGGAATAATTATTAGAGATGTCTAACGAAACGTTTAATTAAATTATTGGGACAATATACCTATGTAAGGGTCGATTGCAAAAAAAATTACATAGTTAAGGGCTTTAATTAAAACAAACCTTATTTGATTCCTTTGTGTAACGAAACTTACCCATACATTTTGTATGAGTAACTTTCATGACACAAATAAACCGATCGTGATTATTCCTTAACTTAGCTTTTTACTATGTACAATTTTTTTGCAATCGACCCGTAAATAGATTCATCATCAAATGTAGAAGTGCACAATATCCTAAAAAGCGTTAGATACGCAGCGAATAATGTCGCATGGTAGGGATCGCTAGTCGATTATACCGCCTGTTGTTTACCTCTGTAGGGCTAGCATATCTTGCTGCGACTTCGCTTGTCGATCTCGCACGGTATCGAAAGGAAAATTACAGATAGTATTTGTCGCGCGATAAAGAGTCGCGTGTCCAAGTTTGCTTGTTATTTTATTGTTTCTCATGATGTATATTATTTTATTCTGTATTCAAGGTGTGCAATCGTAATTTATAATCTGCAAAACCTCATATTATTCTTCTTTCTTTGAGTAAAGAATGTAGATTTCATCTTGATTTAGTTTTATTTCACATACAGATGAATGATTACAATGAACGTTAATTCCAGAGTTGTGAGGGAAACCTGCAGTTCCAAATACTTAACTGATGTTAAGTATGACATTATTATTAGTAACAATGGTTTCTTGAAATATCAGTTGAGTATTTGGACAAATAAGGCCTTAATTACTTTGCGTAAATCCATATTAATTAAAACAATAATATTGCTTTGCTAATCCGCGATATAATAACATGTACAGGTCGATTAGTGCCAACTTACTTATTTGCGTATTTTTTAATGCTATCATGCATTTAATGGTCCCACCATTATGCATTAAAATACACAAATAAGTATATAAAGGGTTAGCACGAATTGACTGGCACGTTATTATATCGCGGATTAACAAAGCAATATTATTGTTTTGATTATTTTGAAGTACGAGTTTCCCGCGTATATTGAACTGTCACTTTCTGACTGATGACACCTATTTCCGGTTCCGGTTTTGAGTTTTCACTGGGCTGACGTTGAGGCGCTGTAGGAGTTATATACGTGTACGGGTGTGCGTGTGTGAGTATGTCGCATTTGCTTGTATGACAGTTAGCGTTCTTCTCCTTGTGAGTATTATATTCCTTGGTGATAAGCATCAGAATGTGGAACTAAACCATTATCTTCTGCCTTCCTAACACAAACCGACATGCACTTTCGCACCAGCACCACATCTAACACTCCTCCATAAGCATTCAATACCTCATTCGTCTCTTTCAGATCGCAAACTGTACTAAAGTAGGTATAGTAACTTAATATACTAGTTGACGTATGCTTCGGGTTTAAATTTAAGTCCCCGATAATTAGAACAACACCAGTTAATTTGTCAATGAAAGACTCTACTTTTTGAAAAAAGCGCATATACACACCTTCACAAGCATTTGGCGGAATGTATACAACACACAGAAAGTACACGGTATGGTTGACCACAAATGAAGTCCACAAGTCTTCCCCGTCGGAGGTCTCGAGATCGTGTCGCCGTCGTAGAGTAATACCCGGACGAGCCGCCAAAAGCACACCACCTCCCTGACGACCAGAAGCTCGATCACGGCGTGACAGGCTCCATCCTCCTCCCACAAGCTCCGAATCCTCTACAGAATCGGACAACCATGATTCGGTGACAGCAATAACATCACTTTCGTGGGCGAGTACACTTTGTTTGAAACTTTTCAATTTAGTATTGAGGCCTCTAACATTTTGATAAGTAATACAGAGAAAAGGTCCTTTATCTGAGTCCTTCCTTGCTCTAGTTTTGCGTATTTGTTCGTCTCCGAAAAAGCCACATTTTAACCCTGGCATTATCAGGCCAAACTTCAGCTGACATGCACTTGTCATAGTCGGCAGCTGGAACGCCCAATTTATAGGACCGATAGTCGCCCTTCGGTTTGAGCTCTTCAACAGTGCATGTTCCGTTCTCACACAGGTTTTGGAGGTAATTACGTACTTCTTCAGCACTCGAAATCATATTCCATAAGTGGATGTGTTTCCGGTCTTCAACCGCTTTCAGAGAAGTAACGTTGGGGCCTGCTGTGCAGCGAACCGAGGTCAGACGTTTCTGCTTGCTAGAACGATTCTCCTTCTGAACACCATCCGAACTGGTTTCACTGTTTCTTGTAGATATGGCAGACTTCTCCATTTCGTTAACCTGCTGCAAACACGTCGAGGTGTTGTTGTTGTTATTAGGAACCGCCATCGTAGAGGCTCCACTAGATAGTTCTGTCACCGAAGCACTAGACTTTGTATTTGCAGGTACTGCCGGCTCCGACTTCTTATTATTAAGATTCGCGCGTGCTTTAAAAACCTTCTTGGACTTTGCGGTATTTCCATTAGGAGCAAGTTGTATATCCGTCGATGTAGGCGGGCAACCGGTCTCGGAAGATGGCTCGAATTCCGGGACGTTGTTCTGAACTTCCGGTGCAGTCCTTGCCACCACAGAAGCATATGAGTGGTGGGACTCCATTGATAGCTCCAGTTCCTTGAGTCTATCCGTAATTACCTCGACCTTATTTACGCACGTAACAAGAGCAGATTGGTATTGCCCCATTGTAGTAAGCACGTCCGCGAGCTGCTCGTTTAAGCAAATAATTTGTTCACGGAGTAACTGGATCTCCAAGTTATTGGGCATAGACATGCTCAAATTTTCTCCGGGAGATCGTGGACACTTGGTGCTTGCTGGAGAGGGGCCTGCGGACTGTGTCCTTAAAGTAACATTTTTTATACTAGCTGGAGTACCAACCGGAGTTTCGCAATTTCGGCCGCCTCTTTTCGCCGCACAGGTGCATTCGGGACATACCCAAGTGGCTTTTTCATTCGCAGTGAGCGTTTTGTTGTGGCATTCATAATGGTACAACTTACCACAAGACCTCGCCATACATTGTAGGTATTCATTTCCCACAGATAATTGTTTCTGGCAGGCGCTGCACGTAAAACTATCGTCTAGATTCTGATGCATTTTGACCGACAGCAGGTTACTACTACTAGATGAAACGAATTACCAGGATAGCAGAAGGCACGAGGCGTTTCCTACGTAGTACAACACGGCGTAGTTGATGCAGCAGTACACACCGTAGTCTTAGTTATAGCAGCGTCGAACTACCAGGGCAACAGAGGCACGGAGCGTTTCGTAGCACTGCGGCACTACGCCGCGTAGCCGATGCGACCGCGCCAGTGGGTGAGCCGATGATGACGTATCGCGTAGCACTCGCAGCCGCGGTCCGCTACGCGGATTAAGTGACAACTGCGCGTATTTATGCACTCCTATTATTTTGCGAGATTTAAATGCGCTGTAAATTCGATTTTAATTTATGAAATAAATAACCGCGGACACTAGGCACGTCTACACACCACAGGGGGCGAGGCGGAAGGGGGAATCATGAATTACTTACTCCCTCTTCAATCTTTTTAGGGATAATTTCCAGGATGAAAACTATCCTATGTCCTTCCTCGGATCTTAAACTGTCTCCATGCCAAATTTCATCAAAATCGATTCAGCGGTTTAAGCGTGAAGAGGCAACAGACAGACAGACAGACAGACACACTTTCGCATTTATAATATTAGTATGGATATCAAAATTGCAGGTGGGGAAATTTTGACACTTCTCTTTTTTTGCTATGTTAATAAGTTATATTTTATCCTTCTTGTTACGGTTGTAACCAGACAAAGAAAAGTAATACACACCCGAATGTTACTCGGTCTCTGTAGTGGAACGCTGTGAGCAGGTACCGCAATCGCATGGTGGGCTGTTCCTCGAAGATGAGCGCCTTGACCTTGTTGTCCTCGAAGTCATCGAGCCAGTTGGTTAGTGTGGAGTCGGTCACGCGTGGCACCAGTTTGTAAGGGAACTTCCAGCGGATCCATTCTGTAATATGACTATCACATATTAGTTTGATCCACAAGAAAATAGAAATGATATAGATAAAGTGATTGGATGGAATCGGCTATAAGGAGCAAAAGACCGAAAGGAGTAGCGTGCAAATAAGATCCTGGGAGAACATGTGGATGTGGAGGTGCTGATTTTTAAAACAATTATCCTTTTACATCAATTGATTGTTTCCAAGCTATTAAACCCATGTATTTTAGCTTGTCACTCCTCGTCCAAAATTATAAATAATATAGCTGTGATCTTAAGAAAACAAACGAAATACTAACCCAGTATCCTAGGCATGGAGTTCAAGTTCTCCTTATAGATGTAGACATGCTGATCCAGCACTAAAGTAAGGCAAGGCACACCATGAACGCCCACTCTTCTAACCAAACTAGCTTCATGTCCCGCATGTACTGTGGCTACCGTCACACCGAGCGGTTGCAGTGCCTCGACCAACCGCCGCCACGCGGCCGCGGAGCGTACGCAGTCGAAACACCAGTCGGTGTAAAAGAGGACGAGAGCTGGAGTGTGGACTGACTTCTCCATTATGTTGTTTTCGAAGTGTCTGGAATGAGAATATTGTCATATTAGAACATTCTTTGTATCAGCTCTAAATAATACGTCGTGGCCTCTAGTGGAATACTATTTTCCGTCGATAAGTGAATTTTGTAAATAGTACTGACGCGTGACGTTGGTAGATTTTTTTTCTTTGAGTATAAATAAAGTATACCTGTTTTTGCATTAGAGCATGTCAATGTAAAACTTCTAGGTACATAGTTACATTATTTACCATGCACCAATTTGGCTTACCGTGCAGTGACAGAAAGCTTGTGAAACAGTGTGATATCTTGGTCCTGAGTTCTGAAGTGATTACCGAAGAAATCTTCAAAGGGGTCATTGCTGTAATCAAAAATGTTTCTATTAGATCATTCTGGAATGCCCCTTTACTAAATAATACACAGGCCATTTAGAAGATTTTAAGATCCTATCAGAAGAAGCAGTTGCGTACCTGGGAAGGGCAAAATTCTAACTATAATTTGTTTTTATATGTAATCCTGTGACTTTATACATGCCATATGATAAATAAATAATTAGATAACTCATTAATGTAAATCTCTCAGTGCATTTTCTGTTTCCGTCTGTAGGTTGGGTTTGTTATGCACCAACAAAACAAGGAATCTATCTTTAACCCAGATAAAGGCAGTTCCCGATGATTTATGTTTATCATTGCAACAAGTCAAGGTGAAAAAAATTGTCACCTGTGAATAATCATAGAAATATAAACTAATATAATTGTAACGTCGTATACGAAAACTAAACAAATTTTGTCTTGATGATAGTTTCAATGGGTATATGCGGGTTGAAACTACTGTGGAATCGTCAAACGTCTTTATTATATTTGAATGAAACCATAAAATGACGCATGCGAATGTTTTTGGAAGGAATCCACCGCCGAGTGTTTGTTTACCAAACATTGAACTTCTGTGAATCAAAGCTTGCAGGAAGCAAATATTTGGAAGTGAGTCAATTTAAAACCTTAATTAACTATTAACCTGAATTACTTTATGTAAAAATAAATGAGATTGTATAAACAAAAGCTGCTATTTAGCTGCTTTAAACAGAAAATATAATTTAAGTATAAGCTACCTTCACTATTGTTCTTAAAGTAGAACAAGTAAGAAAATTAGTTTAAGCTTGCTCAGGGCTTTAATTTTGACGCTGCACTGTTAACAACTACTCAAAAATGTCAATGCTTGGGTTATATTTGGTAAAATTAATGTTAATACTCAATTTTGTTTTATATACGATAAACAAATAATTAAAATATGTTAATGTAACAATTTTTTTTTACCATTTTCCTTTATGAAAGTGGGCACAATGTTGGTCAGGTGTGGTTACATACGCCCATTATGGTCATTAGGCCATTATGAACAATAGCACAATAGACATGTTGACTGATGTTGAATTCTACAGCGTACTGTAGTTATATGAATCAAATTAGCTAAATATATCACGAAACAAAGAAAATAAATCCAGAAAAATAAATCTTTTTGGAAATATGTGACTTCAAAGGTACGCAGATTTTATGATATATTTTTTTTATCCAAAAGAAATTTTGAAAATGTTTTTAGAATCCTCATAACTTTACAAAATAATAATTGTATGACAACCTTGAACATAAACGCACTTTTTCACGGTGAAAAACGCAAATTTCTTAATTTCTCCATACAATTATTGTTTCCTATACCGGCCTGTGACGTCACTAGCCTGGACTCCATTCGTATGGAGCGTTTTTAGCGCTACGTAGGAATGTTGAACTTTGACGGTCATTTCTGACTTTTAGAGCAGTTTAAGTGTAGTCAGTCCCATATAGATATTTGATGACAAAAAAAATTAGTCAACATGTGTATTATTTAGATTAGAACTTATAGTATGCCAGGAAATTTGTCAGTCACTCCCATACTAAAGTCTCCCAGGATTGTACACTCTATTACAATGATGGGTCCACACTAACCTGAACCGGGCATAGGTGCTATAGTCATGTCTCTGTTTATATAAGTGTTCGTCTTCATTTGTGATGCCATACTGGTCATAAGCCTGTCTCCGTTCCGTGTCCGAGAGCAGCTCATATGCCTGTTTGATCTCCACAAACCGGGATTCAGCATTCGGGTGCAAGTTTTTGTCAGGATGCCTGAAAGGAAAAAGAAAAAACGTGTAAATGGTTTGGAAAAGTAATTAGAATAAACTGTTATCTCAATTCAGCCAGTTATTGTGATGTTTTCGAACTTGTGGCATCTAAAATACATATGAAATGGGTTTATTCACGTAAAATATTGCTAGACATATTTGGCATCGGTACTTGATTCATCGAATGCAAAAGATTTTATTGCATTGGATTTTTACCTATGTTTTGAGTTAGCTTTTTATTGGAATGCAATATTTTTTACATTAGATTGGAAGTAACCAGTAAATAAAAAAATAATAATTTATTAACTAGGATAAAAAATAAATATTCGATGATCATAGACAAATCAACAGTTTCTTTTCTATTATATTCAACAGTTGTTTCGTCAGAGAGAGATTAAACTATATTATGCGTGTGTCTGTGTCATGGGTACAAGCTAATGATACACATAGATATGATAACACCAGATGTTTTATGAGCTCATCACACAATTATTTTGTTTGCAGGGATTCAAACTGACTTAATATTTTGAAAAAAAAAACATTTTGTAGCACAACTTAATTTACTGAAGCAATATATTAAGTAAAATATTTTTTTATAAGAGACAAAGAATTCCTAAAAGTTATTGATTAAAAAAAATGTTTTAATTTATATCCATTAAACTGAAATATTGCACTTAAAATCTGTTGATAAGACAAAATACTGGGTAGTGACTAACTAATTGAATCTTACTATCTTTATGGCAGTTGTTCACTAAGAAATTAATCACAAATTATCATTTCAAAAGTAAGAATAACAATAATATAGGTAATGGCACACTGATCCGATAGAGCCAAATAATTGTCACTAATGTAAAGTCAAAACTAAATTCGAATTCATCAGCATTCTCATTATAGGAGAATCGTGTCCCAAGACCGTAAAAACAAAATAACGCTAATGCGAGCGAGCCACGACGTGCCACTTGTTTATTCATAAATTATTGATCCAATCATGACACAAATTCAGGTTACTTTGCAGACATTAATTAAAAGCTGGACGTACAAGCTTCGAAAGTTAACTCACCATTCCTTAGCTTTCTGTCTATACGCCTTGCGTATCTCAGGTAATGTAGCCCGTCGGGATATCCCGAGGATCTCATACGGGTCACCGATCTTCTGGGTCGCGAGCAACGGACACAACGCTGTCGCTAACAGCACCCACAGCCATCGCCTCTTCCAACCCTTGTATATCCATTGCATATTACCAAAATGTTCCAACCACAACCCTCAGGAAGCTACCTTCACACTATTCATAGAACTCTCATACTGACGTCTTACACACGCCAACTAAATACATGATAGACCAGAAAATAACACAGGAATTCATGAAACTCTTATCAGTCATTAGTCTTAAAATAGAACACAGATGGCTGAAAATTTGTAGAATCGGAAAAATCTCGCGAAAATTATAAAATGTCAACCGGGTCTGATCTGACCATAGCCAAGATTTTATTTTTCTTAATGTATTGCAGAGTGCAATGACTGCAATGCGATGTCGAACGATCGACCAAAGTTGGCGAATGAATGAATGGCCTAAATCCATAAACAACAATTTATGTCATTATTTCGAATGGAATGAATGGAAAAGCCACGTGTTCTTGACGTTTTTCAGCTGGCTGTCAAATTGTGCTGTCATTACTGGAGGGCTACCGCGACTTTCGAAATTCGATGATTCGATGATCGTTTTGCTGAATTGCTACTCTGAATTTGTTCGATCGATTCGATTTTCGTTGTTTGACGTTTACCTTGTCGAATCTTCGAAAAACCCTACTCCGAAATTCGATTATCGTGGAATTTGACGTAACTATGATCGTGTAGAAACGTCAAATTCATACGATAACAAAATAGTTGTCGTTTTGCCTAATTTCGATATATTGTACGTTAGAGATTGGTCAGAAGCATGTCAGAAGTAACGGCTTAGGGTTCATTTTCATATTATTGTTATTTAAAACTGAAAAAGCCACGTGCTTGTCGTGCTTTCTGGATTAATATAGTCGATTTAAAGTAATTGTGCCCCCGTTTCGGAGTTTTTACTGGGTAAGTAATCGTCGACTTATTAACTTATTATATTCGTAATATAGCAATGATGTGATCAACTAAATAATAAAATCATCGTATTAACACATAATGCACTACAGTAAATATACGTATGCAAAATAAAACTTGACGTTCGTGTGGTTTTCACACATTATTCAATTATCGGCCTTAATAATTCCCTTTCCCTGTTTTCATTCGCATTTCGCAGTTAATTTGATTACCTAAATAAGTACGTTTTTTCTCGGTTAGACACAATTGTTATTTTTAGCAGAGTAGTTAACATTAGTTGAGAAGAAAACACACTGATATTTATTGTTTATGTTTAAGATAAGAGAACTATACCTACGAAGATGGCCAGGTTTCTTCTTTTGGAGGAAGTTCTGGCAGAGGAACTGCTTGAACGCCAGAAGCAACGCCGTATGGTCAGAGACCAATTCCTTTACAGGGATCCTCTGGACAAGGAATTCATTAATACATTCCGGTTAACACCGGAACTGATGCAAAGTCTTTGCCAGGAGGTAATCCCATTACTTCCTCGAAAGACAAACGTCCGTGGGATAGATCCAGAAATGAAGGTAATATGTAAATGTTTTTTATTATTATTTATTTATTTATATTAAATCTTAGGCTAGGTTAATTATTATTATTTAAATACATATTATTTATTATTGCAGGCAGTTTAACAACTAATATAATAATCCGTATATCCATTGATTTGTATCTTAAGGTTGCTGCTGCTCTAGCTGTAATATGCTTGTCTCATTCTCATTCAATAGTTTAAAAACAACTTACATTAGTACTCAGATTACATGTCGGGGAGTTTGTTCCATGCACTCCCCTCTCTGTTGTTCAGAAAATGTTAATGAGTGCAATACAGTTAGATGTGTTAATTAAATAGATTTTGACACTTTATACTGTCGCGGTTTGTGCACATTATAGTACTTTATTTACCTAGAAACAGTAGTTTCCAAAATGAAAGTTAGCCTGCATCACTCTGCGAGTCATATGGTAACTCAAGTCTGCCAATCAGTTAATTTAATGTTGCATTATAAGACAAAACAATATACACACTTTTAATTATAAGGTTAAGGACTGTGTAAAATATCTCCGAACCTCAGACACACAAAGATTTAGGCCCCCGTTAGTGATTTAGCCAAAAACGTTATTTTTATTTCAGATACTCGTGGCCTTAATTTTTTTTGCCAGAGGCGACTACCAAGGAGGGGTAGGGAGAGACGATTGGGTGCCGATGTCCCAGCAATCGGTTTCGAGCTGCCTCCGAGAGGTGACAAAGGCGCTCAACGACCCTACCATTGTGGGGCGCCACGTGCGTTTCCCACAAAACCGAGCCGAGCGCTCTAAAATTAAAGCGGGGTAATTATCATACCTTTTAATACCTATTTACGGAGGATCAGAGACACCAACATGCGGACCAGAGCCAATAATACGAGTACCACAATCTTACATATACATTACATACAACACAATGAACCAACATACAATATACCAACACCAAAAATACTGGGGTTCCTATGGCTTAGGAACATGTAGACAGGCAAAAGAAATCCTTCGGCACGTTGGATGTCAACTTGCGGAAAATGCCCAGCGCAACTAACTAACTAACCTATTTATGGAACAGTTTGTAAATCGGCACGAACAAAGTGAGAAGTCACTTGAAAAAGTAATCTTTTGAAAAAAAGTATATATTTTCTGTTTGAATGATGATGATAAATAAAGAATATTTCGAAAGAAACGGCTATAATATTTATTTCGAAACACTTAACACACTAAATTATTTTTTCAATGTGGGTAAATTAACACCACATTTCATAATATCATATTTATCTATACATATCTCTATTAAACGAAACGAGTATACGATATATCGCTTTATACAATAATTCGTTTATTTTGCAGTTTCTTCAGTAAATATAATCTTCCCGGCATTTGCGGCGCAATCGATTGCACTCACGTAGCAATCATTCGCCCAAGTGCCTATGAGGAGAGATTCCTAAACAGGAAACACTATCACTCTTTAAACGTGCAAATGGTAAGTTATTTTTTAATTCTAGAACAATGGAAAGTACCCTATAAATTGTTATTTCCTGAGTGTTGAAATATCTGTTTTTTGCGGCATAAACGGCCGTATCTTTTTTTTACGTTAACTTAGAAGTTTGATTTTTTTACGGCTTTTTTAAGCTTGAGGGCATGTAGATCCGAGAATCATCATGGGCCTTTACATATTTATCACAAGAATATATGTAGCGTTTAAACCTGCGTATTAGAGATGCGCAGAATGTGCCATTAAAGTGAAAAGAGTGATATGTGTCTTTAGCTCACCGAGATATGTATCACTCTTTTCAGCTCAGTAGATCTTTAGACTATATCGTTCACGAGTGAGAAGAGAACTAGAGATGTCGATCAATCAGATTCACGGCAGTATGGCAACATTCCTTTCATGAGCGAGAGAGAGTGAGTAATACTGATATGATAGATACAGCTCGTTTGAATCACTCACTCGCGAGCACATCTCTACTGCGTATACCTATAGAAATTTTGAGACAAACCCGCGAAGTCTACAGCTCACAGAGCCACCAGAATAGTATTTCTTTCAAATCGGATGTTTTCATCTCGTCGAATTTTAGGGTTCCGTACCTCAAAAAGAAATAAAAACGGAACCCTTATAGGATAACTTTGTTGTCCATACGCCCGTCTGTCTGTCTGTCTAAACTCTTTATCTCGGGAGCGCGTAGAGGTATCGAGTTGAAATTAAAACCGAATACTCAGGGCTACAGTCTCTTGAAACTGTGAAAATTGTACCTAATTTGAAATCGTAATCCCAATTTCAGATTTCTGATGAACTTAACCTGATTTTAAATGTGGACGCGTCGTATGGGGGAGCGACGCATGACTCCTTCATTTTCCAATATGGTGACATCAGGGAGCACTTTGAGGACCTTAGTACGCGTGAAACCGCTATTTTATTAGGTATGTAATGTGATTAATAAAATCATTTTGAAAAACTATATGAAGTACAGTAGCGGCAAAAAAACTATAATATTGAAATATTTTAACTTCAGTCGAATTGGATCCAAGGATAAGATCCGAATGAATATTGCCAGTAGAGTAATAAGTACCTTGTAATGTACCTTGTAGTCCACATAAGTAGATAACGAATAAAAACATACGTATTTTATTAGCGTAACTAGTTGCAAGTATTAACTGAACGGCAAATTAGTGTAAAAACGCGTTTTTTTAAGACGACGCAGAATGTCGACAATGTTTTTTTAAATAACATTTTGTATAAAAAAATAGATGTTTTATTGGTTAAAAAATAATCCCAGATCAGTACTTTGTTATATCGCCGTTTGCAATTGTAAAAGTTAGGCGTTCTCTTCATAAAAGGGTTCTGTTGAGGATGCCATTCTATACCAGTCATATTTCTGAATTATACACTGCAAACCTAGTCTAAGATGCAAGGAGGCAATAAAACAAAAGTAATAAATGGGCAAATTTTTATTTTGTCGTTTTTTTTCTTCTCAGATTTCAATAAAATTTGGTGAGTTGGTAAAGTTGCTTATTCTGAACAAGGTAAGCCCAATTTCACGATATGTCCTACAAAATTTTCCATTGAGTTACAAAAAATGTACCTATGGATATTTTGTAACTCAGTGGAAAATTTTCCATTGAGTTACAAAAAATGTTACTTTACCAACTCACCAAATTTTATTGAAATCTGAGAAGAAGAAAAAACGACAACAAAATAAAAATTTGCCCAAATAGTACTCAATACCAAAATTATTTACCGCCCCGGGGCGTAATATACGACTTACCGCCCTTTTTTCTAGCATGTAAACCCTTGTTTACGTGATGAAAATTATTTTTTATCACTTTTGGTATTGACTACTACTACTTTTGTTTTATTTCCTCCAAAGTGTGATGAAAATGTCGTACGTGACTCTGGTGTAAAGGAATTCCAAACTGGTGTCATTAAAGCCCTCGCTTTCGGCTTCGGGCTTCTAATAGACACTCGTTTGTAATTCCTCGTTTACCATCCTTGTTAGGTTATGTGCTAATACGCAGGTGATTCCGGTTACGCCTTACGGGAGTACATGATGACGCCCGTGGACGGCGCCGCGGAGCACTCCCCGAGGGCGGCTACAACGTCATCCAGAGGAGGGCTCGCTTCACCATCGAGCGGACTTTTGGAATACTAAAAGGTAAATTAGTGGGCAATTGATAACACGCTTTTATTGTTTTTTTTTTTTTTTCATTTAGCAGGCGTATTTTAATTCGATAGCATTGATTAAAAAAATATACCACATATTAAATTTATAAAGCTGGATGTACTAAAATCACTAATATAATCATCAGCTACGCAATGAGACAATTCAAAGTTCTTCCAAAGTGTTATGTATATACACCGTTAACCGTCCATATGCAATAAACGCTAGTCAATACCGGATGTTGACGCGCCTACCCTAAGATACCTATAACACAAAGCTATAAGATTTTGAGGGGTTAAATTCAACTCGCATCTTAACTTCGATTATAAAATTCACTCACTCATTGGCACATGCTTCAAACAATTGCACATGATCAAGTAATGACAAAAAAAGGAATGCTATTAAATTATTGTACACTCAAGGATTGAGACTAGTGCGTGTATAATGGTAATGGTAAAGTAACGAATCTGTAATCTTCACAAATTAGGTTTATTTTACCATGAAGGCGAAGACTTCACTGACTTAAATTTTTTACAAGGACGTTGGAGATGTCTGCTCGCCGCTCGACAGCTCTACTACGACCCCGAGATGGCCGGGAAAATTGTAGTCGCCTGCAGCGTGCTGCACAACATGTGCGTCACGTCGCGCCTCGAGCCCGTCGAGCTCACGGAGGAGGAGCTCGGCCTGCAGCCCGCCGTGCTGCGCCCGCGCCGCCCGCGAGGCGCCGGCGCCGGCGCGCTGTCGGCGGCCGAGGCTCTGCAACGCGGACGCCAGGCCCGCAACCGACATATACAACTCTTGTATCGGAATTAAACGCTTCAATTGTGAATAAGGCATTATTTTTAGGTATAACATTGGACAGTAATTTGCAATGGAGTCCACATATAGCAGTGCTTGCAGGTAAATTAAGTTCAGCGGCATACGCTGTTAGGAAAATTAAACAATTGAGTAGTGTTGATACACCTCGCTTAGCATAGTCATTTTCATAGTGTATTCTGGTTTGAGGCAAAGCAGCTGACATTCAGACTATATTTGTGCTACAAAAAGAGCCATTCGTTCTATAACCTGAATTCACGTGACTCCTTAAGAGACATTTTTAAAGATATAAACATCTTAACTGTAGCGTCCCAATATATTTATGAGAGTATTATGTATGTTATTAAGAACCTAGACACATTTACAAAAAAATCGATGTCCACAATTTTAACACTAGACATAAAAATAAAATTGCTATATTAAGGGACACAGTTCTAATAAGAAAGCATATCAAGCGTACATAAATTGTGATAAACCGTCATAATTTCTTGTAGTTTCTATTTTACTCTTACACTTTTCCTAAGTAATTTATATCTTAGAATACACTTTTAATATGTTTTATTCGAGAACTACGTATAGTTAAGTTCATATTACTGTAATAGTTAAGTACTTATCCTTTCCGAAAAAATGACTGACTGTTGAGTTTCTTTTGGCGTTTCTTCTCAGCAGTGGTCTCATATTGTGAAATGCCGGTAGACTCAGACATGTAAAAGTGCCCTTGTGGCCTACTTGTAGAATAAAGTTCATTATTTATTTCAATTATCGTCTATAGTTTTATTGTTCTAAAAATTATTTTCGAAACATATGCTTTCGACAAACAACTTAAGAGAATCTTACTAGTTGGCTGAATGTTGCCCTGCTATGAGAGGCACCCTAGTTTTTTTAAATATTTATATACATAATTTATTTTTTAGGGTACCGTACCTCAATCGGAAAAGAAAATCCTTACACGTTGCCCGTCTGTCTGTCTGTCGGTCAGTCCGTCTGTCTACCTCCTTTTCTCGCAGGTCTGCTAGCCCTTAGAGCTATGAATAAATCATAATTCTAAGTCCACGCAATCCATGCTACATGTGTTGACGCTGGCAAGGCTTTAGTTACCTTGGGAAAGAATTATTGTCAAGAAATAAAAATTACCAAAAGTATAAAACTGACGAGATGTAATAAAGACTAACTGATAATGGTCTAAAAAAAACGTCGAGACTTGTATTTCTGAAAAACACCTAATGTAGGGATGAATTTAATCTGTTTTAGCCTTTAATTTTAGTTAAGTTCTTAGTTTATAGCTGCATTATCTGTTTTAATTAACTAATAATAAATAAATAACAGTAAAAAAAATATAGGGATGTACAACGGCCCCAGGTCTAGGTAGGTTAGGTTCGTCAGTTATCTTGCCCGATGCCCGAAGGGCAAAACAGCACAGAAATAGGAGCCCCGCGAAGCGGAGCTCCGTCAACTTTAAAGCAAAGGGTCAGTCATTTTAATACTTACCAATTCTATTTCGACATTTTTATTCCTTGACCTATCTTCTACTTTGTCATTTTTATAAAGCTTTCTTGACATTTTTATACCTCGGTAATTTTTCCTTATAGACATTAGTCACCTGAAGGGCTAGTGATACTTTTTCCACAGATAGCTATAGGATAGTTGTTACTATTACGATTACCCGACTACCGTAAAAATACGTGAACGAAATTGCGTGCACCGTGTAGCTAAAAGTAAAATCTACGACATCACCTTTTCCAATACCTACTGCTTTCAACCTCTACTGACTGGCGGATTTGGCCATATTGAGACAGTCAGACCCGGTCCCAGCCATACTTTAAAGATATTTAGCAGGTTTGGAGGCAGGAATAAACAGTAATAATCATACAAATATCAAAGTCACAAAATTGGAGATGCGTGACCTGGTGGAGGAGACCGGGAGCGAACCCGGTACAATGCGATCATCTTTCCGCCACCCTAACTTTGAGCTTTGATCTTTGTATCAATGGTTTCATATAAAATTGTGGTGGGTACCCACATTAAAAGTAAAAGAGACATAACATGTTTGACAAAAAAAAATTTAATAATCAAGTTTCAAGATGATTAACAAACGAATTTAAGAAACTTATCACAGCATCATCGTTTTACAGTAATCACAATCAAATAATAACACCATTGGCATACAGTATTTATCATAATCACGAATCACAGTAACATAATTAAACTACAAATCACAGCATTTATCATGCAGTAAAATAATAAGAATCAAGGACTAATAAGAATCATAGTATTTGTCCTTATTACGATTAAGTTTAATTGGGTGGGATATAGCTTAAAAAATAAAGAGCTCATTGTTTATTAGAATCGTAAAACATAGGCCACTTTGTGGTGATGTCAGATTATTGACTTGTACTGCAAAATGGCAATTATAAAAATTAAATATGAGTAACTTTTCTCAGGATTCGTATGAGCCCTATTCCTAGAAATGGTTCCTGAATAAACGGAGGTCACAATCAATTGGTACCTATATCCTAATTCTCTCGTGATAGGAGTACCCGCCGGGTCCACCGCTAGTTGGTAAGTGCAGCTCGAAATTCTGATTTAAACGAGCACACATTTCGATATATTTTTTTAAATATAGTAAATCAACAGTTACTATCTACGAGTATAAATTAATTTGTCTTTATACGCTCAGTCTCTATAGCTTGGTACTTCAAATTGTTTACAAACTAAATTACTAATAAACTTTAAATGTACATTAACAAATTGTGTAATTAAATTACAATCAATAATTAACAACAATGAGTAGATTTTTTTTACTTAAATATGCCGTATTAGCCGATAAATGTGTTTAAGGTAGGTGATTTCAGTAGTGTGTGATTTTTATTGATTAAACACGAGTCGGAAATCATCTTACACAGGAGTTTCGTACAAAACTTTACTATGCATGTACGAGAAAATAGAAAATACTAATGATACTCATTTTGAATGCTTTCAGTTTGAATGCCTAGTATATGCTTTTTTCGATCACATTCATTGTAAAATAAAAAGAAGAAGTTAGTTCCAGACGCCTCGCCTCCGTCCGCGCCTCGAACTATCTTCTTCTTTTCATTTCGGCTACCATCTCCGCGATGACCTCTCTGAGGCTGTCAATGCTGACGCGCACGCCCGCCATCTCCTCCTGGATGCGGTTGAGCGCCGCCAGCTTGTCGCGCTCGCCGCCCAGCAGGCGCGCGCGCACCTCCACCTGCCGGCTCTGCGTGTGCCACCGCCTCCGCCGGGCTCTGCCCCCTGAACGACAATAATACATTTACGATATAAATGTACATGGAGAATGAAACCAACCATATCAATGTTTTTATAACCAGGCACCACATAGTGTTAATTCGTATTTTTCTACTTCACCTTTGTTCCAAGAAATCTATAATCGCATTGCGTTATACTTACTGCTTGTTTAAATTGTATTAATCACCAAATTAAGCTACATGTCTTCGAAAACGAGGGCAACCTATTAAGTTACACCTGACAACTTTTTGAATTCTATGGAACATTATTTATTTTACAAATAAATAAATATAGGAGAACCTCACACAAATCGATCTAATCCCAAGTTAAGCTCAAGAAGGTTTGTGTTATGGGTACTAGACGACGATATTCGTACTTATATAGATAAATATATACTTAAACACATAGAACAACCATGACCCAAGCACAAATATTCAAGTTCATCACACAAATATTGGCCCTGGCCGGGATTCGAACCCGGGACCGTCGGCTCAGTAGGCAGGTGTCTACAAACCGAGCCAAACGCGTCGTCGTATTTATATATTTATTTCTCTACACTTTGCTACGCTGTCAGACTCTGGTATACAAGGGAAATAATAATCTTACTTGGCAGACAGACGGGCGTACTACTCGCCGCTCTCGGTGTACGGCTTTGCGCTGTCGTCGACCCTAGAATAATAGTTTATTTATCTCAACAATATTGTTCTTGCAAATATAATACGTATGTCAGTTTTTGCATTTGTGAAAATTTCAACTGTCTAGCTATGACGGTTCATGTGATACAGCCTAAGGACAGACGAACAGCGGCGGATTAGTAATACATATATCAGGGCCCCGTTTTTACCCTTTGGGAATGAAACCCTAAAAAGAACAAATCGATTCGTCGTTAATAAGCCTATGATCAAGTAAAGAGTTTCAACTTTTCGCGTTGCATTTGTTCCACCGATAATGTAAAAAGCTGTGCGTTGTGGTCGCTTATGGGTGTATGACATATGTATCGATGCCGCAGTCGATCGTGGTGGAACTATCACATAGTACTTACACACAATAGAAAATAGTTTAACATGAGGGCTTTGTCAAGAAATAAAAACTTACATTCCACATTATAAACACTAACTAAATATATAATCTCTCTCTGGTACTAACTGGTGAATATCAACAAGCTCAAATGCATTGTTAGTTATGCAGTATTACCTTCTTCCACTGTGCTGTGGTTTTCACTGCACCGCCAAGACTATTCAGCCTCTGGGTTATTTGTTCCCAGAGGCTATTTTTTGTAGTTCTGGCATCCGGCCCACGTAGGTACCCCCGAGCCAAATCGGCATGTTCGTTAAGGAACTCCATGAGAACCTCGATTTGCTCGGAGGTAGCCGTGCTTGAGCCGGATGCAGTGCGTCGTGTCGGGGGCATTTTTTCTACAACACTAAAATAAAATAAATACATAACTTAAAATAGTACAAAACTTGCTGCATATTGGTAAAAATATTTGAACTTCTGTTTTCTTATTAATAACATGGGATTTTTACTAGTCAAAAGAACAAAATTGAGTAATTTAACTGCATATGCGATGGATACATAACGCATTGGAAATTTATTTCAAGTACTTAATTATAAACGTAAATAATAGCTAAATTTTAATGACTAGTTACTTACCTACAATATTTTATTGTACCTACTCTTAATACTAATTATTTTTTCTGTGTGGCTTTCACTTCTTGCTGGGAAATATTAATTATTAGTATCAAATCAAAAACAATCTATCTGATGCACTATGCAGGCGGGAGTTTGTTTTGATTTGACAAGACAAGACGTTATGTAGATGACGTTTAATCGGACTATTTAAATCTGTCATACACGACATTTTGGATATTTGAGTATTAAAATTTGTTAATTACCACTTTTATTTGAAATTATGAACTACCTAAATAATACATGTACGAAATATAATTTTTTTTAAATAATTTTCACATTAATTTCAAGGAAATAATCCATTTACCGTTTTTTTACCGGAATGCAAACGCCGTTTTATGATCCATTCATTCTTTCCATTCACGATGATAAATTCGATGATTGTTTATGGTATCGATAGAAAATTTAAGACGTCGAAAAAAGTTCGGAGTAGCTTCACTTACGAAATTTCGTTATCGAGCTTACGATCGATTGTCGAAAGTCGCGGTAGCCCTCCTGTCATTATGTCTTAACTCGTAATCTCCGTTCCGACTTCCGTCAGTCTGGTACAGCCACAGCGGGCCTAGTACGGGGAAGCGATTTTTTCGTGGTCAGCGCTGATTAGCTAGATCTAAAATTTTCAGAAGATAAGAAGCGATTTCAGTGTATATATAAGATCTTCATTTTACTAAAAACTTCATAGTGAACCAGGAGTTTAACCGTAAGTGTGATTTTACTTTTTTAACTTAAAAGGTAATAACTAAGGTTATAAGCAGTGATCGGGGATTTCTCTGCCACAACGCGGGATTTCAAAGAAATATATTTTTTAATATCAATATAGTCATGATTATCTCATCAAATCTCAATACAATAATTTTTTCGGCCAAGATAGCCGGATTACAATATAATTACCATGTCCATATAAAATAATATACACGAAATACCGCGTTGTGGCAGAGAAATCCCCGATCACTGGTTATAAGCAACCAACCATAATGTATTGTGGTGTAACTATTATAATTTATAAACGGATGGATTATATCCAAGCATAATTTGAGGGTTAACTATTACCGGTTAATATTGTGATATAGACTGCTGGAAAAAAAGTTAGGTGTCCATTTTCGTTCTCCAAGTGTCTTGTGTCTGGTGTTTGTAATACGCGATTAGATTAGTTTTTTGCTAGTCATCAATTGTTTTTGCTTCCATGCGTCGTTTCGTTTCTGTTATGTCTCCATCTCCACTCTAATGACTAAAAGATATTTTAAGTGTTAAGAATTCATATTCTTCACAAGATTTTGGTCTTAACCATTTTTAAATGTTATATATTATTTATTTACTCATTTTATATATTAACTACGTAAGTATATATATTTAACAATAATAATGCTTTCCTTTTTTGTTTCATTTGTGCAACAGAAAGTCATCAAGTGGTGAAAAAACTAAATTGGTATAATCTGTTTAAATACTTAGTTGATAGTACTTAAATGTGTTAGTAGTGTACAACTATTATCTTCCTATTTGTAGTGTGAGTTACAATCAAGATGACCTTGAGATTATCACTGGATTACCTCATACATATATAATTGCCAGCAAATTAATAAGCAGTAGCGCAAATAATCATTAAGATTGATGCCCAGGTAAATCTATATTGTGTGATTTTATCTTATTGTATCATTAAGTCAAATAGTGATGATGATGCAGAAATTAGTACTAACTAATCAATTTAATGATTAGTACAAATTTATTGAAATGATAAAAGTTAGTACATATTGTGTCGTACAAATCAATCTGACTAAATTCCAAATTCTTGATATAAAATGTATTTCCTATATTATACATTTACAAGAGAGAATTAAAACCGTTCTTCAAAAAGCAACGCAGAGAAATCAACTATTTATTTATTTAAACTTTATTGCCCACAATACACAAGTAAGAGTACAAATGGCGGACTTAATGCCATAAGGCATTCTCTACCAGTCAACCATAGGACTATTGTAAAAAACGCTTTGATTAAAGTTAGTTAAATCAATTTCTGGAGTACTGCTCCAATTAGCTCCATTCTGGTTTGTCTTTGCTTTTAATGGAATAGTAGACAATAGCAATTAGAGAAGCTTTATGTTTTATCTTTTTGTTATGTATATGAGCGTCTGTGATATTGGGTGAATATACCTACAAGGTTAATAGTTCCATTTTACTTTTACATAAGTATAAAAATACGAGGAAAATATTTTGGGATAGGATCTAGCAAAAACTTGCCAAAAGTCAGATGATATTTTTATTATATTGTTCGAACACCAAAAATTTATATATAAACAGAGTTAAACTTAAACAACAGCCTTAATAGCATAAAGTAAGCAGGGCTTGTAAACTTTAACTACAGACAATTTGCGGTTTCTACTCTGTGGTCCGTATTTATGGATTCAGTAGCGCTAGGATATCTTATCTTGCCCCGACTTCGCTTGTCGCGCAACTCAGCATCATCTGTCTTGCTCGCACGTTATTGAAAGGAAAGTGACAGGCAGTACATTTATTTATTTATTTATTTAAATTAGTTACACAGCATAACAGTAAATAAACCAAGGCACTGTGAACTACAAAATTACATAACAAAACAAAAAAACTTTTATTAAATCTAATTTGATTTAGGCGACGTAACAGCGTCATCATCACATGTCGCGCGACATATAGTCGCGTATCACAGTTATGCTAGAGGTGCAGATTTAGGAAACAAAAGTGTGGTCTTGAAACACATAGACGTTAATAGGTACGGTTACAAGCCCTAGTAGTAAGGTTTTATTCATTAATCACGTTATTTTAGTTTCCAAGTATATAGCAAATAGACAAATTGATAAACAACGTGACCAAACCATATTACGCGATATGACGCGTCCGGTTACTTCAGTTTATATTCCGATTGAACTAGCCCTACTATTTAACCCCAAAACTCCCCTCTACCTCAAAGAGCGTTTCAGTTACTTGCGTTCTGCTAGGTCTGCTCAAAATTATCTTCTCACTATCCCCTCTTCTTCTTCCAAGTTTTACAATAATTCATTCACTTTTCAAGCTACTCTTCTGTGGAATTCTTTACCATCTGATCTAAGACGTGCACAATCTCTTGCTATATCTTAAATTTCACCTTTAACGTAATTATTTATCGCTACCTTAATTTACACTGCATTGAAAATCGCTCCTCTTACTCGTAGTATGCGACTGACTGGTTTGCACAGACTAATAAGAGATACTGGTTTGCTATCTATTCTACTCTGCTATATGTTGTTATTATGTCTAAGTATTGTATGTAACTAGGTATATCTGATTATTGTTATTTATGTATGTTTATGGTTTTTAGTAGTAAATTGTTGTAGCTTAATGTTGTTTTGCATCACCTACTTGTTGATCTACTCCGCTACCTAAATGCTGTCTGGAAGAGATCGCTATTTAGAGATAAGACCGCCTGTTGTTAACCTTTGTTTATTTTTTTACTGTATTATCTCTCATGTTTTGTATCCCTGTGTATTTGAGGTGTGCAATAAAGTGGATTTGTATTTGTATTTGTAGCCTTAACTAGTAAGTACATGCATTAATTGAGGTTTTTTTAAACCTATGCATGGTCCATTCTAGACGTGGTTCAGATCAAACAAAACTGTGGGTAGTAAGTAATAAAACACGTATTAAACGCGGATCCGTTCGGGACATTTCAACTTTACGTTAAAGTATCAGTTAGTTTCAACTTTCAAGTTGATTAGCAAATTTCTGACATCGCACATTAGCGGTTCAGAACTGTTCCTTAATTGAATTTGCTAAAAACTAGGTACATATCTAAAGACTGTGAAATCACGTACTTGCACGGTGCATGTCTCCGACACCGACCATGTCATTCCTCGGCATATGCCTTTCCCGATCGACCTCTACGCGACCTTCTCAATCACCTGTATACAAACACGTTTCCGACGTTCAACCGCACTCTGACGTCACGTGTGGGTGTGCGCGTGACGCACAAGCGTCAATTTCAATTCCAGCCTATTTGGACTCATCTACGCGAAGATGCGATTGTTTTCTATCCTCAATCAGGACTTGCGCTTAGACTACACCTTGTTTTGATACAATACAGTCTTTGATTGCCAAGCCTGGATCAGCGATTCCTAGCTACTTGATGGAGTATGTATTCATGCATGTAACAGCGAATTTAATTTCAATGACGATGCAAAAGTGGTCCTAGCGAATCCCAATTCATTAAACAATTATTATTTTTAGGCTTATTATTTTCGCGGCGACAGAAAAATTAAAGAGCAGCAAACTATTTGCAACTAAAATAATAACTTGTCAGCGATTAAATATTTTGGCAATCATTTATATTAAATGAGCTTTAAACTAAGGATATTTTAAAATTCAAATAATGGCAGCTACTTTAAGGTAGCAGAAATAATAAACAAGATTACTGAAATCATAGGTGAGGTACTATAAATAATGACTTGGCGACTAATATTAGCAGAAGGATAACAAACTTTATATTAGTGGCAACTACAGGTCTCCATCTAAAAAAGCATTTTGGGCTTTGATTTGCTGGCAGCTTAAATATTAAAATGGGTACTATATAAAAGTAATGGGGAGTTATTTTTTTAGTTTTCGAAACCATAATTTAATGAAAACGGCGATAAGCGTTTTTTAGGTAAAAATGTTTTGCCCATACAAAACACGCTTATTTTAGTCCGAATCTAGCTAAAACACGCTACGCTAAAATAAGCATTGCATTATCATAAGACTTGCCTCAGAACCGAAGCTGTCAACCCCGATTCCACGTGGTGTTGTCTGCCCTACCCCTAGAGTGTATATAAAAAGCCGGAGGCGCGGAGGGAGAGCAGCCCTCGCCCGCCGTGACAAAGCTCGGGAGCCGTGCGGAGCGGAGCGGCTGAGGCTGGTCGCCGAAGGCGACCAACAAGCCGAAGCTGCGGAACGGAGTACGGGCGACCGTGCTTTGCCACGCAAGGGCGGAAGGGCTGCACTTCCCGCAGCGCCGGAGCTAAGGCAGAGTCTGACACAATATCCAAAAAAATATTGTCGGTTTTAGGAGTCCATATCTCGGTAATTATTAAGTTTAGAAAAAAGTTGTCCATACAAAACACGTTTATTTTAACGTATTCTATACGATAGAATCATAAAAAATAGGTGTCAATATGACATCACACCTGACGAAAAATTGACAAAAATCAGAGCCACTAAATAAAACTATAGACCAAAATTATTATTTATACATGCAATTTTCAACTTTGATTAAAGCTCTTAAATTGTCGCACAAAGTATTTTTTTATGACCTTGATTTATTTTATATGTAATCTCCATTGAACAATTAGAGTAGGCCATTTTCAACTTTTTATCCGCTGTCATGTTTCCGCTTAATTAGTTAATTCAGTCGCCAAAACAATAACTCGATGCTAGTTTATATTGAAACAAAGCCGAAAATTGATTACTTAGCTGCTACTTTTTACTTTAATAGTCTCCGCAATTAGTCGCCAACTTATTATTTTTGCTATCCCCTTTAATTTTTTATAAATCCCTAAATCTGATTAATTTGTCGCCGCGTTAAATACATGCCTTATTTTTATTGTATGTTTTCAAAAGGGTTCATTATTCCCGAGGAGATCTTTTAGAATAGACCTATATTCGCTAATGGTTACTAAGCAACCGTCAAATTGATCTAATTAACCCTTTTTCTGTTATCACACTAATATTATAAAGGCGAAAGTTTGTGAGTGTGTTTATGTGTATGTTTGTTACTTTTTTACGCTCAAACGGCTGGACCAATTTTGAAAATTTTTGGTATGATGGTAGCCGACACCCTTGATTAACACATAGGCTACTTTTTATCCCGAAAAAATGTAGTGTTCCTGTGGGATGAGCGGGTAACACCGCGCAGCGCAGCTAGTTCATCATATATCATTCCATTATCATTATCACTATTATCTATAGTAAGAGCAACATAGCATGCCTACAAAGGGTTGAAAACAACATACTAAGAACCATTACAAATGCTCCATGGTTCACAAGGAACGATGAAATTCACGAGTATGTGAACATGGCAACTGTAGCATCAGAAATTGAACGCTATAAGGAACAACACATTACTCGGCTCACTCACCACTGCAATCCCCTAGCCTCGGGCTTGCTCAATAACGCCAGTGTGGTTAAAAGGCTAAAACGTAACCACATTATCTAAGTAGTGAAAGAGGCACTGGCCTCTAAATCTACATACCCGCCATTCCTCATTCAACTCATCTGATTATAGTCTGGCGAATGATTGCAGATTTGAAAGGAAAAAAAATTAAATTATCACTATTATCAGTGACCTTTAAATGAAATCAACGTCTGTAGATATGCGTTTGTTCAGGGGTCAATGTCAAGTGATCTATTTATACGCAATGAAGTAAGTGTTAATATGTTTGTTGATGTTCTCTGATTCGCCACGGGATGAGTGGGATGTTCGTTTTGTATTTTGAGCCTTGCTTTCCTGACGACGAAGCATTCTGGCCTAGACAGGAAAGACATCCGAGTTTGAATATGCTTAAAGGAAAGCTCCATCCTTGTTTCTTAAAACCACAAATGTAAAAAAAAAACAAATAAGATTTTTTTTATACTTTTATCTTGGCTTGACCAAAGTCTCCCCATATTTATTTTGTTTATCATCAAGTTTTTTGGGGCGGCTATGTTTTTCCTTTCGGGAATTTCAATCAATACTGTTTGAACATATGATCAGCCATGAACTTAGTAGCCAATAGGGATGGTAGAAATAGCACCATTTTAATAAGCCGAGCTTTTTGGTATTGGTAGGTACCTATCGGTCACTAATAGCACCGGGAAATTCCGGTACCATTTGTGACCAAGCTCAAGTCAATTCTTTAACCTGGGTTTCTTTTTTTTATTTTGCAACTTTGAAGGATTGATCATATTTTCACATTCACTTTAAAACCTTTACTAAATAATAATAGACACGCAGGTGTACACATAAAACATTGTTGGATTTTTAGAACTAATTCGAGATTAAGATTCGTCAATATAAAACAATACTTGCAAAAGGTATATTCAATTAATTAAAAATTAAAATTAAAATAACAATTTATTTATTCAGTAACACAGAAATTCAGCTGATAAACAGTGTTCGTACCTCTTTTTAAATATTTCATACTTGTGCTAAGAGGCACCGCTATTCTACGTGGTAAATTATTTGTGTTATTGAACAATATATAGATACTTTTTTTAAAGCTTTTATTTAACTTGCATGGTATGTTTAAAGTATGTATGTTCGGGTGAAATCTTGCAACTCAATTTTGAAGCAGATATCGTTAACCGATTGAGCTGAAATTTTGCATACTTACTTAACTTTGATGACAATACAATAATATGGTACCATGGGGCTGATCTGATGATGGAGCCGGAAGGTGGCCATAGGAACTTTATAATAGAAAAAGCAATCCTACCGAGCTTGGGCTCTTTAGAATCGTCTCAGTGAGCATTTGATTGATATCCAAAGAAAAGTACAGTCGGCTATAAAAGCTTGCCACTAAAATGTCATTTTTGACAGAAACTTATATATACATTTATTGCAAAGAAATCTAACATAAGAATCAAAATGAATAAAGAACATAATAAGATTTAATAAAAAAGAATGCTTAGTTTTACACATGCATTCAAGATGATCCGATGAGCGCTAGCAATCTCAGTGCCATCTTCTTGTGGGATTTCAGCACGTCACGCGCACCAGCTCTCGCCCGCGAAACCTCCGAATCAGTTATCCCATCACCGACCTGAGTTTTCCAAATCAAGGGATTTAGGGTCTGCTCCAGTCGAATCATTTTCATCGTGTGCAACTTCAGAGTAGCATGCCAAAGCGTTTCATGATATTGGCTTGGATAATAACCGCTGCTCTCTTCTTCAGAATCTACCGGATTCTCGACGAGATGTTGATTTGCTGACTGCGCCATTCCCTCACATTTCTCCCGGAAGGTATTCAATGACTGCTTCAAGTTATATATAACTTGCGTATTACGTTGCTCAGGAGTTATCCCCAGCAAGTCATCTGTAGTCGAAATTGGTTCCGGTGGTTGAATAGAGTCAGGCCTCGTTATAACTAGTTTCCCGCTCTCGGCGATCGCCACGATCCTTTCCTGCGTCAGTCGTGATCCGCCAACAACTTGAGATCGAGGAGGTAGTGCTGGCAGTGCTACATTTCGGTCAGTCACAATGTTGTTCTGTACTCCATTAGATATTTGCCACGACCCTGCGAAAGAAATTTTAACGTGTTATTTGTGAAAATCTTGGATCATTCAAAATTTACTACATCAAACAACAAGAACCGGGACCTGTCCGACGTCCGCCGTCGAACGTTTTTGAAACAAATAATAGAATGTCTCGGCGAAATAAATAACCCAATTGGGAACATTTTTCAGAGGTATGCTTATAAGTATTATATATTTTTTCCTAATAGAAGGCGTTATTAGGATTCAGAATCTGCGATTAGTTTGTTTTTACGTCGTATCGTTTTTTAGATATAATTTTTTAAAACGTCAAAGTCACATTTGATCACATTTCGAAGCAATCCAACATTACCTTGGTCTACAAGGAATTAAAAAGTAGTCGTGACAATGACAGTTATTTTTTTACAAGCTTTTATTTAGCTTGCATGGTATGTTTAAAGTATGTATGTTCGGGTGAAATCTTGCAACTCAATTTTGAAGCAGATATCGTCAACCGATTGAGCTAAATTTTTGCATACTTACTTAACTTTGATGACAATACAATAATATGGTACCATGGGGCTGATCTGATGATGGAGCCAAGGTGGCCATAGGAACTCTATAATAGAAAAAGCAATCCTACCGAGCTTGGGCTCTTTAGAATTGTCTCAGTGAGCATTTGATGGATATCTAAAGAAAAGTACAGTCGGCTATAAAAGCTTGCCACTAAAATGTCATTTTTGACAGAAACTTATTGCCTTACTAAATCCATACAGAGCGTCCCAAGACTATATGGGACATCAAGGGAAAGTACCTTAAATATCGTAGATAAAATATTTTGCTGAAAGAAGACTTTATGTTATTTTTAAAAGTTAGTAATTCAGCATTTAAAGATTTTCTAAGAATTACTTGCTTTGTCTGGGAATCGAATCGACTTAATAGTGAAAAAAAATCACCCCTATTTTTATGATGCCGATCGAAAGAATGGACAAAAAATTATAATTCTTCCTACGTAACATAGTATCGTAAAAGAAAGGAACAATGTGAAACGTGTACCTACACTACACTGCTAGGCTAGCTTGTAATTTGTTACTGTTTTTTTTCTTTTATTAAGAAACAAACGGTCATACACAAACAATTGTATAGGAATACAAGAACAGAAAAAAATGGGCAAGTGCGAGTCCGACTCGCGCATGAAGGGTTCCGTACCATAATCTATAACAAGTTTGTTGTATGGGAGCCCCCCTTAAATATTTATTTTATTTTATTTTTAGTATATGTTGTTATAGCGGCAATAGAAATACATCATTTGTGAAAATTTCAACTGTCTAGCTATCACCGTTCTTGAGATACAGCCTGGTGACAGACGGACGGATGGACGGACGGACGGACAGCGAAGTCTCAGTAATAGGGTCCCGTTTTTACCCGTTGGGTACGGAACCCTAAAAAGAGCTATAGTTTCCTGAAAGTACAAAAACTGTTCCTATTACATATAAAAATTAATAAGATAATAGATACTCACATGTAACTCCGACGACAATTGCGAGAAAAACAACCAATCTTCTTAACGCCATGTTCCCCTGAAGTCTCGAATAATTATGCGGCTGGAGAATCTAATCGGCCTTTTTATATGCTTGTTGATCTCGTGTATGGCCCACGTGACTGGATATTCCCCGAAAACACTCAAAGATTACCCATTATGTCGCAAGACTCGCATGGGTCATTCATAGGGTCAATACCTAACTGGATCGCTCATTCAGAGCGATAAACTAATTAAAATTTTAAAAAACATGGGCTGATTAATGTTGTTATCAGGATCCAAAATGATGCTGTGGAATTTTCCGCGTTAAGTTATCATTACGTTGTTGGTATAAGTCCAAAGCTTTCATAATGATTGGAATGGAATCAATCGCCTGTGTGCTAAGGCTCTAGCAGATTGTTGACAAGGGGTTTTTTATTATTATTATTATTATTTTCGCTTGGGCCTTTTGTGTGCCGCATCGACCAAAATTGATCTATTGTGGCAGCCCTGTCTTAAAGCTCACTGCTGAGGCCCGTTGAGTCCAGGAATTCCCAGATTCTTTGGGCCGTGAGTTGTTGTATCTCCTCTGGGGGAACAAAGTGTTGCCCTAAGTGGATACTTCTTTTGTGCATAAGTGGTCCACAGGAGCAGAGGATATGCATAGCTGTCTCCTCTGACTCTTGGCAGAACCTGCACGTTGCGTCCTGTTCCATACCCATTAGGGACAGGTGTTTTTTCAGCTTGCAGTGACCGGTCAGAGTTCTAGTCACCGCACAGACTTTTGACCTTTTGAGCTGTAGTAACTCTTTAGATAACTTTTGAACAAAGCCTTTTATAAGGGTTTTCGAGTGATTTTGTCCTTTCACAGCCACCCACATCTCGATCGCCTTAGATTTGTGTAAATCGTTGAGCAGAGAATAAGCCTGGCGTTTTGTGATTCCACAGAACGGTTCTGGGCCGACAAGGGGCTTGTCCGCGCCATCTCTCGCGAGTTTATCTGCTCGTTCATTTCCGTCAATATCGGAGTGACCTGGTACCCATCTAAGAGTGACTTTGTTGGTTTCGCCTAGGGCATTTAAATTGTTTTTGCATAGTTGGACTAGTTTAGATTTAACCTCTAGTGATTCCAGTGCCAACAGGGCAGCTTGGCTGTCCGAGTTGATGTATATGTGGCAGTGTCTTATGTTCTTGTCAAGGTTTATCTCTGCGCATTTGTTTATGGCAAAGATCTCCGCTTGGAAGATTGAGGCCTCTGTGCCCATGCTGACGCTTGCATTGAGCTTTGGTCTCTGTCCATAGACCCCACATCCTACATCTTTTCCTTTTTTGGAACCATCCGTATACCAGATGTGGCAGCCCTCTTTGAGAGACATTTGGTCGTTTAGCCATTCGTCTCTTGAGGGTAGTTCCACTGAGTAGTATTGCGTAAAGATACATTCAGTGAGCATGTCGTCAGAGGGCATGCACAGTAGTTTGTTTTCGAACACTGAAGCCTTTAGTTTGTTCAGTGCTTGTGAGCGCCATTTCGTCTTGGAAAGTGTGCAGAGCCTGTAGATGCACTGCTCGGCCTCTTTCTGCACCTGTAGGTGCAGAGGTGTTAGGTCGAGCAGTGCGTCCAGGGCCGCACCCGGCGTCGAAGACAGGGCTCCTGTTGCAATAATGCAGGCAGTGCGTTGTAGGCTGCTTAGTTTTAGGATCGCTGTCTTTTGGTTGGCCTTATTGCACCAGACAGCGGAGGCATAGGTTATTATAGGCCTCACGACTGCTGTGTATAGCCACATAGCAATGTTGGGTCTTACGCCCCATCTTGCTCCTGCCATTCGACAGCATGTCCACAGTGCCATTTTCGCTTTTTGGATTATATTGTTCAAATGCGTGTTCCAAGTTAGCCTCTGGTCAAAGGTGACCCCTAGGTACTTGGCTTCATTTGTAAATGGTATATTTATAAGGGGTTTTACGGCTGCTTCTCATAATCACTGCGAGAAAATAAAAAGCGTTGAGCCATTTTTATTTGTGGTACTCCCCACTTTTTTAGAATTTAGATGTTTTAGGTAAATTCTGCTCAGAATCACGAGCTCTTTCGATCTAAATAATTAGGAGAAAAAAAAGTGTCCCATAATGTTTATGTAGGTATTTTTTGTATCGAAATGATAACGGAATGGAACGTAAAAAGATTGGGACACATTTTTTTTAAATTAGATCGAAAGAACTCGTGATTCTGAGTAGAATTTACGTAAAATATCCAAATAAAAAAATATTGCGCGTAAATATGCCTCACTTTATACTTATTGTCTTAGCCATAGTCATACCGACGACTCGCAACTTTTCTATAGGACGAGTTTTCGAAGAAAACTTGAGCCTTACACTACAACTAATTAGTTACTAATAGTAATGAAATGAAATGAAATAATTTATTCAGTAAGTAGGCCACAAGGGCACTTTTACAAGTCAGATTGGGAGTGTACCGGCATTTCGCAAGAGGAGACCGCTGTTGAGAAGAAAGCCGAAAGAAACTCAACAGTAAGTAATTTTTTCGTAAATTATACTAAAAAACTAATACAATTATATTAGTGTTGTTAGAAGACTAGTCTTGAAGACTTTCGAACCTTATAGACTCGCAAACCTTGAAGGTTCAAGCTTTGAAGACTCGAGCGTTGAAGGTTTGAGCTCAATAACGGTTCAGAACCTTAACGACTCAAGCTTTTGATGAGCTCTTAATAGTAAGTCTTTAAGACTCGAGCTTAAAAGAGAGCTCAAGCCTTAAGAACTCAGTGCCATTGAAGGCTCAAGCCCCCCGAACTTTGAAGGCGACTTCCTGAGTCAAGCGTTAAAATAATATTATAAACCTTTCTGTATCGGATAAGTTGCTTAACAACAGGTTAGTATTAGGTTAATACTCCTGCGTATATGCTCTTATTGAAGGTGTGGTAATACTTTACACATAGTCTTTATAGTACACTCAGTTATTATATTTATATATTATAGTTTACGTGAGGTTTGGCACCGACTTCAAAGGGTGAGTCAAATGTAATCTGTACTTGAACGGGTTATTTTTGGCTTTTTAGTTTTAATAAAGTCGGTTCTTTTTCTTGTTATTTTTTTTTTCTTTTTAGTGATTCATGTAAAATACTTATGGCGGGATGATCAGGGAGGTCTTGAAGGCATGAATCTCGTTTGAATTATTTCCTAACTCCTAACCGTTAAGGAGTTATACCTTCCATCATGAGCTCAGCATTAGAAGATGATGATACCATATGCAAATACTTAAATAATTTTAGAAAATATATAAAAAACATTATGAGTACCTATAAAATTTCAGGAATTCCTTCGATTCCTCATGGATCTCGTCATCAGATCTTTACCAAAATTTTATGGGACCAACCTTGAGATGTCTATTCATGAACCTACAAATAATTTTCCAAATAGATTGATAAATGACGGAGTTCTGAGGTAACAAACATTAAAAAAAAAACAACGGAATTGAGAACCCCCTCCTTTTTTTGAAGTCGGTTAAAAAGTCTCCTATATTTACTTACCTTACAAGTTCAAAAAAAAACAATATAAAAAGTGATCGAATAATTATATAAGTCAAAGATTGATGAAATTTGTCCAAAGCCTTTGAGACTTGTGAATGCTCCAAACCTTGTGGACTTAAGCCTTCGAAGCTTAGTAGGCTTTAAAGCTTGAGGCCTAAAGACTCGAGGTTTCTATGCCCGTAACGTGAACACGAACTTTTTAATTTGAGGCTTAAACGCTCGAGGCTTTAAGGTTCGAGGCTTCTACACTCATAAGTCGCGACTCGAGTCTTATAGTTCAAGCCTCGAAGCTTAAATTCACAACACTAAATTATATTATAACTAGGTAATTGATACATATATTTATGTTAGAAGAGATGTACAAGATTCTCCAAATCAATTTTTACACTAAAAATTATATAATATAAATAGATTTTTTCAGAGATGTAGAAGGTCTCTAGGCGTGTATTGTACTGAAAATGTAGCCTAAGTCTCATCGTTGAGGGCCAGGTGGGCTCAAGCAATAGGTAACATGGCTCGATTATGACTTACACCAAACCCCGAACACATAAAAGAGACTCGAGTCTTATGTGACACTTGTTTAGTTCGCGAAACTTGCTTGGTTGGAGTCCTGAATACGAGTCGAATCTCGTTATTTGAGTTCCAAATCGTAATAAAAAGGACTTCCAGAACTCGAGTCAATATACGCATGGTCAATTGGTCATACATAACCTTAGGAACTTATCGACTAAGCTCGAAGATTTCACGTATATCCATGCTTGTCTTATATAGTAAAAAATACTGTGATCTCAAAGGACACACTTAGCGCGCCTCCAAATGGGGTGGACAGACTATCTGATCAAGTCGCAGGTAACTGTTGAATGAAGACATTGCATGCCCATTGAAGAGATATTTGCTCAATTGATATTATTTAAATACTGTTGACTCGTCGTCCTTCGCCTGATGTGATGGTGGACATGCCCTTTATTTAAAACTGATGAACGTGAACGTGCCCTTTATTTAAAGGGGTTCGGCCTCCCGCGTCACGAATGGTGCAAACTAAACCGACTGATGCTCACAGGGTGTGGGCGAAGGGCACATTTTAAACATCTCTGCGGCTGGATCGTTTTCCCCAGCTGCGACTGTGGTGCCGAATCTCAAACTGTCCATCACATAGTACAGGAATGCCCCTTCAGAGCCTACCCTGGAAACCCCGAAGACCTGTTCTCCTTCACAACTGACGCGGCTAAATGGCTAAGAACCTTGGATATCAATTTGTGACATAACTGTTTTGTAGGTACCTATATATTTCGATTCCTTGTAATGTTTTTTACGCCATGCGATTAAAAATTTAAAACTGATCTCATTAATGAAGAAACCTCGTAAATGGCTCCGTAATAATTTATTAACATTACCAACGTATAATAAAAATACCTATCTAGAGATAGATAGAATATATATTATGCAATACACATAGCTTCACTAACAGAACAATTCGGGTCACAATACTTCCTTGTTTCGAACTGTTCGTTATCAAGGCCATTTTGCGAATGTCGAGTCATCGAGTTGAAATCGTCGGCTTTTGAAGTAGTTTTGTCACAGATAACTTATAATCAATATCAACACCGAAAACCAAGAAAATACGTAAAAATGTGAAAGCCATTATGTATTATTTATTTTATAATACATAATGGCGATACCGCAAAAATCTAGTTAGGTTTATTGGATTTAAAATGCATCGTATGGACAGCGTAAACTAGATCATGAAATTCTTTCCATTTCAGAATACTAGAGCATCTTTTGGCCAAAGATATGATTGTATTGCTCTTTTGATAGAACCGTGTCAGAGCACGGACACGGAATGATATAGCGGCTCCACACTACTCGCGAAGTTCACCGAAGCCCATACTTCTTTCAACTTCGTCTCGGCCAATCTTCGCAAGGAGTGTGGAGCCGCAAATACCATCCCGTGTCCGTGCTTGGACATGGTCCTATAAAAAGGACTACGATCACATCTTGTGGTCACAGCGTCTTCATATTTCTCGTCGACATTTTTGACCCACGCCACGTGGTTGGCGAATAAGAATAATTTAAAGAATAGGCACGAGTAATTATAGAAAATCATACATTTCTGATTTCCTACGAGACAGGCTGCGCCTGGTGTAGGGGCCAGTGTAACCACAAATTGTTAAGTTTTAGGTGCATGATGTTATTGTCATTTAGTTGTTATGTGGAAATTGGTTTCTTGTACAACATTAATATGATAGTCGTAGGTATACAATAAAGAAATTTGAATTTGAAATTCTGCTCATCTTCCCCAGGATCCAAGATGGACGCCCTCGCAGACATTCTCCAGCCGTACAAGGAGCTCGTGGGCACGGTGGCGGCCATCGTGACCATGGGCCAGATGTTCTCCGGGACCTTCATGTGCTGGGACATCTACAAGCAGGGCAACACCAAGGGCGTGCCACTCATGCCCTTCTCCGGCGGTCTAGTCATGTAGGTTTTTATTGCGAAAGAAAATTAGAGATCCTTTTCTCTCTTTCTGTCTGTGATTACTTCAAGACTGATGATGATGTTCATCGAAAGTCTCATAGTTAATTGGAAGGAATAATTTGCTTCCATCGTAATTAATTGAATCAGGCGTTACTTTGCGGAACTCCGTATTAATTTAAAATAATAATATTGCTTTGTACGTGAGATCTTAGAAGAACATTCGGGTTTTATACCTACCTGTGTCGCTCGCTCACAGATAAGAACCTCTCAGTTTTCACCCGAACCCGAACGTTCTTCTAAGATCTCACGTAAGTAGTGTACATTTATTTGCGTATTTATTTTTCTTGTTATTGTGGGAGGGTGGGTCCATTAAATGCATGTAATACATGAAAAAATACGCAAACAAGTATAACGGGTTAGCATAAATTAAATGGCACGATATTAGAGTCAGACCACGCTGACTCTTCCAAGCAAATGAATTGTCAAACCATACAAACTGACTCACTTTGCATGGTTTGAAGGTAATATGACTATATCGTGGTCTATGAAAGGAACTTTTTATTGTCCATTCAGTTTTTCGAAAGTTTTCAAAATAGGCCGGAGATATGGGGGTTGATAATGTAAATAATACAGTTTCAACCATTTCGAAACAAACTCATGATCATGAGATTATAGCTCACAAAGCCACTAAGTAGTTATATATATTATTTATTAGCTATGTAATGTACTAGTTCAAATTATCAAATGTCTTTTCAAGTCGTAGACCTGCCATGTTCATGCTTTATACGTCGAGCCGGAAACCCTACCTTCTAATTGCCTGAATAGATTTGTCGGACAAGGCCGTTCGCCAATCTATTGAAAGATATTGTTATAATAAAGGCACTATCTACTTATCGCGTCAATTAAAATTGACGTGATGAGATAGCGTAACTACTACTGTTGGCCTGGCAACGATGCTGGTTTTCATGAAGACAGCGAATCTGTTGTGATTGTGACTATCATACTATGTAAATAAATAAATATCGGACAACCTCACACAAATCGATCTAGTCCCAAATTAAGCTCAAGAAGGCTTGTGTTATGGGTTCTAGACGACGATATACGTACTTATATAGATAAATATATATTTAAATTAGAACAACCATGACCCAAGCACAAATATTCGAGTTCATCACACAAATATTTGCCCCGGCCGGGATTCGAACCCGGGACCACCGGCTCAGTAGGCAGGTGTCTACAAACTGCGCCAAAGGCGTCGTCAATAATGTTAGTGGGAGCCCAAATAATAGGGTAAATATGTATGTAAATGGAGGCTAACGTAAACTATTTGTTTACAAGTGCAGTTGTAGGAAAATCGCGGCACGGAGCCATATACAGCTTTAATGACTTTCAACATCATATCAGCCGATATGGTGATGATAAAGAAGTAGTTTTTACTTACTTCCTAATTTATTTTTGTATTATTATTCTTCTTATTTTTAGAAAGCAGTTACAAGGAAGAAACGTACGTTGAGATAGTTTGGACACGCAGAAGCCTTTCTGCGTGTCCAAACTATTCGCCTAATAAACAAAGTCCATGGCGATATAGTCTTGATATTTATTTCTTTAAACTTTATTGCACAAAACAAAAGTCAGTAGGTACAAATGGCGGACTTAATGCCAAATGGCATTCTCTACCATATTTAGCTATAGCTTTAGCTATCCATCTTCCGTAGGGGTCTCCTGAACTTGCAGTACGGCTTCATCCTGCGCGACGACACGATGATCCGCGTCAACTTCTTCGGTGTCGCGCTCAGCATCGTGTACCTGTCCGTCTACTTCTGCTACACCCAGGAAAAGGTAAATTGTCGACCAATCCCTCCCCCGCAGCAGTCTCCTGAACTTGCAGTAAGGCTTCGTCTTGCGCGTCGACACGGTGATCCGCGTCAAGCTATAGGGTATAGACTATAGACAATAATCGGTCTTATTTATTCATCTTTGTTTATTTAACTCAAGGAGCATAGCGTCTAAACACTGTGAAAATTCTTCCGATGCTTTTGTATCATCAAGACTCTTACTATAGCTTGCAAAATTAACGATAAATAAAATTAATGTACGATTCCCACTGACCGGGCGGAGTCGGCGCGCGCTCAAGCGCATCTAAATAGTTGCCAAATGAATGTAGAACTTCTTTACGACAGTCAGATCCCATATTCGAATGTTATTGGCGCCGCTGCCGGCCGATCGGGCGCTTGCGGACGCGGACGGAGGTGCTCGGCTGTCGTCGCGCTTAAGTGGCTCCGTTCGGTCACCGCCGCGCGCCATCGGCTACGGTCAGTTACCGCCGCGCGCCATCGGCTACGGTCAGTTACCGCCGCGCGCCATCGGCTCCGTTCGGTTACCGACGCACGCCATCGGCTCCGCTCGCACGTCCGTCGCCCTAGAATTTAATCGCTCGGACGGACGCAGTCGGCTGCCGCCGGGCGCTCCAGCGTCCGCTGGAACGTGGTGGCAGCCGAACCCGCCCGACCTGGTCACTGGACGCGGTCGGCCACTGCCGGTTGCTAGATCGCCCGTTGCGACGCGGCGGCTGCCGACCCGGCCCGGCCCGGTCTATGTGAATCGTACATAAGATTCCGCCGAAACGATGAACTATTTTTTACAGGTTAAAGCTTGGTTGGAGTTAGGCATGTGGGGCGCCTTCACCGCCGTTGTGATCGGCTACGCGCAGAAGGCAGATCCGTCCGTCGTTGAAAACCGCCTCGGAACTATCATCACTGCGTTCATGTTCTACCTGATCGCGTCGCCTCTCTTTGGTCTGGTGAGTATCAGGTTAGGTTAGGTTTGTTTTTTGAAAAACCCGAAAAAGTTTCAGCTTACAGAGAAAAATAGATTTATGGCAAATGAATATTATGGCAAGTGATAGATTTATGGCATACGCAATTCGGGCAAACGCTAGAGAACCCACTGAACGTACCTCCATACCCACAAGAAGCATAACATTGTAAGTTCATGTATTTAACATAGCAATTCGAGTGTTTATTCTCAGGTACAGAAGGAAAGATCAGATAAGGATTATGTAGTACAAGAACCTCATTTCCTGGGCGAATCTTTTCGAGTGACACTTTTGACTATCTATATGACGTTTTTTTAAATGTCTCTGAAGTTAACAGGGATTCGGGCTCCTAAAAGACATATTCTCCATTTAATAGGTTTAATAGTTGGGTCATTTAACGTTTATAATAAACCATAAATTTAGACATACCGAAACCATTATTTAAATGTGATTTTGAAGAAAAACTGCCCGTTTCTTCTTGAGATTTCCCAGACAATTTTCCCCTCTCTTATTCTCTATCATTATCAGCTTATTTATGTAATCGATCTGATCGCGTCGTCTATTTTCGGTTTCATAAATGCCATCGGCTAGTTGATTTCGTATGGCGTTTCTTTTATGGGTTTATTTGTTTTATTGTTTATGGGCTATGATGATTATTTTATTATTCTTTAACGCTGACTAGAATCAAACCACGCTCACTCTTCCAAGAAAAATAACTGTCAAACCGTACAAACTGACTCGCTTTATCTTGATTCTTAAGTTCGCGGGCGCTTTCTAGTGTTATATATAACCTCATCTAAGTAATACTAACAATCCATATGTTATTTACCATTACAGAAGGAGATAATCGCCAAACAAAGCACGGAGGGCCTGCCCTTCCCAATGATCCTGTCCGGGTCAGTGGTGACGTTCATGTGGCTGCTGTACGGCATCATCCTCAAAAACAACTTCCTCGTTGTGAGTATCAACCGTATTACATTTTATGGAAAACTCCAGAACGTACGTGTGTTCGTTTGAGTTTAATTGTTTCGGTCCAATTCGTGAATCTTCGACGAAAGCGTTTACGCTGCGAACTGTTTACGCTGCGAACTACACACAGCGAAAATGACGAACCACACGTTTCTCTATACAACTATATACATATATGCATTAAAATTAAACACAACTGCATAGTAATGTAAGAAAAAACAATGGGTTAATACTGGGTCATGTATGTTTTCAATGTATTTAAGTGTGTATTTATCTATCTATAAGCTTGTACGTCGTCGTCTAATGCCCATAACACAAGCTAACAGAGCTTACTATGGGACTAAGTAGATCGATTTGTGTGAAGTTGTCCAATATTTTTTTTGACGACGCGTTTGGCTCGGTTTGTAGACACCTGCCTACTGAGCCGGCGGTCCCAGTATATATTTATCTATATACGTACGTATATCGTCGTCTAGTGCCCATAACACAAGCCTTCTTTAACTTAATTCGGGACTAGATCGATTTGTGAGGTTGTCCGATATTTATTTATTTATTTATTTATTACTAGCTGCGCCGCGCGGTGTTGCCCGCTCATCCCACGGGAACACTATTTTTTTCGGGATAAAAAGTAGCCTATGTGTAAATCTAGTGTGTCAGCTACCTTCATACCAAAATTTATAAAAATTGGTCCAGCCGTTTGAGCGTGAAGAAGTAAGAAACATACTCACAAACTTTCGCCTTTATAATATTACTAGCTGTGCCCCGCGGTGTTACCCGCTCATCCCACGGGAACACTAAATTTATTCGGGATGAAAAGTATCCTATGTCCTTTGCCGGGTCTCAAACTATCTCCATACCAAATTTCAGGTAGGTAACAGACAGACAGACACACTTTCGCATTTATAATATTAGTATGGATTATTAATTTTTAAGAGTTTCACTCTTGTCGGTGCAGTTCTCTCCAGTCCGTTCTACTTAACGCCAGTTTTTTGACTTCCCGATACGACCCGACGTCTGCCTTTTTCTTGATCTGGTCCAAATAGCTAATCCTCGGCCTTCCTCTTCCTCTCCTTCCTTCAATTTTCCCCTCCATTATTTTTTGTATTAGATCGTCGTATTCGTCGTGTCGTATCAAATGACCCATCATTTTCCCTCTTCGAGTTTCTATTGTATGAAGTATATGTCTCTTCTCCTTTACCCTTTCCAATACTTCCTCATTGGTGACTTTTTCTTTCCAGCTTATTCCCTCCATCCTTCGCCAGCACCACACATCTCGAACGCCTCAAGCTTTTCTCTGTCCCGTTGTGTCATGGTCCATGTCTCGCAGCCATAAAGTGCAATGCTCCAAATATAAGTTTTAATAAAACGTTTTCTTATAGATTTGGCCATTTTTGACTTAAAAAATGTTTTTTACTGTGAAAAGCGTTTTTAGCTATTGCTATTCTAGTTTTGATATCTGTAGTGCATCTCGAGTCTTCTGTTATAATATTAGTGTGATGTAGGTATTTATCTTTGTTTCTTTACAGCTGCAAAACGTGGTCGCAATGGTGCTGTGCTGGGCGCAGCTGTCGCTGTTCATCGTCTACCCGGCCAAGCCCAAGGCGGCTGCCAAGGCCAAAGCGAAGAAGGCTGACTAAACTAA
The DNA here is from genome assembly GCA_932273695.1 of Apotomis betuletana. Taxonomy (NCBI): domain Eukaryota; kingdom Metazoa; phylum Arthropoda; class Insecta; order Lepidoptera; family Tortricidae; genus Apotomis; species Apotomis betuletana. The sequence continues at coordinate 2,874,710 of OW026305.1, forward strand.
ACTAGGAGGAATTACTTAGGTTTATAAGAACACTAGCTGTGCCCCGCGGTGTGACCCGCTCATCCCACGGGAACACTAAATTTATTCGGGATGAAAAGTATCCTATGTCCATCCCCGGGATTGAAACTATCTATATACCAAATTTCATCTAAATCGGTTCAGCGGTTTAAGCGTGAAGAGGTAACAGACAGACAGACAGACAGACAGACAGACAGACAGACACACTTTCGCATTTATAATATTAGTATGGAAGTATGGATGTTGATCGGTACACTTATTACCATATCCCGCGGTTTTCGATGCACCAATGATTTAGCACGATCTGTCGGTCTAACAGTAGGCGTCAAATACGACGACGCGGTTGGCGCAGTTTGCAGACACCTGCCTACTGAACCGGCGGTCCCGGGTTCGAATCCCGGCCAAAGCAAATTTTGTGTGATGAATTCGAATATTCGTTCTTGGGTCTGGTCTGGTTATCTATATACATGTATTTATATATTATGTATATCGTCGTCTAGTACCCGTAGTACAAGCTTTGCTTAGTTTGGGACTAGGTCGATTTGTGTATGATTGTCCTTTAATATTTTTTTTATTTTGAATCATTCGTGCACCAAAAACCACAAGTATGCTTATTACAATAGTCAGTTCAGTCTGCGAGACAGTATCATTCTTACTAATGCGACATCTAGTGAGATGATTTTTCTCTCATTGATCATAGAGACAAATTTTCAACTTAGTATTATATTGACTATAATTTAGAAAAATACTTCTAGCTCATATCTAAAGCTCAAATGAGTCGCATGTAAGTAGTTGAACTTATAGCGTCTTTCCTAAAATCGCATTGAGGTACTTTTTCAAAGCTAGGATTTATTTACATATTGGATGCAATGCTACGGTTTTAGATGAAATGTAGCAATAATACCTATATAGCTAGCAGGACAATTATGAAATGAATTGCTATAGTTATATTATTAATATTATTATAGACACCTATAAAATTTGCTGCACTCATGGGTAAAAATATGGAGATATGTAACGAACGTTGTAACGAACGTTGCCATGAACTCTAATCTTAGGTATAACCATTTCATTCATGACGCGGTATTGACGGATTTGATGGTTACGGATGTGTCGATATTACTTTTATATTTTTGAAACTGACTGTACTATCAGATTTATTGCAGTACGAAATGTATCCGTTCTGCATTGCCAGTTTAAAGTTGAATACTTCCATTCATGAGTGTAACTATTGTTGTATGGATTGGTACAGTGCCGAAGAAAAGTTTTCTTAAATATATTTAATTTTAATATATTTTCTGAAGGCAGTTTTTGGGTTCGTGCCTGTTGCGAGTGAGATTTTTAACAGAATAAAATGTATATTTACTATTTTGTACGTAGTTTGTAAGGACACATTCCGTTATGTTTATGTATTTCGTAAGAAAAGAAAACTTGATGTATTTTAAAGAAGCATTTAACTAAATATTGTTATTTTTAATGTTGACTTTGAACATTTAATAAACTTAGGTATATATTTTCAAGTTACTTTTGAAATTATTATTTAAAGTTTATACTTAACTCTTTTTTTTCTTCAAAATCAATTAGGTACCAGGATCCTTTTAGTATACTAAAAGGATCCTGGTACGTAATTGAACCATGTACCTATGTATTTTTTAAATTATATTTTTATTTAAGCCCATGGCTCTATTCTTTAGTAGTATATATATCCGTTCCTGTTACTATTATTATGAGAATAATCATGTTAATATCGTTGAGTGAATCAATTAAATATTAATTTTAATACATGCTAGTTTTTTTAACCGTCGACCTATCTGCGAGATATAATCGTTACATCGATACCAAAATTTTCAGTGTTTATAAAAAAAATACTATTTTAGGGACATGCTTTTATTGCCGATTGTACTTTTTTGGCACAAGTGTATTAAACTAATGCTTATTTCGTATACCTAGTATTTGACATAGAAAACCTAAATACCTATATATTTTTCAGTTCATTAAAGTAGGAGATGGCTGAACAATGAAATTGAAAATATGGTTTTTATTCTGTATTTTGAAATGGTTAATCTGGATCATCATGTATTATGTATGTATGTATGTAATCACTTTATTGTACACAAAAACAATTCACAAAACTTCAAAAGATAAAAATAAAACATGTACAAAGGCGAACTTATCCCTATAAGGGATCTCTTCCAGTTAACCTTTGAGCAAATGAGAAAATAATGGGATATCCAAGAAGATAGACAAACGAACAAGTTAGTATGCACAGATACACTAAGGACTAATGTCTTAATATAATAAAATATGTGTAATTCCAAAATATAATACATATAGATATAAATACATATATATCATAATATAAATAAATAAATATCATATATATGAAGTAATCACTCTAATCAATTAACTTCGACGAGATCAGGGATCCAAAAGCCATAACTTTTTTAAGTTCTCCTTAAGCGATGCCACGGATTGTGACTGCCTCACGGATACCGGCAACGCGTTCCATAATTTAACTGAGTGGACTGTGAAAGATTTCCGATAAGTGCGCGATTTACTGGGCGGAAAGGCAAGAGCGAGATTGACACTCGAACGCAGGCGGTGTGCACTGCCAGACGCCATATAGTTAAATCTTTCGGAAAGGTAGAGAGGTGAAGCAGGGTTGAATACAAATACAAATACAAGTACTCTTTATTGCACACCTCATAAAATATACAGGAGAAATACAATGCAAGAAAATACAATTAGAGGTAAACAACAGGCGGTCTTATCGCTAAAGAGCGATCTCTTCCAGACAACCTTTGGGTAGTGGGGAACTTGAAAAAATAAGATTTTGTTATTAGGCGGTGCAAAAATCGGAAAATGATAATAATATATACATAACAAAAACAAATAAATACATAAATATAATAAACAATAAATACATAAATACATACATACATTCAGCCAACAGGTAATAGGACCATTTGAATAAAATACGAATTATGAAAGGGATAGATAATGTTCTTTCAGTTGAGTTTTGAAAGAAACAAGAGATTTAGCGCGCCTTAAGCTCACAGGCAAGGAGTTCCACAAACAGACAGCTTTAAAAGTAAACGAATTATTATAAAATTTTGAGACGGAAGAAGGTACGGCAAGGAGCAAATTTTGGGCAGATCGAGCAGAAGTGAGATAAGTGAAACGCTCCTTGAGATAGCGGGGAGTTGCAGGATGAAAAAGTATATTAAAAAGAAGAGCAAGAATATGAGAGTTACGACGAAAACGGATTGGGAGCCACTTGAGCTGAGAACGGAAACTAGATACATGGTCATATTTGCGTAACCCAAATATGAACCGAATGCCAACATTTTGAATGCGCTCAAGCTTATTAAGTTGCTCCTCTGTAAGATCGAGATAGGAGATGTCAGCGTAGTCCAGAATAGGGAGAAGTAACGTTTGAGCCAACGCAATTTTAGTGGCAATGGGGAGAAAGTTACGCAGCCGTCGCAAAGAAGCTACTGCAGCAAACATCTTCCTGCTAACCTCACACATTTGTGGCACCCAAGATAAAGAACTGTCCATTAAAACGCCAAGATTTTTGACCTGGTTAGAATATGGTATTACAATCCCATTAAAAATAATCGGTGGGAGTTTTAAAAAGTCAATCCTAGATACCATCTGGCTACTGCCAATGATGATGACTTGCGTTTTCGCTGGATTCACTTTCAGACCGTAACTGCTACTCCAGTCTAAAATACGTAACAAGTCATTGTTCGTAGTGTCGATGGCAGCGGGGAGATCACCAAGTACGCCTTGCGTGTAAATTTGAAGATCATCGGCCTAAAGGTGATAATAAGATGAAAGGTTTTGAGTAATGGAATTTATAAAGATCGAAAACAATAGTGGAGACAGTACACCGCCTTGCGGAACGCCTGCCGATATACTGCACCAGGAAGTACGAGAGGACTCCACCTTTATTCTTTGCCGACGACCGCTTAAATAACTACGAAACCAGTCCATCACTGCAGGAGATATGTTAAGAGAACGTAAGATGGCGAGCATTATGTCAAAATCCACAGAATTAAACGCATTGCTGAAATCTAAGAGGGTTAAAACCGTTAACTTCCGGTTATTCATGCCCATTCGAATATCATCTGTGATTTTAACAAGCGCAGTGGTGGTACTATGACCAGGACGAAAACCAGATTGAAACTGGTTCAAGAGGTCGTTCTGGTTCAAGAAAGAATTTATTTGTCTGTGCACTAGTTTTTCCATGACCTTGTATAGAAAAGGGAGAATGGATATTGGACGGTAATCAGAAAAAGAAGAAGGATTGGACTTTTTGGGTAAAGGGATGATATCTGCATCCTTCCATAGTGAAGGGAATACGCTAGAGGAAATTGAAAAATTAAAGATGCCGGTAATAACGGGAGTAAGCAGGTCGAGAAGAGGAAGTATCATGTTGCGACTAATACAATCAGCACCGACTGCATTTGAACTGATGCTCAGTACGTTCTTCTTAACATCACTGTCAGAGAAAGGACGAATAGAGAAAGGAGGAAAAACATATAGAGGAGGATAGTACATTGTAGAGCAATGACAGGACATGCACATCTCTACGACGGCGAATCGGAAGCCAGCCGAGCTGTGCACGGTAATGAGAGACATGATCAAACTTTCTTAGACCAAAAATAAATCTTATGCACACATTTTGAAGACGCTCAAGCTTGTCAAGCAGCTCCTCCTTAAGGTCCAGGAAAGCAATGTCACCATAATCAAGAAGAGGAAGCAAAAGCGAACGTATTACTTGCCTTTATTTACGGGATCGCCTACGTCACACTACAGATAAACTAAAGGCAAAAATGGCGGACGGCACTTTAGTCTATTCATGAAATTTCTATTTAAAATAAATAAAATTTAGCATTCTAGCAACAAAAACATTTTTTTTTTTGTAAGATACCTAATTATTAACCATTTCAAATGTTTTTCAAAAAATGGGTCAAGTAGCCTATTGCTTCCCCTCCTAAGAGAGTTGGAACTGCGAACTCCCTTCCCGTCGCCATCATCAGCTGAACAGGAGTAGCAAATCTTGCCGCGGCTTCCCTTGTCGCGCGACTCAGCATCACCGGTCCCGCTCGCACGGTAATGAAAGGAAAGTGACAGGTAGTATTTGTCGCGCGATAAAGTCGCGTGTCACAGTTTAACAGTTATGTTATGCTAGAGGCTGAAAAGGCTTTTTCTTCAAAAAGGATATATAACTCAACATACAGGCCATTTAGTTTGGTCACCTTCTCTCCAAAGTCCAAATAAAGAAGGAACATTTAAGTTAAAATGACAGAAATGTCAGACTAACCAAACGAAGCATTTTTAGATAAAGTTTATATTTTCGTATTATTTATGCAACCCATTTCGAAATATACATACCAAAAATAAAATTGTTATGAATAAACATTTTTTCAAAAAATAAGAGTGGATAGCAATAGTATGTCTCTCCTGGCACTTTCTAGGACTCCGCATGTATTCTGTGCGTCCCACAACGCCTTCAAACGCTACCATCCCGCAACGGTAAGTCAAGTTTACCTATTTATTTATGTACACTGATGTCATAATACTTCTCTTTTGAGCTGGGTAATTGTATGTAATAATCTTAGAATAATATAGTACTTATTCTATGCCATATTAGACAGTTTTATGTTAGAAGTTATAAAATATCGACGTAATATTTAAAAGAGAATAAGAAGATCCGATAATACTAATATTTTAACTACTTTCATATTCCCCAAAAGATTGTGCACCAAGTATAGTAAATATTTGGTAACGCAAGGGAATTGGCGGTTAAAACGCTCCGCAGCCTTACGGCCCGGCCACGACTTCGTTTTTAGCGGCGAGCGGCAGCGGTGCGCGGTACGCGTGTCTGGCTCACGCGTATGGCTGCCGCGCTCGGATCTCTCGCTCAACCGCTAGCCGCACGGAAATCGGGGCTTGTCCGTTACCCTCTTGCGGACACCCGCAACTCTAGCACAACTATGCATCGCGACTTTGTCCCGCGTCATAGTAGGTATCACACGTCACTCTCTTACAGTACTATACTGAAAGAGATTGGTAGTATATTTCGCGTGAGAAATAGTCGCGTGTCACAGTTGTGCAAGAGCTGCTGTGCGAACGTCAGCTGTGAAGGCACTCATTGGGATAAATTATTGGTAGCATATCGCTATGTATATGAAGTTTGCAATAGACAATGTACCATAATTATGTAGCAATTGCATAAACTACGCTTTAATACAACAAGTTAGAAGACGTGGCGTCCTTAATCCAAAGTGCAAAGCCCAGATATTTTCTTTTACTTGCAGTGCGTAGGCCCTGTCGGCAAGTATTCCCAAAAAGCGGAGTCTTTCCTTAGCGGTGATAACGCTAACTTTTTGGAAGCGCAGTATCTGGACTGGTCGAAGGCTAAAGGAGGTGTAGGTGCCGTGAGTACCAGTTTTATAATACTGATATATGTATTCATTTATTTAGGAGCATCACAACACCCGTACCTACTTACAATTTATTCCGGATGCAACATTTATTTGCTTTTAGAGTTTCGTACCTCAACTGGCAAAAATGGAACCCCGTATCTATATGATCACTGTGTTGCGCGTCTGTCTGTCCAACTGAAACCCCTTCTCTTAGGAACGCGTGGAAGCATCAAGCTGATATTAATATCAAATAATCAGGTCTAGCCCTCGGAGCTGTGAAAAAAATTAAACATCTTTAGTCAAGTTACGAGAAGATGCTCGTTATCTCAAGCGAGAGTCGCGCTATGTCGCTACATTGCGGCTCCACTCCTCGCGAAGTTGGCCGAGGTTGGACGAAACAAAGTTGGCCGAAGTATGGGTCTCCGCAGCGAAGTGCCCTCCACACTGTCATATTCGCCCAACCTCGGCCGACTTCGCGAGTAGTGTGGGACCGGGACAGCATAATGCCAGCCCCGCAGAAGTGTCTTAGTAATTTATAATGTAATGTGTATTTTTGCAGTCGTGGGACAACTTTTACAACAGCGTATCGGGCCCTCAACTCAAGATAGAAGAGCTCGAGGATGAGTTCTCGCCGCAGACTGTCAGTGAGTGATTTGTGTATCTACAGAAGGGCTACTCCGATTATCAAAATTCGACTGTCGAATAGTGCCATCCTTCTCGATCTCCTGTCAAAGTATATTTGAGTGAATGAAATAGACGACAATAAAATTTCGAACATCGGAGTAGCCCTTCAGTCAGCATCAAATTTAGAAGCGATCAAAGTAGCCAAAATGTCGGAAGAGCGGGCTACGATGGTAAAGGTCAAATAAATAAATATTGAGGGACAATCTTAATAAAATCGATCTAGTCCCAAACTAAGCAAAGCTTGTAATAGTAGCTACAATGTTAAGTTTTGGAGAAGGAAACAGACGAGAACGAAACCTCGATTTGTGTAAAAAAAAATAGGCAGTGGTTTATCCTTTCAATTTGAGTGCTTATATAATATAATCTAGTCTAGCCTAAATCAGCTCAGTCGGCTAGCTCCAGGGCTCAAGAAACGAGACGTCCCGCGTTCAACGGGACGGCTGGCATCGCCAGCTTAACCCTTTGAACGCCAAGAGCCACTAAAGTGGTCATGTGCTGTCGTGCCTACCACGCCAACGATCACTAAAGCGGTAATGGTGGACGCTGTCAAAGCAATTTTCCTGCAGACAGATAAGATAAGGTATATTTTCGCTCTTTCTTTTTCCAACTATTGGCGTATAAGCCACATTTTGACATGGGAGGAAAAGCGTTCAAAAGGTTAATACCTACACTATTACAAATGAAATAATCATTCCACGATTTTAATGTTACTTGATTTGCTATTTTCTCAACTAGATCCGAAGAAAAATAAAGGGGCCAGCCAAAGCAGCGCTGAAGAACAAAAGAAAAATCTTAGATTACACTTGGCGGTGCAACACCTTATACGCAGCTACCAGGTAGATTAAAATTTCAAATCGCTATGAATAAATAGTTTAAATTATCCTAGAACGCCTCTTATCTACTTAGGGACTCCATTGAAGCGCAGCGGAGAAATGCGGAATCGACCAATCACACAATTGTAAAGCGGGGCCGAGATACAGATTTGAACTCAGGCGATTAGTCGATTCGCACTTTGATGAAGTTCCGGTCTTAACTTACTTCTAATGGAAAAGCAACCTCATGCTAAAGTCGCACTACCCTGTAAAACTGTAACAGGCGACTCCGTCAGCGCGAACGTTTTCTTTTTTTCTTTCCATACTATGCGACAAGCGAAGTACATAATAAAAACTTTATTTCCTAACAGGCACGAGGGCACCTACTGGCAAAAGTCGACCCGCTGCAGCTGATGATACCCGCCAAAATGCTGGACAAACACAAGGACATACCCATAGCAGAGCTCTTAACTACCACAGGACTGAAGAGCCCAATTGTGGCCAGGGAACTGGGAACCTCTTTACGTAAGCCACTGAAGAATTGTTATTCTGTCGCTTTTAATCCACATTCCCATTTTAACAACTTCTTTGTTCATCATTCATCAACATTACCAGTCGTTTCTTTTCGTTCTTCGTTACTTCGTTAGGCTCAGGACATCTTGGACTACAGTACCATCTCGTTGACTTATTAAATCGTCCACAATGCCATAATTCTATTCTATTCTTGTTGTCAGAATAGGTACTATTCCTAAATCGTTACCTTCCTAACTGGCCCACATTGTTATATCATCAATATCCTATCCTATTTCGTCTAAATGATATTCCAATATGGTTAAAAGTCCTATTTGATCCACAGTTACAACTCGTCCACATTTATCAAACATGTCTTAAGAATTCTATCAATTAATACCTACTTAATTCTATTTCGAAATAGGGGGCGAGAAAGGGGCGAGTTAACACTGTGATCGAAATAGGAACCCACCAAAAACATTTCATGTAAAATTGGAGGCCAATACTCATATGCTCATAACGCTTTCGCTGTAAAAATAGTTATCAGATCCCAGGAAAAGCCAAGCCCCTTAGCCCTGAGTTTAACCCATGATCGGAATGTGACCACATAGGAATGTAGACAAATCAGAACTGGACCATATGCCAATGAGGACAAATTAAGAAGCTGACGAGGTAGGACTGTGGACGAAGTCGTCCTGAGCCCTTCGTTAGATCCACATGTCTCAAGTTGCCCACATTCCCTATTCGTCCTCACCCTCGCTCACTCAATCATTCGCTTGTAGGGATGCCCGAAATTCTTACGTATAATATTTTATTTTCATAATAACAGGAGAAGAACATATGGACATGGTGTTTGAACTGCCCGAATCGACTTCAATCGGTGGAAGTGAGACAGAATTAACGTTAAGGTATTTTTAAGAAACTGGCTACTTACTAAATAAGCGCTAGCTAGATCGCATAGTAGTAGTTTAGGCTATTGCCTACCACCTATTGGTGGAAATAGTAGCCAGAGGGTCCAATCTGTTTTTCGTCTCTGAAATAATAACCGTTTAATAGTATATTGACATTCCTAAAACAAAGTTAAATTTTCACAACACAAAAGCTTAGTGTTCTAAACAAATGTTTCTGAATAAGTGTTAATACGAATGTTTGTTCAAAACACTAAGTGAAGAATATCTCAAGAACTTGAGTCTGGACTCAAGAGCTATCTATTATAGGCTCGGGCACCTACCTATTACGATTATTTACTACGATGTAGGTACTGATATTTACTACGATTTGCTGGTATTTACTACGATGTACTGATATTTACTACGATGTACTGATATTTACTACGATTATTTAGTACAATGTACTGATACAGGGAGATCATCAATCGCCTGGAGCACGTGTACTGCGGGCCGCTCGGCATCGAGTACATGCACCTGTACGACGTGGACGCCGTGCGATACATTCGGGACCGCGTCGAGACGCCCGGCTCCTACGACCACTCCGTCGAGGAGAAGCGGCTCATCATGAGGCGGCTCACCAAGGCTGTGTTGTAGGGATATTTCATAATTTCATTCATTATTCTTTTATTCATCTGTACGACGTGGACGCCGTGCGATACCTTCGGGACCGCGTAGAGACGCCCGGCTCCTACGACCACTCTGTCGAGGAGAAGCGGCTCATCATGAGGCGGCTCACCAAGGCTGTGTTGTAGGGATATTTCATAATTTCATTCATTATTCTTTTATTCATCTGTACGACGTGGACGCCGTGCGATACCTTTGGGACCGCGTCGAGACGCCCGGCTCCTACGACCACTCCGTCGAGGAGAAGCGGCTCATCATGAGGCGGCTCACCAAGGCTGTGTTGTAGGGATATTTCATAATTTCATTCATTATTCATTTATTCATCTGTACGACGTGGACGCCGTGCGATACCTTCGGGACCGCGTCGAGACGCCCGGCTCCTACGACCACTCCGTCGAGGAGAAGCGGCTCATCATGAGGCGGCTCACCAAGGCTGTGTTGTAGGGATATTTCATAATTTCATTCATTATTCATTTATTCATCTGTACGACGTGGACGCCGTGCGATACCTTCGGGACCGCGTAGAGACGCCCGGCTCCTACGACCACTCTGTCGAGGAGAAGCGGCTCATCATGAGGCGGCTCACAAAGGTTGTGTTGTAGGGGTATGTCGTAATTTCATTCATTATTCATTTATTCATCTATACGACGTAGACGCCGTGCGCTACCTTCGGACCGCGTCGACACGCATATCTCCGTACAAAATGTTTGGCGCGGTAGGTATATATCGCTGGTACACTGGCCTCTGAAGCTGACTCAAGGTGTATAACCAGTTATACGCTGGCCTGTGAGAGTTACACTGAGCATGTTACACCTGGCACTGAACGTGTTAAAATTAGGTCAATAGATAAAACAGATATCTATATGCATCTGTCTGCCGTCGACGCAGTGTCTTAGTGTCTAGTAGGACTGTTCGAGACGCCAAACTGACCCTACTGGTTCCTTCGACTATCTGTCAAGAAGAACGCCCATGGCGAGTGCTCAGAAGAGCTGTTTTCTCTTATCCCACCTTCCCCTTTCCGTAATAGAATCACACGTGGCAGTTTGCGATGTCATCAAAGTCAAGTCAAAGTCAAAATATTCAAAGTCAAAATATTCTTTATTCAAGTAGGCCTAGCTACAAGCACTTTCGAATCGTCAGTTACAGAGAGCAGAGCAATTTATTGATAAACTTATACTAAAAATAAAATAAAATAAAAAAACATAAAAAACAACATTATAGAAATAAAAGAAAAATCCTAAAAAGGATCGTCAACACATAAAAAAATTATAGAAATAAAAAACTAGAGGCTAGAATATTTCTAGAATAAGATTCTAAATGTCAAAAATTATAATAAAAATAGTTAAAATTAAAATATCAGTACCCTGATAGGTACTCGTTACAATAATTACACATAACATTGCGTGATTTTCACTAATCCCACGACACGTTATCATTCATGTAGTCTTGAGTGCTATAATAAGCTTTAGAAATAAGTTTACGTTTTACATAGTTCTTGAATTTACCAACAGACAAGTCAGTTACGCTTCTAGGAAGTTTATTATAAAATCTTGCACAGTTACCCATGAATAATTTTCTTATTTTATGGAGCCTAGTGGCAGGCACTGCGAGCTTATGCTTATTTCTAGTATTAATATTATGTATATCACAGTTCTTCTTAAAATTGGCAATGTTCTTATGTACATACATAAGATTCTCATAAATGTATTGACAATGCACTGTCATTATATTAATGTCCTTAAACTTATCTCTAAGCGAGTCTCTATGGTGCATTTTTAATATCGCACGAATAGCCCGTTTCTGGAGAACAAAAATTATATTAATATCTGACGCACTGCCCCAAAGTAATATGCAATACGACATAATGCTATGGAAATAACTGAAATATACTAATCGAGCTGTTTTCACGTCTGTTAATTGACGGATCTTACTAACTGCAAAAGCTGCAGAACTCAGTCTATTCGAGAGATTAGCAATATGGTGACCCCATTGGAGCTTAGAATCTAATGTAATACCGAGAAAAACTGTGCTATCAACTAGTTCCAGTTCCTCATCTTTAACAATAACACTTGCTTGCTCGTGTATAACGTTACTCGTGACAAACTTAACACATTTAGTTTTTTTCTCATTTAACAATAAATTATTTACATTAAACCAATTCACTACTTTACATATAGCATTGTTTACGTCATTATAAGATTGTTGGTTTCGTGCGACTTTGAAAATAAGTGAAGTATCATCCGCAAACAAAACTATATCATGGTGGGTCTTTATGAGCTGTGGCAAGTCGTTAATGTAGATAAGGAACAAGAAGGGTCCCAATATTGATCCTTGCGGCACACCCATAGAGACTAATGACCCCGGTGATCGCTTTCCATTCACGTCAACCCTCTGTATTCTACCATTTAAATAAGATTCTAACAATTTCAGTGCCGATCCTCTAACTCCATATTGGTGTAGTTTCCTGATCAGTGTCTCATGATTAACGCAGTCGAAGGCCTTAGATAAATCACAGAAGATACCTAAAGCATCTCGTGATTCCTCCCAGGCATCGAAAATACATTTTACTAGCTCGACTCCAGCGTCGGATGTCGAGCGACCCCGCGTAAAACCAAATTGCTTGTTATGCATTAAATTGTTCAAATTAAAGTGTCTTAATAATTGAGACAAAATTAACTTTTCAAAAATTTTACTAAATGTTGGTAGTACAGATATTGGTCTAAAGTTATTGGGGTCAGAAGTACTACCTGATTTAAATAAAGGAGTTATTTTACTATGTTTCATCAGATCAGGAAACTCACCGCAATCTACACTGTTATTGAATATAACTACACAGTGCAAAATATTCCTACGCATACCAAGAAGTTAGGCAATTCCTTTATCTGCCTATTACAAAGTGGAACTTGGCCAGCCTGCGTTGCCGGCACATGTTTCCTCCTTTTCACGACATGGGCCCTTCAAACGAAGCGTGAAGATGTATCTTTCGGGCCAGCATGGCAGTGTTAACTGACAAAGGCACCGTTTGTTTCTTGTCAGTTGCCCTTGCGACTTGCGCCCCCCTTTTTGCTTACCATCAGGCGAACCACTATGAGGCGAAGATTTCTATAATTTGATAAACAATCATTGTGTGCATTCCAGCCTTGAAAAATATTTTGCAACAAAATGGCCGGCGGAGAAGCGGTTCGGCCTGGAAGGAGGCGAGAGCATGATCGCCATGCTGGAGGAGATCGTGGACACCGCCACGAGGTTCGGCGTAGAATCCATCATCATAGGCATGCAGCACAGAGGTTAGCCTGTCAACATCTAACTACCTCATCGGAACACAATGAACGAGAAGTGCATTGGGCTGGAGAGGGGGATGGGTAATGATCATCATGCTAGAGGTGATGGTGGATACCGCCACGAGGTCCAAATTTGGTACAATAGGTACACGAAAGTGAAAAATTGTACATTACTGCAGACGCCGCGAAAGGATGCCATGTTTAAAAAAAAATACTTTCCAGCCTAGAACTTCAATTTTGTATGAAATTCAAAACTTTACAGTTCTCTCGAGTTGTTCCGCCCGAAACGTATTACTTCAAAGTCTGATATAACGCACGATATCTCATTGCATGTTTATATAAGAAAAAAAGAATACTAACAAATGTGAACTGTGTCCCTATAAGTATATACCTACTTTACTAACAAAAATATGGATCGATTTATTTTTTATCTGAAAGAAATGTTATTCATTATATTCATTCATACATACGTACGGCAGACATTTTAACCATCCTTTCTTTAGTTATTATACCTATATTAGATTCATTCTATTCTATATATATATTCTATTTAGGTTCTAGAACTCTTTCTCTTTTTAAGGACGATTAAACATGCTGGTAAATGTATGTCGGAAACAGCTGATGGATATTTTTGCTCAATTCAAGCCTATGGAACCAATAGAACCGGTGAGAACCATTCCAATTAAATAAATATCAGACAACCTCACACAAATCAACCTAGTCCTAAATTAAGCTCAATGTAGTTCATATGGTACAGTATAGTAATATCATATAACTAAGTTACTCAAAAGTGTCTTGTTTTTAGGGCTCTGGAGATATCAAATACCACTTGGGGACGTACATCCACCGCTTCATCCGCCGCACAAACAAGTACATCAAGGTGGCCATGAGCGCCAACCCCTCCCACTTGGAGGTGGTCGGGCCCGTGGTCGCGGGGAAGACGAAAGCTGAGCAGTTCTGGAAGGGGGATGATATGGGTGACAAGGTATTCGGGCTATGACGGAAGTTGCGGTTTAGGCCTGGGATAGTGGCGCTAAAAACGGCTTTCATATGGCAATCATTAGGCATCGGACTTTTGATAGCACGGTAGGACTTTAGAAAGCTATTGGAGCCGATATTATAACCAATTTTGGTACAGGGATAGCTGGACATCGAAAGATTATAAGTAGGATACTTTTACCCGTCTATAATTACTAGTTGTGGTTTTATTTGACGAAAAGTACTTGAAATCCCTGGATTATTTAGTACCCACTTTTTCCTCCTTGTTTTCATCAGTGATGTTTCGTGTCTTTCAACGTCAGTTACTGAAAGCTTGTCAGTGCCAGTAAAATAAATAAGTACCTCTAAAAATTCACAATATGGCGTGAGCTGAAAAACCACTTGTTGGGCTATAACTTATAAGTAGATTAACGATTTAGCGCGAGTAATTGTTTGCGGGCCGTGTTCACCAATGCAATATATCGGTCAAAATGCACCGATGTGTGCAACTCAACAATCGAACTGAGTTAATTGTTCTCATGATGGACCAATCCAACTGCGCTGTCGATTGTCGACGGCACCATAAGAATGCGATGGCAAGAAAAAATGGAGGAAGATTGTACAAGACAACATATATCCTATCACCAAACCGCACCAGTACCTAACCATGAGTGATGTCGTACGGAACCGGGAAATTTTAGTATCGTAGTACCGGGAATTCTTGGATATTTCCCGGTACTCCAGCCCTACTGATGTGACAAAAGCTTTCAGAATTGTAGTCTTGATAGTAGTCCAATAGAATGGTTTCAGAACTTGGTAATTTCTCCGTCAGGCGATGGCGATCATAATGCACGGCGACGCCGCATTCACGGGCCAGGGCGTGGTGTATGAGACGATGAACCAGTGCAACTTGCCCGGGTTCACCACACACGGCTCCATTCACATCGTGTGCAACAACCAGATCGGCTACACCACCGAGCCGCGCTTCAGCAGGAGCTCGCCTTACTGTTCAGGTTTCTCTCATGCAGTGCCGTATTTACCCCTAGGCCTTCTGAAATGACTCCCTAATAGCTACCGCTTTTGATACTTCATGTATCTAAGGGATATGAATGAATGAATGAATGAATTATTTATTTCATGTAACAAAGACACATAATTTATTAGTAGAACTTACAAGCTAAGAGGGTTAGTATTGATATATTAACTTATAACTAAAACAGAATAACACTGATAGGGGAGTGCAATCCCTCACAGTGCGACATGTAGGGGCAGTCAACCCTGTCCGCTATCATGCGTAGAATGCTATTGGGACTGCGGCGCACCCGGCGCACCAGGGATGCGGCGCGCGCGCGCAATGTAGTATAAAAGCAGTCCACGCGCGCCGCTGCGAACATCCCTGATGCGCTACAGAAACGAGGCAGTCCCACCAGCACCCGGAACGCATTATTATACTGGACCCGAAGGGCCCCAAAAGCCCGTTGCGTATACTGCGCCCACAGATTGCATGTATAGAGGGACGTGCAAAACGCCCTAAACAGAGTAATTTTCACCTCTTTTGAGCACCTTGCAAACCTGCGGGCGATCATATTTGCCCTGACCGATAGGGCCCTTCGTTCCCTTTCCATGTCTAAATCGTCTTTGAGGAACAAATGGCATTTAAAATTTTCCGACCAACAACATGGTATGTTTTGCGTAGACTGCGCGAAATGCGTGGACGCCCCGGTGTTCCACGTGAACGGCGACGACGCGGAGGGCGTGGCGCACGCGGCCCGCCTGGCCATCGAGTACCGCTGCAAGTTCAAGAAGGACGTGGTGCTCGACCTGGTGTGCTACCGCCGCTTCGGCCACAGCGAGGAGGACGAGCCCATGTACACGCAGCCCTTCATGTACAAGAAGATTAAGACCATGAAGACAGGTTTGTCGCCTGGACTATCATTTTCGAATATGACTAAATATCAACACATTACAAAATCAGTTTTTAGTAAAGGCGACAAATAGTTTCTCTTAATTTAACATATCCGCTAGGTAGCTCGAGGACTATTTAGGTATTAGTGGCTGTAGCTACATATTATAAAGGGGAAAAACAGGCATTATCAGTTGTTATAATACTTAGTTCACTTCACAGAGCATGAAGAAATATTGCATTTAATTGGTAAAATCTGGGGCTTTACGAATTACCGCCCGTGGTTTGTCTAAAGTTTTACGTTACGCTAGGCCACCGCCTGCGAACTGAGGCATTCACTACTTCACCGCAAGTAGGTAATGTACTATTACGCCTTGTCTCCCTGAAAAAACCCATTTACGACCTAGGGTGACTTCGTGTTTGGCGAAATTTGTTATAAAATGTGTACCATGCTTTTTTGAAATAAATAAATTAAATTAAATAATTAAAAATAGTAATTCCAAACTACTCCACTATTTTTCAAAATTTCCCTTGGGTGGTCTGGTCTATAAGTAAAAAATAAGAAATGCTCCTCTTGTATTTTATGTAAAAGAGACCATTTTTCATGCTGTTGCTGATATAATCAAGACGAGAAATCCTTAAGCTTTACAACAATGTAGTTATATATCAATATTACATCCTAATCCAGTGGACAAAGTATACGGCGACAAGTTGAAGGCAGAAGGGACAGTAACGGACGCGGACATAAAGATGTGGGAGAAGGAGTACACCGACACCCTGAACAAGCATTTCGAGCTCGCCAAGAAGATCACCAAGCTGAGCATCATGGAATGGATTGACACGCCCTGGACCGGCTTCTTCGAGGCTGTTGATCCTACAACGGTGCGACAGCTTTTGTTTCAAATTCATTATAATCTCCATGGCAATGTCGAAAATGACTTAGATTTTTTTTTTAAGTAATGTCCGTCATCTTAAAATCCATAGGTATTAGTTGCCATTATAGACATCTCAACATCTGCGTCCCCAAAACCTAGAAAACGTCACCAATTACTATATTCTTCCCAAAATTATGATTTCCTTTTTTATCTTTTTTAAATTTTTTACTGGATTTTTAGGAAATTGTTAATAATAATCATAATTATCAAAAACCATTAGACCCTTGAACATAATGGTGAATCTAAAGCTCAGATCGCTTAAGTATGTGTACTTACGAGCAAATGTGATGAAACTGATGAAAATATAATCAATTACTCTTACATACATTATGTATTTATGTATTTATATATTATGTATATCGTCGTCTAGTACCCATAGTACAAGCTTTGCTTAGTTTGGGACTAGGTCGATTTGTGTAAGATTGTCCCTTAATATTTATTTATTATTTATTTATTTATACTAGCTGCCATTGCATTCGTGTTAAGACCGGTAAACCTGTTCCCTAGATTAAACCAACGGGTATCAGCCAGACGAGCATCAACACGATCGCGAACCACTTCTGCAAGGCGCCGGAACCCTGGGCCTTCGAGCTGCATAAGGGCCTCAGCAGAATCTTGGAAAACAGATCTAAAATGGTACCTGTAAAAGCATAAGTCGAGCGGTGTCAAACTCATTGCACTAAATGCACAGTAGTAATAATTTAATTTCAGAAAGAAAGAAAGAAATACTTTTATTCGTGACGTGACCATAAAACATATGATTACATAAAAGGTGTGACAGAAATAATAAGAAAATAAAATAAAACAATAAGCAACTAATATTATTATGGCTGTGCCACGGAAAGGTCCCACCTCAGCAAGATGCTAGCTCGAGAGCCAGCGCTGATCTTCCGGTGGGACCATAGGTGGCGCCACGGAGGTTACACTTACACTAGGCCGTAAGTGTGATTTCCTGCCTGAGAAAATCCCACTTCTTGGTCAAGGCAAGACGTAAACTTTACACAAACCATGGGCGGTAATTCGTTAAGCCTCAGATCGCATATTTATTTATGGCCCTCACGTTCGGTTCGGGCCACAAACACCCTGCGATCTGGGACATTCACGAATTCACCCCCTACTAATAGTGCTCTTTTTGACACCGCTCTTGTAGGTACTACTAACATTAGATATGTAATCGGCCCCATGATGTTCCGAAATATTTTCCACTCTTTAACCAAAAGCTTATTTCTATTTCGACCTGGAGAGCAAAGCGTTTCTGCTGCAGCTTTGTCAGAACTTATTTCGTATGTCCAGAATTCCAGATGTTTGGATTTCCGGCTGTTCTCGAGTAGGTTCGATAAGTATACAGATTATTAATGTCGATTCAGAATTTCGAAAATTTTCAAAATGGCGGAGCTATGGGGGTTGAAAAGATAAAAATTACAAACTTCAACCATTCGAAACAAACTGGTGAAGTGACAGACCCACCCACTAGTCTTATTGATTATACATATTGTTTATCCTACAACAGGTGAAGCAGGGCATAGCGGACTGGGCGATGGGCGAGGCCCTGGCTTACGGGTCGCTCCTCAGAGACCACATCCACGTGCGCTTGACCGGCGAGGACGTGGAACGAGGCACCATGGCACACAGGTAGACTTTTCATCATTTTTAATCCACCCTAATAATAAGACCCACATCTAGCGGGTGCTGTCTCTGTGTGCGTCCCATGACGCAGGCAGGGGGAGCATCCGCATGGTGTACCCCTTACATTTGATTACCCCTACACACATTTCTGAGCCGGCGGTCCCGGGTTCGATTCCCGGCCAGGGCAAATATTTGTGTGATGAACTCGAATATTTGTGCTTGGGTCATGGTTGTTCTATGTATTTAAGTATATATTTATCTATATAAGGACGTATATCGTCGTCTAGTACCCATAACACAAGCCTTCTTGAGCTTAATTTGGGACTAGATCGATTTGTGTGAGGTTGTCGGATATTTATTTATTTATTTATTATTAATTGTCGAAAAGGCCTCTGCTCGTTGGCTTCGGCTCCGTGCACGCCTCCCAAAGGTCCGGGACACCATTGTTCCGTTGAAGGGTGCGACATACAAATAAATATAGATTACTAAAGATACGACAAAGACATGTTTTTCCTCAGACCTGTTTTCCGCTTCTCATCTATTTTGCTTGATAACTTGAACTGGCTATTGTCGCCATTACTACATATTTTCAACCTCGCTTTGTATACCGGAGAGTACCCTCTTCAGTGGAAAATTACTCGAGTCCGCCCTATTCCCAAATCTAACGATACGACGAGGGTTGAAAACTACCGGCCAATAGCCATTCTCTCCTCAATTGCCAAGTTATTTGAATCCGTTGTGAATAAGCTTTTAGCCCCGCAGGTTAAACCCTACGTCTGTGACGCGCAGCACGGTTTCAGACCAGGACGTTCAGTTGAAACGAACCTTCTGACACTGGTGGACTCCATCTCCGAACATTTAGATAAGGGGATACAAGTAGACGTGCTGTACTTCGATTTCAAGAAAGCCTTTGATCGCGTAGATAATGACATACTTTTGAGCAAGTTATGCAATATTGGCTTTACACCCAAATTGCTTCGCTTCTTTGCGAGTTATCTACGCGATAGGCAGCAGTATGTGCAGCACGGATGCTATGTGTCGAAAGCTTATCACACGCGGTCCGGAGTTAGCCAGGGTTCTATCTTGGGCCCATTTCTGTTTGGCATCATGGTAAATGACTTGGCATCAGTTCCTCAATATGCCAAGTGTTTGCTATACGCCGATGATTTGAAGCTGGTTTATGGTGTACAGCAATCCTCAGACTGTGATTCTCTTCAGAGTGACATTGATAGGATTTATCAGTAGTGTTGAGAACAGAGGCTTCTTTTTAATGCTGAAAAAGGTTCCGTAATGACCTTTAGCCGTGCTCGAAATCCTCAGTGCGCAAAGTATTTGCTAGGTGGTGAGCCCATAGTTCGGGTAGACTCCATTAAGGATTTAGGTGTCACTTTTGATACTCATCTCAACTTCCATGAGCATATGAAAAAACTTGCACTGGACTGCTGCCGAAGGTTGGGATTTGTTATCCGTAATGCTCGTGAGTTTGACAATCCAAGAGCCATTAAGTTGGTTTACAAGGCCTTAGTCAGGAGTAAACTTGAGGCAGCCTCTATTGTGTGGAAGCCATTAAGTTGGTTTACAAGGCCTTAGTCAGGAGTAAACTTGAGGCAGCCTCTATTGTGTGGAACCCGCACGAGACCACTTACGCGTTACTCCTAGAGAAAATTCAGAAAGCCTTTTTGAGGTTCTTTTACAAGAAACTTTATGGGTACTATCCAGTTCTGTACCCATCTCAGTTTTTACTAGGTGTCCTGGGATTCAATTCTCTAGAGGTAAGGCGTAACGTTGGGCTTTTGATGGGGGCGTGCAAGATTTTAAGAGGAGACTTGGATTGTATGGACCTGGTGGCATAACTGGTACGCCTCCGTGTCCCTTCAATACAGAAGAAGGCTAACCTTCGCCCGCGCCAGTCCCTCCTGCTGGCTGTGCCAGCGGCGCGCACCGTGTCGTACCGGAACTCTCCGCTTGTTCGAGCTTTGCAGAGCCTTAATGCTCTCCTCGCATCAGCACCTGACTGCGATGTTTTTGCGTGTAGCTGGGCGGTTGTTTGTGCGGAGTGTTTGAAGTTCTGTGAGGCGATGGATGTTCGAGAATCTTCTGTTTTTAAATAAATTGTTTACGTTTTTACCAATGTTAATTTTGTTTGTTATGTTATGTGTTTAAGTTATTTTATGTTTACATTTTTATTTTTCTTTGTCTGTTATTTTTGATACTCACAGTGCCTTAGTGTAAACTGTAATACTGT
Organism: Apotomis betuletana; assembly: GCA_932273695.1. Taxonomy (NCBI): domain Eukaryota; kingdom Metazoa; phylum Arthropoda; class Insecta; order Lepidoptera; family Tortricidae; genus Apotomis; species Apotomis betuletana. Next base: position 2,895,713 of record OW026305.1, read on the forward strand.
GTTTGTGTTTGAATAAATAAATAAATAAAAATAAAACTATAACAGACTTGATACGTTAGATTAAATCGTCTCTTGACAACCAAAACTCACTAAGTAACAAATACCAACAAAGCTCGTATCTCAGTGTCAATCAACTTATTAGATACAAGGTGTTGAAGAGCACTGATAGAAATTATAGTGAGTTTTGGTTGTCGCCAAGCGATAGGTATACTTTAAAAAAAAATGTTTATTTGAATGGTTGTTGTTGGTAAAGAGAGCGTTTTATAATTTTGTGCTCCTTCCAGGCACCACGTGCTACATCACCAGGGGGTGGACGGTGCCACGCACCGCGTGTTTGACTTTCTCTACCCCGACCAGGCAGCATATCATCTGCATAACAGCTCCCTCTCTGAATTTGGTAAGTTCCCTGTTCTAACTAACCACATTTGTGCCTGCACAGTACCCAGTCTCTCTCTCTCTCTCTCTCTCTCTCTCTCTCTCTCTCTCTCTCTCTCTCTCTCTCTCTCTTCGACGGCTAAGACGGCTGCACCTAAGCGTTTGGACATTCTTTAACACGCTAGTGTAGTATAGATAAAGCTTCTAAATAGATACATAGATGGTTACAGATGGGCAAGTTGCGGAAAATTTCCAAAAAGCTTAGAAATTTTCCGGGAAACCTGGAAACATCACACAAAAACCTATAAACCATTTTATTCTGGAAATTTCCTAGAACATTTTGAGAAATTACCAAGATTTTTTCCATGTGGTACATCAGTATAGATGGCACCGGTACTGGTAAAGTCTTCACGGCGGCGGTAGCCCAGTCTGTGGAACTCGACGTTGTATGGGCATATGGCAGTTTTCTTGAATAATATTGCTCCTATATCGATTCAATCACAAATTATTATAACCAAACGGGACCCCTCGGAGTGGAGTCCCTTCGACCATCCACCAGACGACAATGAACGTTAAGGTAATTAAATAAACACCTACTTGACCGCGACTAAGTCCCGTTTTGTTATAATGCTCTTGTATGTAAGCAGACCTTGATGGCCTACCCAATTAAAAATCGTCACGTTCTAAAAACCCCTGTTGTCTCCAGGCATCCTAGGCTTCGAGGCCGGCTATTCGTACTCCAGCCCCTACGTGCTCACGATCTGGGAGGCGCAGTACGGCGACTTCGCGGACACGGCGCAGCCTATGTTCGACACGTTCATCTGCAACGCCGAGAGCAAGTGGATCTGCCAGTCGGGGCTGGTGATCCAGCTGCCCCACGGGATCGACGGAGCTGTAAGAGATCTTCATCAAATCAAGACTCTTGACAAAGGCGCCGCCAACCATCTCCACCACGGCCAGCAGCGCGACGCCCATATCCAACGGCTTTCTAAGATCGTCGTCAACCTTTTTGAGCATTTAGAAATGTTTTTTTTTATTATTAACAACGAAAATGACACTACTAACACTAATAGAAAATAGAAGAGGAAATATGATATTGGTAGGGCATCTGCTAAGACATGATTTTTCCCTCAAAAATATCATAGAAGGAAAAATCCAGGGAAAGCGAGGTAGAGGAAGGCCAAGGCGAAATTACTTTAAACAAATAAAATGAAAGGTTAAAGTCAAGTCTTACCAAAAAGTGAAGGAGAAACCCCAAGAAAGAAACGGCTGGCGATTGCTACACCGACAAGGGCGCAGCTCTTAAATTGAAGAAGAAGTAACAACGAACAAGTTAACTTGGACTGTATATATTGTTTCAGGGCCCAGAGCACTCGTCGGGACGAGTGGAGCGCTACTTGTTACAAGCGGACGACGACATGGACCACATACCGAACTTGGATGACAAAAACTTCGTTCGTAAGTACCCTGTCTCATCGGGAAGCCATAGACACGTTTAGTCTACTACCGTATCCAAAGTAATAATACTGGAATGTATGGGAATTAACTCACTTGCCGACAGTTTGCTACCACATTTTTGTATGGAATACGTAGCCGGCGACGCTGTCATGGCATCCCAGTAATGCAAGTAGACCTGATATTTCTCTTTGTTTTAAAAAGATTGGGTCCACTGAAGCGGAGTGGAATCGTGTAAGTGGATCAGTCACATTCCTCGGATTTAAATGCACTTCTCTTGGGCTTCACAACGACGCAGCCCGATTGGTTCATTTTCTCACCTGTGCACAGACCGCAGACAGCCTAACACGTGTTGTGTTGCAGTGAACCAGCTGCGCGCATGCAACTGGATCATCTGCAACGTGACGAACCCCGCGAACTACTTCCACATGATCCGGCGCCAGATTGCCATGCCCTTCCGGAAGCCGCTGCTCATCTTCACGCCCAAGATCGGCCTGAAGCATCCCTACTACCGTTCGCCGCTGACGGACTTCCTACCCAACACTGAATTCCGGAGGTACGTCGATAGGCACAAGTACCCACTACTGTCTATCGCCATTGATTTGTTTGACACCAGCTCGTCTAGCACAATAATGCTCCGTGACACTTGTCGAGCGACATAGCGCTACCCGTCACTCTCTCACATTACTACATAGAAAGAGACGGGTAATTATCTTGCGAGAAATAGTCGCGTGTGACAGTTATGCTGGAGGTACAGGGGGCTAGCATATCTTGCCTCGACTTCGCGTGTCGCACGACTCAGCGTCCGTCACCTCTGACTGTCATGGTCGCACGGTATTGAGAGATTCGGTATAGGATACAACTTTTAGAGATACGTTAAGAAAGTATTGTTTTTTTTTTTGCACTTCATGTTTTTGGTTCAAAATGTATTAATAAGGGCGTAAAAAGCTTTACCAAAAAGCACAAGAGCACACGGCTTCTCCTGTGCCACGGCACAGGGCGGACACTGCCTACTAAAAACTGAACTTGAATGTCAGTGTCAATGTGTGCGTGTAAGACGCACAGGGCTGCCTCAGACGCATTGCAACAACTAGTTAGTTGGTGTCTTCGTTGCACATAAATATGACATGAGATAGAAAATTATCAGAACCACACAACAACGGTAGTGGTGGTGATGATGATGGTAGTGATGGTGATGGTGGTGGTGGTGATGGTGGTGTGGTGGTGGTGGTGGTGGTGATGGTGGTCTTGAGAAGGTGGAGTGATGGTGGTAGTGATGGTGGTGGTGGTGATGAAGGTGGTGGTGATGGTGGCGGTGGCGATTGTGGTGGTAGTGATGGTGGTGGTGGTGGTGGTGGGGATGGTGGTGGTGATGGTGGTGATGATGATGGTAGTGATTGTGGTGGTGATAAAGGTAGTGGTGGTGATGGTGGTGGTGGTGTTGGTGGTGACTGGTGGTGACGAAGGTGGTGGCAACACCACCTTCGTCACCACCAGTCACCACCATATTCATCATCATCATCGTCGTCAGCACTACCACCACCAGTCACCACCATATTCATCACCATCATCATCATTATCACCACCAGTCACCACCATCATCATTACCATCACCAACACCATCACTATTTCACTTTTTTTTTTTTTCTATATCATTGGGAAGCCGGAAGCCTAGTATGGCTGGATCCGATGGTCAGTAAGTAGCAGGGGGCGGGGCTAGCCGGCCGCACCTGCCTGGTGTGATCACTATTTCACGAGTCAATTCCCACTTATAACCATATACACAGTAGGTACACAAACAACCCTTTCGAAATTTTCTATGTAGCCAACTCGCGGCCACCTCCGTGCCCTTGCGGGGTGAGGTAGCTCAATTCGGTGTGGGGGGGGGTGCGTGTCCATTCTGTATGTAATTTGGTAATATACTATTAAGTATTCTGTTGCCACGGCCAAGAACTTTGTTCCATGACCATAATCGGCTAAGCAGTTCTGTCGCATTAATATTGAAAACACTTAACATCTCGTATGCGATGTCACAAAGCTAATCGAATTGGAAAGTACCTAAATAACAATTAAACGTAAGGTTCAATTCAAATGATCTGCACGGTTCCGTGTATAAGCAAGGGCTTGTGCACAAATCACGCGAGGTTCGATACGGGAGAGGGGGGGTCAGGAAAAAATCACGACAGATCACGTTGGGAGACCTCACGTGTATTTTTCTACAGTGAACCTGCAGTGAACGAACTAAGAACGGTCAAAAAGTAGCCGAAAAATCCTCGCGTAATTTGTGCACAAGCCCCAACAAGGGATTAAACTATTATTCATTATCATTATGCTGACTATCACTGACTGCTATCGAAGACTAGGCTTTCTCATTCGTAACTTGCGTGACTTTAATGACCCTTTAGCGATCAAGCTAGTCTATAACGCCCTGGTCAGAAGCAAGCTGGAGACTTCGTCGATTGTGTGGCTCCCATACGAATCAACATATGCTTTATTACTGGAAAAAGTACAAAAAGCCTTTCTCAGGTTTTTATATAAAAAAATGTATGGGTACTACCCGTTCATGTACCCAACCAAATATCTTCTGGGAACACTCGGCTACAATTCACTAGAGGTTAGGCGAAAGTTTTGTTTGCTGACTACCGCATGTCGAATCCTGCGCGGCGAGTCCGACTGTCCTGAGCTTGTAGGCCGCCTCGTGCGACTGTTTGTTCCTGACGTCCCTAGGATAGCTCTCAGACCGCGGCAGCGCGATCTCTTGATGGCGCCGGCGGCGCGTACTGTGTCTCGCAAAAATTCCCCACTTGTTCGTGCTCTTGTGCTACTCAATGCGTTCCTGACATCAGCACCGGAGTGTGATTTGTTTGCGTGGCGATGGGCGGTTGTGTGCACTGAATGTTTGAGATTTTGTGAGGAATTGGATGATCGATGATAATTGTTATTATTATTATTTGTTTGTGTTGCTGTTTTATGTTTTATGTTGGTTTTTCTATGATAATGTTGTACTAATAATGTAAGTTTCATGGCGCATTAGTTAAGAAACTGTAATGTCATGTAAACGTGTTTAAATAATAAATAAATTATTAAATTAAGATTAAACAGTTCAGCTATTAGTTGAACCCTATTAATAAACGAAGGTAATGAATAAAAATGCATAAGACAATTCATTGATTTATTGATTAGCGATAAACAAATAAATAAAATATTACAATGGCAGTTACTTATCATTTTTAATATAGACATTAAAATATTAATAGGTAGGTTGGTATAAAATACAAAAATTCTAGAAGTTATACCTGCAGCTGGTTTTGAACGAAATCTCGATTTTTTTAAGGAACTCTCATCATCCGTCACTCATCGCATAGACAACATCCATGCTTGTCAAATGTTATCGCGAAAGTCCCAAGCAAAAGCACCAAAGAATAAAAAATGTCTCAACTACTAAGTAGCAAACGCATTATAGCTAATTCCACCGAAACTCTAATCGACGAAGTCGTCGCGCCGCGCGGTTTCAGAGGCTGGTTCGAGTAAGTACCTATATTTAAATGGTTTATATCGTTTGCTGACAAACAAAACTCACTAACTAACAAATAAATACCTATATAAAACAAGGCTCGTATCTCAGTGTCAATGTACTTACTAGATACAAGGTTTTGAAGAGCTGTGACAGAAATATTAGTGAGTTTTTGTTATCACCAGACGATATATTTCCTTGATTTTCTGTGAATATTAATATCATGAGTCATGACACACTGGTGCAATATACTACTTTTAGAAACCAACTGTTATGATTTTCATAAATAAAGTTTACAAGAAAATAATAGGAACTATAAAAACTCTTATGACGGGCAAATACCCTAGACAAGTAGACTAAATTATACTATCTGTGTAAGTTACAACAGTTCACAATGCGCATACAAGTTCCTGTACTTATTTCTCCCCTTAATTTAAGTATAAGTTTTCAGTTCCACAAGCATTTTTATTTCTAAGTATTTGATTGTTCCTTGAACAGATTGCTATCATTTCGTACATATTCCTCTTGACTAGACTGTAACTTTGAAGGAAGTTAAATGACGACTCAGTGTTGCAAAGGTCCTACCTCCAAAGACTCCAAAGAGTTAACGAGTTCCACTAATTATTCAGCTGCAGTAATAAAGCAACACTTCGTTTTATCCAGTGAGCAGAAGGTTTATCCGATGGCAAGAAAAATGCTAACACAAAATTAGACGAATGACCAGTCGTTGCTAACACGCCTTTTCTTTCCAATGTCTTGTAAAGAGGACACTTGTATCTTGAACCTTCTTGAAACTCTGATTTCAATTTCGGATATAACCAAATCGCGGGCATACAGTCGTTCAATACTTTAGGGAACTGCTCGGATATTGTGTATGCTTCTCGATCCCATCGACCACCATCCATGAAAAGTCCTGCTACGTAAACGCCTATCTCAGGCGGTGTCTCCTCATAATCTATATTCCGAACATCGAAATCGAAAACCAGCAAGTCGATCGGAATCTTTTTGGCTCTAGCGTAGTTTTGCATGGAGCCTGTAAGAAAGGCTTGCGTAAAAAAGAAACCGGAAAGCCAAAATGTTGGAGGCTTGCCATTATTGTACCAGTTCCTTATCACGTTGAGTCTTTCTATAAAATCTGCAACGTAACTTGATAGTGGTTTCAAGCTAGGATAGGACACATTACGCCAATTTTCAGGTATTTTACCGAGCAACATCGCCGTAGCTTGATTATCCAAAGAAGGTGTCATCACAATAAGGCCTTTCAGAGCGTTTTGCAAATCCAGCAAAGAAACTCTGATTTCGTTCAGAAGTTTATTAAATCTTTGCATTTCTTGCACTAGCACCGTATTCATAGATTCACTGTAATCGACTGGGTATTTTTGCTGTGCCGTCTCTACGTCAAACATGTCGGGAAGTTTTAATAACACTTCTGAAGACATTTGAACAAGTATCGCTTCCGTGTTTCCACCTTCTCTTCCGTTTCCTGCGCCCTCCACTAATATCAAGGCATCAGTCAGCTCCATGAATGTGGAGTAATCTCGAGTGATACCTGCATTCATGTGCAAGCCGTAAACCTCAGGCGGAGGGTTCACGGGAACGGTCTCTATATGTTTCAAATAGTCTTGGTATTCACATCTCCGAGGCAAACCGTACTGAGGCCCAATATGATAAAATGTATGATTTGGATCGTTCACAACTCCCGAATTCACATAGTTGTCTAGAAGCGTAGTTATCAATCGTCTGTCCCAATCATCGGTGACTCGACCGCCATAGTTACATTCGCCTGTCAAATATTTTATGGCCACATACTGAATTTCTTCATATTGATTTAGAAACATCTGTAACTGCATGACGGATATTTGGAAATCTGAATCATTGAAACCGTACTGTATGTTCCATCCCAATGAACCGAACTTTTTTCTCTCTTGTACTACGGCGTGGAAAAAACAAATGCCGTATAACAGTTTGCTAAATATTCTATCTTTTCCCTGGCAGCCTTCAAAGAATTCAGGTTCTTTTAGCGGTTCCGAAATATAAGATCTATTTAAGTTGTGTCGAAGTCCAGTAGGCGGTTCATTTGTCATTTTTACACCAACTTGTAGAATGGATTGAGGAAATTTATCACAAGGATAACTTGTTAGCCAAAGTCTAAAACTTAGATCAGTGTTAGTTAAATCAAAGTTTTCAATAATGTTTTCAAGCGTAGGCAGCCAAGACGTCGCCAAGTGACAATTCTGTAAACACACCCAACCACCTTCTTGCTGAGCCTTTTCTATCATAGCACTGGCGATGGGTCCTTGCCCTTGCCCTAAAGATATTGAATTAAAATTGTTTGTGTTGCCCATCTTCTCGCAATATTTTATCAGTGCACCCATGGGATCTGAACCAGGCGAGAGAATAAAAATTAACGGAGCCAGACAGTTGGAGTCTTTAAAAGACTTTGCAATATCGAAGGGAGGCGGCGTAATATAGTTACGGCCCAATTGTTTCTCCACAAATTCAGAAATAGCTATTGACAGTGCATCAGGTCTTAAAACTCTAACAATCAATAACTTCTGAAAACCGGTTAATTTGTGATCCCAATCGCCTGGCAAAGACATTTTATGAGGCTGAATGTCATCATATATTTTTTTCCATAACATAATAGAGTTTACAAAATCATCTCTTATTCCGTTGTAAGAAGGCAAGTCATTAATTCGACATAATTCATCCCAAGCTTTATCTGTGAGCCAGTCAGCCGGTTTCTTTAGAAGATTGTCAACAGCTATTCCTCCGGTTATTAAAAATATATATTCATCATGATCCATGCCCCCAGAAGCCAACATCATTTTTGAACACATTACGAATGAAAACATCAACTTATCTTTGTCGAACAATGACCGACAAACATTTTTGTACAAGTTGGAGCTAAACGTTTCTCTAAGGAACTTAAGTCTCCTTTCTAAATCTTTGGACTTATTAGCATTTTCAATCGATAAAATGTAAAGATTGATAAACCAGGTTAATGAGAATTGGTACATTGGATCAACATTCGGCAATTCAGTTACACAATAGTATAATACAGCAGAGTGCGAAGCTATAGGCCTATATCCCATTCGAAATTTCTCTATCATATTTTCAGTTTCGATACTAGCTTCTTGTTTTTTCATAATATCAATTGCCAATAATTTGGATGAGTCCAAAACTTCTATTGCTGTTGTATCCTCTAAAATATCACCTTGAGACTCCTGTAGAGTGCGTAATATGTCGTCTTCCACTCGTTTCAGAGCAGCTTTGTTAGCTGCGCTTTGCACTATGAGTTGTTCACGTTTGCTTTGCAGGTCCGGACGTTCTTTGGCTACAACGATTCCAAGTAACTGATCTTCCAAACCATCTTTAGTTAGGGCAAAGTTAATCAAAGTTACTTTGTTAAATATCTCTGGTAGGTAGTGCGGGTTCCGTAGTTTTGTAGTCATGTAAAGCCTAAAATTGGGGTGATATTCTATGACATTATCTCCCAGTGCAACAAACTCTTTACCACCTTGCATATAGGTTTGTTTTAAAAGTATTGGATCTAATGGTGCCTCTAAATCTTCTAGTATACAGTCAATTAAAGCAGGTTTGCCATACTCCAAACATGTTTCGATGATTTTCATATAATTACCATCAGTTAATTTTATCACTTGCAGATCGTTCGATTTTTCCATATTTTTTATCCATTTATTCGCTTGCCCTTGTGGGTCTACAAGTAACGGCCATTTCATGGAATTATCCAGTATAATTCCATTGTCAATCGAGAACGTATCCCTAGGTAATCCTGCAATACACCAATTTTGTACTTTTATATCGGAACCTAAAACGTCTTTGAGGGTATATATTTCTGAATGTGGCATATCTAGGTGGATTACCAGCTGGCGCCATTGTTCTGTAATTTTTGTCCTCACTGGTAATGTGTAAGGGGCTAAATATGCAATTATTCCACAAGAAACTAATATATCCCCTGATAGATTATCAAATAACACTTGTAAATTTTCGGCAGCCGTCGTCCATCGCACTTTTTCTCCTCCGAGACCACCTAATAACTTTTCAGCTCTGCATAGTTTATCTATACATAATTGTACTTCGTCTTCTAAAGCTTTCTTTTGAATATTTGCTTCAGTCAATGCTTCATGTAATTCAGCGAGCTTAGCTTCTAAACGAGCAACAGTTGCTTTTTTTTCCTCTAATATAGCCATAGTTTCTGCAAACTCTTTTTCAGCAGCGTTTAGTTTAGCTTTTTTTGGACCTACGACTTTAGCAACTGCGTCATACATATCCATAGCGATTATCCATTTACACAATCCTTCAGCGGCCGTTGAAGCTTTGGCAATAATATGGGGTTTAAAGTCTTTATGGGATAGGTATTCTTTCCTAATTTTTTTCATCGTTTCGATAGGTATATTGTCTTTATCATAGTTTTTCAGAGAGTCTAAGAAGCTCATATCGCCTAATATTCTTTTGCTTGGTCCCCAATAATCCAGTATTTTTTTACCTGGATTGTCAGGATCTGGAATTTTGTCTGGAGGTATACCTTTCATAACGCAAACAGCTGCCATTACTAATTTAACAGTTGCGGGAGGGTTTTTCATTGATTTGACTATTGTAATATCAGCAGGTTTAAGGGTATTTAAAGCGGCAATAGCATCTTCTAAAATCGGTAATGCAAGGGCTAAATCAGCTTCACAATCTTTTTTTAATTCTTGCGCAGCTGCCGCTTGTACGTTTGCCACTTTTTGATCTTCCCTAACCTGAGCAGCAGCTTTATCAGCAATAACAGTTTCCTTTTCTATTTCTTCAGTCATTTTAGCTGATTTTTCCGCCATTATAATAAGTCGAGGTTTCAGTTCATTCAAATCACTCTGCATAATCCCCACAGCTTCAGCTGCTTGACTAAGTTTATCTAACCCATTTATATATCTGAGTTTTGCTGTCTTTATCTCTCTTTGTTTTTTGTTTGTTAATTCTGTGAAAGACTTTATCAAATCTAAGTAAGAAGCAGATGTGATGTATGTCCTTCGTCCATATTGACTATAAAAGTCTGCTGATACCTGTCGAGCATCAACATGAAACTGCTTACAAGCTATGACAGCAGATGCTTTTATTTGATCAGACACATGAACTTTCCCCATATAATGATGAGCCACCATTGTCAATGCATCTTCGGGCCAACTATCGTACCAATCTATGGTACAGCAATTAACCAATGAAGGATATAGTCTTAAGCGTTTTCGAAAAGCACTACCAATAGGACTAAAGCACAAAACGCAATGTAATTTTGCTTTACATCTTGCAACGAAAAAGGCCATAATCTGAAGGGGGCTTATATCTAAGTTTCTGTTTCCACCTTGAGCTGCTAACCGTACTAACTCAAGTATTTCCTGTGTTTCGTCGATACCGTATAAATTAGGCACTTCACCCGAATTTAACAAACTATCCAGGTTCTGAATAAAAACTTCGTCTTTTATTTGACTCTCAGTAAACAAAAATGTTGTATCTTTATTGAGACCCCCAGATTCACGAAGAACTAACTTCACATCGCTATGCCAGTCTTTAACATTGTACGATTTAGTGATCTCCGGTTGGTAAACGTTCTGACCTAATATTGTACAAGCTAGGCGCGTCAAGGACTGGCGCCCTGAACCGCCCACTCCGACTAATAAAGCATTACCGGAAGGCATGGATAAGAGACGACATATTTTTGACAAATGTTCTAGAGCATAATCAAACAATACTATATTCATTTTCGCTTTGTGCATGGAATTGTATTCATTTAACATAGCGACCGCTATATTTAAAAATGTTTCCTTTGATGGCAACTCATCGTAACGTCTTTCACCTTCAACACTATCTGTATCTAAATAACAACCGAACATCAAAGCTTTGATGGTTTCTTGTGTCACTTCGCCTTCTTCGTTTGCGTATGTATCCAATGTCGAGTCGAAAACATCCTTCATGCAGTCGCGAGTAGACTTTTTTAATACATCGTAAAACCAAGTACGGTCGGCCTCGTCCACGAGTCTGTCATAAAATACACGCATTATTTCATGCACCCAGACACGCGCGAATGTCTTTTTGGTTTCAGCTGATTCCTTTCGTAACAATGCACAACCCTGTATGACTCTAGAAAAGTCTCTTAAGTTAAACACATAATGTGACTTGGCAGGTGTTGGTCGCAGGCCTTCACTAGCTTTTTCATAAATGTCCATAGTAGCTGCGATAATATTAACAATAACAGGTTGAGAGTCTTGACCGAACCCATTTTTTCTCCATCCAAGTTGTAAAAGAGTAGTAAATATTTTTGACATACTCTCTTTAGAGAATTCGTTTATTGAATAAATATTGAAATGGCGTAACATTCTTGGGTATATCAACTGTCGGCTACCACCGATGGGTCCCATAGCTCCGTAAAAGAATGTATCGAGTAGAAACAATTTGTGTGTAGTCTTTAAATTGTACCAATGTTTTTGGTCGAAAAAAAGTCTCAGCAATTCTATAGCTGGTTGTGCACCATATTCCTCTTTAGCGGGCATGTTCATATCATCTATAAATATAACTGCTTTTTTGCCTTTTGTAGGACCATAAATATTATTTCTTCTTTTAACTACTTTCGAAAGAACCAACTCTTGCGTTTGGTTAGCTGATGTAGTTGTGGTAAACGTTATAAAACCCGGAGTGTATTTCTCCATATCGATTTTGTTCATTAAGAAATTTTGTACATAAAAACTTTTGCCAGTTCCTGTAGGTCCAATCAACAATAAAGGTTGTGAAAACTTCGTATGTAAAGCTAGTAAAAACATATATTTTTCAGTATCTAGAGTAGGTATAACGGTTTGTATAAGATTTATTTGTTCTTTGACCTGGGCTGCCTTTACAGCGTCCTGCCAATTCTTCCAACAGCCTCTACCCTTATACACGTAGAAATGATCAACAAGCATACCATCAGAAGGAATCGATACTTCTAAACGATCTATGTGGGATGGCATTCCTTTTTCGCCTTTAAAATATTCCTTTACCTGTTCATCAAATTTTTCACGGGAATCTGTATTTAATATTCCGCCTACACCCCATATCAGAGCCATTATGAAAGACGCTTGTAGCCAACATCGTGTATGTTTTGTATCTTCTTCGCCTTCGATGGCGTTGTTCATCAACATTTCAATGAGATGAAGCGTGCTCATTAATAAATTTACTTCCCCTGCTGTAACCAACTGAATACACTTTTTACGCACGAAGTAAATTAACGGATCCAAAAGCCATTCGCACATGTCAAGAATGAATTGATCGTTTTCTTCAAGCCAAAAGGGATTAAGCGTTGTTAGCCATGATTTATAAAATGGACGAAAACCAAGAGAAGCAGACTCCATATAAATCATTCCACATCTGGATACCGTGGCCGGTGATGCTTGAGCAAGGTCCATAGCTTCAAATATAATTGACATCACATCTGTCATGGCCATGACTTCTCCGGAGGTCAAACACAGTTTTTTATTATCATCCAGAACCGTATTCATGTTCTCAATCCACACAGCATCTACGGGACCGTCGAAAACAATCCATTTTCTAACCGGTGTATCTTCAGAAGCAAAGTCTCTGAACATTGTCGCTACAATCCCATCTGTCCACTCATAAGAAATTGGATCAAATGCCCCGTAAAGTTGTCCCATCGTTACAGCTTTTGGATTGAGTATTTTATATGTACAAACGCAGCCTTTCGGTTGATTTCTTTCATGCATTAAAGTGAGGGATTCAGACAATATTTTCAATGTCATTGACTTTCCAGAAAATGGATCTCCGATCAACATGAACCCATGTCGAACTATCATCATTTCGAACGTCTGAATAACTTTTAACAAAAAACAGTCCGTTGGTTGAAGATTATTTAATTCACAAGTTTCATTACAAGCATTCAAAAAATTTACGTAGTCTGGTTTCGGTAATTTTGTGCCAGGAAATAAGTCTGATAAAATACCTTCGAACAATGGAACATCAAAGGATAAAAACTTCGGTAAATTTACGTCAGTAATTGATCTTAGAAGTAGTATACTTTCTTTTTCGTTAGGAAAACTCCTTTTTAAGTTTCCTGCAGCGGATAATACGGTTTTAACAGCTCTCATTCCGTAATCATAATGGTTTTGGGAGGATAACTGTTCAGAGCAAAGCTTGTAGGTTGTAACAATTTTTACCGATAAATTGCGGGCGTCTATGAATCCAAAAGAATATAGAGAGATTTCCCCTATCATAGCATAATCTGGAACCATCATGGCTACAGTTCTGAATAATATTTTTAGATTATCTGGTAACTCTGATCTTCCAGCATAGCCTGGATTCATTGTAATACAAACATAACAAGCCGGATTCAAAATTAAGGTGGTGCCTTCAAATACGAATGTTTCTAGATTCGCTCTAACAGCTTGGATAATACATAATATTTGTTGAGCTATTACAGATAATACTTCTACTTCAATGCGATTGAACTCGTCAAAACAGGCCCAAGCACCACAAGACGCGAGGCCTTTAAAGAATTTCCCCATAGCTTTGTAATCTAAACCATCAGAACAATTGAACACAACACACTGGACTGCTAGAGCCTTTGCTAAATCTTTAGTAGTCTCGGTTTTCCCTGTACCTGCGGGACCTTCAGGCGCCCCATTTAAGTGTAAGTAATAAGCTCCAATCAGAGTCCGATAACATCTATCTGTCAATGGAGTGATCACCAATCTATCAGAATTGCCTAAATACTCGTAAGCATAATTAACTACGGCATTTATAATTTTTACACTAACTTTTTCCTGCTCCCAATAATAACGCAACTGCGCCAGCCATTGAAAGTCGGTGACTTCCGTTACTTTTTTACCAATGAGCTCAAAAATTACGTCCTTCGCGTGGACATCTATAACTATCAGTGCTTTTACTGTGATACTACTGAGCTTCGTTAAGTCACTGCGTCGTATAATAGCAACGGTGTCATTAAGCTGATCTGTCAAATGTTCATGGAACGTCTCAAGTTCTGTTAATCTATGCGTCTTGAGCACTTCATGTACATCCATAGCCCAGTAAATCTGAGATATAGCTAATACCACCATCCCTTCCCACGATAGTATCCACTCAGTACGTCCTACATTTGGGTATTCATAATATGATAACTCTGTTTCCATTCTGACAGCTTTTAGCATTTGTTCTTCTACTTGGAGAAGCCATTTTTCAACGGAACCTCTAGCATTTTGTACATCGATGATTTCTAGGAAGCCAACCTTTTCTCCTTCCATTGATATCATAGCAGATATATTATAATCTGAGTCGAACTCTAGTCGACTAATTCCCTCGAAGCATTTTTTCAAATGTGGCTGCACTTTAAGCGGATTCTTGGTTTCAGATAAAATTTCTAACATTTCGTCATTAGATAGAAAAAAGAATCTTGGGAAATAAAGACGTTTCTTTTCCAAATAGTTATTAACGCCATCGTTGATTTTTTCCATGATTCCAGAAGCAAATTTAAATACCTCTAATACCCCAAGTTCTCCAGTGATTGGAAGGACATGAGGATCATCATGAGCCATCCCCATATATCGCTTGTATATGGTATTGACTTCAGCAAACATAACTCCTTCTTCTGGCATTTGTGCGACTATATCCTTAGAAGAAAAAATGGGCAGCAAATATAGCCATTGACTTTGAACTTTTCCCCATTCGTCAATAGTTGCATTTACTCTCATTATTTTATCATACCACGCTTTTACCTCGGTTTCAAATGGTTTTACAAAGGCGGAACCTCGCATAGCTATTGTTTTAACAACGTGATCATCCAAAACACATTGAACGTCATCTAACGAAGATAGTATACGGATTCCGGTGTCTTTATATTGACTAGTTTTAAAACAGATATCACCCCATTCATCCATCATCCTCTTTAGATTAGTGATGAGAGCTAATTCTTTCGTCGCAGCAATACTAATTATCTCATATTTGTCGATATCGCCCCAAAGATTAAATTCAATAATTTTTCGTAAAGTGGTGCCGGCATTGGGAGTCAGATCGAATTTGGCTATTGTAGACATTTCATCCCAGTGTCTTTGCATTAAAGCTCGATTGCACATGATATACGCCATTTGTACATTTGGCCGCCATTCTTTAATTTCTGCTATGGCTTGAGCGCAAAGTTTCATTGGAGCTGGTAGATTATTCACGTCAGGGTCATCGACTAATCCCTGAAATCGTCGTTCATTTCCCTCCGTGATTTGTTGTTTGATTTTACTTTTGTATTCTTTAGACAGTTTTAAAAATTCCTTGTAATAAAAATCGTGATCTCGCTCAATGGCTTGGTGGTCTAAATATTCGAACGTTCCGTCCATCCAAGTGTAGTAACTACGCTTCCATCGATGCACTAAATGAACGAGGCTATAGAATGGCAATATAAAATCTTTAAGATCTTCCAAATCAGCGAAATTGGAAATAGGAAATTTGAACGTTTTTTCCTCGTTATTGATCCATGCTACTACTTTATCGCAATCGCTCAAACGATAAGCAAATTTGCGTAAATATTCTAAATACTCGAGAGTGTGATTGACGTCGTCCATGTTATCAAGGAGTTCTAAATATGGAATCATTTTTAAAACTTCATTATTCAGATACGCTATTTTATTCATCAGATTTTCTTCCATTTCCATTTTTACTGCTTCGTAGGCAAAAGCGTTCTTTTCAAATATTGGCTTAATATCTTTTAACCAATTGACACATCGCGTATTTGATTCTACATGCTCTGAGGTAAGATGAGTCATTTCCAGAAGATTTGAAACAATGCTTATTTGCCTTAAAATTCTTTCTTTCAGTGCTTCGACCAAAACTGTTTTTGCATGAGTAATATAAATTCCTTGTTCTATTAAGTCGGCTGCATTTTTAGGCTCTTTCAAGGCCTTACTTTTAATTATTTCAAATTCATTACAAATACTACGATTCTCATCCATATGCGCTTTAACTAATCCTGCTATAATATCGTTAATGAATTGTAAAGCCTTTCTTTTCAATCCTGCCACCATTTTCAATTGACACACCACCGTGCAATTAAAATAAGCATTTTCTACGACTGCAGTAATATCTGAATCTATGCTCTGAAAGTACAGTATCTTATCTCGGAATTCTTCAAACATTTCAGTGGCCTCTATGAATTCTAACACACCGGATTTTGCTGAAGCTCCATAAAGCATATTATATTGTACACGAAGTTGATCTAAATACCGGATGAGTGGGTCAAATACTATATCTAACTGTTTTTTCAACCTTTTATGTCCGTCTTTATTTAACCATTCATTATATTGCACCGGCAAAGCATCAAAATCATAAGGCAATTTAAGATATTGTTCAATTGGCATCAATCTTTGGGCAATAGATGATATGGCATTAACAATGTCATGGAAAGTTTCAAATACAGTTTCCAGAGATTCATAATACGTGAATTCTCCATCAAAATCTAATGCCAAATTTATAATTGGTATGGAATCTTCATCCCTTAAGGCGTTAATTATTGCCTCAATAGATCTACGCATAAGTTCTTGTATTTGCATCGAGATCATTTTAGTCGCGCACTGAACGAATTGTGAAATCCTCTTAGGATGCATACCTCGGAGACATCTTGGATTTTTTAACCACTGCACAAGTATGGAGTACCAAGTACTCGACACTAAATGGTCTGCGCGCCTGATTTCCTCCATCACCTTTGTTCTAAACGCAATCAGATCCATCGGTCCTTTCGCGCGATATTTAGCGAAATTTACAATAGCCGTTGGAAACGTTTTCTCTGATGATTCCAGGACAAGTCTAATGAAAGGATGCATAATCAAAGCACCGCCTTCAAGTTTCTTTCGATACTTTGCCATTTTATGGTAATTTTGAGTGATTCCCTTATACTTAAAGAATGGTTCTTCGTACCTCTTTCGTGGAACTCCGGGGACATCGCGGATGATGGTCTTGACGGCGAGGTTGTGGAGGTGGAAGTTCCACTCCGATTTGCTTTCGTTAATCAGCTCTGCCATGATTATGGGGAAGGCGTTGCGCAGCTTAGAAGGGACGAGGTGAATGATTTTCTTCTCCCAGGCTCGGAGCATGGGCGGCGGCTGCAGCTGGGCGGCGCTCTGCTTGAGCACGGCGATGTGCCGGTCCTGCGCTGCCTCGTCTCTGTCGTGCCGGACCACGCGGACTGCGGGCGGCAGACGTGTGATTTTCAGTTTCCTTTTCGACGCATTCTCTTCCAGAGCTTGCCTGAAGTTGGCTCGTTTCTCCTGTAAATAAATTATAATATGATCTAGCTGGAAAATCAATGACTGGGCACCAGGGCGACTTGCTGTTTATCTGTTTTTTGCAAGAAAAATTAATTGTTACATAAAACCTCGAGTTTGTAGCAAGTAGCAACTTTTCCATTAGAACCATAATTATGTGTTGACTTTTTTATCTCATTTCGAACACCCCCCTATTTATTTGACATCAGTTTAAATAAATAGCGGACAAACGTACACAAATCGACCTACTTACCTACTCCCAAATAGGCTAGTAGACCCAGTTTTGAAATATATTTGAAATGGTTAATAATGATCTTAGAAGCTCTAAAAAAATGTCTCGTATTTTTGTGAAAGCTATAAAGCTAGATTAAATCAATTGAAAATTAGAAATTTCATGAACAGTCACAAACGCCGTCCGCCATTTTTCCCTTTTGCTAATCTGTGGCGTGACGTAGAATTACCTGTAAATATTCGAAATTCGACCGTCGTATAGTGCCATTCCGCTCACTCCAATATACTTTGACAGGAGATCGAGAGGGACGGCACTATTCGAAGTCGTTAAAGTAGACTTTCAGTTTTGTTTACATGACCGATGACGTCACTATCATAAGCGAAAATGGCGGACAGCGTTTTAAGCATTTCAAAATACAGATTAAAAACCATATTTTAAAATTCATTTTTTTCAGCCATCTTTCACTTTTATGAATTGAAAAATATATATTTAGTTTTTCTTTGCTAAATACTATACGGAATAAACATTAGTTTATTACAATTTGTCATCAGTCAACTAGCCTATTAATATCAGTACTTAGGCTTGTTGTGGATGGCGTCGATGGCGACGACTATATACTTAAATACATGGAAAATATCTATGACAAATAATATTCGAGTTCATTACATAAATATTTGCGCATACCGGGATTCAAACCCAAACCTTCGGCTTAATAGGCAGCTGCACTACCACTTCGCCAACCACGTTATCCAATTACGTAGTAAAAGCTGCAGAATTAGCCATGCATTTGTGCGGCGCAAAATAAGAAAGAAATAAATGTATAATGTTTACTTTGAAATCACATGCAACATCGTGAAAAGTTTTCGCTTAAACCTAAAGAAAGAAGTATTTCAGTTTAGTGGGTATTTAAAAAAAAAACCGGCCAAGAGCATGTCGGGCCACGCTCAGTGCAGGGTTCCGTAGTTGCGCATCCTTCACAAGAGACGGGCTTAAAACAGCGGTTTTAAGCCCGAGGTTTAAGTTACGAGAAAGATTTCAAGTTCTATAAAAAGGTCGTAAACGCAAAAGTAACCGTAATTACTTATCACCTTCTGGAAGTCAACTATTTACGTCCTTTTAATGAAAATTATGAAATTTTGCGATAACTCAAAAACGGCTCGACCGATTTCATTCAATATAATTTTCATTGAAAGTACTAATAAGGCCTCATTATCATGAATTTTTCCATAATTTTTTGACCCGTGGTTGAAAAATTAGAGGGGGGGGGGGACACTATTTTTTTTATTTTCGGAGCGAATATTTACAAAACTACTGACTTTATCAAAAAGTAATGTTTCGAGACCCCTATTATTTTTAACAGACCTATTCAACGACACCCCACACACTAGTGTTGGAGCGAAAAAAATAAATCACCCCTACTTTAGGTGTACCGGAGGTTTATTATTTTATTTATTTATTTTTTTTATTTATTCACGGTCATAATTGACAACATTTCATATTTTTAAGACTATCATTTTATTACTTTTCTGAATTCTGCTTAAAAAGATGAAGTAATCTCTGTTTTTATTTATTTTCTGAGATGATTATTTACTTTATTATTAATTTATAAAAACATACTCATTTTAAAATGTGGCAACACAGAAACCAGAACTTAATGGAACGGTTACTTTAGTCGGTTTTCTTATTAAAAAAAAACTTAATCAAACTCGGTATGCATCTGTCACCTGTCAACGTCAAATAAAAAAAAAAATATATTTTTTCGCTCTTTGGTTTAGACAACAACCCTATTCAGCCCGTATTGTCTTAGATTGTAGTTATTTGATGTATTTTCTTATATTTCTTTAAATACAGAAGAATAAATTCAAAGATTTTTTTTTAAGGTACACGACTTAAAGCCCTGTCGATCTCTATATTAATTTCCACCTGTTATAAATATGAAATGTTGTCAATTCATGTTCGCTATTCTATAAGTGTGCACACCTATCAAGTTAAATAAATCCTTAGAATAAAGCAAATTTATCTCAAGAAATCGTCTTTCGTGTTCCAAACTATTATCAAGATATTTATCAAGTAAATGTCAGAGTAAGCAAGTACTCTTACAATAAGGGTTCCTAGTTGACTACGGAACCCTAAAAAGGATCCCACTCAGCATTTCGGAGCACATAGTGTTTCTTTTAAATAAGATACCGCAGGCAAGAAAGACAAAGTAGGTATACTTAGATATTGAGATTAATGTAAATAAATTATCGTGAAAAAACCTTTGCATACCCTGTGTTTGCATAGCCAACCCTCATTTTAGGGGCCTTATCACATTTGAGATTTTCGAGCAAGTTTTCTGTACAAATAAGCGTCGCTGCGAATTCGCTGCGTGATCGCTTTCATACAAAATTCGCTCGCAAATCGCAAGTGTAAATAAAGGCCCAAGGGGCTCTAAGGGCAGGAACGTATTTTGAAATTTGGCGCCCCAGGGCTATAAGTTTCGCCGCCCCAAGAAGTCAAGGAAATATTTAACTTTTTTTATAATGGATAATGGTAGTTGTGTCTGTCAAGCACTTAGTTATAACAAGTGCAAAAATTTCACACAATCAGAAAAAAACGCGACCGTAGCGAGCGCGAAATTTTTCGGCGCGTGTTTTCGACCAAGACTTACTTTAGCGCTGGTTTATTGTCATGGAGCAATGGAACGACAACGCTCAGTATTAAAAGATGAATCCGTAAATGGCATGGCATAGGCTACTAATATTTATCCCTTACAATGTACAATTCCCGAAGGTTCCTAGTGAATTGTGGTGTGAAATTTGCCCATGAACACCACCCACCTTGACTCGGTGATAGCGTGGTTGTGGAATAAACGGCAACCTGTCCACAAACCGGACATCCGGAATGGGCGGCATCTTCGGTATCCGGCATCCATTTTTCGTCTGTAAAAGTTTTCTCAGTTCGTATTCTTCCATCTTGAATTGAGGGGGTCTTTAAACTTTTTAGAACAAGGTTATAAAAGCGTTATATTCCATAATGATAAAAAAACTCGAAATAGTTCTTTAAAAAATGTTATAATATTATGTATGTTAAATCTGTCAAGATATTTACTGAGTTCGAACTTGTGTACGACTCTATAGCAACGCCATAGCCCAGGCTGTTTTGTAAATAAGTTGCATAGCGACGAATTTGTGTTGTGAAAGGGTAGCTAGTGACTGATCAAACCGACTCATTTACTTCCTTAACACTAAACAAATTAAATTGGTCACTATATTTTGATCAATTTTAGTCCACTTTCAGAAATAATATGTCGCCGCACCTAAACAGTCCCTTTTCGAGTCGCCACAAGTTACCGAAATAGGCGTTTGTTTATTTTCAGAACTTCAGTATTTAATCGCGGTCATGATCTCATCTGAATAACGTCCACTGCAGGACAAAGGCCTACCCCAAGGATCTCCACGTTAAACATCGCTGCCCCAATATTATTAGGGTTCCATGTTACATAAACGTCGAACGGAGATAATAAGCTTTGAAAATAGGTATACCCATATTTCGCTGGTTAAGGATCAGATAGATAAACGAATATGTCAATAGTAGAAATACAAATATACTGATGCCGAAAATACAAAAATACGACGTAATCAGTTAATTATTTATATAAACAAAGAAGTGAAAAGTTGAATAATTTAATGGTTCAGACTGGCTTCGAACCTGCGTTTCCAACGGCTTTCCGGGCCAACACGGGCGTCCTACCAACTGGACCACCGAACCAGATGTCAGAGACATTGAATCTTTCAACCAGTTGCTTCAACATGCCTTAGGGTGGCATCGTAGCGCCATCTACCGTAAAGATTTAGACTTCTACTTTCACAACAACACCACTAAAAAAACGTAACTCTCCAGGGTGATACCAGATGACGGTCCCGCGAGCAAAAAACCGGAGGGCGTAAAGAAGCTCATCTTCTGCACGGGCAAGGTCGCCATCACCATCGACGAGCTGCGCAAGGAGAAGAAGATGGAGGATCAGATCGCCTTGTGCCGCATCGAGCAGCTCTACCCGTTCCCATACGATCTCGTCCTGAAGGTAAATACCTTCAATAGTCGTTAAATATCGTCGTTAAGGCTCCTTATCCGTTCAAAAATGCTGATTGTTTTAGACCTTCTTTTCTATGATTTGATTGGTATATATTTGAAACCTACAGTTTGAATTTTTTATTGATAATTTTTGCCTCAAAAACTATTTAAAATTTACAAAATTCAGAAACCTGTTCTCTTTTCTTGCCGCTCCACACTTTTTTCTACTCGCTAAGTTGGCCGAGGTTGGGGAAATATGACAGTGTGGAGGGGCACTTCGCTGCGGAAACCCATACTTCGGTCAACTTCCCCTCACCCAACTTCGGTCAACTTCCCCTCAAACAACTTCGGTCAACTTTCCCTCGCCCAACTTCGGTCAAGTTCCCCTCACCCAACTTCGGTCAACTTTCCCTCGCCCAACTTCGGTCAACTTCCCCTCACACAACTTCGGTCAACTTTCCCTCGCCCAACTTCGGTCAACTTCCCCTCGCCCAAATTCGGTCAACTTTCCCTCGCCCAACTTCGGTCAACTTCCCCTCGCCCAACTTCGGTCAACTTCCCCTCACACAACTTCGGTCAACTTCCCCTCACACAACTTCGGTAAACTTCCCCTCACACAACTTCGGTAAACTTCGCGAGTAGTGTGGAGCACATTAATGTTGGGCCAAGCCGAAGCTGGTCGACTGCGAATCTTTACAATTGATGTAACATTATTTATCAACCCGTATTATAGATACCTATTATTATCTATACAATTAATAAATAAAATCATCTAAGTTTGCTTCCCTCTTTCGCTTCGATGATCGATCACATTAGTTAGAGGATCCCGATACAATGAAGGAAATTGAAACACGTGATACGTTATTTCGCTCTTGTCACAATGACAACAGGCAAGCATCAAAATGGTTCGCCTTTCAGTTTCCTTTGATGTACGTAAAGTAACTAAATTCGACGTCAATATAATATCTCTCATGTCTCCGATCATTATTACAGGAGTTCTGCCGTTATCAGAAGGCCCGAGTCTGCTTCTGCCAGGAAGAACACAAAAATCAAGGACCATGGACTTTCGTCAAGAGCAGAATTGAGAATCTTCTCGATAAAAAAGTCGAGTAAGTCTCAGTGGCTTTTCTCAGTCGTTATTAATTCGTTGTTTTTACCAGCATTCGGTGTTATTTTCTTCCTCAAATTTATAAAAATTATAAGTCTGAACATAATGTACAATCATCAAAATATTGGTCTACGACTTTTCGACTCCAATCTGAAATGACGAGATACGCAAAAGAACTAAGATTTGTAGATATAGCTCAGACAATAACCAAAATTAAGTGGCACCAATGGCCGTTGCGGCAGAAAAGTTCTTGAGCGGCGACCGCAGACCGGAAGACACAGCGTCAGGCCTCCAACAAGGTGGGCTGACGACCCGGTTAGGATCGCGGGCAGAAATTGGATGAGGGTAACGCACGACCGATTGTTGTGCAGAAGTTTGGGGAGGCCTTTGTGCATAATGATGACATTTAAATTCTATTTTATGAGTAAACTGACGAGAATGAGTCTGTTTAGTACCGACTAGATTTAACCCTTAAATGAATTCAATTGCACTAATTTTATTTCTGAAATTACGTACGTACGAGATTTCGGGACAATCTTGACAGTATTTATTGACAATATTCAGACTTTGACTTTTGTCATTTCAGTAACGTGTAAATAATACATCGTCATGCATTTAAGGGTTAAAAAAATCCATAATTTTAATCTACATATGTAAATCTTTATACACTTGTTTCCAAACCGTTAATCGTTACCACTGTGGGGAATCCGGGATGTTGTGGGATGAGTGGTAAATAAACTAAACCTATTTAAGTGCTAGGCTCTTCTCGGTGGAGTACCTAATGCTTTTTCTTTTACTACTTTATATAATGAAGCATTTATTGGAGGTACCTACATAAGGCTACATAATATATAGGTAGACCTTCATTTGTTCTATTGGATGTTTCACGGTCAGGTCAAATGGCGAGTTGTTCATAATAAATATATAATATCGTTATTATTGCCGTTTCAGAATAATTTCACGACCCTCAAGCGCTGCGTCGGCAACGGGCATCAAGTGGATACATGCGAAGGAATTGAAGGAACTGAAGGAGAACATTATTAAGTAAACCATGTCCTAGTGTTTGTTAAATTTTCGATTGTTACGTTAACATTTTAGTGAAAATAAATTCAAGGTGTCATGTTTTTGTTGTTCTATTTTTTTTTTCACAAAAATACTTACCCCTTCCAAGAGGTCCGACTGCGGTATGGTCCCCAGTATGCTGGTGGCGTTAGCGCTTTGTATAATCAGGGAGATTCTCCGACACAGGTAAGCGCGAGCCCTGTCACCAATCGATCAACCGTTTCGACAAGGCCTTTCTGAAAGTTTTCATGTCAGCTGACCATGGGCCCCAATATACAAGCGCTCCAAATTCGTAGTTGTTAAGTAGCGACAAATATTTGCGGTGCTTGATAATTAGGGTCAGTGGCAGTGCCTGGTCAGTTTCGGGACTGCGCGAAAGTGTCGACACACGTTGCCACACCGGCACCCTGCCCAGCTTAAACGGCACCAGCGTTGCTCCGTCGGGGCGCTTGCCATCGTTTCTCGCCATACCCAAGGGTTCAAGGATCGCAGACACAAAGACGGTGGTAAGCGAACGGTGAACACAAAATCGTTAATGGTGCCGTGGCGGTATAAGTGTGTGCTCTTTGTGCAAGAAAGACCATGTCGATTCGGCTAATCGACGTTCTTGCCGCAGTTGCATGTATGGGAGACGCAGATTTTGGATCCAAGTCGCAGGCATGTCGTTATTCTTAAGCAGCTTGGGTTCATTAACCTTATACCTATCTATTTTGATGGGAGTCAAGGGAGTGCGCTGAACCAATAGCACGACTCGGGCGCGGTTACAGCCAGGGCCTGTAGGCGAGGACGATCTAAATCGTCCAAACTGGTTTGAAGAAGATTATCAAGGGTTGCCATGATGCATGCGGAGTCCCACGCTCTTTGCAGATGTTCTGTAATTGGCACAAGACGCGCGTAGTAACAGGTTTCACTGGCTTCCTTTTTAGGCCCACTATCTCATATTCCAAAAACAAGAGATACCGAGAAGTACAAAAAAAAAAGAAGGTAGACAGAAGAAGAAGGAGGACAAAACGCCAGTAATGCCACTACTCGTGGAGCGAATCCATCCAAACTAATCCCACGTTTTAAACCATATGTCGAACATACTGCCAAAGTTGCTTGAAATATTTTGACGTTTGGCTTGACAAGTTGACATATGACATGACATGACATGTTTGTGTTTATTTATTTCTTAACCCCATATGTTCACATTTGAATTTTGCTGTACGTAATGTCGTACTTTGAATTCTATAGTAAGAACATAGGCAAACCTAATGAAACGAGAGTCTCAACGATTCCTCAAAATGTACCTTCACAGTAAGTTCCGTGCCAAAATACTTTTTGAATGGAATTGTCCTCCTCAAGCCTTAATCAATATTATTTTAATTAATCATTATTATTCGCAGACCAGCCAAAACTATTAAAAGCTCAGAGAGGCCTGAACCTGTTCCTTCAGCGTAAGTTATTATAGGTTATTTTTCGACATTGAACATACCTCACTACTCACTACTCATGTCTTCCGATAATCTTTGTATTACTTGCAGCAGAAAATACAAGAATAATAGTAAAATGATCAATATTGGTGTTCCTGAAAGTGCTGAAATTATAAAAGGTACTTGTTTGGCAATGTGCCCAGAGGATGAAGTTAAGATGTAAGTTATTGAACATTTTAAATTCCTATTTGAATATCTTAGTTGATTCTAGTATAGTCTCATACGTAAGAATGTTAATGATGAGCTTCTTCACTATTTCCAGGCGAGTAAAGGCTAAAATTGTACACATTTTGGAGGTTATAGACGGTAAAAAGGTCTTGGTGAAATGCTACAGCAGATCAGCGGCAGACTCCCTGGTGGCTGTGCCTCGCCTGTTGCGACCCTACAAAGTTCTGCAAGATACAGTGCAGTACCTGTTATTAAAGTAATCCTATGAATATTTATTTAAGATATCTGGTTCAAATGGTACTGGAAGCTTAACAGGCTTTAATGTGACTCTTTGAAGATATACTCTAGTTATTTAATATTTGTTTACTGTACTTGCAGTATAACACAAGGACAGACAAATGCTGGTGTGATCTATGACTTTGTAACTGATAGACTCCGAGCAGTTCGGCAGGACATGACCGTGCAGAGGCTCTCAGCTACGGAGTGTGTGACTTTGTTGGAGCCCATGATACGTTTCCATGTTTACTTTGGATACAAGTTAGTAACATTTAAGACATTTTTGAATAAAATAATTTAAACGGATTATATCGCGTATATTAATTACTAGCTGTGCCCCGCGGTGTTACCCGCTCATACCACGGGAACACTAAATTTATTCGGGATGAAAAGTATCCTATGTCCTTTCCCGGGTCTCAAACTATCTCCATACCAAATTTCATCTAAGTTGGTTCAGCGGTTTAAGCGTGAAAAGGTAACAGACAGACAGACAGACACACTTTCGCATTTATAATATTAGTATGGATTCGAGCTCGAGTCCCTGACGTTTTGGTACCTTTATAGATACTGTTGTCAACTTTTGTTTTATTTTCATGTGTGACAGTTGCGGAAACCGAAGACAATATTATTTAAGACATTATTTTAAAAAAATGCATAGTGTGATGAGTTTCAGATTTTTCTTGTAATAAATTGATTCAAGTATATTTTTGCCCAGCCTAATTTCTACTCTAGACTTTATTCTTACACCTTACCTACTTTACTACATTTATGACAGGTCCATATTGGCTCACATAAAATTCTTATTCATAATTGTCATTAGTCATAATTTTAGCAGTAGAAATTATCTACTTTTCTCTGAAACAAATAACTTTTCAGGATTGTTATAAATGTTGTAATACAAACCTAACCTTACCTAAGCTAATGGGTTTTACCCTCAAAACTCTAGTAAAGTTAATAATATCAGAGTGGCTAATGATTTTATGACAAACAATATGTTCTGACTAGGCTTGGGACTTTTCACTGCTCGCCTTGGTTGTCCAATCCATGGAGTCGTCATATGATAAAAAAAAATATTCAAAGTTAGTCTAAAAATTTCATGTTATATTATGTCATAATTTATGTTGTTAAATTTTTAATGGGCACCTTATAATAGTTTGCATTGAATTTTGTAATAAATCTATCGGTAATTTCATATTATACCTAGTGGTACTCATAATGTTTCCTAATTTTAAGTTGCGAAAAGTTGTCAGTACGAGTAGTCTACAAACACAAGTACCTATCAAAAAGGATGCATAATTTGTGACCACTAGGTACCTATGATATGAAATAACCGATAGATTTATGATACAATTAATTGCAAACTATTATAACGTGCCCATTAAAAAAGTAACACTATAAATTATGACATTTGATAAAACATTTAGTTTTTAGACTTTGACTTTGAATATATTTTTTTATCATATGACGACTCCATGGATTGGACAACCACGGCGAGCAGCGAAAAGTCCCAAACCTATGACAATCAATCCTTATTTTAAAAAATGTGCACCCATTTATGAACTACTTTACTTTTCAGACTATGTGAGCAACCAATCAGTGTTTATGACCCAGTACTGAACAAGAAATTACTTCTGGAGTGTTTAAAGTGGTATTTAAGCTGCTGCGATTCCATAGACGAATCACCAGCCGAAGACCTGACAAAAGAAATATCACATTTAAATCTAAATCCCAATCATAAGACTGAAACTGCTCTATCGAAAAGTGTTTTAGGTCATGAGAATGATATTAAGTGTGACCAAGTATTAATGGAAAGCTTGTACATTTTGTGTAATTTGGATGATGTGCATCCAATATACAGGTATTGGAATATGCCCAAGATTTTAAGAAGGCAAGTATTAGAAAGTTTTCACTACCACTTCAAAATGTGATTGCATGAAAAATATTGCTAATCATTTGTGAAAATGTATACACTACAGTATATGTAATACCATTATTTTCCTCAAAATTTCATAAACTTGCAGAATAAGTTAAAACCCATAATTTACTTATTTCAAGTGAAACGAGTAAATGTGAGAATAAAACTTTCTTTAAAAATATTATTTTCGGGTGTTTCAGTAATGCAACGATAAAGTTAGCTTACGATATAGCTGTAGCGAATTTAAGAGGGAATTACGTCCAAGTAAGCAAGCAACTGGAAAATCTGTGCCCACTCACATATTGTGCCTTATGTCTACACCTGCCTACATTGCGAAGGTAAGTAAATAAATTAATAACTTAAAGAGAAGAGGCCTTATTCCTTTTAAAATGCTGATTGATTTAGACATGTTGCTCTATGATCAAACATGTTGCTTAACATATTATTGATGTTTCTACCTAGAACAGGGCTATTGGGATTTATTGGTACTTATATATGTATTTGAAACCTACTGTTTGAATTTTTCATTGATAATTTTTGTTTCAAAAGCTACTTGAAATTGGCATAATTCACGCGGAAAATTAGTTTTTCAACTTATTTTCGACTGCACGCAATGAAAGCATGAAATCAGGGAAAAGTATTATTCACTTTAAAAAGTTGGTTGAAATTATCAATGAAATTATCAATATATTTGTCATAATATGACAAAACTATTTTTTAAAAGTAATAAGGAGCTATACTAAGCATTGCATTGATGATTGAATGTTTATTGTAAACTATAAATTAATTAAAAATGTCCGCGGGCCGTGTGTGCTGCGTTTTCAAAAATGCGGAACTAGTGATCAGAACGCGCAAAACCTGCAATATTATGATACATACTAGTATAAAGAAGAACCACTGCCCAAAAATCATTCGTTGGAAGCATCAAAATGGCGCGCCATCTACCGCCCCGCCCACGACGAGCGGCGGCCATAGGTGGGAGCGAGACACCCCACATGGACCTTCCGCTCCCACCTATGGCCGCTGCTCGCCGCTTCGCGCGAAGTCCCGGGCAATAATGCCCTTTAGCACGAGTAATGTCGATTTGTCCCACACAACTACACGCTAGATGTCACTAGCGCCGTATTGAACCCGCCTACTTATTGTTTGCCTTCGTTTCAAGACACGCCCTGCAAGTGATGAGTGCAGCATACAGCAGCAAGCAGCTGACGGTGCCGCTGTCAGCTGTCCGGCGTTGGCTGCGTTTCGACAGCGATGATGAGGTGGCGCGAGTGTGCGCGCACTACGGACTGGTCGCTAAGGGGGGCGCGCTGCGGTTCAGCAGAGGGGACTTCAAGACTGATGCTGCGACGGTAAATATAGTTCGAAGCCCATTTCTTAAGAGGGCGCCGAGCGTTAGCGACTGAACCATAGAGCGCGGGGAATGCGTATTTAGATCGGCGCGCGGCCGCCATAGTAAAAATGTATGGAGAGTTAAAAGCACTTTTAGATAAATCTGGACCTTCAATACCAAACAATAATTGAAATATTTCACGCGGACAAATTATAATGTAAACATTCATCTTTTTTTTTAACTGAAAGTCAGAATATATTTCCATTGTTAAAGTATAAAAAAACACTTAACGCCTGCTTACGATTTTACAATTTTCGTCCAACTTTACTTAGTTCTTTAGGGTAAAATATTAATAATCTTATAATTTTTCCACGGAGAAGTTGTTAACACATTCTTTGAAGTGCTAAATATGTAGTTTAGAAATGGATTAAACAACTAGTGTTGACGTTATCTACTTAACGGCAACTGCCTATTTTTTCACATTTCGCTCGGTGCAGTCTTAAGCGAATCCCATTAGCTTTGTACCCGATGAACAATACCATTATCTGTATTGTTAGCTGCGGCCACAACTGCCACTTCAAAATGTAAGGCGTTATAAGTGCAAATTAATTTTACACTAAATTAGTCTTTAAGTCAGACGAAATAAGGTTTACTCTTAAACAAAGAGAACACAGATGTTGGTCACTTCGTAAGTGAAAGAGCAGTGAAGCTCGTTTTGATGCTTATAATGACAATGAAGTGACCAACATCTCTGTTCTCTTTGTTTAAGAGTAAACCTTATTTCGTTTGCCTTAAAGACTAATTTAGTGTAAAATTAATTTGCACTTATAACGCCTTACATTTTGAAGTGGCAGTTGTGGCCGCAGCTAACAATACAGATAATGGTATTGTTCATCGGGTACAAAGCTAATGGGATTCGCTCAACCAAAAGAATTATTTCTATAACTAAGTATTCGATTGAATATATAATATAAATCGTCCTCCATGCCTTATCCGTTACGGCGAAGTTGACTTCATTGAATAACCACTAGCTAGACGATTATTCCTCATGCTTAAGACATCACAAGCAAATAATTCTAGCCAATGCATCAAGTATATTGTATCCAACTATATGGTGGTTTCACGTGGTCATGTGTCTATTTTTTTGGACTAAGTGAAAGTGAAATAAATTGGGTAATTTTTCATAATAACAGCATTATTTTAGTTTCTAACTGAACTGAACTAAGTAGCTTGTTGTTATTCATAATAATACCCGGGGCATTATGAAATACTAGCTGTACCCCGCGGTGTTACCAGCTCATCCCACGGGAACACTACATTTATTCGGGATGAAAAGTATCCTATGTCCTTTCCCGGGTCTCAAACTATCTCCATACCAAATTTCATCTAAGTCGGTTCAGCGGTTTAAGCGTGAAGAGGTAACAGACAGACAGACACACTTTCGCATTTATAATATTAGTATGGATATGGATTACCCCAATTTATCACTTCGTTTATAACATCAATGCGTGCATGTTCTGCACTCTAAATTCGAAAAAAGCAAATCAATTCTTTCTCATTTTCGTTTCAGCACCAGCCCACAAGACTGCTTCTCCTGGACCAGAAGTTCGACTTGTCAGTTCAACACGTGTTCACGTATGTCTCGAGTGATTATGCTTACCGTATGACGTAAACGTAACGTCGTCAGAACAAAATACTATTGAGTTATTGCCAATCATATGTCCAGTTGCAATCTATTTACAAATGAAGAGTTCATTGTAAGAATTATGTCTGTACTTTTAAGTTTTTTATCTACGCACATATATTATCATTAGTGCTCTAAAATGCGTTCAGAAACCGTAGGAAATGCCAGCCATTGTTACAACCAATTTTACTAGGAGAACTTTTTTGTCTGTGGTAGTAGGTAAAATCTGTACCTACTGTAATGTTATTACAGTACCGATTTTTGTAAGGTTACGAGTTTAAATTAGGAACAGCTGTCAAAACACAAGTTGGTATCTATTCTAGTATCCATAGATATTAATATTTTTATCGATACGAAACGTCAATTTAGTATGTTTTTTTTTATAAAAACCGTACGACATTTGATCTCGAGTGACATGAGAATATGGATACATATGATTTAGGAAAAAAAACATTCGTCTTGACGGAGGTTCGAATTGCCGCCATTATTGTTGTCATTTGTTTGTTGGTTCTTTGCTGTTACGAAAGTAGAATTGTAAAGATTTGTTTGTAATTTACATTTTAGTTGAAAATATTGTTCCAATGTAAATGTCAATTACAACTATTACAATAAATAATCTGTTTATGTATTTGTTCAGATTTATGCTTACTGCATTTTAAGTATAATGTAGTCTTTAGATATTTTACAGGTAGCACTAGTGGTGCCGGTCATTTCCTTATTGCTTCTGAACCCATCTTAGAGTACTTATGATATGTGTATAGATAAAGTAGTGTATACAACTGTACATAATTAGGCCTTAAAACACTCGTGTGATCCTATTATGAAACTCGCCAACGCTCGTTTCATAAAACCCCACTCGTGTTTTAACCCTTTGACCGCCAAAGACGGCAAATCACGTCATCGGGAATTCGTGCCACTGACGCCAACGACGCCTACTGACGTCAAAAATTTCAATGGTCAAAAACATGTTAATTCAAACCACTATCTGTGTTTTTCAATCCCTGTTGATTTTGGAGCACTTTTTTTTTTTTTGGTTTGGCGTCAGTGGCACATGGTGGCACGGTGAATTGCTTTGCCGCTTGGCGCTCTAAGGTTAAGGCCTCTCATTATGTATCAGTTGCATAAACTACTATTATTAATTTGACAGGAGAAAAGAACTGTTTTAATAATAAAGAAATATAATCCTTGAAGTATTAACACGTTCAGATAACGTATATTAGAAAGTCGTAACTTTTACATTCGTGAGATTCGGACATGGTACCTACGTGTTAATCGTTAATATTTTAATGGTTAGTATTGATTGATTGATTGATTTTAAATGGGGAACGTGCACTAACAGTTTGTCAGCACTGTAAGTGACAATTTCAACTATAGTAGGAATCATTTTTGTAGGCCGAGGCTATTTACCTGCAAACAATGCCATTATCTTTATTTTTCGTAAAACCGCAAATTTGTCCTGTAAAATTCAACACAAAAAATCACAGACTCCTTAGACATAACACGCGTCTAAGTCGAAGGAAATGGGGTTCACATTGAAACACAGTGCATATAGATTGTTGAGGACAGTGGACAGCTGTTGTAACTTTAATAAAACCATGTACTACAATGAAAGCCAGTTTATTTAGGCAACACACTCCACATAACATAACACACTCCACATAAAGCAAATACAAAATGTTTATTAAATTCTAGCACGGCTAATTATGACACGCGACAGCACTTGACGACGATCGGAAGGGAACAGGCAGTGACGCTACAAAGATTCGTACAGGAACCGCAAGTGGGCGGAAGCGCTAGTTTACTTCCGGTTCTAGAACATTCTATTCCGGTAGAATGTTCTAGAAACTTCCAATTATTGACAAATGTGCACCATCTAGCGTGGAGCGGCATAAATATGTTAAAAAATCTATGAGGCAAGCGAAGCGCTCCCTGGTGACGAAAGGATAAACTAGGTTGCCGCCGCGGGCGTGTACAAAGGCAAGTGTTTAAGCTACTCAATGCTAGAGGGCAACGACGCATCGATCCACGAGGGCTCTAAGTGTATGTTACTAAGGTTCATTTTAGTTGAGCCTCCGTGCATCGAAACGTCACTGGAGGATAGTGCTTTGCATACCGAGTCTGTGGTTTTATTCTGTCGGTCACATTTCTCCCGCCGTGCTCGACTGAGCATAATTAAATACTAGTGACCGATATGCAACGCACTAACGCTAAACGTATTTAACAATTATAACAAGTTCTACATACAATATAAAGTTATTTTAACTAACTCTACCAATACTTATACAATATAACCAAATATAATTAAAAGAACACACTCGTTAACTTTAAGACAACAAATGTATAGCTGCCATTCTCCGAGATAATTTTACTTGATGAGTCGAGTTCAACTCGGATAGCTCCGAAAATGGTAACTACTTATAATATAAAAAAGACAATAACAAGAACATAATTAACATACTTTAAGTATTCAAACATTTAAGTTCTACTAATAAGGTTACACAAACAGACAATTTAATACAACAAATGAAGATTGGTTAATCGTATCGTAATAAACATAACAATAAGTACAAAGTATAAGTACATGACTTATTCTACAGGTAAAATGATGAGACGTTTAGTAGGACGACGCATTACACCGCTCTTGGTTCTAACATCGACGACTCTCACGATTCCATCCGCACCCGGGTACGTGCGCTCCACTCTGCCCTTCGGCCAAACGTTCCTGGGCAAATTAGAGTCCACAATTACGACTACGTCACCTTCTTTGATTGCCTCGCCACGGCCGTGCGGCTCCCGCCGGTTTTGGAGCACTGGAAGTACCTCGCGCACCCACCGCTGCCAAAATAAGTCTGCTAGCCGCTGCGAAGCTCTCCAGTGGGGGCGGCCCAGCTCGTCTACCTTCGTGAAGGTCCCTGGTACTGGGATCTTGGATGGTTCACCGAGTAGAAAATGATTTGGGGTTAAGGCCGCTTCATCTTCTGGCGCGACTGACACGTGTGATAGAGGTCGTGAATTTATAGTGTACTCGATCTCAGTTAAAAGTGTATGGAGTACATCTTCATGCGGATGACGTTCCTGAAGCGTGGCTGTTAAGGCAGACTTAACTGAGGAAACTAACCGTTCCCACGCTCCGCCCATAAACGGTGCGCTCGGGCATATATAGTGCCATTCTATATGTCGTACTTCGGCTTCTCGCTCTAGGGCCGCTTGGGCAGTCTTACGCAGCTCGGCGTCGGCGCCGTGAAAGTTTGTGCCATTGTCACTCCACATGGACTCTGGACAGCCGCGACGAGCCATCATGCGGCGCAGGGCTAAGATAAACGAGTCCGTTGACATCGAAGCGGCGACTTCCAAATGAATGGCGCGCGTAGTCAAACATGTAAACAGCGCTACATACCGCTTTTCGTGATGCCGTGCTACCGTGACAGAGACGGGGCCAAAATAGTCAACGCCCGTGTGCGTAAATGCACGCTGGTGATGAGCAAGTCGACAGGGTGGCAGGTCACCGGTGCGCGGCGACGGTGGTACAGCACGTCGAAGACGGCAAGGCTGGCAGCATTTGATGACTGTTCTGACGGTCGGCCGGAGACGTACAACCCAATAGCGCTGCCTGACCTCGTTTACAACGCACTCGACTCCGTTGTGATGAAGTTTCCGGTGAATCCAGTCTATGTATAGGCGACAGTAGTAGTGGTCGCCGTCCAGCACAGCCGGTGAGTAACTTTCTCGGGTGATGTCGGCCGCTGCGGCGATACGAGAACGCAGCCTCAACACGCCGAGCCCATCGATGACTAAAGAGAGTCTACAGAGGCGGCTGCTAACGGACACCGCTCTCCCGCCGGTGACGTCACGGAGTTCCTCCGCGAAACATTCTTCTTGTACCGCTCGTGCCCAAAGGAGCTCTGCTCGGCGCGTGTACTGTGCCGTAAGAGGAATGTAGGCCGTCGGCGCAATGGAGGGGCCAGCGGCGCGCGTCGACACGTTGCGGGGCTTACGCGCGGCGAAAGGCCGCGTAGCCGACCAGGTGGGGTCCTCCGTGGTTGCGCGCCGGTTGCGTTGTCTCGTGGCGGTTGTGGTGTGGGCGCGACAACGTTCTATGAACTGGAGCACGCGGCCCGAAGCGCGGACGAGTCGTAACCAAGATGAGAATCGCGTCGCATCAGGTAGAGCCTCCACTAGGCGCGGTCCCGTCGTAGCCATTGCGGTTGTGACGCGCTCCTCGCCCGTGTCCGTCGATGTGAGCGGTGCATGCTCCCGTGGCCAGGTTCTTTCGTCGTCGTACAGGAACGGCGGGCCACGAAACCAACGATGAGTGGTGGTGAAGTCCGGTGACACGTCGCGCGTCGCGTCGTCGGCGACGTTGTCCGCGGTGGGTACCCAGCGCCACTCCCCGCCAGCGGTGGTCTCCTCCAGCTCCGCCACCCGGTGCGCGACGAACGGCTTGAAGGAGCGCGCGCCCGCGCGCAGCCAGGCGAGCACGGTGCGAGAGTCGGACCAGAAGACTCTGCGGTCGGGTCGCCGGTCGTGCTCCTCCTCCACGGTGTGTGCCAGGCGCCCGCCCAAGACCGCCGCCTGTAATTCGAGTCTAGGTACAGAAGTAATCGATAAGGGCGCGACGCGCCCCTTCGCCGCCGCGAGCGACACTCTGACGTTGCCCGAATCGTCCACTGACCGCCAATAGGCTGCTGCGGCGTAACAGAGTTCGCTCGCGTCGACGAACACGTGCAATTGTAAATTCGTCGCATGACTAAAACCTAGATGGCATCGTGGTATCTGAACATTTTTCAGATTATTCAAAACGGTTAACCACTCATGCCATTTAAGTTCTAAATTGTTGGGTAAGCGTTCATCCCATCCAACGTTATGGCGCCAAGTGCATTGCAATATGCGCTTTGCCTGTGATGTAATAGGGGTCCCCAGACCCAATGGGTCAAATAAAGACATGGCAATTCTTAGTACCTGACGTTTAGTGGGTTGTTTATATGTGACAGACGGTTCTACTTTCCTAAAGTTGAATCCCAAAGTGTCGTCAGCGGGCCGCCAGACGAGACCTAGTACTGGCTCTTCCTTATTGAGGTACACGCTCGACGCCGCCGGCTCGCTTGCGAGGCCGGCTACCGCGGCAGGGTCGTTGGACGCCCACTTCTGTAGTACGAAGTTCCCTCGGCGGTGCACAGCATCGACTGCTCGGGACACCTCATTCGCCTCGGCCGCGTCGTCAAAACTCTGCAAAAAATCGTCCATGTAATGGTTTCTTACTATAGAATCTACTGCTTTGGGGAACTCCGACTCGTGGATGCGAGCATTGTGGTCTTTTACATAAATGGCCGTACTGGGGGAGGACGTCGCGCCAAACAAGACTGATCTCATCCTGTATTCCGTGGGTGCAGAGTTAGAGTCTTCTCGCCACAGGAAACGCAATGCGTCTCTATCGGCTTGTCTTATCGTTATGCGCAAGAACATATCTTTAATGTCTGCCACCACTGCGACCGGTCTTTGCCTAAAACGCATCAGCACTCCCAATAGAGACTTTAATAAATCTGGTCCGGTAAGCAAGTAATCATTCAAACATACACCATGTGTGCGAGCTGCTGCGTCATGAACCGGCCTGACTTTGCCTGGTTTTGAAGGATTTAGTACAGGGAAATGTGGCAAGTACCACGTGCGGCCGGTAGGTGGCGCTGCCGGCGCCAACTCCGCATACTTATTTTCTATTAAAGATTTAATTTGTTCTGAATATTTTTGTTTCAGATCAGTATCCTTTCGAAGTCGTTTCTCCACGCCTTCGAGTCGGCCTAGCGTGGCGGCGTAGTTGTTCGGAAAAGGTTTATTATCGAATTTCCACAACATACCTGTTTCATAGCCCCCTTCAGGCAGAACGCGTGTCGTTTCTCGTAGAATTTGGAGCGCTCGCATTTCAGGGTCAGCTCGAGGTCGTCGCGGCTCTACACCGAGTGATTCTAAGCTAAAATGTTCTTGTACCAGTTGATCGAGAGACTTTTCGATATTTAAATGCCCGCACCTTTCCTTACTTGTATTTACCGTAGGATATCGTGCGAGGTAGCAGCTCTGGCCATGGATCACCCAACCAAGAGGTGTATGAGACGCTATCAATTGACTCCTTGCACCCTGTCTTACCTCAGACGCCAGTAGGAGTGACCAGTTATCTTGGCCTATTAAAATAGTTGGCACTCCTACCTCATACACCAGCTGCTCTCTTATGGAAGCGAGATGATCGCAACCAGCAATCGCCTCTGGTGGTACAGACTGCTGCGATATGTCGAGTCGGTCGATGGTGCGCGCCTTTATCTCAACGCCTTCACTCACATACCTGCCACGTATGGTAAACTTGACGCGTTGGGAGCTGTTAGCGTCAATACGCGCGCCCGCTACTGCCTCTATGTAAAAGGGTTCATTCGGGCCGCTCGCACCAATGCGCTGCGCTGTCTCCGTAGTCACCAGGGTTACGGTGGAGCCATCATCTAGAAGAGCGAATGTATTTATCTCACCATATGGTCCGGATACTGTAACTGGTAAGACTTTCAGCAGGGTGCGGGTGCTCGCGCGCGGTGTCCACGTCGAGGTGACCACGGCGGGCTGGGTGGCGTGATGACAGCACGGTGTGGCGCCCAGTTGGGGCACTGTGTGCTGCTGGTGTGTGTTGCTGGCCTCCGTCGTGGCGCTGTCATCCACAGCGCGCGAGTGCGCACTGATTTCAGCTTGAGTGTGCCTGCCTCCCTCGGTCCGCTGCTGTACTCCACTTCCGCTGCCGTGCAGGAGCCGGTGGTGGTAGAACTCGCAGCCTTCTACTTCACACAGCTTACTCCGGCATCTGTGCTTCCATGATCGTCTCTGCAGGCATCTGAAACATAATTTGTTTGAGCGAGCTGAATCCCACCGTTCTGAGACGGACATATTTTTAAATTTAGAGCAGTCCGCTACATTGCTACAAGTACTATTGCATATACTACATGTATTATTAACATTTCTGTTACTATCCCTAGCACTGAATGTTCTGGGTTTATCATTTGAACCCCTGCGGTGAGGCTCCTCGACTACCTCAGCTTTTGCATGTCGAGCATTGAGCTCAGCCTCACCATCAAGAAAGCGTCCCAATATGAGTAAGCCCGGTTCACTGTCATTCATTTTTACCTCATAGTCATACCACCTATTGCGGATAACTGTGGTTAACTTATCCGTTACTGTGTTAACCATTTCTGGGCTATGCAAATATTCCGGCTTCTGTAAGGCTTGCACCGTGGCAATAATATTACTTACTTTGGAAGCGAATGTGCAAACATCTCTAGGATTGTCAGTTAGTCTAGGTAGATGCCGCAGTTTCTCTAACTCATGTATAATGAGAGCATTGGGACGTCCGAATCTACATTCTAATTTTTGCATAATAACCTCCGGAGAGGATCCTAAAAATAAACACTTTACCGATTCCATGGCTGCACCCTTAAGGCTCTTACGTAATCGGGCTAGGTTTTCTGCCACTGAATATGAGGAAGCCGACTCATCATATGCAGCCTTAAAGTGTAGCCATTCACTGACAGCTCCATTAAAGTTAGGTAAATCAAAGCAGTACCTGTTAGCTGCGGGGCGACCCCCGCGGGCTACCTCAAGCAACGCTGACGCGAGATCCTTCAGCGTCTCATCGTGACGCGGTGGAGCTGGTGGCGGCGCGTCATGCGGCGCCCCGTCCTGGACCCGGACGCACGATGTAGGAGCCTCGCGTCGCATCTCCGTCGTCGGTGTACCCGTTCGCAGTACACCACTGCTGCCCGGCGCGCACGTCTCTGGCGCGCCATGGCAGTCACTGCATCGTGTGAGCTGTGGTGACCCCATATCTGCCGCGATGTCAGCGGCGGTGCCGGGGGTCACAGGGCTCCCGATCCCGACAGCGGCGCCCTGTGTCAACGTATCGCGCCGAGCCTCTGTCGTAAATTGGAATATCGCTGTCTCGTCGTCGTCGTCCGATAGCAGCTCTGCCTGCAACGCCGCGAGTCTAGCTTCGGCGAGCGCCAGCTTGGCTTGAGCGAGTGCTTTTCTTCTAGCTTTCGTGTGGTCATCGCGATCGCTCGCAGCATGCCGCTGTCGCGCCTGTGGGGGCGGCGACCGACTCGGCCCCGGCAGCGTGGGAGACGGGGCGGCGATCGACGACGGAGCGGTTGACGGCGGGGTGGCCGATGGTGCCGCCGGCGCCGGAGCTTGATCCAGCGGCGCATTCCGCGCGATCTCCGATTCCGTATCGGAGGCGGTGGGCGGAGCTCCGTCGGCCCCTCCCTGTGTCGGCGCCTCCGAGCCGCCGGTGCCGGTCGCTTCATCCTGCGCCCCGCGACCCATGTTACGAGTTTTCACCATTTAAACAAGAAACAACACACTACGTATCACACATATATCACACACGCGCACCGTCCGTCCGGTTCGAATGGATCAATGTTGAGGACAGTGGACAGCTGTTGTAACTTTAATAAAACCATGTACTACAATGAAAGCCAGTTTATTTAGGCAACACACTCCACATAACATAACACACTCCACATAAAGCAAATACAAAATGTTTATTAAATTCTAGCACGGCTAATTATGACACGCGACAGCACTTGACGACGATCGGAAGGGAACAGGCAGTGACGCTACAAAGATTCGTACAGGAACCGCAAGTGGGCGGAAGCGCTAGTTTACTTCCGGTTCTAGAACATTCTATTCCGGTAGAATGTTCTAGAAACTTCCAATTATTGACAAATGTGCACCATCTAGCGTGGAGCGGCATAAATATGTTAAAAAATCTATGAGGCAAGCGAAGCGCTCCCTGGTGACGAAAGGATAAACTAGGTTGCCGCCGCGGGCGTGTACAAAGGCAAGTGTTTAAGCTACTCAATGCTAGAGGGCAACGACGCATCGATCCACGAGGGCTCTAAGTGTATGTTACTAAGGTTCATTTTAGTTGAGCCTCCGTGCATCGAAACGTCACTGGAGGATAGTGCTTTGCATACCGAGTCTGTGGTTTTATTCTGTCGGTCACATAGATTTAAGACATTTTGTTTTTGAAACAGCAGTGTAGTGCGCGTTAAAGAATAGGTACATGGCATTGTTCTCAGGTAACAGGTGAATAAAACGGGACTACAAAAATGTGTCCTAATATGGTGAGATTCTGATTGGCAGCACCGTCGGCAGCGCCTTCGTTGTGGACGTGCCCTTTAGTAACAATTAGATTAGAGGGATTACTTAGTGTTACTCGTTATGTTTGCAATATTCGTTAATCTTGATCTCATAAAAGTTTCGAATGTTTATTTTACAACTATGAATAAAACAATGTTCTATATAAAGGAATCCTTTATTATTTACATAAGAAAATTCACCTAATTATGATGACTAATTACAATGGACAACAAAATCTATCTAATATCAAACGGTCACATGGCTCCCATGTATGTATTGTCGAAATAAACATGTCAAATTCATTAACCAACAAATAGTTCTCACATTTATTGCACAGTCCGCATCGAATATGCACAGCGGTCAAAATGTAGTCTGTTGCCGAGAAAAGCCATATAAGTTTGTGCGGCAGAGTGCTCGCCAGTTTGGGCGACTGTACGTTAAAAACTAACCTCCCAAGCGACAATATGGATGTTCAAGGTGTCTATCAATTATCAAATCTTTGATCTGAATTGTCCTTGTGTCCCCACGCAAATTTTGTGAAATTTCGTTATACAAAATTTATTGAAGAAGCTAGTGATCATTGTGTTCAGTGGAATACCACAGTTAACAATAAAAATGGCGACGATTTTAACTAACAATTAATTACAAACTTTTGTATACATTGCTACAGTACAATTATGACGTCCTAAACTACGATAGTCTAGCATAACTGTGACAGGCGACTCGGTCTCGCGACAAATACTACCTGTCTCTTTCCTTTCAATACCGTGCGAGCAAGACAGGTGACGCAGAGTCGCTTTACAAGCGAAGTCGCGGCAAGATATCTAACCCTGCAGAGTCGGCAACACGCGGCTCGCGACTGTCCTATTTGCGACCCATGATTGGAATATATCACAAATGCCTTTTACTGCCTTTACTTTATTTTGCCACCTTGTGACTCGTGCCTGCCAAAATGTTGCCGACCTCTGCCGTAGACTTTCAGTAAATACAAAACGTTTGTCGACTGAGGAGCTTCATGGCTACATTTTACACATTCTGACCGCTCTGATATATGCAATACACTGTCTAAACTATTAATAGTATTTTGAGTTTACAGTAAGTTTTCATACATGATACATTCAAGCCAAATAACTAGTGGCATTGTCGGGACCTCGTCTCAGTGCCCCTACTAATGAGACCAACAGGATCTAAGGAATCCAAGACGACATTTTACATAGTTAATAAACCGGGCTTAACCGGTTATCATAACAATAACTAGTTTTACACTGGCAAATGATCGGTTTTAGATTCTTTTACAGGAACCCGACTCTCAATACCGTCTACTATTATCTACGTTATGACATTGTCATGATTTTGTATGGATTCTCTTATTTCAACATATCAATCAAGGGTACTGAGAAAGAGGTATTTTCCTGAATCTCCACTCATGGTACATAATTAGTGACCAATATGCGGGCGAGTAGACATTCATAAAACACTGCGGTTAAAATTATTTGAATTGACCGAGAAGTAATAAAAATATCCGCGGGAATAGAAACTTTACAGATTCTAGAAGGTACATATTGTAATGAAAAATACATTCATTAAATCAGTCCGCACACATCTACTCCCAACTTCTAAATACGAAATTAGTGGTGTTGTTCCTTTTCCTCGCTTGTTAAACAATATAAGAGTGAGCGGAACGATATGATATCAACTTTAGAGCATAGGATAGAGTAGATTCGTGGACTACTTTGGCCTTTTGAACGCCATGCGGTGAAGCAAATCACCGTGGCCTTGGCGTCATAGCAAAAAAATAAAGAAGTGCTCCAAAATGAGCATTGAAAAATACTTGAAACTTTTGATCATTTAAATTATGATGGCATTATTATTATTATTTATTATTATTTATTTAGCTAAGTTGGCGTCTGTAAACCAATTTTACAGACGTCACATCATACTAAATGCTACAGAAAATATACCTACGCAGATGCTAATCGCCTATATATTGGTCACTTTAGACGGGGGCACTATAAACCATATGAAGTGAAGCGACACCCGAGATATGGGTGAAGAATAAATAACTTAAAATTAGAGCTCAACATAAACGTTGACTTTGCGTTCGGTTCGGACACGTTCCGTTGTGTATAAATGCTGGAATTTGTGTACTATGATAGTTGATAGGATTAGTGCGCTAGTCGATGTCGTCTGAGAAGAGACGAATCCAAACAATTCAAGCTCGTATATTAGAAGTGTACATTTTAAAAATATGTTAACTTCTACTAAACGTTACTTATGGTTCAAGCACTGTGCATGTTTCTGAGGTATCAAGCAGTTACGTTGTTCTATATTCATGTGTTTTTATAGAAAAAGGTAAAGCAAACAACAACAAACACTTGCACATTTATAGCAGGTTTCTCTGACGTGAGTTTGACAAAAAGCGTATTTTGACGAATCGCACCTTTAACCACTGGCGGAAAACTGCACAAATTTCATGTTTTTTAATCGCCAATATTCAATCGTGCTGAAAAGTTTTATACATTGTTAAATTGTTTGGACCTCGCGACTTGGGACTATTGTCATTGCCGTATAAACTAAGACACGGTAGCATAAATCCTATTTGATTTTTAATTTCATAGTGATAAATAAATGGTATCGGCTATCAAAACTCGTACACTGGGCACTGTTGCGAATGGTACAGGTAAATGGGCACTCAAAACGCGAATAAGCCATAAAAAGTTGTATCACAGGTAATCAATACTTTGCAGGCGGCGAACGCATTGCCAAAGATAGCTCAACGTCAAAAATAGCTGGTCATTGGACAACCATGTTATTAGTAGCTATTCCTTTATCCCAGTTGCCAAGTTTAACTATAGCAAAGTGTTTATAATTTAGGATCGAATCGTTTCTAATCTATCTAATATATCGTTTGGTATATAGTCACGTTTGAATGCTTGTCAAAGAGAGTGTGTTCAGGTTAGCTGGAATTTAGGCATTTGCACGTCGATTCGATTATTACGAATAAGTATATGCTATAAAAAGTTGGCCGAAAGAGATTTTGTAGTCATAGACCACGTGTTTGCGTAGAATTCTATAAACATTTAAATTGCTGGAACCCTTACTTTTTTATTTATTTATTTGATCAATTGATGACTTTATTAACCCTTTGGACGCTTGACGTCAAATACAGAAGTGTCCCTCCTACGCGAAACGCTATGTCACAAGAGAGTGGAATTAAACCTTATTTGAAAGGAGTTTGGTTTTACATTATACTTGTGATGTGCCGATGGCGTGGATGGCATGATAGCACACAACACGTTTAGGTGTTCCTGACGTTCAAAGGGTTGAAGTAATGTAACAATACTTGATCATATACATTTATGAAACATGTAAAGTCTCATTATTTTTAATGTGGGTACACAACAATTTTAGGGAAAAAATCGAAAGGTTATCTGGTGTTAGGGTGGTGGAGAGGTTAACACGTTAAACCGGTAATCCAGAGGTACCGGGTGAGAATCTAGGTCTCTTCCGCCAGGTTACGGATTTAATTTTTTTTTTTTTCTTTGTGCTTCGATCTTTGTATCAATGGTTCCATACTTGATCAGTCTGAATGCATATAAGAATTCGAAAACGACAGGGTACTAAAATGCCGCGGGTTCGTGGGTCTTCTACCCCCCCTGCACGTTAGGACAAATGCAGTTGGAGACAAAACTGTCTACTGCCTACTCAAGGGAGGAAAAAAAAAAAAAGGTACTAAAATGACCAGCTATGTTCGACATCGACGCACCAGATCCTACAAAATGTTCCGTCGGTAACTAACTCGAGTTCATAATCTCAGCACGAATCACCAGACTGCGATCGTGCATAGAACGAAATAGACATTCAAGCGATAACTATAC
Source organism: Apotomis betuletana (assembly GCA_932273695.1). NCBI lineage: Eukaryota > Metazoa > Arthropoda > Insecta > Lepidoptera > Tortricidae > Apotomis > Apotomis betuletana. The sequence continues at coordinate 2,939,690 of OW026305.1, forward strand.
ACTAATAAATACGTAACATACAGACAGCATAACACAAGCAGTGTACTTCATAGGATTGCCCTCTTAGAATTTCCTAAAATTACAATAACAATATTTTTTTGGGAATCTAAATAGTTGTCCGAGACATACATTTCGCTAGTTCGTATGTACAGTAGCACCGAGGCGATGGGAAGGCAGAACAACTAAAATCACAAAGGAACCAATAAACCTAAAATAAATTCATTGAGGCGTGTAAAATGTCATACATTCAACAGTTACTTAGAAGTATGCCTTCGCGTAATTCGATTGCTATATAAAACAAGTTAATAAATAACTTTTAAAACAAAAACAAGTCGCAACAGTCTACGAAAATGTCGACTTTTAGTACTTCGTCATAATAAACATCGCAGCGAACGTAAAATAATTTATTTTAATCGAGGTCAACTTTAAAATGCCAAGGTTCTAAGTGCTCTCAACATTTTCATAGACCGAATGTATATAGAGTTTGTCCGTTCCTCCTCACTTGCTTGTTAACCGAACCCAGTATAAGTTATTGTCATAGTTTTGAGAATGTTATTTGGAATTGATAAATTTTAATCGACGGTATTTCACCTTTTACGTCATGTTTGTACATCTTCACATGCTCTTATACTGTCATCGGCAAACAACTTTTTCAAGTACACTACCAACAACAAAATTAATTTGCTACTCCTCAATTTAATCTTAGTTTATTTTATACGTAAGTTAGTTATACCAGAAAATGTTTACAGGTAGCAAGGAAGGAGACAAGTGAGAGTGAAAAGACTACATTTCCCTGCACTATACACGCAGACAACATAAACGTTCGTTTACCTCCCGGCTCGGCGCCGCGCGCTCTTTTCCAGCACATTCTGCACCTGACAACAACAGCCGCCGGTTAATAATCCATACTAATATTATAAATGCGAAAGTGTGTCTGTCTGTCTGTCTGTTACCTCTTCACGCTTAAACCGCTGAATCGATTTTGATGAAATTCGGCATGGAGATAGTTTAAGATCCGAGGAAGGACATAGGATAGTTTTCATCCTGGAAATTATCCCTAAAAAGATTGAAAAGTGAGTAAGTATTCATGATGGTATTGAAAGACCCTGTAGGAAATCTAATGATTAGACCAAAAGCACAATTGCTCTTACATTTGCTTAGGCGCTTTTAATAATCCCTTTTATTAATTAAGGTGATTAGGTGGATATGGATATCTATCGTGTTGTACGAGGTTGCTTCCATACTTCCAAGTTCCACGCGGACGTAGTCGCGGGCAAAAGCTAGTCTTGTATAACTAAGGACATTTATATCACCTTTCTTTGAAGCTACGATGCCACAGACAGACTTGCTGACACATACGTTAAACTTATAGCACTGGTCTTTTTCATTAGGAATTAAAAGAAACGGTAGAATAGACTTTAAAAAAAACAGAGTGGAATGGAAACCACTTAGGATGTATGTTAAGATGTACATCTAATTAAATGATTTTGTGTGATTGTTATAAAACAAACCTAACCTACATGAATAGTATAAAAAAATCCGAAGATTTTACGGTTTATGAACTAGAAAGTTTATAGCAAAGGAAAATTATGGCAAGTATTACTTTTATGGCAAATAAAATTTCGGCAAGTGAAAGTATCCCATATTTCATATTCAGACATTAATCTACAGTCTTCATTTAAACAGGACTGGACAAACATCTGTGAAAACCGTGAAGCTTCTCACATAAAACACATACAGTCCGTAAATCTTAAATCAGCCTTCGGGTGCGTGTCATATTAAAGACGTTCAAATCTCGACCGGATAAGAGCGAGCGAAACACAGTATAAATCCGACTCGATAGTCATTTGAACAGTGCACGAAATGTAAAACCCTTTGACCGCCAAAGACGGCAAATCACGTCATCGGGAATTCGTGCCACTGACGCCAATGACGCCTATTGACGTCAAAAATTTCAATGGTCAAAAACATGCTAATTCAAACCACTATCTGTGTTTTTCAATCTCTGTTGATTTTGGAGCACATTTTTTTTTTTGGTTTGGCGTCGTCGTGGCGCGGTGAATTGCTTTGCCGCTTGGCGCTCAAAGGGTTAAAGTATGTAAGTTCGTACCAAAGTTAATCTCAGTTGTGGCTGAGGAAAGCGTCGTCGAACAACTCCAACTCGTGGCCGAGATAGTTGGCCTTGTTGCGGAGCTTCTTGGCGGACGTGGACGCGTCCTCCAGCATCTTGGTGGCCTCGCGCACCTCGCTCAGCTCCTCGTCCATCTCCGTCGTGGCCTCGTCGATCAGCCGGCACAGTCGGGCGAACATCGTTGACAGTTCCCTGCAGAATATAACACGTACAGTACTTTTATCTCACGAGCGCGGGTGAGCCATGTTTGTGTGAGTAGATGCACATGCACATTGGCTCTGTGTGGGTGAGCTCGGGAGCGAACAGTTCCGGCTCACCCACACAGAGCCAATGTACATGTACATTACTCACACAAACATGGCCCACCCGCGCTCGTGAGATAAAAGTACTGTATCGCATCTTATATCGACATCATCATCACTTCACCCGAAGGGCGTTCACTGCTGGACGAGGCCCCGATCAAATATAGCTGATAAAATCACAAAAAATCTGCTGTTGCGCGAGAGACCCGTCGAGTACATGCCGACTGGTACCCATTACCGTGGACATCGCGACATGGAAATGGATAGGCCACGTCATTCTTCGTCTTCTTCTTCTTTCGTGTCGAGGTTCCACAAATATTTGATCCCCAAAAAGGCATTAGTAGACAAGTGAATAAAATATCAATTTGCCGAAACCGCGGTAGTTCTATAACTTCATGGCGGCGCAACATTGAGAGCGCGCTGCGAGCCGCAGGACAGCCAAAGCGAGGAACGAGTGTCGCCGAGGAGTGGAATGTATATGAGCAACTTGTCCACCTTTGCGGGGCCCTAGAGTTACATCAAGACGTTTTACGTCACCCTTGGCCGTAAGCGGGATTATTTGGGGCGAAAATCTCAATTCCTGGCCAAGACAAAACGTAAAACGTTAGACAAACCACGGGCGGTAAAGTCAAGCCTCAGATCGCATATTACCCACAAACATCTGCGATCTGGGACATTCACGAATTCACCGCTTTACCTAGGTATGTAATAGTGGTGTGTTTGTACTCACTGCTGCACTTGGTGGCTGCAGTTGGCGGAGGTGAGGTCGACGATGAGCCGCAGCTTGTTGCTGGCGTGCGACACGTACTGCTTCTTGAAGAGCCGCTCCTGCGCCTTGGCCGTCCACGTCAGCCGCTCGTACAGGTACAGCGCGCCGTACACCGCGCCCGTCACCGCCACTATGCGCCAGCCCACTGTCTTCAGGAGCTGAATAATACCATTACACATTTTAATATCACACTAATATTAAGATCGCCTATTGTTTGCCTCTATTGTAATGTCAAGTGTCATCTGTATTTGTATTTTTTTCTTCTTGAGGTTTGCAATAAAGACTATTCTATTCTAATCTCATAAAGGCGAAAGTTTGTAAGTGTTTGTATGATTGTTACTTCTTTAAAATTTTGTTTAAAATTAATATAGAGGTAGATGACACCCTAGATTAACACGTACACTACTTTTTATTCCAAAAAAAAATGCAGTGTTCCGGTGGGATGAGCGGAGTGAATTAAAATGATCAGAAAACACGGAGCGGCCACCTTTACATGAAAGTTTTGGTAGCAACATTTAAGCACTTTATGGGAAGCTCTTAAAGACGATTTCCAATCAGAAGTAGGTTGACGATGAGGATGATGCCTTAACTCCAGAACTGTACCAAGTCTTCGGGCCACCGACTGAAAATGAGTAAATTGATCAATAATATGGTGGTAGTGTTACCAGGCCGGAGAGCAGCAGCCCGCCCATGGTGCCCTGCGAGGTGAGCGCGCCGAGCGCGAACTTGGACACCAGGCTCCACTCCTCCGGCTGAGGGGCAGTAGTGTGGTGGTAGTGTTACCAGGCCGGAGAGCAGCAGCCCGCCCATGGTGCCCTGCGAGGTGAGCGCGCCGAGCGCGAACTTGGACACCAGGCTCCACTCCTCCGGCTGAGGGGCAGTAGTGTGGTGGTAGTGTTACCAGGCCGGAGAGCAGCAGCCCGCCCATGGTGCCCTGCGAGGTGAGCGCGCCGAGCGCGAACTTGGACACCAGGCTCCACTCCTCCGGCTGAGGGGCAGTAGTGTGGTGGTAGTGTTACCAGGCCGGAGAGCAGCAGCCCGCCCATGGTGCCCTGCGAGGTGAGCGCGCCGAGCGCGAACTTGGACACCAGGCTCCACTCCTCCGGCTGAGGGGCAGTAGTGTGGTGGTAGTGTTACCAGGCCGGAGAGCAGCAGCCCGCCCATGGTGCCCTGCGAGGTGAGCGCGCCGAGCGCGAACTTGGACACCAGGCTCCACTCCTCCGGCTGAGGGGCAGTAGTGTGGTGGTAGTGTTACCAGGCCGGAGAGCAGCAGCCCGCCCATGGTGCCCTGCGAGGTGAGCGCGCCGAGCGCGAACTTGGACACCAGGCTCCACTCCTCCGGCTGAGGGGCAGTAGTGTGGTGGTAGTGTTACCAGGCCGGAGAGCAGCAGCCCGCCCATGGTGCCCTGCGAGGTGAGCGCGCCGAGCGCGAACTTGGACACCAGGCTCCACTCCTCCGGCTGAGGGGCAGTAGTGTGGTGGTAGTGTTACCAGGCCGGAGAGCAGCAGCCCGCCCATGGTGCCCTGCGAGGTGAGCGCGCCGAGCGCGAACTTGGACACCAGGCTCCACTCCTCCGGCTGAGGGGCAGTAGTGTGGTGGTAGTGTTACCAGGCCGGAGAGCAGCAGCCCGCCCATGGTGCCCTGCGAGGTGAGCGCGCCGAGCGCGAACTTGGACACCAGGCTCCACTCCTCCGGCTGAGGGGCAGTAGTGTGGTGGTAGTGTTACCAGGCCGGAGAGCAGCAGCCCGCCCATGGTGCCCTGCGAGGTGAGCGCGCCGAGCGCGAACTTGGACACCAGGCTCCACTCCTCCGGCTGAGGGGCAGTAGTGTGGTGGTAGTGTTACCAGGCCGGAGAGCAGCAGCCCGCCCATGGTGCCCTGCGAGGTGAGCGCGCCGAGCGCGAACTTGGACACCAGGCTCCACTCCTCCGGCTGAGGGGCAGTAGTGTGGTGGTAGTGTTACCAGGCCGGAGAGCAGCAGCCCGCCCATGGTGCCCTGCGAGGTGAGCGCGCCGAGCGCGAACTTGGACACCAGGCTCCACTCCTCCGGCTGAGGGGCAGTAGTGTGGTGGTAGTGTTACCAGGCCGGAGAGCAGCAGCCCGCCCATGGTGCCCTGCGAGGTGAGCGCGCCGAGCGCGAACTTGGACACCAGGCTCCACTCCTCCGGCTGAGGGGCAGTAGTGTGGTGGTAGTGTTACCAGGCCGGAGAGCAGCAGCCCGCCCATGGTGCCCTGCGAGGTGAGCGCGCCGAGCGCGAACTTGGACACCAGGCTCCACTCCTCCGGCTGAGGGGCAGTAGTGTGGTGGTAGTGTTACCAGGCCGGAGAGCAGCAGCCCGCCCATGGTGCCCTGCGAGGTGAGCGCGCCGAGCGCGAACTTGGACACCAGGCTCCACTCCTCCGGCTGAGGGGCAGTAGTGTGGTGGTAGTGTTACCAGGCCGGAGAGCAGCAGCCCGCCCATGGTGCCCTGCGAGGTGAGCGCGCCGAGCGCGAACTTGGACACCAGGCTCCACTCCTCCGGCTGAGGGGCAGTAGTGTGGTGGTAGTGTTACCAGGCCGGAGAGCAGCAGCCCGCCCATGGTGCCCTGCGAGGTGAGCGCGCCGAGCGCGAACTTGGACACCAGGCTCCACTCCTCCGGCTGAGGGGCAGTAGTGTGGTGGTAGTGTTACCAGGCCGGAGAGCAGCAGCCCGCCCATGGTGCCCTGCGAGGTGAGCGCGCCGAGCGCGAACTTGGACACCAGGCTCCACTCCTCCGGCTGAGGGGCAGTAGTGTGGTGGTAGTGTTACCAGGCCGGAGAGCAGCAGCCCGCCCATGGTGCCCTGCGAGGTGAGCGCGCCGAGCGCGAACTTGGACACCAGGCTCCACTCCTCCGGCTGAGGGGCAGTAGTGTGGTGGTAGTGTTACCAGGCCGGAGAGCAGCAGCCCGCCCATGGTGCCCTGCGAGGTGAGCGCGCCGAGCGCGAACTTGGACACCAGGCTCCACTCCTCCGGCTGAGGGGCAGTAGTGTGGTGGTAGTGTTACCAGGCCGGAGAGCAGCAGCCCGCCCATGGTGCCCTGCGAGGTGAGCGCGCCGAGCGCGAACTTGGACACCAGGCTCCACTCCTCCGGCTGAGGGGCAGTAGTGTGGTGGTAGTGTTACCAGGCCGGAGAGCAGCAGCCCGCCCATGGTGCCCTGCGAGGTGAGCGCGCCGAGCGCGAACTTGGACACCAGGCTCCACTCCTCCGGCTGAGGGGCAGTAGTGTGGTGGTAGTGTTACCAGGCCGGAGAGCAGCAGCCCGCCCATGGTGCCCTGCGAGGTGAGCGCGCCGAGCGCGAACTTGGACACCAGGCTCCACTCCTCCGGCTGAGGGGCAGTAGTGTGGTGGTAGTGTTACCAGGCCGGAGAGCAGCAGCCCGCCCATGGTGCCCTGCGAGGTGAGCGCGCCGAGCGCGAACTTGGACACCAGGCTCCACTCCTCCGGCTGAGGGGCAGTAGTGTGGTGGTAGTGTTACCAGGCCGGAGAGCAGCAGCCCGCCCATGGTGCCCTGCGAGGTGAGCGCGCCGAGCGCGAACTTGGACACCAGGCTCCACTCCTCCGGCTGAGGGGCAGTAGTGTGGTGGTAGTGTTACCAGGCCGGAGAGCAGCAGCCCGCCCATGGTGCCCTGCGAGGTGAGCGCGCCGAGCGCGAACTTGGACACCAGGCTCCACTCCTCCGGCTGAGGGGCAGTAGTGTGGTGGTAGTGTTACCAGGCCGGAGAGCAGCAGCCCGCCCATGGTGCCCTGCGAGGTGAGCGCGCCGAGCGCGAACTTGGACACCAGGCTCCACTCCTCCGGCTGAGGGGCAGTAGTGTGGTGGTAGTGTTACCAGGCCGGAGAGCAGCAGCCCGCCCATGGTGCCCTGCGAGGTGAGCGCGCCGAGCGCGAACTTGGACACCAGGCTCCACTCCTCCGGCTGAGGGGCAGTAGTGTGGTGGTAGTGTTACCAGGCCGGAGAGCAGCAGCCCGCCCATGGTGCCCTGCGAGGTGAGCGCGCCGAGCGCGAACTTGGACACCAGGCTCCACTCCTCCGGCTGAGGGGCAGTAGTGTGGTGGTAGTGTTACCAGGCCGGAGAGCAGCAGCCCGCCCATGGTGCCCTGCGAGGTGAGCGCGCCGAGCGCGAACTTGGACACCAGGCTCCACTCCTCCGGCTGAGGGGCAGTAGTGTGGTGGTAGTGTTACCAGGCCGGAGAGCAGCAGCCCGCCCATGGTGCCCTGCGAGGTGAGCGCGCCGAGCGCGAACTTGGACACCAGGCTCCACTCCTCCGGCTGAGGGGCAGTAGTGTGGTGGTAGTGTTACCAGGCCGGAGAGCAGCAGCCCGCCCATGGTGCCCTGCGAGGTGAGCGCGCCGAGCGCGAACTTGGACACCAGGCTCCACTCCTCCGGCTGAGGGGCAGTAGTGTGGTGGTAGTGTTACCAGGCCGGAGAGCAGCAGCCCGCCCATGGTGCCCTGCGAGGTGAGCGCGCCGAGCGCGAACTTGGACACCAGGCTCCACTCCTCCGGCTGAGGGGCAGTAGTGTGGTGGTAGTGTTACCAGGCCGGAGAGCAGCAGCCCGCCCATGGTGCCCTGCGAGGTGAGCGCGCCGAGCGCGAACTTGGACACCAGGCTCCACTCCTCCGGCTGAGGGGCAGTAGTGTGGTGGTAGTGTTACCAGGCCGGAGAGCAGCAGCCCGCCCATGGTGCCCTGCGAGGTGAGCGCGCCGAGCGCGAACTTGGACACCAGGCTCCACTCCTCCGGCTGAGGGGCAGTAGTGTGGTGGTAGTGTTACCAGGCCGGAGAGCAGCAGCCCGCCCATGGTGCCCTGCGAGGTGAGCGCGCCGAGCGCGAACTTGGACACCAGGCTCCACTCCTCCGGCTGAGGGGCAGTAGTGTGGTGGTAGTGTTACCAGGCCGGAGAGCAGCAGCCCGCCCATGGTGCCCTGCGAGGTGAGCGCGCCGAGCGCGAACTTGGACACCAGGCTCCACTCCTCCGGCTGAGGGGCAGTAGTGTGGTGGTAGTGTTACCAGGCCGGAGAGCAGCAGCCCGCCCATGGTGCCCTGCGAGGTGAGCGCGCCGAGCGCGAACTTGGACACCAGGCTCCACTCCTCCGCGCTGAAGGGGCCGAGGGCGGCGCCGGGCCGCGCCAGCTCCATCGACGGAGGCGCCGGCGTTATCGCCGCTGGAATCTGAATTGAATATATAATCAATACTAAATATGGCCCCTAATTAATGAGATTGAAAGTCGTTTTCTAGGTTTTCAGTCATAATAGCAGACTTAAACCTAGGTGAAAATTAAGTTAGTAGTTCCTCACCGGTGTGTACTGTGGAGCGTTCTTGAGCGCGGTCTTGGTGTGTCCGCGGCCCTGGAAGCGCTGGATGATGGCGGTGAGGCCGTACGAGAAGCGGAAGGACAGGTCCTCGGTGAAGTCGGCGCACAGGTTGTCGCAGTTGAGGCGGTACAGCACCTCGAAGGGCTGCTGGTGCGGCTGCATCACCGTCGCCGCCGCCGCGCGCTTGTGCATCGGCAGGATGTTGTACATGCGTTCTGGAACATTTCACACGTTTCTACGTTATTTGATAGATTGTAACAACAACTCGAACCACAGTACTACGGTACCGGTACAGCGCGCTTGTAAGCGGTATTCCCTTGATTTGTCTGATTTTTTTTTGTCTAATTTCAGTTTGTCTAACAACTTTTACCATAATGAACGTTTTATCTAAAGTCAATATGTATAATATCATTTTTCATAATTATTATTTTGTCGAAATTCGTTTTGCCTAAATGATCATTTTCATAATTCTTGTTTTGTCGAATATTATTTTATCTAAAACTCACTTTGTCGATTCTTATTTTGAAAATTGTAGGTTAGGTTGAAGACCGAAAACTGTAGGTTAGGTTAGGTTTGTTTTATGACCATGGATAGCGGAGCGAGCGAAGCGAGCGTAGCGTCAGAATGCTTGCTAAATAAATAAATTAGGCAAAAAAATTGTTAGGCAAAATATGTTTATACGAATAAAAAATTAGGTCAAATAAAATTAGACGAACTAAAATTATGTGAAATGAGTATTATAAGAAACGATTTTCACTCAAATAATAATTAGGCAAAACGATTAATTATGCTAAATAAAATTAGTCTAGATGAAATTAGGCAAACCGAAATTAGGCAAAAAGTTGTTAGGCAAAACAAGGTACAACCCTTGTAAGCGTGTCGCACTCGTACTGGGACAAGGTGAGGCATCAGGAGACTCACCGGCCATCTCCTTCTGCGCCTCGTCCATCTCGTGTCCGATGTCGTGGCTCAGCCGCTTCTTGAGCCGGGAGCCGAGCCCCGCCTCGACGTGTCGGTGCAGCGCGCGCTTGTACTGCTCGAGCGCGGCGCGCTCCGGCCGGAACGGCGTGTCGTACTCGTCCACCAGCGCCGACAGCCGCCGGATCTCCTGGCTCAGGGTCAGCGACACCTGCAACAACAATCGCAAGGTTAAACATGTTGTAGCTTACTTCATAACGTCGCAAAATCTTAGCTACTTTATAATACTTTTAAATTTATGACGACACGTTTGGCGCAGTTTGTAAGCACATGCCTACTGAGCCGGCGGTCCCGGGTTCGAATCCTGGCCAGGGCAAATATTTGTGTGATGAACTCGAATATTTGTGCTTCAGTCATGGTTGTTCTATGTATTTAAGTACATATTTATCTATATAAGTATGTATATCGTCGTCTAGTACCCATAACACAAGTCTTCTTGAGCTTAATTTGGGACTAGATCGATCTGTGTGAGGTTGTCTGATATTTTTTTTTATCTATTTAATGGACACTAATTTATTGCATGGTATAACAAGGTATGACACTCCGGCTAGCAACACTCGTTTACGTCACTGCTTAGTTGCCGCTATCATCATCATCCAACTAGCCTTTGTCCCATTTTTTGAGAATGAATAAAAGCCGCTATATAGTAAGAAAATAAAAATATAAGGAAAATATTTCTTTCCGCCGCTAATACATAAAGAAAATGCATTTATGCATTACTTCCTTGACCAAATTTAAAACACTCACAATTTTATGAGATTCATACCAAGTTACCGAGGCAATCGGGGACTATTATGGCACACCACTGGCAACACAGAAACGGATTGACAGAACCAACCACCCAATCATAGCGTGACGATGAATCATAGTATCGGAGTAACATATGGCAGCCCTACTATTGGTGATCGACAGATAGTCCTTCTGATACTTCTATTCACTTTTGTTTTGTGATTGTGTCCCTACAGAAATGTCTCGTGGTGCAACAAGCTCATCAACGGACCTTGTGTTCGACGCTCTCGACCATGCGGTTGATCTTGTCCTTCATCTGGCGGGTGACGGAGGTCAACTGCTCTTCGATAGAAGTGAGCTGCTCGTGTAGTATGCGCTGCTTTTCCACCTTCGCTGCCTTCTGTTCTGTGGCGTTATTGTACACCTGAAACATGGCCAAAATTAATATTAGAAACAATGATATATAAGTGGCATCAAATTATGCATTGTTCTGAAACCGTGACTTGAAGATCGATAAAATTATGTTTCTTTATCCGATTCTTACCCCCACTCTCCCATACCACAAATCACATTAATATGACAATTCAAACGTTGTTGATATACTCCGCTACCTAAAGGTTGTCTGGAAGAGATCGTTATTTAGCGATAGGATGTTTTTGTATCCATAGGGATACATTAGAGGTATGCAATAAATAAGATTTGTGTTGTACAGTAACTGGTCGAGCTTGGCCATGACGTCGGCGGCGATGTTCTTGCCGCGGCGCGAGTGCTGCGCGAACTTGGTGCGCACGGCGGACTGGCTGATGCACTCCTCGAACTTGTATTGTATCGTGTTGTACAGTACCTGGTCGAGCTTGGCCATGACGTCGGCGGCGATGTTCTTGCCGCGGCGCGAGTGCTGCGTGAACTTGGTGCGCACGGCGGACTGGCTGATGCACTCCTCGAACTTGTATTGTATCGTGTTGTACAGTACCTGGTCGAGCTTGGCCATGACGTCGGCGGCGATGTTCTTTCCGCGGCGCGAGTGCTGCGCGAACTTGGTGCGCACGGCGGACTGGCTGATGCACTCCTCGAACTTGTATTGTATCGTGTTGTACAGTACCTGGTCGAGCTTGGCCATGACGTCGGCGGCGATGTTCTTGCCGCGGCGCGAGTGCTGCGCGAACTTGGTGCGCACGGCGGACTGGCTGATGCACTCCTCGAACTTGTATTGTATCGTGTTGTACAGTACCTGGTCGAGCTTGGCCATGACGTCGGCGGCGATGTTCTTGCCGCGGCGCGAGTGCTGCGCGAACTTGGTGCGCACGGCGGACTGGCTGATGCACTCCTCGAACTTGTATTGTATCGTGTTGTACAGTACCTGGTCGAGCTTGGCCATGACGTCGGCGGCGATGTTCTTGCCGCGGCGCGAGTGCTGCGCGAACTTGGTGCGCACGGCGGACTGGCTGATGCACTCCTCGAACTTGTATTGTATCGTGTTGTACAGTACCTGGTCGAGCTTGGCCATGACGTCGGCGGCGATGTTCTTGCCGCGGCGCGAGTGCTGCGCGAACTTGGTGCGCACGGCGGACTGGCTGATGCACTCCTCGAACTTGTATTGTATCGTGTTGTACAGTACCTGGTCGAGCTTGGCCATGACGTCGGCGGCGATGTTCTTGCCGCGGCGCGAGTGCTGCGCGAACTTGGTGCGCACGGCGGACTGGCTGATGCACTCCTCGAACTTGTATTGTATCGTGTTGTACAGTACCTGGTCGAGCTTGGCCATGACGTCGGCGGCGATGTTCTTGCCGCGGCGCGAGTGCTGCGCGAACTTGGTGCGCACGGCGGACTGGCTGATGCACTCCTCGAACTTGTATTGTATCGTGTTGTACAGTACCTGGTCGAGCTTGGCCATGACGTCGGCGGCGATGTTCTTTCCGCGGCGCGAGTGCTGCGCGAACTTGGTGCGCACGGCGGACTGGCTGATGCACTCCTCGAACTTGTATTGTATCGTGTTGTACAGTACCTGGTCGAGCTTGGCCATGACGTCGGCGGCGATGTTCTTGCCGCGGCGCGAGTGCTGCGCGAACTTGGTGCGCACGGCGGACTGGCTGATGCACTCCTCGAACTTGTATTGTATCGTGTTGTACAGTACCTGGTCGAGCTTGGCCATGACGTCGGCGGCGATGTTCTTGCCGCGGCGCGAGTGCTGCGCGAACTTGGTGCGCACGGCGGACTGGCTGATGCACTCCTCGAACTTGTATTGTATCGTGTTGTACAGTACCTGGTCGAGCTTGGCCATGACGTCGGCGGCGATGTTCTTGCCGCGGCGCGAGTGCTGCGCGAACTTGGTGCGCACGGCGGACTGGCTGATGCACTCCTCGAACTTGTATTGTATCGTGTTGTACAGTACCTGGTCGAGCTTGGCCATGACGTCGGCGGCGATGTTCTTGCCGCGGCGCGAGTGCTGCGCGAACTTGGTGCGCACGGCGGACTGGCTGATGCACTCCTCGAACTTGTATTGTATCGTGTTGTACAGTACCTGGTCGAGCTTGGCCATGACGTCGGCGGCGATGTTCTTGCCGCGGCGCGAGTGCTGCGCGAACTTGGTGCGCACGGCGGACTGGCTGATGCACTCCTCGAACTTGTATTGTATCGTGTTGTACAGTACCTGGTCGAGCTTGGCCATGACGTCGGCGGCGATGTTCTTGCCGCGGCGCGAGTGCTGCGCGAACTTGGTGCGCACGGCGGACTGGCTGATGCACTCCTCGAACTTGTATTGTATCGTGTTGTACAGTACCTGGTCGAGCTTGGCCATGACGTCGGCGGCGATGTTCTTGCCGCGGCGCGAGTGCTGCGCGAACTTGGTGCGCACGGCGGACTGGCTGATGCACTCCTCGAACTTGTATTGTATCGTGTTGTACAGTACCTGGTCGAGCTTGGCCATGACGTCGGCGGCGATGTTCTTGCCGCGGCGCGAGTGCTGCGCGAACTTGGTGCGCACGGCGGACTGGCTGATGCACTCCTCGAACTTGTATTGTATCGTGTTGTACAGTACCTGGTCGAGCTTGGCCATGACGTCGGCGGCGATGTTCTTGCCGCGGCGCGAGTGCTGCGCGAACTTGGTGCGCACGGCGGACTGGCTGATGCACTCCTCGAACTTGTATTGTATCGTGTTGTACAGTACCTGGTCGAGCTTGGCCATGACGTCGGCGGCGATGTTCTTGCCGCGGCGCGAGTGCTGCGCGAACTTGGTGCGCACGGCGGACTGGCTGATGCACTCCTCGAACTTGTATTGTATCGTGTTGTACAGTACCTGGTCGAGCTTGGCCATGACGTCGGCGGCGATGTTCTTGCCGCGGCGCGAGTGCTGCGCGAACTTGGTGCGCACGGCGGACTGGCTGATGCACTCCTCGAACTTGTATTGTATCGTGTTGTACAGTACCTGGTCGAGCTTGGCCATGACGTCGGCGGCGATGTTCTTGCCGCGGCGCGAGTGCTGCGCGAACTTGGTGCGCACGGCGGACTGGCTGATGCACTCCTCGAACTTGTATTGTATCGTGTTGTACAGTACCTGGTCGAGCTTGGCCATGACGTCGGCGGCGATGTTCTTGCCGCGGCGCGAGTGCTGCGCGAACTTGGTGCGCACGGCGGACTGGCTGATGCACTCCTCGAACTTGTATTGTATCGTGTTGTACAGTACCTGGTCGAGCTTGGCCATGACGTCGGCGGCGATGTTCTTGCCGCGGCGCGAGTGCTGCGCGAACTTGGTGCGCACGGCGGACTGGCTGATGCACTCCTCGAACTTGCGCTCGAAGTCCACGAACTCGAAGTACCGCACCTGGTGGCCCTCCACCAGCGTCGGCGCTGCGGACCACACCACACGTCATATACAAACATTATAAGGACAGGGCCCGTATAAGCCGTCCCGCAACTTAGTACGGGAATTAAATATTAAATCTTACACAACTCAACCTTTTTTTTTATACACAAAATGACCGGCAATCTACCTCAGTATCACCTTATGGTAAGTGAATACGGGGTTGAGGATGAGCTCGCTGGTTCTGGTTCATTCTTGCCTTGAAGTGACCCAAATTATAATTTTTTAAGCAATGTTTGTACTATGGGTATTCCAGGACGGTATACATAATAAAGATCGAGTTCATCACTCAAATATTTGCCCTCGCCTCCGACCGCGTCTGTCAAATGTAAGTAGACCAGCACGTACCATAACGCAGATCACTGCGGCAGTCGAATGCTTATCCCCCGTGCTTGTACCGAGATAGAATAGACAATAGTTATATTTGTGTCGAGTGAGTGCAACACTTACAGGTGACGGGCTTCTCTCGCTCGCGCATGCGCGTGAGCAGCGCCTCCTTGGCGGAGATGAAGAAGATGCGCTCCTCGGCCTCCTTGGGCGTGCACACGCGCAGCTCGCGCGACAGGAAGTCCACGCAGCGGTCGAGTGAGTGCAACACTTACAGGTGACGGGCTTCTCTCGCTCGCGCATGCGCGTGAGCAGCGCCTCCTTGGCGGAGATGAAGAAGATGCGCTCCTCGGCCTCCTTGGGCGTGCACACGCGCAGCTCGCGCGACAGGAAGTCCACGCAGCGGTCGAGTGAGTGCAACACTTACAGGTGACGGGCTTCTCTCGCTCGCGCATGCGCGTGAGCAGCGCCTCCTTGGCGGAGATGAAGAAGATGCGCTCCTCGGCCTCCTTGGGCGTGCACACGCGCAGCTCGCGCGACAGGAAGTCCACGCAGCGGTCGAGTGAGTGCAACACTTACAGGTGACGGGCTTCTCTCGCTCGCGCATGCGCGTGAGCAGCGCCTCCTTGGCGGAGATGAAGAAGATGCGCTCCTCGGCCTCCTTGGGCGTGCACACGCGCAGCTCGCGCGACAGGAAGTCCACGCAGCGGTCGAGTGAGTGCAACACTTACAGGTGACGGGCTTCTCTCGCTCGCGCATGCGCGTGAGCAGCGCCTCCTTGGCGGAGATGAAGAAGATGCGCTCCTCGGCCTCCTTGGGCGTGCACACGCGCAGCTCGCGCGACAGGAAGTCCACGCGGCGGTCGAGTGAGTGCAACACTTACAGGTGACGGGCTTCTCTCGCTCGCGCATGCGCGTGAGCAGCGCCTCCTTGGCGGAGATGAAGAAGATGCGCTCCTCGGCCTCCTTGGGCGTGCACACGCGCAGCTCGCGCGACAGGAAGTCCACGCAGCGGTCGAGTGAGTGCAACACTTACAGGTGACGGGCTTCTCTCGCTCGCGCATGCGCGTGAGCAGCGCCTCCTTGGCGGAGATGAAGAAGATGCGCTCCTCGGCCTCCTTGGGCGTGCACACGCGCAGCTCGCGCGACAGGAAGTCCACGCAGCGGTCGAGTGAGTGCAACACTTACAGGTGACGGGCTTCTCTCGCTCGCGCATGCGCGTGAGCAGCGCCTCCTTGGCGGAGATGAAGAAGATGCGCTCCTCGGCCTCCTTGGGCGTGCACACGCGCAGCTCGCGCGACAGGAAGTCCACGCAGCGGTCGAGTGAGTGCAACACTTACAGGTGACGGGCTTCTCTCGCTCGCGCATGCGCGTGAGCAGCGCCTCCTTGGCGGAGATGAAGAAGATGCGCTCCTCGGCCTCCTTGGGCGTGCACACGCGCAGCTCGCGCGACAGGAAGTCCACGCGGCGGTCGAGTGAGTGCAACACTTACAGGTGACGGGCTTCTCTCGCTCGCGCATGCGCGTGAGCAGCGCCTCCTTGGCGGAGATGAAGAAGATGCGCTCCTCGGCCTCCTTGGGCGTGCACACGCGCAGCTCGCGCGACAGGAAGTCCACGCAGCGGTCGAGTGAGTGCAACACTTACAGGTGACGGGCTTCTCTCGCTCGCGCATGCGCGTGAGCAGCGCCTCCTTGGCGGAGATGAAGAAGATGCGCTCCTCGGCCTCCTTGGGCGTGCACACGCGCAGCTCGCGCGACAGGAAGTCCACGCAGCGGTCGAGTGAGTGCAACACTTACAGGTGACGGGCTTCTCTCGCTCGCGCATGCGCGTGAGCAGCGCCTCCTTGGCGGAGATGAAGAAGATGCGCTCCTCGGCCTCCTTGGGCGTGCACACGCGCAGCTCGCGCGACAGGAAGTCCACGCAGCGGTTCGCGTGCTGCGTGCGCACCTGCCCCACACACTAATCGTTAGCCACTACATTCGTGAGAGAATAGAACTCATTCCTATTGATATGATTATGTAATAATATATTGTAAGGATTTATAATACAATGTATATTGTTATAGAATAAATGACTGGCGATGACTATGTTGAAGCGAAAAATTTGACAATCGAATGCTTCGGGAGGGGTTTGAATTCGCGTCTTGCTCTCTGGGCCTGGCTTTTAGGCTAACGAAGCGATTCCCGAGCCATTGAACTTTTCAACCAAGTGCTTCATTTACTATATACCTTAGGGTGGCATCGTGGCTCCATGAACCGTAAAGATTCTGACTTTACGATCGGCGCCTTCGTCATATGTACGTTGAGAGTCGATAGAAATGATGTGCTACAACCAAACTAATTATTTTTTAAGCAGTTAAGTCTGCTAGCGTAAACCAAATGTTAATATTGAAGAGAGAATTGAAAGAGTAATGCTTGCGCCACCCTCTTCCAACTGTTTCCCGACATCCTCACCAGACAATTTGTTAACTTTGTTGGGGTTCTTCCTACGGTGCGTCTTCCGGTACGCGGTCGCCACTAAAGAACCTAACTGCCCCAACGGCCATCGGTTCTACGAGCAATGTGCCCCGCTCACAGCCATTAAAGTTTGGCAACTGTCTGAGCTATATCTAGAACTTGGCCCTCAAGGGATCACCTAATTTAAAAAAAAATGCAAAGATTACCTGGTCTAAGTATTCTGGTTCTGAAGCAGACGCGTCCCATCGATTATTCAGTATGAAAATGTTCGGTTGCGATATCTTTGTCGATACTTTGTGGAAAAAGTTTTTTTCCTGAAACAGACAAATGGAAGGATTTGGAAATCTACATCTTAGTATATTTCATCAATCGTGAATCGGTTAAATCTCACAGCGAAGATGTCAATGGTTCGATTTGAGAAGGTACATAACAAGTTAATTTGTAATTTTAAGTTTAATATTATACAGACTCGATTTATAAGAACATAAGGCCTATCGTAGGAAAAAGATCAAAGAAAAAGTGGATGGATCGTGTGAGAGATGATATGGGGAAGAAGGAATTAA
Source organism: Apotomis betuletana (assembly GCA_932273695.1). Classification (NCBI taxonomy): domain Eukaryota; kingdom Metazoa; phylum Arthropoda; class Insecta; order Lepidoptera; family Tortricidae; genus Apotomis; species Apotomis betuletana. Next base: position 2,957,140 of record OW026305.1, read on the forward strand.
TTGATGAGATGACGAATTATATGGAAGAATCTATATATATATATATATATATATAAGAAAGTCGTGTTAGTTACACTATTTATAACTCAAGAACGGCTGTACTGATTTGGCTGAAAATTGGTGGGGAGGTAGCTTAGAACCAGGAGAAGGACATAGGATACTATTTATCTTTATTTATTTACTAGCTGTGCCCCGCGGTGTTACCCGCTCATCCCACGGGAACACTAAATTTATTCGGGATGAAAAGTATCCTTCCCCGGGACTGAAACTATCTATATATCAAATTTCATCTAAATCGGTTCAGCGGTTTAAGCGTGAAGAGGTAACAGACAGACAGACAGACCGACAGACAGACACACTTTCGCATTTATAATATTAGTATGGATAGTATGAATTTTTTTTTTTCTTTACATTTATCGACTTTCAGGCGGTACAAAATTCGCCGGGTCAGCTAGTGGAATATAAAAGCATGCTGTGCCAACGCCAATCAAATGAGATAAGCGCAAGAAAATGATGATTATTTATTTATTTAACAGATTCAATTATTGTCGTTCAAGTTGTCGTGTACACACGGCACAGACAACCCCCACTAGACGGAGCATGTAAGGCGACCCGCGCGCACCGACGATATGGTACGGCAGAACATTAAAGTATCAACACGACGGCCACCGTTTAGTTGCGTCCTTGTTTATGATCCATGCGTACGTCAACGAAAAAAGAAATTAAATAAATAACATGGTAAATTGTAGTGTTAAGTGGTGTAGAGACCTCATAAACATGAACGCAACTAAACGGTGGCCGCCGTGTTATAGTATATTGTGTCATAAGGGTAGTAAGTAGGGAATTACTAACGAAGGACTATTAGAAGCCCGACGCCGAAGGCGGAGGGCTTTTAATGTCCTGAGTTTGTAATCCCCTTACTTCCCGCCTTACACACAATAATTTTCATCACATTTGGGAGTAAATAACAAATAAATAAGTAAAAAATAAACGATAACGATTGACAACTAACTTTTTTCTGTACCTATATATTTTTTTAATTTACTATAAGCACTGGCAAAACAGCCATCAGCTTAAAAAAGAAAACAAATGTACACAGAATCTTACTATTTATCATTAAACAAATAACAATTAACAATATTATGCATCAATAATTAACACCGTAATATTATAAAACTTAAATACGATCAGTATTTTTGTTACAAAATACAAAACTAAATAGTATCCAACCAATAATATTTAACTTTTTTTCTTTTTTTTTGTGTCGCCTACCACAGATAATGCTAAGAACTGCGTTTAGTTTAGAAACTTGACAGGCTATACTGCCAGATTGTAACGTTAATTCAAAATTAAATTTAATAAAACAATTGCAAAATACGCTTAAATAATTGTAATACATAAATATTAATGCAGTTCATATACCATATTAATTCAATACACAATAAAATTTGCTGGTAGGCAAGTTTTGTTGATACAACAAAAAACCTTGGCTGGGATGAAACCTCCTTAGTCTGAAGCGATGTACGAGTGCGTACTATATTTTTAAAACTAAAACCATAACTCCCTCGGGAGTTATAACAATTTATAACTCCCGCGGGAATTATATAGGCCTTTGTCCTTCAGTACACCTGCATGTAATACCATCTTTTACGAGCAAATGTGATGAAAATACTTTAATGTTCTGCCGTACCATATCGTTGGTGCGCGCGGGTCGCCTTACATGCTCCGTCTAGTGGGGGTGGTCTGTGGTCTGTACTCACGGTGACCATGAGCGTGGACTCGGCGTTGGCGACGAGCACGAAGACGTCGGCGTCGAGGCAGTACTTGTCGATCCACTCGTCGAGGTTGGGCGTGACGTCGACGCCCGGGCTGTCGACGAGCACCACGTCGTCGCGCAGCAGCGCGCACAGCTCGCGCGGCCAGTACACGTGCACCAGCGCGCACTCCTGCAGCCGCGACGCGCACAGCGCGTGCCCCAGCTGGCTCACCGACTGGAACAATACGTATCATGATACCTTTTTATTATCATTATTATTTATTTATTTTTGGCGACGCGTTTGGCTCGGTTTGTAGACACCTGCCTACTGAGCCGGCGGTCCCGGGTTCGAATCCCGGCCAGGGCAAATATTTGTGTGATGAACTCGAATATTTGTGCTTAGGTCATGGTTTTTCTATGTATTTAAGTATATATTTATCTATATAAGTATGTATATCGTCGTCTAGTACCCATAACACAAGCCTTCTTGAGCTTAATTTGGGGACTAGATCGATTTGTGTGAGGTTGTCCGATATTTATTTATTTATTTATAATGAGGCAGGCAGTTCAACAACTGATAATGCCTATATCCACTGATCTGTGCCTTGAGATCGTTGCTCAGTAGTATGCTTGTCTAATTTATTCTTAAAATTAATGACGTTAATTGCTGAGATTACATCCTCAAGGGAGTTTGTTCCATGCACTCACAACTCTATTGCTCAGAAAGTGTTTATGAGGGTTGTTATGTGACCTGCAGGACGTAAAAACAAACCCATAAACACTTTCACTTTTGTTTCACTATTAAAGCAGTTTGTCTCTTTCTCTTTTCGGAGGATCGTGCTATAAACAGCAATGCGACAACGGATCTACCAGATCGGATAGAAATAAAATAAGGGTAGTGGTTTTTAGAGGATAAACTAATCTGTTTCACGCGAGATATTGAAAACCTAATGCTATGTTTTTAATTTCTCACGTGAAACACAATTCCCACCGCTTAGATAGTAGAATTTTTTGAGGAACATAATGTATTGTGGGTAAAGATGACCAGCACCTCTAACACAACTGTGACACGCGACTCTTTCTCGCGCGAGAATTATTAGCTATCTCTTTGTTCGCAGTACTGTAGGAGAGTGAAGAGCGATGCTATGTCGCGCGTCAAGTGTCGCGGAGCATAGTTGTGCTACACGGGCAGCACCTTTAGCATAACTGTGCTACTCTTTGTCACGCGACAAACACTACCTGTCACTCCTTTCAATACCGTGCGAGCAAGGCGAGCTCGCCTTGCTCGTTGCTTGCGTGATGATGTGTGAGGTGACGGTAAGTTGTATGTCGCCGAAGTCTGCTAAATACAAAACTGTAGAGGACGTGAGGTGGTTACCTGCACGTTCTGCTTCTCCTCGGAGCCGTCGGTGCGCAGGAAGGCGTCGTCGGTGTCGGAGCCCTCCACCTGCAGGAAGCAGTTGGTGGTGTGCCCGATGCCGCTCGGCAGGATCTTGTCGTGCAGCATGGCGTTTATCACTGTGCTCTTGCCATTGCTCGTTCTGTGCGCAAAAAGGTTTAAACACTAAAGGCAGATTTAGACGAAGACAATTTTGAGACGCCTAAATGACGGCGCCAGTGATTACCGCACAGCACACCTCCGACCGTTTAGACAATGACTATTTTCAGCCTCCTAAATCTCGCCGCCAGTGACCAGCAAGCCGTGTTTACACAGTGCTTTTTTTCAGTACCAGTCATTAGTGGCAGCGAGAGACGCGGAGGGGGGGTCACTGGCGCCAAAAAATAGGCCCGTGTTCTATTCCGCGCCAGCGCTGGCATGCCGCGAAAAAATGGCGCGGAAAGTGTTTATACGGTGCCTTTTCGAGGCGCCGTAATTTAGGCGTCTCAAAATTGTCTTCGTCTAAATCAGCCTTTACATGTATAAAATTCTCTTTAAAATTCGGCAAATCACGTCGACGGAAAGCTGATCCCCAGGCGCCACGTCATTTGCCGCTATATACAGATATGAATACTGCAATTGCTAATCAAATATACGCTTTCCTAAACACGGAGAACTATTAAGATGACGTAGTTAGCCGTCGGAGGTTTGATTCCCGGCAAGAGCAAAAGTTCATCTTTCTTCTAAACATTTACGTATTTAACAAAACCAAACACTTCTACTATAATTTATTTAAGATAATCAAGATACCTATTGTATAATACATCATTTTGGCAGCTCATCAACACATGTCATTGCAACCAAAACAAATCGTAAAATCAAAGAGTCCATTGTCTCCCATAAAAGGGGCCAAAACGTTAGTGAACACGGCGCAGAGTAGCGTACCGTGAATAGTTTATTCGATGATTAGCTCTCCACATTGGTTGCTAATTATCCGTTAATTGACTTCTTATGTGATGAAGAAAGTATTTTACATAATTATCTGCACATCATTATTAAATTAATTGATTGCAATGATTCGTTATTTGACAGAAAGTAGTTACACGGTACAATGAAATAAACTATTTATTATTTTTAAGAGGCCTTAATAAATAACCAACTTTTTGAAGTGAATAATACTTTTCGCTAAGTTCTAGAAAGTAACATAACTATCTGATACTTTCATTGCGTGCAGTCGAAATGAAGTTAAAAAAAAAAACAGATTTCTGCGTGAATTTTGTAGTCATTTTTGAAACAAAAGTTATCAATGAGTAATTCAAACTAGGTTTCAACTATATACCAATAAATCGCAATGGCCCTGTTCTAAGTAGTATCATTGATAATATGTTAAGAAACATGTTTGATCATAGAGAAAACTGTCTAAATATCAGCATTTTTGAACGGATAATATAAAAATAAGACGCGCGTATCACCTACTCACACTGCAGTCTAGAATTCAAATCATAAATTAAATCTGGCTACATAACTCGTGCATATAGCACGCTCGCTCAAGTGAACTATTTACTATTTAGTGTCACTTATTGATTACAATGTTGTAAGTGTTAATATCCTGTGTTTTGTCTACTAAGTCTCTGTATTTTTTACCTGGCTTAGATTTCTATCAAGGCGGATGTTGTTAATCAATGAATTATAGTTTTGAACTGATTTCAAATCACACAATGAGCTAAAGACTGCTTGAAAATGCCTTACTTATGAAATTTATTGTACAGTCGAGTTCATTTACACACTTACGAGAACAAAAATATCTGAACATGACCCTATTGTCAGGAGCATAAAGTCGTGTTCAGATATTTATGTTCTCGTAAACGTGTAGATGTAAATGAACTCGACTGTACTTATAAACATATAGATCAGGTTTTACCATATTTTTCACTTCAAGAAAATATTTCTGAAGTCTCACAAACTCCTTTTGAAAAATATTTATTGAGGAAACATTCTATAATACGATGTAACGTTTTATATTATGATAACTTAAAAAATCGAAACTAAAAATTTAAATTAGAATGGACTCACAGGGTCCATAGAACACAGGTAAGAATCCTATATAAACATTTTTATAAATTTTACAAGCTCACCTGCCAAAAAATGCGACTTTCATGTGATCTCGCTTGAGCACTTCCCGAATAGCTTGCACTTTGCTAACATAGGCCTCCACATTGGTGACGTCCTGTGGGGTTGCGATACTGTTGTCACCTGACACAGCTGTGGATATTAATTATCAGATATCAGTATTTTATTGAAATTATTAGAGTAAACAAATACAATTGAAACTTCAGTTTTTGGAGCAAGATACTCTACCCTATAGGCACCTCCCAATGATAGGAGGCAGGAAGATGAAATGAAATGAGTGACAATCAGTAGATATTTTACTTTAGCCACCATAATATCGTCTGTTGACAACCAAAACTCGCTAAGTAACAAATACTTACTATTAAACAAAGCGCATATTTCAGTATCAATCTACAAAATAGATACGGGGTTTTCAAGAGTTTGGACATTTCAATGCTAATAAAGATGGTAATAAAGAAGAGAGAGGAAACAGAATAATATACATAATAATAATAATAATGTTTTTTTTCGCTTAGGTTAGAAAACTATAAAATGTTATAGTAAAAATAATCAAATGCCTGATATTATAAACAAAGGCTGAAACTTCATACTGTGCTTGTTTGTCACTAGCATTTTTAGCATTGGCCACAAATTGAATGGAAACAATTGAATAATGCCACATTAAACTGACATACATTCATGCCTTAATGGGCATGAAGGTCACGCATACGCCAGAGTAATGATTATCTAGACCATTGCCATGGAGCTGATGAGTAGACCCCGTTATCAAGCGGGCAATTTGGTGGCAAGTGACATTAGTGATGTAGCCACAATGTCAATAAAATACTTACCTGATATTTTATTATATTTTCAGATATATATTTCAGATTAACTCAATATCAAAAATAAAAATCTCTTCAAGACAAGTAGGGATAAGACTTCGTCTTCTACTTGAAAAAATACATTTAAGTATGAAAATGAACGTTCTACTTCTACCGTTGTAACTGGCAAAAACTTCATGAATTTAAAATACCAGTATATGCAGGTTTAGAGAATCCATATCTAACCTTTTGATTGCTCATTCCCCTCCTTACATCTTTTCCACATACTGATAGGATTAACACGGATAATGAGCGTGCAACGTGTTACTTAATAAATTCGATTACACTCTCTGAGCAGACCCAGAACAGCTTTTTTGGATATACTCATAAAAAAAATACTTGGTATAAAACTTTTTCTTGACGTTGCACATCACTAGCCACCATCTGCCCGCTTGATAACGGGGTCTACTGATGAGAACCGTCACTACGCAGCGTTATTATTTCATACAAAGATAAGAGCTGGTTAACCTGTTATGAAGATTAATATAATATAGATGTTACTATCGATAAAATTGCTAAACTAAAAGACTGATCAGTCCTTGAGAATATTGATGTTTTGTGACCTTTGACATTTGTACTGCTCTGTAGACACATGTTTTAGAACTGTTTAATAGCAGTTATTAAATTTATTAATGTATAAAAATGAAAGACTCACCATGCATAAATGTGACGGCATCTTTGACATAATCATCAATTTCCACAAATATATCATTGATCTTCTTCTTGGCTCTCACAAAAATCTGCAGCGGGGAGTCCACATTCGACATGTTGACACGCACATTGCCATTGTTGAGCCCCACGTTGTGCGGGCCGTCACCAGCCATCATGGATATTGTACGATTAACATACGCAGCCATACGGAAAGGGAATATGTATGGTTCTCGTTAGCTGTACCTTACGGTGGACAACGCAACACTTATAGTCACTGTATCACCTCTACAGTTCAAACACAACATGCACGTTACTGCAACAAAACATAACAGGCATAAAAATGTGCAACAAAACATTAAATTAAACTGTGCTGTAGTGTGGCTCTAGAAACAAGCTTTAGACAGTAGCAACAGGACTAGCAGCTGTATTTAGTGGAGAGTAGCGCCTTGGGCGCGGTGCAAGTGCATCCAACCAGAGTTCTGAAACCAGCAGCTTTTATTTGAGGTTATATCTCAGGACTGCTTGGTAGGGCAACACGACTCAGGCACGACATCGAGATATGGCAGGAAGAAAGTTTATACTATGCAAAATACGTAATACAAAAGCACTAGTAAGTAGAAATAAACTGCACCTTATCATCTCGTTGCATCATCGCAATCAATGCGCATCGCTGCAGTCCGAGCGGCGTGAATGATTGTGTACAATCTTAATGATATTTATAGACAGAAAATATTTTATTTCGGAAAATACACTAGACGTAAAACAACTGACAGCCGCTAAATATAAGTCAAATTTGACTACAATATAATTCATCAACTAATCATCCGTTGCACTGAAAAATGCGAAGTATTTCGCTGAGGGTTTCGATGTTAAGCTTACCTGTACTTTAGAGCAACATTTTTAAACGTAATTAGTCGAAAACTAAAATTATTGTTCGGCAACAATTACCTAGAAAATTTTCATGTATGATTTTTCCCTATTTTTAATTTTTTACTCGTTTAAGTTGGTATGTTTTCATATACCCATGTAGGTCAGCCGCGATTGGTTCTGGACTCGTAATGTAATAATGACCAATGAAAATACTTAATAGATTTGTTTCGTTTCTGCTTGTATACAATTTATTAAAGTCAGTAATGTACACCTTGTTTAATGAATATAATTATAATTCTATAAAAATATAACCATAATGACCAAAGATTGTTTTAGTGAAATCGATAAAGAATATGCCGAAACTGAAGTAGTTTTTCGTGGATTTTTTTTCTGACTGACAGATCGAATACCGTGGATAATTTTTATATCACAATGGTGTAATAGAACAGAACGCAAAATGTCATACAGATAACCATAGACAAACCACAGACAACAAAAAATATATTTTAACTGCATTCAAATATATACTTTATAATCATAGCACAAGGTATCAAATGTAATCAGGCTTTTCAATTTATTCTCGGGCACTTCTAGCGAGGGACGTCCTTCGCCCCTCACCACCTCACCGCCTGCCTCCGCCACCCATAATGGCGAAACGAAACAAACTCGCAAAGTGAAGCCTGAAGCCTAGTGCGGATGATTTTAAACGTCGCTTAATTTATAAACTTACTGGTATTAATTTTTAATTGAATAACTCGGTACTAACAGTTTATATTGTTTATAAAACTTAAAACAATGTCTCGTTCCGTGCGCGCAGAAACTAGAAATCGTGTTAAAGATGACATCAAAAGAGTCATGCAAGCTGTTGAAAAAGTTCGCCATTGGTACGCATTTGGCATAGTTAATTCAAAATTAATTTTTAAGATTTATATGTATTATCCTAATATAAATTTATGTTTTATAGGGAAAAGAAATGGGTTACAATCGGGGAGACAACTATGAAAATATATAAATGGGTGCCGATATCAACAAACGAGCAGAAGAAGAAGCACGCGGCCAAGCGCGATAATAAGGAAAACACGTTGACCCCCAAAAAGATGCACGATTCCTCCAACTCCAACTTCGGAATGGCCGAAGACTCTAATACTTGTAAGTAAACAAGTTAAATAATAATGACAAACCATTTAGTTTTATAAAGTAAGTATGTCTTTCCCATGTCCGAGAGCCGGGAGCGTCTGCAGTCACGCTGGAGTACTGGTGAACCTTCATCCTACTAAAAAAAGTTTTGTAAGCGGATATAGATATAGATCTCAACGTTGAATGATTCTTGATATTAACTTTATCTAACTGGAGACCTATATTATTTCCAGGTTTCTCAACAGTGAGTGACTCTCAGGGCCCAACAGAGTTCACCTCAACGCACATGAACTTCTCTGAAGACTCCAACTCTCAAAGCAGTGGTACTACAACACCAGCAAAACGGTTAAAGACTGACTGAGGCTTGCTCAGCAAATAGAGCCTTAGGGAGGCAGGGACTATTGCAACTGGCCGAAAGTGATGGCTTATAAGCAGTGTTATTTGATATTTACTACTTAATTGATTTAATGTTTGTGCTGTGAATACTATTTATAAATGCTGCCATATGTGTGACCTGTTTCTCGCATAATTTCAACTTCATGAAAATGCAAGTACACTAAATGGAAATAAAAATGAACATTTAATGTGTTTCCTTAAGAAAGTTTAATGTAATTCTAATATTTGGCCATTTGATGTCTCTTTTTGAAAGAATGGACTGACATTTCCTGAATCTTGGACTGATTTTCAACATTCATTTTTATTAGTATTACACATAGCCTGGCCCCAGAAGTAAGCCAATTCTTAACATGAGATTTGGGGTAACAGTTTTAAAATGTGCATTTTTGCAATAATTTTTAGCCAACATAGTATTAATAAGGATCATAATTATTCATTTTTATAAGTTGTCATTATGTCAGAAAAGGTAGAGTGAATGAATGCAGGTCAGATTGCAAGTACTCAGCAGCTTAAGAGTCCGCAGCAAGGTCCGCTCAACTCCGCGTTGAGATCGCGCGCTTACGCTTTAAAATGTTGTTGTTTCACCTAGAGGAAGACAGGGCGCTAGCAGTAAAGCGAGAGCGCGCTAGGAGCAAAGAGTATGTAATCACTACATTTTAAGAGACGGGAGTGCCATACGAAACATACTGCCAATATGAAGCCGCAAACAATATCAGTGTCAGTGTCAACTCATGACATAATGCCAACATCAAGAACAAAATAGGGATGTCACATGTTACACAAATTATCGAATTATCGATATCGGTATTTAAAAAAAATGGTTCAGGCGGGGTTCGCATTCGCACCCGCGTCTCCAACGGCTTTCCGGTAATTTAAATCATTAAATATTTCGCTTCAATGTAAACATTTGGTTTACTTTAGGTTACTGACTTCATAAAAAAAAACAAAAGTGTGCAAATAATTTTATTTCGTTCAAACTTTGCTTGGCTTGCTGATAAACATAGACGAAAAAAGCCGTTTCATCACTCCAGTCTGTGCTCCAGGTTGGAAGTTCTGCAACACAAATAATACAGGGTAAACAGAAAATTACAGAGTAAAATGAATCTGTCCAGATGAAACCGTACCATTCATAGTCCATTGAAGATTTTTCGTAAAATATTTCTGTGACCATAATCTAACTCAAACTGGCATAAAAAGTAGTGGCTTTTGCTTGAAGAAAGATATTCCGTATTTACCCAGGTATTTTTCACTTCAAATGAAAATTATCGATAAAACTTACATACAGCACTATTGTTTACATACGTATAAGGGTATGTATTATTTTACCCGAAATACCAAGTTTTCAATGAAACTTACGATTAACATGGTTATAACACGCAGTAATTAATTATATTTTTTACTTACCGATCTTCGTCCGGTGGAAATCTTGCCATGAATAGTCTTTTTTGACCGTCCATTCGACACGTTTTCATTCTGCATATTTCGCCCTTTTTCCTTTTCAATCCACTCATTTTTGCAATTGTGATTGTCTTGTGTACCTTCTAGACGACCACTACACCCAAAGAATGCAAATTATTAGATTATTTGTGAAATTTGAATTATTTGAAAAGATCGCAGAACCTTGACAAAACCAGACAACACGTCAAAAGAGAAACGTCAACTAATATGGCATGGCGGACAAAAATGGCGGCTGAAGTACAACCCGCCTAAATTCGATTGTCGCCAATTATCTAATGCTTTGTAGGTTTCAACGTTCTTTCAAACTTAGATAGGTAAAAATTCACCCCCGTTTCATATAGCCGTTATCGTTCGTTTTTTACCTTGAGAGTTGCGCGAGGCTGGCTAGGAGTAGCTATGATAAGGGCGGTGCTTACCGCCGCCCCCCCGGACCGTTCCCCGCGCTAGAGTAATTCGCTGCAGTTTCGCAACAATTTTTTGTAATTTATTTTAAGGTTTTCGTAGTTACGCTCTCATTTTAAAACTACGAGATCAATTTTGATAAATCTTTTTTCTTATCAAACTGCATAGTTTAATCGACACCGGAAATAGGTTTTGACTTCAATCTAAACTATATTTTGGTCGTAGTATGCCGCCAAACTGAACAACTTTCTGGGGTCTAAAAATGCAAAACTTGTACTCGCTCTATTTTCTTTCTATTAACATTTCAAGAGTCATAAACTAGTTTTAGCCCTAGATATATCTTATCTCATTATATTTAGAGAATTTCATGATAATGTGACATGTTATATTAAAATAAGGACGTAACTACGTTTGTATGAAGAATCGAGCTTGCTGCGGACTCTTAATATTAAGTGTTTGCTAAGGTTCTAGAGCCTGTCTGAATTATTGTTATAGGTATAGGCCAACACTGTTTTAAAGCTTAAATATTTTATTTGCATTTTAACCATGTTTTATACTTAGAGACCAGTGGCTAAATATATGATTATTTGTAAATATTAACCTAAATTATTGAATAAATGATTAGTGTGTTTTATATAATAAGTATTGCATTTTAAGATAGTTACCTGTAGCAATGTCATCTGATATTATTATTTTAAATTGTTTCAAACACCAAATTTGTGAAAGTATTCTGAAACCATTAGCAAAATTAAAAATTGTAGATATCTATTCATTAAATTAAGAATTGTTGATAGTTTCAGACAATTGTACTGCTAAAACATTTAGATTTGGAAACAGCTGAGAAGAATAATTTTGAAACATGAAGAGGTAGCCATTTTGAGAACCATACAGTGTTATCACTGCATTTTAAATGGTGAAGTTGATAAATCTGTGTTCTCTAAAATTGAACATTTATGGATAGGATAGTGAAAATGTGACTTATATGTATAATTTAAGAGGTGTCAATATGCACATATATTTTAATGCTAGGCTTGTAATTTTGCCATTAAAGAAAAAACAAAACTACAATTTTCTTATTTCTTAAGCACAAGTACAAAATAGCAATATCTGTATTTTTTATTTGTTAGACTTAGGCATCAGGCAGACTTCATATTATTTTGGGAATGGTAGTTAGAATTGGTGATAAATGCTAACTTTTAGTCACAACAATCTGTTATATGTGTTTGTAAAGACTTCAAATATATTAATTTTGATCAAGTTGAGAATTATAACAGACATGTTTGTTGATTAAAAGATTAATTTGAATATTTTAAACTCTAAGGAAGTCACACTTCAATGTACAGAAAACATTGTGAAGGATTGAGATTTTATTTGTAATAAGACAATACAATTCAGAATATAAGCTAGTAGTTTCTTTCCTTCTCCTCTGAGGTGACGGACGAACCATACTCGGAGGAACCCATGGACCCCATCATGGAGAGCTGCTCTGCTGAAATGTCCATATCCTGGATCCCCATAATCTGGACTAGCAAGTCACGCAGCGTTATAGGCTGAGAAAAGAAGTTAGGTAATTAAGCAAACAAGAATGTCGCCACCAGATTAAACAATGCGCCTGGACTTGCCCTAGTGCGTGCTCAGATATTTGTGGCCACCTCATCCCCTACAATATATGGCGTGGCGTGCCGTCCATAAAACCCGATTCCCACCGGCTTGCCCACTTCAGGATGATGAGTTCATTCTCTATTGCTACCTACTGAAGAAAAAGTAAGAAAAATTTAGTCCGGCTTGCCCGGAGTTCTTTTTTAATGCTACGCCACTGCTTTACACCTAGTAAATGAACTAGAAATTGTATTTCAAGATAAAGATGTTAGTAGTGAAACTGAACATCTATCTAAAAGGGAGCTAGTCCACTGTGTCTTGACTAGACCCCGGAAATTTGTCGCGGTGACGTCACAATAGGGTAGTTTCGGGAGTAAACGGATCGGTGTTAATTAATACAATAAATGACATAAATAAATTAATATTCTTTAGTTAATATTACCTATAGGTCAATTGTCTATTGATTTATTTATTGTCGTTGTTATTTCGTTAACTGACTCTCCGTAACAAATCAAATGTTTGATTTGCATTAATATACCAAAAAATAATATTGATCAATTAATTCAATTAAATATGTAATTTTTGTCGTAAATTATTTAAATTTATAGACATATACAGTCGAGTTCATTTACATCTACACACTTACGAGAACAAAAATATCTGAACACGACCCTATTGTCAGGAGCATAAAGTCGTGTTCTCGAATATCGAACTCAAATATTATAGATTTTTAATTTTTATTGTTTATAATTTAATAACAAGTGGAGTGTACTCGTATTACTTAGGTAATAAAATACAAAAAATAGTGATTCTCATTTTTGAAAAAAAATAATGTAAAAATTGATTGGGTTCAAAACCGTTAGTTTTTCCTTATTTATTAACAATGGTCCATTTACTCCCCAACTACCCTATTGTCACGTGACTGCGACGAAAATCCGGGGTCTAGTCTTGACTCACCAAAACGCTCGTAATATCCACTCCGCGTCGGGGGATATCTTAATTTCTTTTATCAGTTTAAAAAAAAGTGATGTCCACCATTAAAAAAAAAAACAATTTGGAAGGCATTTTTGAAGTCTACTCCTCCAAAAACCTAGAAAACGATACCTACTACGACTTCAAATATGTGTTGTCCGTCATCTCAAACCCTCAAAAACAAAGGACGATTTCATATGCCATAATGTCAGACAATCTGTCTCTCAATAACTCGACCATAATGTTGTATCAAAATCAAAATCCATTATGCCCGTGGGGATAATGTTGAACCAACCGTTACCCACATTGCCTACGTGTAATGACTCTACTTACGAGCAAGTTATGATGAAAGAAAAGTAAGCCGTTAACTCACATACTGTCCCTTTCTTTTCACAATCTAAAGTTAACCAAATGGCGAAGAAAGATCTTTCAGTTCAGCTCTTAAATCTCGTAAACACTGTATCCCAACCCATTAAACTACCTTAACGGGGCCTATGATATGATGGTTGCGTTTATCACGTGATAAATTAAGTGACAAAGCATCTGTCACTCACACTCGCATTTTGTAAAAACGTGACAGACGCTTTGTCACTTATTAATCGCGTGATAAAAGCAACCATCATAGGCCCTATATCTATCATAGCTATAGATATCATAGGTACTTTTTCGGTCAAATTGACGAAATAAATAGACCCTAGGTACAGTATAGACTATTATAGAACGTTTTCACAGTAAATTAATGTAAAATCGTTCTTATTACCTGAGGTAAGAAGGAGAAGTCATCCTCTAACATGACTGCGCGCTCGTCGAAGCTCTGGCCCGACAGAATGGACAGCAGGTACCAGGACAGCCCGCGCGAGAAACACTCTCCTACAATGTCAAATTAGTTACGCTGGCAAACATTAGGTATTAGCTATCTACTTTAATAATTAAGTATATGCTTACAAAAATATTTTATCCCACAATGACGGCTATTTAGGCCGAGCGGAAAACTACCTAACAGAAATATTAACAATTTTTAGTTACGACGAAAAGTCAATACGACGCGACGACGCGTTTGGCGCAGTTTGCAGACACCTGCCTACTGAGCCGCTGGAGCTGGTTCGAATCCCGGCCGGGGCAAATATTTGTGTGATGAACTCGAATATTTGTTCTTGGGTCATGGATGTTATCTTTATCTATATATTAGTGCAGTCATTGTCATTGAAGCGAAAAATACGGTCTTACCTCCGAATTTTTTTACGGTGAACCGATTTGCATGAAATTTTGGAATTAGGCTCATCTTACCCTTAAATTCAAAAGTGAAAATGATTTGAACTCCGCAACCACCCTGGGGGTGGTTGCCACCCCTTCTCGGGGGTGAATTTTTTTTTTAAATTACCTCGGATATCGATAGAAGGCCTAATTTTAAGCAAAAAATCATCTATAAAGTTTTTAAAAAAATCCAATACTTTTCAAGTTATTGGCAATTGAAAATTCGCAATTTTTTCACGTTTTTCATCTGTTTTTTGCAAATATCTCCAAAAATATACGTTTTATCGAAAATTTTATAATAAGAACAAAATTGTAGCAGGTAAAACAATGAACAATTTGATTTTTTATAAAGTATTCTAAGTGCAATATTATCTAAGCTAGATATTATCAAAGCCGTTTTTTATTATGTCTGAAATTTAATCGATGTGGTCAATGCCGGTGTCCTATCGTTTGACCAAAAAACGTTTGACCAAACAACGTTTGACCAAACAACGTTTGACCAAACAACGTTTCACCAAAATAACGTTTCACCAAAATAACGTTTCGCCAAATGATCATTTGACCAAATGGTTCATTTCACCAAATAATCATTTGACCAAATGATCATTTCACCAAATAATCATTTGACCAAACTTGAGGTGAATCAATCACCTTTCAGAGCAGATCCGACCCGGCCGGATTAGGTTAGGTTAGTTTTTTTTTTTATATCCACAGAGGACAGGACAGGACAGGACAGGACAGGACAGGACAGGACAGGACAGGACAGGACAGGACAGGACAGGACAGGACAGGACAGGACAGGACATGACAGGACAGGACAGGACAGGACAGGACAGGACAGGACAGGACAGGACAGGACATGACAGGACAGGACAGGACAGGACAGGACAGGACAGGACAGGACAGGACAGACAGACAGGATAAGATAAAGATAGGATAAAGATAAGATACAGATAAGATAGATACATTTATTTTCATCTTCATCCTCATCCTCATCCTCATTCTTATCCTCATCCTCATCCTCTTCCTCATCCTCATCCTCATCCTCATCCTCATTCTTATCCTCATCCTCATCCTCATTCTTATCCTCTTCCTCATCCTCATCCTCATCCTCATCCTTATCCTCATCCTCATCCTCAACGTCATCCTCATCCTCATCCTCATCCTCTTCCTCTTCCTCTTCCTCATCCTCATCTTGAAATAACGTTTGGTTAAATGATCATTTGGTCAAATGATTATTTGGTGAAATGATCATTTGGTCAAATGATCATTTGGCGAAACGTTATTTTGGTGAAACGTTGTTTGGTCAAGTGATCATTTGGTCAAACGTTTTTTGGTCAAACAATAGTGAACCGGTCAATGCCATCTAGCGGTATGTATTCATGCCTACGTTTTCAAAATATATGAGCCATATTATGTATATATACACATTACAATAGTTGTGGGTCTCTATTATACTGCGTACTTTCACATTGCTCCAAATATTCACACTCCGAAATTTTCAGTTACTAAGTAGAAAAAAATATGATAAGTTTTTGGACCATAACTCCTTCAATTTTCATGCTATCATAATTTATAAAAACCATTGTAAAGGTAATTAAGAGAGCTACAACATCCTTTATTGCAATATATAGTAAAAAACCTTTTTCTAAAACGGTGAAGGGTTAAAGGGCTTAAGAGAGGCTGTGATTGCGCTGCCATGCGCTCTTTAAACAATCATATCTCCGTCAATTTTTGTTGGACAGAAAAAACAAAAAAACCAAATTGTTTGTCAGAAAAATACCTAAATTTTTAATCCGTACACTTTTATATGTGCGTCGTCATTTTTGAGATATTATGAAAATAAAGTGGGTTCTTTTAAAATTTGAAATTTTGTTTTTTTTTTTAATCGTGACTTTTTTGAAAAATATGTGTCCTGAAGCAGCCAAACTGATACTATCTATCACTCTTCATAATAAAGTTAATTCTAGGCGGAATACGATTAATTTTAATTTTGGTGGAAATGGCACTTATGAAACCCATTGATTTGAAAGAAAAAACATTAGATGCTCCTCTTATTTGCAATACAGCTCACTTATTTTACGTGCAAAAGACTTTTTATAGTGCTCATTTTAAAGCTTATTTCAAGCACTACAAAACCCTTTTGTATTAGAATGCATAAAATGCATCTGCTCGCCGCTAGATGGCATTGACCACATCGATTAAATTTCAGACATAATAAAAAACGGCTTTGATCTTTAATATCTAGCTTAATATTGCACTTACAATACTTTATAAAAAATCAAATTGTTCATTGTTTTACCTGCTACAATTTTGTTCTTTATAAAATTTTCGATAAAACGTATATTTTTGGAGATATTTGCAAAAAACCGATGAAAAACGTGACAAAATTGCGAATTTTCAATTGCCAATAACTTGAAAAGTATTGGATTTTTTGAAAAACTTTATAGATGGTTTTTTGCTTAAAATTAGGCCTTCTATCGATATCCGAGGTAATTTTCAAAAACAAATAATTCACCCCCGAGAAGGGTTGGCAACCACCCCCAGGGTGGTTGCGGAGTTCAAATCATTTTCACTTTTGAAGTTAAGGGTAAGATGAACCTAATTCCAAAATTGTATGCAATTCGGTTCACCGTAAAAAAAATCGGAGCCATAATGCTTCAATGACTGCACTATATGTATTTATATATTATTTATATTGTCGTCTAGTACCCATAGTACAAGCTTTGCTTAGTTTGGGACTAGGTCGATTTGTGTATGATTGTCCCATAATATTTATTTATTTATTATTTATTTAATACCTACTCGCAACACAATTTTTTAGTAACCGGGGAAAAACGATAAGTAAGTTTTTACAATCCTTTTGCGCGAGCGAAGCCACTGGAAAAGGCAAGTTAGTTATAAATATTTGACACCTCGTTCTTACCGTAACTTGCGAGCATGTCGACAAAGTCCTCCCTGCTTATGACATAGGTCTCCTTGTCGTGCGTGGCGAAGGTCCGGAACGCAGTGCGCACGCGCGCTATGTCGTCGCCGAACGCGGGCCGGTGGTTCAGGTAAAGCTTCACGAACTCTTCGAATTCCAACTCTGCGGATGGTGTGCGCTGGTATACCTTGAACTTCGCTTCGGTTAGCAGGTTCTCAACCTACAATTGCCAATATTTCAATGAAATCACACTATTATGATAAAAGCGAAAGTTTGTGAGTGTGTTTATGTGTATGTTACTTCTTTACGCTCAAACGGCTTGACCAATTTTGATAAATTTTGGTATGAAGGTAGCTGACACCCTGGGCTAATAGCCACATAAGCAACTTTTTATCCCGAAAAAATTTAAAAATTTAGTGTTCCCGTGGGATGAGCGGGTAACACGGCGCGGTGCAGCTAGTTGTTAAATAATATCTAGGAAAGTCGCCTATTTATCGGTTTTCTACCGGATACACTTTGGTGAGTGTGCACTAGGACTGCACGAATTAATTCCACCGTCTCCGTTCAGACAATACAACACTCGTCGCGGACTTGGACTCCACCCATATGTTGTCGATATACCATTGATACGTACGAAACGCTTTGCGGCTACTTTCCTTATGAGGACAGCTAAGGAATGGAACTCTCTTCCTGCGCACCTGTTCACCGATAAATATAACTTGGATCTCTTCAAGTCGAGAGTGAATAAGCATCTTCTAGCCAAGCATGCTCCATCTTAGGCCTTATTGTCACTTAACATCAGGTGCAATCAAGGTTAAATGCATGGCTATTTTGAATAAAAAAAAAAAAAACTAGCTTGAGAAACACACACGCACCGAACGCAAGAAAATCCATTTGAACTTTCACTGGTTTGGTGAGTCAACTTTGAAATACGATCTGGTACAGCCCCAGCCCGTTAAGTTGATAGTAAGTAGTCTACTCTAATCACTTGCCCTCATTCAGGCAGATGAGAAGATGCCCCTCGCACCATCGGGATCGTGGACGTAGCACAGCCTTGTGCATCTCTTGGATTCTTACCTCATACTCCGAGGGGAAAAACCCAAGAGCCCTCATAAGGTCCGGGAGCGAGTCAATAGGTATGACGTCTTTCACCGTCCGCCGTGCGGGGGAGAACGTGCCCTGGCACAGGATCTGGATGTAGTAGAACAGGTCGCGGATCTCCTGGAACAGCCAGCCGGGCCGCCCGTTCTCGATCAGGCAGTAGTACGGGTCGAGGTCGATGCCACCTTGCTGGGATGTGCTGTCCACTGATCTGAGAACCAACAATAACTCTCTTTCTAAATTAAAAAAAAAGTTTTAATCCTACAGGTAAGACCTTTATCATGGACCAAAAATTTAAGAATGCTAGTGATAACACTAGCATTATTAAATTTTTCATATATGTATAAACATATATGAAGTCTCTGGATGATATTTCAAGTGATTGGTCCATGCCTAGGTATACATAGACATATTAATTATGGGTTACTGAGCAATGGGCATGCAGAGCTTACCTATAGTTAGCAACCCACTGACACATGCATATGTCCTTCGCTCCTTGCGTGAATAGAATTCCTAGATCTTCGCGGTAACACATGTCAGTAATCTGTAAGAATTATTGAAATGATTCTAATAGCCCAAATATAATAGCAGAGATAAATATTGTCCGTCTCTTTCCTTTGCGAGGTGCGAGAAAGACGAGTGATGTTGTGCTTGTAAGTAGCTTGACAAATTTGTTCGTGATAGTGCCATGGTCAGCGGGAGATAGGGGAAGTGAGTGGGGGATCCTAATCAAACGGCCCCCGGCGTGCGGACCCTTCTTTTCACCACCACTGTATTTCGTCCCACGTCGCTGGCGGATCAAGAAGTGTCACGAATGAATGCCAAGCTATATAGTACGCTAACCCGACAAGTCGTCTGTCTTCCTTACCTGTATAGGATGTGCCAGTATCCCAACATGTTTCCAAGGGTTCCCGTCCAGTGGCATCTTCTGCAGCCCGATGATGTTCTTGGTGGCGAAGAGGATGTATTCCAGCACAGCCTCCTCCTCCTTCCTGGAGACCAGTTCTATCTTGAAGACGGGGCTCTCGAAGCGCGGCCCGAGCACCGTGGACAGCGTCATCGACGTTGCATAGTTCACGATCTTATACTTGAACTGTTGCATGGTAGTAATTCAAAGCGAGCCTTACATAAAACTCCCAGTTACCTGTCTCTATATGTAATTATGGATGTCTGGTATTATTATAATATTAATATTAAAAGCAATCGATTTAAGCGGAATCTATCCGCAAGTTTAGTAAACAAGAATATTTAAATAAAATTTGAACTTAAAAAAGCGTATTGTTAGAAATATCGAAAGAAAAATTCTAGCAAACAATAAAAAAAGTACCTCGTCATTGGCCACGAGAATCAGAGGCAGGTCGGTCCTCAAGCAGTTGTCGTCCACGTCCTTTGCCGTGGGCCACACTATCGCCGCGAGGGGCACTGCCGTCTGATCCACACGGTCCAGCCTGGATATCTCCAAGTGTTCTCCCGAACTGGCCCCTGCCGCACGGCCTTAAGTTAAAACTGGATAAAACTTGGAGGCACTGTTACATCTCGCTTAAGCAATCATAATACCGACGAACGACGGTAGCGTACGGACGTGTGATAGCGGAGTGTAAACAATATTTAATTATCGTATTACTAAATGTGTACAAAATGCGACGGCTGCAAGGCCGTTATTTACGACATTTCATACATGGAGTGTTCTGAGGAAGCTTGCAAGAAGCTTTATCATCTGACGTGTTTGGCAGTGACTGAGGAAGTGTTTCTGGAATATACACAGGAGTACAAAGAAACTTGGCGGTGCCCAGAATGTGTACGTACTATTCCGAAGCGAGGAAATTCTGATACGCCGGTGCGAGGAAGTTTTTTAATGAACAAAACATTTACACCTGTGCCGGCTGACCGCTTCGTTAATACCGAGCGCGGTAGTCAGCGTAATATTCCTGATCAGAATGAATCAGTCGTGGAGTATGACAACAAAACGGAGCGGCCAGATTACATGTTGGAGATCATATCAAGGTTACAGTGCGACACAAAAGAGTAGAAAATAAATGAGGGCACCACTTCCTTCGCAACTGTCACATTTTTGACGTAAAGTGCTTGAATATGGTAACAATTTTGTATGAAAAATTTTAGTTCTTTTTTCATCCGTTTTCTACTCTTTTGTGTCGGGCTGTAGATGAGCAAAGCAAACAGTATGCTATTCTTCAAAGTAGCTTCATCAAAACAGAAAATGAGTTAAAAGAATTAAGAAAAATAATGGAGGTAGTTCAAGAGAAGGCCAATAAATTAGAAGTAGTAGAAAACCAAATGAAGATTTTAATACAGAAAAATGAAATCTTGGAAAAACGTATTTTGGAGGAAAAATCTGTTCAGAAGAGCACTGTGAGTTTTGCAGAAAATAAATCAGCACAGGTATCATTTGTGGACGTTGTCAAGAAAAACAATGCAGGGGTAGATCAAAAAATAAACACACGAAGGGAGTGTGTGGCCACGAAACCCGCGCATTCGGAAGAACAAATACGGTTATTAAATACTGACGGTGATAATTTTACTGAGGTGAATCTGGTTAAGGAAACTGAGAAAACAGGACAGGAAGACGAGGGAAGCTGGACAATTGTGAAAAATAAAAAAAACAGATACCCTAATAGTGATGTCAAAAGAGGAGGAAATGCCACGGTGAATGAGATCAAAGGTCTGGAGAAAAATAAATATCTTCATGTGTGGCGACTACAAAAGGACACAAAGGAAGAAAGTCTAGAAAGTTATGTTAAAAACATATGCGGCACGGAAGTACCAGTGAAAGTGGATAAAATAAAGCACAAAACTGAGAGAGATTAGGTATGCTTCTTTTATAATAGGAGTTCCAGAGAGTAAATATGACTTATTGTGCCAACAGGAAAACTGGCCAATAAACGTTGAGTTCTGCGAATGGGTGTAGTTTCGTAGACCACAAAAATCCTAAGTCGCCGAATAGCTGTAATATTGATTTATATTATCAAAACGTTAGAGGTTTACGGACGAAATTGGACACAATTTCTACGAATTTATTATCTGTTGACGCTGATTTAATAGCCATTACCGAAACAGGATTAAACGAATCAATTTATGACACAGAAATAATCCCGGCTGGTTATAGAATTATACGTTGTGATCGAGCGGACGGGCGTAAGCAGGGCGGCGCGTGTCTTGTGGCCACACCGCGACTCGAGCTGCGACGAGTGCCGGAGCCTAGTAACGTGAATATTGACGATCATGTTTTTGAACTAGTCTGTGCCGCAGTGTATTTACGTAATAGGTTTTTGTTTCTTATCTTGGTCGTTTACATACCACCAAACAGTAGTGACAATGAATACATGTTATTATTTAGACTGATCGAAGAATATTGTAATAACTATAGCGAAGTAATAGTGGTTGGCGACTTTAATCTACATTCCGGGTCAACGAGTATAAGTAGTTACTATAATTTTTTTCTGAGTTATTGTGGATTTACTCAATATAACGGGATAAGTAATTGTAATGGTCGTTGTTTAGATCTAGTATTATGTACACTGGCGGAGGCGGAGGCGGTGGCGGTGAGCGCGGCGGAGGTCCCGCTAGTACCCGTGGACGCGCACCACCCCACCCGCCGCTGACGGTGCGCGTGCGCCCGCGCTCGCGCCCGCTCGCCGCCGCCGCTACCGGTGACGAGGTGCAGATGCCGAGCGCAGCTATATCTAACTCTCATACTGGGTGGAATTTTTACAAAGCTGACTTTCAATTATTATACTCTAAGATAGCGACTATAGATTGGGCACCTATATATGATTTAGATTTGGAAAATAGCCTAAATTACTTCTATGACACATTTAACGCTTTAATAGACGATTGCGTTCCGAAGAAAAGTCGTGTCTCCAAATGTTCTAAGTTTGTTTATCCCGAGTGGTATACGAAGAATATTATTAGTGACATAAAACTTAAAGCCATGCTTCATAAGAATTATAAAAATAGCGGATTAAAAACAGATTACGAAGCGTTCGCTCAGTGCAGGGCCCGAGTAAAGATCGCGATCCAGCAGGCGCACGACCAATACCGAGATCGTATACAGAGTCACATGCTAAAGGACCCGAAATCCTTTTGGACTTATATGAAGTCCAAAAGGACTAATAAAAGCCCACATAAGATTTCGGTAAATGGGGAATCAGTGTCAGGGGACAGAGTTGCCAAAGAGTTCGCCAAGTATTTTCACTCTGTGTATAGCCCAGACAAGCCAAAATTGAATGTGAATAGGGCAGTACTCGACGCGGGTGGAGAAAACGGGGCGGCGCGTATTCACGTCGATAGCCTTGGAAAGGAGGATGTATTACGCGCCCTTAAACAACTCAAACCTAAAAAATCACCAGGTCCAGATGGTATCCCGCCGTACATAATTAGGGACTGTAGGATGGTGCTGGTTGAGCCCCTGCTGCATATTTTTAATCTATGTCACAAAAGAATTATATCCCGATAGATGGAAAATAACTCGAGTCATACCTGTTCCAAAAGGAGGACCTGGAATCAAAGTAGAAGAGTATCGACCGGTGGCCGTTCTGTCGACACCGGCAAAGGTATTTGAATCGGCTATATACAGAAATTTATATCAGCAAGTGAACTCGCAGCTCGATGATGCGCAGCACGGTTTTCGTCCGGCAAGAAGTACAGCCACCAACCTCCTCAGTCACGTAGCCGGTTTAATACCTGCAGTGGACAGTGGTGGGCAGGCCGATGCTGCGCACTTTGACTTCAAAAAAGCATTCGACTTAGTCGATAATGACGTGTTATTAAAAAAGTTGGCAGGTTTTGGCTTCACTCCGCATTTGCTTAATTTTTTTTCAGCGTACATGAGTAATAGGCAGCAATTTGTAGATTATGAGGGATTCCGATCCGATCCATATGAAACTAGATCTGGCGTGAGTCAGGGAAGTAATCTAGGACCTTTAGAGTTTTTATTAATGATAAATGATTTACCGAAAGTTGTAAAACATGCAAAAAGCTTATTATTTGCCGACGATCTTAAGTTGTCCATGACAATAAATTGTGTGGAAGACTGCTTGAAATTACAGGCAGATATAGACAGGGTAGTACTTTGGAGTAGGGAAAACCTGTTGCAGTTTAACACCGCAAAATGTATGGTTATTTCATTTTCACGGTCACGCACTCCCATACAGTATAATTATATGGTGGACGGAATGCCGATTGGGAGGGTCACGGAGGTGAGAGACCTGGGAGTCCATTTTACCACTGAGCTAACGTTTCGCAATCATGTCACTTACATATGTAAAAAAGCATTTCGGAATCTAGGCTTTGTACTCAGGATGGCTAACAGCTTCACAAATATGAAGGCTATTCAGGCATTGTATAATGCATTAGTGAGAAGCCAGTTAGAATGTAACTCGGAAATCTGGGCACCGCACGAAGCAAAGTACAATGTCATGTTAGAACGAATTCAAAATAAGTTTATTAGATATATGTACAAGAGGCAATACGGAGTCTATCCTTTTTACCCGTTAATGTATCCGACATTGTTTATTTTAGGCATGGTCGGATATAATCAGCTAAAAGTCAGGAGGGATTTGTCACTTGTGACATATATCTTTAAATTAATTCGAGGAAAACTTTTTAATCCCGATATATTGAGCATGGTGGGAGTAGTCGTCCCTCGCCGGGGCGGGGTGCGGCCGAGCCGGCGGCCGGCGCTGCTGGCGGTGCCGCGCGCGCGCACGAGGCTGGGGCGGGAGGCACCGCTGATGCGAGCACTTCACACATTGAACCTCATTGCCACCGATTTAGACATATTTTATTGTCATATAAATGAATTTACTAAGTTAGCCTTGTATAAAATATGTTACTTTAATTAAGTTATCTTTTGCTACATTGTCGCATTGGGTTTATCCTGTTATGACTATTGTAGATGTGGAAAAAAAAAAAAAAAATTAAAATAAAAAAAAAAAATGAATTGAATTAGCCGCATGAGATGAATAAAATGTAAATGCAGCAGGTGACGGTATTAGTTGGGTAATATTCTGAATATTCTGATGGACAGCACCGGCAATCCTGTAGATAGAGTCAGACTACGCTAACTCTTTCACGTCTTCTTCTTCCAGGTCTGATTCTAAGGAAATCGATCACTTAGCATTGGATAAAGCAAGGAGGTATAACAAATTACCTTCTTTTGAAGTTTGCTCTTTTCTTAATGTTACTAATACTAACCAATATTATATTCGACTAGCATCCTGTCCGCGCCCAGAGATAGCAACTTGTAGTGCCCGTCGGGGTTCCTCGCGGGCGTGAACAGCACCGTAGTGATGTCCTTGTAGTGAGCGCGGTGTTTACCAACAAAAGCCCACTGTAGCTTCACGCAGTCGTACATGTACACGCAGACGGTGTAGCCGGCATCCTGGAACAGTTCTGTAGTGAAATATTAACACACCAAATATACTAAGCTGGAAAAAACATTTTCTGGAAGTGCGAAATTCATACATTTGAAGGCAAAAAAAAAAAACTTTTAACAATGTGAATAGCAGGAGTAGAAGGGTCATATCAAGTTTCTGCCCAGGTTATGAAAAGGCATCGATCTGGAGCTGATCAACCATAACTTGATTAAATGACTACTTCCAAACCCTGTTTGGTTCTATGGATGACTGGTAGAAAGTGCAATTTTTAGCATCAAGTCCACCCTTTGTACCCTAGGTACTCATTCGGGCGTTATGATGGTAGTTATGATGCGTTTATCAAGCGATATATAAATGCCAAAGTATTTGTCTGTAAAAGCTAATATGGTTGCATAGTAGGTAAACTGATATTAATCCAGTGACGAATGATAAATCCTGACAAAAACACTCGCCATAGACAAAGAGAAGATAAAATTTGGCTCTCAAACTAGTGACGTTTTAAGTCTTATATTGTTAAGACTAATCAAGTTTGTTCCAGACACAGACAAAAAGCTGTGCATTGGAAGGTCAACATAACGCTCAAACAGATTATTTATTTACCGCTTATCCACCACATATCTTAAAACGAAATTTATTACCATCGTAAGCCTCGACTTTTTTCACGAAAATTTCATCACTTTGTAAATGTCATAATGAAAGCAACCATCATCATAGGCCCCCAGCCCGACTAGCACAACTATGCTTCGCGACCGTTTTGCGCGGCATAACGTCACCTGCCACTCTCTCACAGCTGCACAGAAAGAGATAGATAAATATCTCGGTCAAGAGTCGCATGTCACAGTTGTGCTAAAGGTGTTGGACTATGCAATAATTTAAATAAATAAATAACTTACTGAAACAGCTAGTGTCAAAGAGTCACAGCTGTAAGCGATCTCTTTTATGGCGTGTGTCGAATCGTGGAACGGGGGATTCGTCAGGATATTGATGGTGACCGGATCCAGGAACAACAGTTGCCCGGTGTTCAGTCCACAGGCAAGGTGCAATCCTGCATCAGATTATGACAATGTCTGTGGAAATGGGCAGTCACACTTGGTAATGTATATTAAAAGCGAAAACGGGCGGAGAACATGACAGATTTCGGGGGCAGAAACATAAATGGCTGCATTTATTGGAATCATCAGAATATGACAGAAAAATAGACAGTCTCAACCATTAGGTACAATACAATACGGATCAAGGACTAACCGACATACTGTACAAATAGCTCCATGCTACACAAATTATTCTCACAATCATATTTCATCACAATCACAATCTCATTTTTCACATACCGGAAGGAGCATACTTCAGACAGGTCACCGATAGCTCCGGCCTAAAGACCTCGTTGTAGTTCTTTACAGAGTCACATTTCGGCAGCACGGTGACTGTGTAATGCTCCCTCAGGTCTAGCCGCGCGAACATCTTGTGCTGCGAGAAGTTGATCAGGTCGATCACGCCGTCAGCGAAGCCTCTGCACACGAAGGGTCTGTGAAATTGAAATGCGTATTTTGTTTTTTCCAAACATTAAATTCAGACAAATTTTCTTAAGACGCTCGTAACGTTAGGTTCGTGTCAGGTCTAAAGTGATGATGAAAATTTGTTCGATCTATAACTGAATTGCAGATTTGATATATTTAAAATGGATCTCGGCTATTTACCTGGACAAACGCTCGTTCAGAATCTAGGGTCAGTGGTCAGTGTCGGTCCAAGAAAATATAAATAGTAGGTACTCACTTTTCCGGGTGCACTGTGACTGATAGAGCTGGTGAAATTTTGTAGTCCATAATCGTGGCCATTTTTTCCGTAACAAAATCTACAAAACCAATTCCTTGATTCCAAGTGCCTGCAAAGAAAGTAATAAGTTAAGTTTTAATTTCACCATTAAAACCGCCAAGATATCGATCGCGTGATTCAGAAAATAAAAACAGAACCAATACTATGGAGAACTTTGAATCCCAAGATATTGGCGAACGATAGATTTTGGTTGTTATTTTCGAACAACTTAAATAAAGTCTTCGTGGACTATCGGCTCTTCGATAAATCGAAACCCATTATTGAAAATTCCATTCCTTTGGTTATTGTGAAGCATTGTCTAGTTCTCAAACCTCGATCCTATTACGGTAAGTGAACTCACTGACGATGAAGTCTCGAACGAGGAAGGGCTTGCCGCTGGTTGTGGCGTCGATGGGTAGTTTCTTCTTGATCAGCTTCTGCCGGATAGCGCCTGTCACGGGGTCTATTTCGGTGGCTACCTTCTCCCAGCAAAGACATTTCTTAGGGTTTTTGCCTAAAACATCGAACCCTTGGTTAAGTAGTGGATAGTGGAAGCATAACGTGGGTAAGCTCAATCGGAACCAAATTTAAACTAAAAGTTTTTATGTCAAGTTGAAAGTGAAAGCACGAGTGATATCTGACCCTAAGCAAGAAGAGTGTGCAATTATCGTAATATGCCTACTTGCAACTTATTTGACTTTTGCAATTTTATTAACTATACATTTATAAATGTCAAAATACCCTACTGTTAACCACACTTGACAAATAGATGAGAAATTGCAATTTGGCTGAGGAGGAACAGGAACTAACATTTAGGATCGAAGATCTTGTAGCTCCGCGGGGAAATGTTGAAACTGAGAGAACGAACACGGTCGACGGACAGTCCTCCCATCCAGTGGAGAAGTTTCAGCTGCTCGTCGTAGAAGCGGAGCTGACCAGAGTTGTTACCTGTCACTATCACACTGAGGAAAAAACGAATAGTGGTGGTAAATAATATCAATTTTGGATCGCTAAAAGTCCAAAATTACTAATTAGTTCTCTGGAAATAATAATCGCTATGTTTCCACGTGCTTGATCATCATCAAGATTTACCATCGTAAAACACTTTTGATTATTGCATGCTAGATAAATGAAAGAACACGTAGAATATATTTCTCGGTACTACTAACCCATCGATACTTTTAATATCATTGATTTTGCTCTCTTCTAACTTCATCGCTTTAACGAACTTTAAATGTTCGTAACTCTTCGGCTCTATACTTTCCTGGTACTCGATGGTGTACCCGTTCACGTGTATTGCACCCTTATGGGTTCCCACCAGGACTTGGGCGGTGTTGCACACGAAAGCAAAGCAGGTTAGCGATCCAAACGCAAGGTTTATTTCAGGCTTTTTCTCAATCATTCTGATTTTCAGCTCATACTCGTCAGTTTCTTTTATCAGGCCTCTTTCCATAACGAACACTTTCTAGAACGACAATGATGAAGGATATATATAGTCTCGAAGTCAAAGGTCTGACTCTAGTAGCAAATGGGCTCGGTAAAGGTTGAAATAATTTTATACATCCTACAGCGAATGTATTACCATATAAATAAACTACTCGTAGGCTTTCCCTATGACGACCTTCAATGGTCAAAAGGTTACATTGCACATTTTGTGAGAATTAATTGTGAAAATTCGTAGCCCTCTACAAAATAATGCAACAAATACTATAATGGCTAAAGCGCTCTGATAAATAACAAAAATTCATACGTATACTGTAGAAAACCAACCTGAGATACGCCAATCCAAATATCACTTTTGGTCATGAGTAAAAACTGCCAAGTATTATCAGGATTGAATTCCATTTTCAATACTCCATCTTTAGGAATGTCGACGTCAAGGGCCGCTGTAAACATAAGATACCTTTAGTTTACTTTAGGCTGGGTTAAAACTTGAGACTAAATGCCATATAAACTTGATAGATTATCCTAAGAGTAAACCATAATCTATGTTGGTTAAATCAAGCCTATGTTATATTTCGACTAATTCCTCAAAAAGATAAATAATAAGTAGAGATAGAGATCTGAAAGACAAAATAAATGATTAGAAATTAGAAGTAATATTAAACAGTCGCACCATGAGGTTCATCCTGTCCCGACGACCAAATCCACCAATATATCGCGGTTTTGTCGTGGTACCCCAGAGTCAGCAAGAACTTTGCATCCGCACTCATGGCAACCTTCGACACCCGCATGGAACTACCATGGGGCAGGAAGTAGGTCTTGCTAGGGAAGTAGTCCTCGCTGTCCCAGATGGTTATGAGGTTCTCGGGGCCGCAGTCAGAGGTCACCAGCCATTTGCCGTCGCTGTCTGACGCAATTGAATTCACCATGTGTCTCTGGAAGTACAAGTTCTCTGTACTTTGTAAAGAAATCGGTACTATTTATCTTCCATGGTGTGATTACTAGCGAGTAGCGACCCTTGTTCTGCAAATACTTGGGCTATTTTATTTTGTTAAAATTAAACGTTACTAACGTTATGTGTTTGTGTAGGTATGTTTGTTCAGCCAATGCCTACGTAAGTCTAAAAAACTGAACGTCGAATTTGTTGTCTGCTAATAACTATTTCTTTCAGGCTTCAGCCGTGCTTGTAGGTCCATCGGAGGTTCTGTAAATATTGTCTAAAATTTTAATGACCCATACTCACATGTCCTTGCAAGATCCTCATCTGGTTGGTGGTCCAGTTGTACAGCACGCCGCAGTTACACGCAGCGTAGAACGCGGTCGTGCTGCCGTTCACATTCAGGTTGATCACGCCTGCCTTCGGGTTCCAACCGGTAATCCAGCGAAGGCTCTGGATACAGAATAAACCAATATTCATACAAAGTTCTAGCCCCTAAGAAAAACTGCGATCTGCTGCAGTAGGTAAGCCGGGCTTCTTGCTTTACTGGAACAGGATCCTGCATCTGGGAATGGGGTTCTATGAACGCCACGCCACTGCTTGCTATTATTTTCTAGCCGCGGACAAGCCGTCGTCAGCGCATCTGCGCTAACCTGAAAACCTAATGCATTTTTCTTTTTGATGTTCTTTAACAGTAGGTCCATTCATTGTGCTTTTCGCGCTGATACTGTAAGTATAACTCGTCGGAAATATCTATTATCTATGGACCAGAAACTATGACGTCATTAAGGTACGACGCTAGCGATCTATCGCTTTCCAGCATGCTTCAAAGGAAATTTCTGACGGGTTGTATATTAACCTACGCTAAAAAAGGCCTAAGGCTTATAGTGGTAATCCGTTGTCACTGTTCCTGGTCCAGTTCATGCGCACGTCGCGTCGGGAAGCGACTAGTACTACTCCCGGGGTTTATTACAAATTACAAATAAAGCACAATCACAAAAGGTAATGGTTAATGATGGTAGTCGAGCAGCTCCGAAGCGCGCCTCCAGATTTGCAAGAGATATGCTGTACAGCCGTTTGGAATCGCCACTGTCCTTGAACCTAGTCGGCCACTCGTCTGGAGGTGATTGCTACGAATGAAGTAGGTACACTTACAAAAGGCGATGGCTTATGATGGTAGTCCGACAGCTCCCCAGCGTGCTTCCGGATTTGCGATAGAGACAGGCTATACAGCCGTTTCGAGTCGTCACTGGCCCTGGCCGGCCGCACGTCCGGAAGAGACTGGTATTTCTCTCGGTGTTCATCTTTTTTTTCACTGCTCATGTTGTGCAGAGCAGAAGCCTGGATATTATAGTCTTACTCAATTCACCTGAGATTTGATCTCTGTTTATAACTCGTAATAGTGTATTAAAATATTATTGTCGTGTATAATATGACATTTATTTGATAGATGACACTAAGGAGGATATATATATAACTTCCGGTAAGAAAAAGGGTGTTCTGTAAAAGTTTTACTATGTATTTGTATGTTTGTCTGGTGTCTATGCCGTCATACATTTTGTGTACCTAATAGCTCGTAAACGGATAGATTGAATATTTTTTTTGCTTGGATGGGTGAATGTAAATGATACTCTGTATCAAAATCTGGGTGCCTAACTAGAAATTTATATAGAGACATTAAAGGGTATCAAATTGGAATCTCTCAGTCCCTATCGTACCTTTTAAGACATTCACAGTAGAAAACGAGAGATGAGATTTCTTTATAGACTAACACAGGGACCAGTTGTTACTTATTGCTATTGGTATTTAGTATAAAAATCAAAACAATATTACGACCATGGCCTTAAGGACAATAACAATCCGTTCGGGCCTACTATCTACAGTCAAAGGTCGGGACTCGTGACGCATGCATACCAGTTCTTTGTGTCCCGCCACGATGCGAACACGTCTGCTGGTCTGTCTGTCCATCTGTTTGGCCCAGGGTGCGGTGGGGACGAGCGAGACGATCTATGTGGAGCAAGTCGGGCCTACCGCCGCTGAGGTCAGTGCTATCTGGGGTTAATCATGTTTGGGTTCATTCATAATCAATATGGGACATACGTTAAATACCTATAAGTAAAACACGCTAGTGCTTTATCAGAACACTATATTACTTATTCGCGTATACATTTCATTTGTTTAATTACCTCGACGCTTCCGATGTCTCATTAGGATCCTTGGTCTCGGAAGGATCAATGCGATTTAAAACAGGTTTGTTGTGATAGCACGATAGATGCTGTTGCTTGTTGTGATTCTACTACTTAACATGTTGCATCGAAATGCAAACATAATGACTTCGATGAAAACAAAGGGAATGAGACGATGCCATAATTATAGCCCGTTACGCGTTGCCGCGATATGTCTATGTCGACATTTTAAGCACATTTGTAATACTTCGGTGACGGCTGGAAGACTGAAGTTTTTTTTTACATTATCTCGGGACCAATATTTGGGTTTGCTCTGATGACTGACCTTTATTTTTTTAGCTATCGTTCATGAAACGCTTCGGCTACCTGCCGGAAGAGGGCGACAGCGGCGAGTTCTCGTACACACCGCACTCGGTCGCTGAGGCTGTTCGGCGGATGCAGATCTTCGCCGGTCTCCCGGCCACCGGCGTGCTCGACCAGAGCACTAAGCAAGTACGTATGTGTCAGTGCGTCAGACTACTTGCTGTTGGAACTTGGAATCGCTTCCGCCAATAGCGTTCCCCTTCTTGTTTTTAGTTGTTAAAGAAAAAACGATGTGGCGTGAAAGACATCATTACCGTGCCATCGCGGAGTCGTCGGTACGTCGCGCAACAAGGGTGGACCAAGAGACACATCACTTACAGGTAGGTAGGTACACTTACACTTGCTACCTACATATAATCAATAGCTATATCGATCATTTTAGAAGCTTTAATAAGATTTATCTGAATATTTCCTTGTTTTAAAGGGTAGTGAACGGATCCAGAACGCTAGAAAAAAGTCGAGTTGAGGAACAGCTCGCGGCCGCATTTGCGATATGGGCGCCACACGCGGGGCTCACCTTCACTCCGCTGGACGCGGGGAAGGCTGACATCGAGGTCTCCTTCGTGACCTGGGACCATGGGGACGGGTGAGTCTATGTTTTACCGACAGGATAAGAGGAAAGATAACGTTGAAATATATTCGTGACGTGAATCGATCAGATACTAGGTACCCTTACCATGACGAGTTGACGACGCGGTTGGCTTGGTTGGTAGACACCTGCCTACTGAGCCGGCGGTCCTGGGTTCGAATCCCGGCCGGGGCAATCATTTGTGAGATGAACTCGAATATTTGTTCCTGCATGGGTCATGGATGTTATCTATATATGTATTTATATTAATATTTATATCGTCGTCTAGTACCCATAGTACAAGCTTTGCTTAGTTTGGGACTAGGTCGATTTGTGTATGATTGTCCCTTAATATTTATTTATAAGTTGACGTGACTACTCGCTATCGACAGCGTAAAAGATTTCTACGGAGAATAACACAGCGGTTACTTTGAAGAACTAAAATTCTGCATACAAGTCGTTTACGGAGTTGTTAGCAAGTACTGTTACTGTAAACTCATGGTAAGGGTATTGGTGACTTTGGTTGGGACCCATTATTGTCCAGTAGGTAGTGGGTGTCTATGAACATGAAGATATATTCTTCTGTCCCAGTTCCCCGTTCGATGGCCCCGGGCAAGTCGTAGCCCACGCTTTCTGCCCGCCGCACGGCGCCATGCATTTCGACGACGACGAGGTGTGGGGCGACGACAGCTCGTCCGTTGACCTGGACTCGGAGTCGACGGACCTGTTCGCGGCGGCGGTGCACGAGATCGGACACGCGCTGGGACTCGCGCACTCGGATGTGCGCGCCTCTGTCATGTTCCCGTACTACCGGGCCAGGGTCGACAGCCTGTACGAGGATGATATACTTGGCATGAAGGCGCTCTATCCTACTGACGATACGCAGCTAGGTAACTAGCTAAAAAATACTATTTGCTGCTCTTACTCATATAGCTGACGCAGAACGGCTTACAATTTGCGTCACGGAAAGCATGTCTCTGAATAGTTATTTTCAATTTTCACTTGAACCCTCACGGCCCATGTAATTCGTTAGAAATTAAAAAACAATAATTGCCACGGTAGTAACTAACTTCGGAGACGCAAACCTACATAATGCGTATCCCTGGATCATAATCATAAACATCCTTCCATTAGTCCCAGCCTCGCAGCAGCGAAGTTCGAGCTCCGGGGCCGGGCCGACCGAGAGCCCACACGCGCCGAGGTACTCGCTGGACCCGGGGAGTACGGAGGAGGAGGATGACATCCCCGATCTGTGCTACACCAACTACGATACCATCCAGGTGTTGCAGGGGAAGATCTACGTGTTTGAAGAAGAGGTACGCCAAAAAACAAAAAATAGACTTTATTTTAAAAATATGATCTTTGCCTCTGCGCTGCAAGCAATGTTGATTCCTTCCGTTTTTTTAGCTGAGTTGGATTCAGAGAACCGTGAACTGAGTTGTTTGAAAACTCCTTTGACCACCACACGATAGCCTTTTGGAACGTGTGCTGATGTGCTCGGTGTGGGCGTAGCGCCGTTAGAATCACAAACCAATCATAAAACAATACAAATCTAGACATAGCTACACTGTAGCGGCAGTTTTGTTTCAGTGGATGTGGGTGTTGAGCGAGCGGAAGGTGATCGACCCGGGCTACCCAAAGCGATTCCACGATGTGTTCGTGGGGCTGCCGGAACACGTCACCGGCATCCGCACCATCTACGAGAAACTCAACGGGAACATCGTCATATTCTCGGGTAGGTGCTCCAGTGAATGTGGGTGCAGAGCTGAGCGAGCGGAAGATATTCGACTGTGGCTACCTGAACCGATTCCACGAAGTGTTCGTGGGGCTGCCGGAGGGTTACCCTCATCTGGCAGAATAATATTGGTCAGAAATACACTTCGCATAACACGTTTCGCAGAAACACTTTCGGTCGAATGGTAAGATGGCATAAAGGTATAATTGGCATTACTACTACCTCGCATACGACACATTTTGCAGCACATTGTTTTGTAGAATATCTCTTTGGCCGACTTAGGTTTAGCATAATTTTATGTACCATAATAATCCTATAGCATACGATTTCAATAGCATAATTATTTTCTACTAGCAGAAAAGTGCGTTAAGTAAACTTTACGTAGTAGAATGTAAGTACCGTTAGGTACGACGACGAGCGGTTCGAGGAGCAGTGTTAGGTATCTTGCCGCCGCGGGGCAACTGCCACTAAATTTTTAATCACAACAATTGTAATGCATAAATTAGGTCCTAATTCCACCTTAGGGCAGGTCTAACTTAGATTAGGTTAGGTACGACGACGAGCGAAGCGAGGAGGAGTGTTAGGTTGAACTAAGACCCTAACGAGTGAGCGAAGCGAGCGAGCCGTGCGGCATCGGCCGGCGACCATACCACTCCATGGACAAAATGTGTAATCACAACAATTTGTAATGCATCAATTAGGTACTGATTGCACCTTAGGGCAGGTCCGACTTGGATTAAGTTAGGTACGACGACGAGCGAAGCGAGGAGGAGTGTTAGGTTGAACTGAGACCCTAACGAGCGAGCGAAGCGAGCGAGCCGCGCGGCATCGG
Source organism: Apotomis betuletana (assembly GCA_932273695.1). NCBI lineage: Eukaryota > Metazoa > Arthropoda > Insecta > Lepidoptera > Tortricidae > Apotomis > Apotomis betuletana. The sequence continues at coordinate 2,992,301 of OW026305.1, forward strand.
CCAGCTACCATACGACTCCATGGACAAAATGTGTAATCACAACAATTTGTAATGCATAAATTAGGTACTGATTGCACCTTAGGGCAGGTCCAACTTGGATTAGGTTAGGTACGACGACGAGCGAAGCGAGGAGGAGTGTTAGGTTGAACTGAGACCCTAACGAGCGAGCGAAGCAAGCGAGCCGCGCGGCATCGGCCAGCTACCATACCACTCCATGGACAAAATGTGTAATCACAACAATTTGTAATGTATAAATTAGGTACTGATCGCATCTTAGGGCAGGTCCGACTTGGATTAGGTAAGGTATTCCGCATATGTCCTGTACAACAAGATAAGACAATGAAGTCTATCTTGAAATGAAATGGTATTCGGCTTGACAACTTTATGCCGCCTAAAATATTATGCAAAAAAATTATCTGCGAAAGTACTATTCGTTTAGAAGACTGTTATGCTCATCAACATTATGCCAATATAAGATTCGGTATTATAAAAATCTGCGAAATGATTTATGCCAAAGCATACTCTGCGTAAGATGTTTCTGCCAAACGTTACTTCTGCCAAGTATCGTTATGCAAAACAAATATATGTCAAAAAAGTTTCTACAAGATAATAGTGAACCGCTGCCGGAACATGTCACCGGCACCCGCGCCATTTACGAGAAGCGGAACGGGAACATCGTCATATTCTCAGGCAGGTCGCAGCTTTAGCAATTAGTTATAGTACCCAATTTTGGATTACATAAGATCCATCATTATTTTACTGTAGGTATTGTATAGGGGTGCGTAACGATGGCTATAACAACTTTTGATATAATTTCAGTCGGTATAACGCTCATTTGATATAATGATTGAATGATATAACAACACTTAATATATCAACATTTGATATAATTATTGTTTCATATACTGATCATTTTATCGAATAACATTTAATATAACATTCTTTTAGTATAATGCATATTTCGTCTAATGAATTTATGGTATAACGTTTATTTTATCTAACGTTCAAATGGCATAACGTATAGGGTATAGAGAAGTAGGGGGGCGGGGGGCGGAGCCCCCACAGGGGGGCTCGGGGGGCAAAGCCCCCCGCATTAAAAAAAAACTTAAACCGAAAGTTCAAGAGAAACGTAGGTTAGGTTAGGTTAGGATAGAAAAAAAAAGGAAAAAAGAGGGGAAAAAAGGAAAAAAGTGGCAAAAAAAAAAAAAAATGTAATAGATTCATGGTTAGGTACGACGACGAGCGAAATTATACCAAATGTTGTTATACCAAATGTTGTTATACCAATTGTTGTTATACCAAATGTTGTTATACCAAATGTTGTTATACCAAATGTTGTTATACCAAATGTTGTTATACCAAATGTTGTTATACCAAATGTTGTTATACCATATAAAATTATACGAAATGTTGTTATACCAAATGTTGTTATACCATATGATGGTTATAGGAAATAAGTTTTATACCAAATGATAACTATACGAAATAAAAATAGATATTTTGAAATTATACCAAACGTTTATTATATCAAATGAGTCATTATACCAAATGTTGTTATACCAAATGTTGTTATATCAAACATACTTATACCATTTATTTTTATATCGATCATTACACACCCATTGTATAGGTGACAAGTGGGCGTTTGGCCACGACAGCGATTTTATTTTTAATTCTGCCTGACCAGAAATATATGAGGATGCGCCATATTGCGGAATTTCACTGGAACTAATTTCTTACACTGGCAATGATTTTATGATGGTTGTCAACAATGTCAATGTCATTCGTGCTGGTTTCTTTAAAAGACAAATATTTAAAAATACCCAACGAAAATGCCGAAAACCATCCACAGTCGTGAACGTGATATTATAAATAAAGTGTACACGTGTCTTCTACACAAAAAACAGTCGGCAAAAGAGTGCATTCCATTAAAATAATATTACGAGATTACCATAGGAACTGACAGGTATTTAAACAGAGGTCATTATAGTGTGTTGCGATTGGTTGCAAAATTGTTGCCATATAAATCTTGTAAATTGCGCCCTCTTGACAATCCTCATATATTTCTGGTCAGGCTTTATATGTTTGATTGGGATCCCCAAGTGATGCATCGTGTGTTGCCAGTAAAATATATTAGGCTAAATAAAATAATACAATTTGAATACTTGGAAATAATGTTTTAGAACGAACTTAATTCTCCGAGTCTGCTAAGTGACTTTGTTTCAGCTTCGCAAAAAAAAAATCTTATGATTCCCGGCTGTTCTTGCCTTCAGGCCACATTTCTCAACCGATTCCCATGAAATTTGTGAGTACGTTCCAACGTAAATAGTTTTTTTTTGTAGGGTTCTACTAGTACTAGTTATTTTTATTTCATCTTCAGAAAAATTAACCCTTAAACGCTCTTTTTCAGGCAAGCAGTATTGGGAGTTCGGGTCAAACTTCCGCTTCATTAAGCGCGGGCGCCTGCGCGACTACGGCCTGCCCGGCCGCCTGGAGGAGCTGACTACGGTGTTCCTGTCCAACTACAACAATAAGACGTATCTCATTGACTACGAGCGCTTCTGGCGGTTCGATGAGGATACTTGGACTATGGACAAAGGGTGAGAACTGACTTGTCATCCTAAATTTTCGAAGTAGAATCTAACACACACACACACGCACGCGCGCGCACTCGCACATACACACAAGCGCGCACGAACGCACACACACGTCCATTTATTAGGGTTCCGTACCCAAAGGGTAACAACGGGACCCTAGTACTGGGACTTCGCTGTCCGTCCGTCCGTCGGTATGTCACCAGGCTGTATCTCAAGAACGGTGATAGCTAGACAGTTGAAACTTTCACAGATGATGTATTTCTATTGCCGCTATAACAACAAATACTAAAAATAAGATAAAATAAATATTTAATGGGGGCTCCTATACAACAAACCTGTAGTAGATTATGGTACGGAACCCTTCATGCGCGAGTCGGACTCGCAGTTGCCCAATTTTTGTATTTATTATTTACACGTTTAATATTCACAGGTACCCGAAAGGCATGTCAGCATGGAGAGATCTACCGTATCCCGTAGATTCTGCTATCATTTGGAAAGGAGGTTAGTAGCGTCCCGTTCGAAGAATCATATGCCGCGTACCTAATTCATAGAATAATTATTGATATTACAAAATTTCACACTCACCTAAGAAAAAGTGTACGTGTCAAAATAAGCTGCTGTGTGTATGCTTAGATCTTTAAAACTACGCAACGGATTTTGATGCGGTTTTTTAATAGATAGAGTGATTCAAGAGGAAAATAATACATGCATAATTTATCAGCATTGCACCCGTACGAAGCCGGGGCGGGTCGCTAGCTCGCTAGTTTATTATAAATTAGGGTATGTTTATTAATAAATGGGGTCACGATCCTCAACACTTGACTTAAGGGATGATTATAGGTACTGTGTTGTTGTTGTTGCAGATACCTACTTCTTCCGCGGGCCGCGTTTCTGGCGCTTCGACAACACGGAGATCCACGCGCACCCCTACTACCCGCTCTTCACGGCGCAGATCTGGTTCCCGTGCGCGCACACCGCCGACATGGAGCGCTACACTAAGAACGAAGACTAGATGGCGCCACTTGACGCTCCGTTACCTTAAAATCCGTCATAATAATGCTAAATAAAAAAATATAATCGTCGAAGGTACATGCCTACTTCTTGTTCAGGTCGCGTTTCTTACAGTCCCACGTTCTACAACGCGGTGATCCATGCGCGAGCGCGACGCTTCTAGAGTCAAACCACGCTAACTCTTCCAAGCAAATGAACTGTCAAACCATACACGCCGGCGACACGGCGACGCCGGTTTGGCTCGGTTTGTAGACACCTGCCTACTGAGCCGGCGGTCCCGGGTTCGAATCCCGGCCAGGGCAAATATTTGTGTGATGAACTCGAATATTTGTGCTTGGGTCATGGTTGTTCTATGTATGTAAGTATATATTTATCTATATAAGTACGTATATCGTCGTCTAGTACTCATAACACAAGCCTTCTTGAGCTTAATTTGGGACTAGATCGATTTGTGTGAGGTTGTCCGATATTTATTATTATTATACAAATTGAGTACTGACTCACTTGTATGCTTTGTAAGAGTTAGCGTGGTCTGACATTACTTACAGGTATTCTTAACCGCGTAGATTTGGTTCTCGAAGATAAAGGTTTGGTCTTTGAAAGAGTCGACGTTGATGACAACACACCGTAGCACACTAAATGACACGTTGACCTTTGGACCCCTTTTATTTCAATTACACAATTTAGTAAGGGAAAATCTCGATAGTTTGTGACAACATTTAAAAAACTCTTTGCACATGACTAAGTTTGACATATTCTAACTAAATTTTTGTAATATTCAAAACAAAAAAAAACTAAACATACATATAACAACATTCGTTTTTAAAATCGATCACAGACATAGGAATTGGCTTAACTGATAAACTTTTGTCTTTATTGTCTATTTAGGTTTCTCTAGATCTTAGAAATGTCTAAACGCCACACGTAATGTGTGACAGAAACCGAACCCTCCGTGAGGAGGATTTAGTAGAGATGTGTAGGTACTTTACTACCGCGCTTAGCTTAGCTATGATATCATTTAACCAGCATATCAAATGAAGAAAATTAGCAGTCGTTCGTACCCACTCATTTGTTAACGTCAACGAGCATGGTGAAACTGGGAAAAGGTATAAATACTTATATTTATATAATAATAATAATAAATTCAACGTTCAATAAAAATATATCACTTTATTCAAAGAGTAAAATCACATACAAATGAATAATACGTCATATGCGGAATGTCCCAGCCTCGCATCGTGAAACAATTCAGTTGAAATTATATAAACAAGTGTACTGAATAATACTGTTCGAGTAGCGTTGTAATGGCGGATTTAGTTGTTTCACAACTTAGACAACGTACAACATAATACATGTCATAACTGACAAAAAATATTCTGTGATATATGTCAAATAAGTATCAGAAATCACAACTGGATAGCAATAAAGTGTTTGTGTAGTGTTATACATTTGAGATAGAATGTTGCATTAACACACGATTTGGGAGTGAGGCTTGACATTAAACGATACAATGTAGTTTGAGACAACAATAGAATTTGTTATAACATTTGTTCTCACTAACAGAATACTCGTAAAGCTCAACTATTGTCGAAAACCTGCCTAAGGTGATTGACTTGACACGTGCATTCTCCAATGTGATGCAAATTAGAATCGAAAGAAAATAGTGTAACGTCGTCTTTTGCTCTGGCGCCAGGAAAACGGCTTTTACATTCCTGGAATTCAGCCATCAGTAAATGTAACACAAAGACCAAGTGCATGTGACAGAATTCGCACTAATGCTTCACTATTCCCTGTTGACCAATTCTACAATTTTTAAAGTTGTTCCTTGCGTGGTATCACTTACGAGCGGATCTTGATTTTACGATAAATTCATTTAATAATAAATAATTGTGCCAGTTTTCTATCTATGTACATATAATTCCAGTTAAATTTTCTAGATTGTCTTTACTAGGCAAGTTGCTCGCGACGGTGATTCCAGTCGATTAGGCTAATAATATCATCTGCAACATCGTTTCCATACATGTAATGGTAACACCTCGTTTCATAAACATTCTTTAAATTTAATACCCTTATAATAGCAAGGTTACTTTTAAAGAGACTTGAAAGATGTTTATAATCATAGCTTTAAGCCATAAAAGGTGAAATTTTAAGGAGACAAACGCTAACGAATGTTTATGAAACTAAACGTAAGGCATCAACTATATGAGGCGGATTTTATTAGAGCAGCGATCCTATTGGTCGGGTATTAAATTGCATCTCTAGAACCCATCTCTAAATTTATTACGAATTCATGTTTTTAACATTAGTATTATTAAACGATAACAGATAACCGTCAGTAAGTGTAGTAGCAAGTAGCATCGCCGGAAACTCGCGCCGCAACCAATAACGTCAAACAACATAATTCCAGCACAGTAAGTACAAAACACTTAGCCGACGCGAGTCTCCGGTCAAATGTATCTATGCACGTCGTAGTCGAAACCATACAAGAAAACCTCATAGTACGTGGTGCGATGCAAGGATAAGAATTTGAAGTAAAACGTGCACAGATTCAAAAGCTACTCTCTAATATGTTTAAGTTCGGTTCAGGTGGACGACTCGGGGGCCGGGGCTCGGACCTTCGGGTCGCTCGTGAGATTGTATAATTGACAACATTTCATATTTATAAGACTATCATTTTATTACTTTTCTGAATTCTGCTTAAAAAGATGAAGTAATCTCTGTTTTTATTTATTTTCTGCGATGATTATTTACTTTATTATTAATTTATAAAAACATACTCATTTTAAAATGTGGCAACACAGAAACCAGAACTTAATGGAACGGTTACTTTAGTCGGTTTTCTTATTAAAAAAAAACTTAATCAAACTCGGTATGCATCTGTCAGCTGTCAACGTCAAATAAAAAAAATATATATATTTTTTCGCTCTTTGGTTTAGACAACAACCCTATTCAGCCCGTATTGTCTTAGATTGTAGTTATTTGATGTATTTTCTTATATTTCTTTAAATACAGAAGAATAAATTCAAAGATTTTTTTTTAAGGTACACGACTTAAAGCCCTGTCGATCTCTATATTAATTTCCACCTGTTATAAATATGAAATGTTGTCAATCTTTATACAATCTCGCACAGGCATCTCGGACTCGCGGGACACAGTGCCCCGGCGTGTGTCGATGTGGTGTGGAGTCTAGCTGCAGCAGGAGGCGGGGTTGGGGTCCTTGCCGGAGCGCTTGGTGATGTTGAGGCGGGTGAACTCCTCCGCCACCGTGGGGTGGATGCCCACCGTGCTCATCAGCTGCTCCATCGTGATGCCGCACCTGGAACGATCATATATTACCGTTGTACTAGTTTTAAGAATTGAAGGCGGACGCCGCGGTCGACCCTAGCGTTCAATATTTGGATTCGCGAAACGGTAAGCCGGGGTTACCATTTCGCTAATGTGATAGGCAAACAGTCTTATCTACACGTATATATATAGTTAAGTATTGTAAGATTATGGAAAAGATATAATTAAGATATAGATGAGGTTAGACGGGATTGTAATATTTACATAAACTATGTAAACTAGTACCGAGTTTCCGTTCCACCTACCACCCCCACGCTACACATACTACACTAATCTAAATATTGAACGCTACGTACGGTATGGGTTTTGCAGTAAATATCAAAATAATCACATAGTATGAAAGAACTATTACCAGTATTATTCTGGGTCTCGTCTTGTTGGATTCTATTCCGTTTTCTCGGCCTAACGCGTGTGGAGTTTATCAGTGTGTACCGAAAGTGTACCATTAGTAAGACTCACTTGATGGCGGCGGCGAAGCCCTGGATGACCTCTCCGGCGACGGGCCCCACGAAGTGCAGCCCGAGGATGCGCTGCGGCGCCTCGCGCAGCGCCACGGCCTTCAGGTAGCAGTTGCGGATGTTGCGCTGCGGGATGAAGAACTCCGTCGGCTTGTAAAACGCGTGGTACACCTCGATGTTGTCCGCGCCGAACCTGCACAGTTACACGGCTTTATCAGAAAAGAGATCTATTAAAACCTGTCACTAGAATTAGCAGCATCAACCGCTTATAAATAGCTAGCGACCCGCCCCGGCTTCGCACGGGTGCAATGCTGATAAATTATACATATATAAACCTTCCTCTTGAATCACTATCTATTAAAAAACCGCATCAAAATCCGTTGCGAAGTTTTAAAGATCTAAGCATACATAGGGACAGACAGACAGCAGAAAGGGACTATGTTTTATACTATGTAGTGATAGTGATGCAGATAATTAAGATATTCGACCAAAGGACTATTAGTGCAGTCATTGAAGCGAAAAATACGGTCTTACCTCCGAATTTTTTTACTGTGAACCGATTTGCATGAAATTTTGGAATTAGGCTCATCTTACCCTTAACTTCAAAAGTGAAAATGATTTGAACTCCGCAACCACCCTGGGGGTGGTTGCCACCCCTTCTCGGGGGTGATTTTTTTTTCAAAATAACCTTGATTATCGATAGAAGGCCTAATTTTAAGCAAAAAATCATCTATAAAGTTTTTCAAAAAATCCTATACTTTTCAAGTTATTGGCAATTGAAAATTCGCAATTTTTTCACGTTTTTCATCGGTTTTTTGCAAATATCTCCAAAACTATACGTTTTATCGAAAATTTTATAAAAAACAAAATTGTAGCAGGTAAAACAATGAACAATTTGGTTTTTTATAAAGTATTCTAAGTGCAATATTAAGCTAGATATTAAAGATCAAAGCCGTTTTTTATTATGTCTGAAATTTAATCGATGTGGTCAATGCCATCTAGCGGTATGTATTCATGCCTACGTTTTCAAAATATATGAGCCATATGTATATATATACACATTACAATAGTTGTGGGTCTCTATTATACTGCGTACTTTCACATTGCTCCAAATATTCACACTCCGAAATTTTCAGTTACTAAGTAGAAAAAAATATGATAAGTTTTTGGACCATAACTCCTTCAATTTTCATGCTATCACAATTTATAAAAAACCATTGTAAAGGTAATTAAGAGAGCTACAACATCCTTTATTGCAATATATAGTAAAAAACCTTTTTCTAAAACGGTGAAGGGTTAAAGGGCTTAAGAGAGGCTGTGATTGCGCTGCCACGCGCTCTTTAAACAATCATATCTCCGTAAATTTTTGATTGACAGAAAACACAAAAAAACCAAATTGTTTGTCAGAAAAATACCTTAATTTTTAATTCGTACACTTTTATATGTATCTGTCGTTATTTTTGAGATATTATGAAAAAAAAGTGGGTTCTTTTAAAATTTGAAATTTTTTTTTTTATTTAATCGTGACTTTTTTGAAAAATATGTGTCCTGAAGCAGCCAAACTGATACTATCTATCAAACTCTTCATAATAAAGTTAATTCTAGGCGGAATACGATTAATTTTAATTTTGGTGGAAATGGCACTTATGAAACCCATTGATTTAAAAGAAAAAATATTAGATGCTCCCCTTATTTGCAATACAGCTCACTTATTTTACGCGCAAAAGACTTTTAATAGTGCTCATTTTAAAGCTTATTTTAAGCACTACAAAACCCTTTTGTATTGGAATGCATAAAATGCATCTGCTCGCCGCTAGATTTATTTATTTATTTAGAACCATTAAATGAGTAACATTACAGATTTCTCCATTGCGTTACATCGATTCTTAATCTAGGCTAACACTAATATTTAAAACTAACACAAACACAAATCCATGCTAACGTCCTTCTATCACTCTCTTCCATTCGATCATCAGTCGCGCTATCGCTGTCACAAACACATCGCACTGCGGTGACGCTGCGAGTACCGAGTTGAGCAGAGCGGTCGCGCGGGGGATGGGCGAGTGGTGGTACAGGTTTGTACGTGAGGGAGCTACTGCTAGAAGTGGCACTACCCGCCGCCTGTTGCGGTAGTCGTCGGGCACTTTTAGCTTAAGTACCTTCTCCAGAAGACTTACACTGTCGATCTTATTCCTTAAAATGCTCAATATAAAAAAGAGCAAGCTTATAGATCTACGCATCTCTAAGGATTCGAAACCTAAATATCCTAATAGGTACCGCGTCGGATATAGGTAGGGATAGTACTTATACAGTTTTTTGTACAGATCTCTAAGAAATCTTTTTTGGACTTGTTCCAGCATGAGACAATATTTGGCCTCATGTGGAGCCCAGACCACTGCATTCGTTTCTAAAATGCTACGCACCAGAGAAATATACAATGTACGCGTCGCCGTCGCGGTCAGTGGTGCGGCGTTACGTAACACGAACCCTAATCTCTGATACGCAGACTTAGTAATAAGTCGTATATGAGGACGAAAAGTGAGACACGTGTCGAAGGTAACCCCTAGATCGCGCACCTCGCTCACCCGTGCTATCGCCGCTCCTGCCATGATATATTCGTAATTGAGGGGCGCCGCGGAGCGCGCGAACGACATTATCTCACACTTGTCCTTGTTAAACAAGAGTTTGTTCGTGATGCTCCACTTGCTGACCGCATCTATGTCCTTCTGCAAGGCATGACAGTCCCGGATGGATTTAACGGGCATGACCAACTTTACGTCATCAGCAAATAGCAGTATTGTGGCGCTGCTAACCACCTCAGGGAGGTCATTTATGAGTATCAAAAAAAGGAATGGCCCTAAATTTGAACCTTGAATTACCCCAGAACGAGTCTGATACGGCTGTGACTGGTGGATGGCATTGACCACATCGATTAAATTTCAGACATAATAAAAAACGGCTTTGATCTTTAATATCTAGCTTAATATTGCACTTAGAATACTTTATAAAAAACCAAATTGTTCATTGTTTTACCTGCTACAATTTTGTTTTTATAAAATTTTCGATAAAACGTATATTTTTGGAGATATTTGCAAAAAACCGATGAAAAACGTGAAAAAATTGCGAATTTTCAATTGCCAATAACTTGAAAAGTATAGGATTTTTTGAAAAACTTTATAGATGATTTTTTGCTTAAAATTAGGCCTTCTATCGATATACGAGGTTATTTTGAAAAAAAAAAAAAATATTCACCCCCGAGAAGGGGTGGCAACCACCCGGGTGGTTGCGGAGTTCAAATCATTTTCACTTTTGAAGTTAAGGGTAAGATGAACCTAATTCCAAAATTGTATGCAATTCGGTTCACAGTAAAAAAAATCGGAGCAATAATGCTTCAATGACTGCACTATATATAAATGTCATAGTACTGCTCTTGGTGTCCCAAAGATTGCAAATTGAACTTAAACAGTAAATGGTTATCTGAACGGCTTATAATATAATCTATCTCAAGTAATCTAACTACAAAATAAAAATAAACAACAGTTGTATGAAACATGAGCTCTCCTCTTCTGCTCCATGTGGTTAGTGGTAGCGAACACCCTGCGCGCGAGCAGCCGGCCGGCGGGAGCTTGTACCGTCTACCCTCCCGTACCTGTGTGTGGCGGTCTCCTCGCTGAGGCCGACACAGCCGTACTCGAGCGGCGTGAACACGGTGGTGGCCACGTTGTCGTAGTCCATCTGCGCGGCGGCGGCCGCGAACACCCTGCGCGCGAGCAGCCGGCCGGCGACAGCTTGTACCGTCTACCCCCCCGTACCTGTGTGTGGCGGTCTCCTCGCTGAGTCCGACACAGCCGTACTCGAGCGGCGTGAACACGGTGGTGGCCACGTTGTCGTAGTCCATGTGCGCGGCGGCGGCCGCGAACACCCTGCGCGCGAGCAGCCGGCCGGCGGGAGCTTGTACCGTCTACCCTCCCGTACCTGTGTGTGGCGGTCTCCTCGCTGAGTCCGACACAGCCGTACTCGAGCGGCGTGAACACGGTGGTGGCCACGTTGTCGTAGTCCATCTGCGCGGCGGCGGCCGCGAACACCCTGCGCGCGAGCAGCCGGCCGGCGGGAGCTTGTACCGTCTACCCCCCCGTACCTGTGTGTGGCGGTCTCCTCGCTGAGGCCGACACAGCCGTACTCGAGCGGCGTGAACACGGTGGTGGCCACGTTGTCGTAGTCCATCTGCGCGGCGGCGCCCGCGAACACCCTGCGCGCGAGCAGCCGGCCGGCGGGAGCTTGTACCGTCTACCCCCACGTACCTGTGTGTGGCGGTCTCCTCGCTGAGGCCGACACAGCCGTACTCGAGCGGCGTGAACACGGTGGTGGCCACGTTGTCGTAGTCCATGTGCGCGGCGGCGGCCGCGAACACCCTGCGCGCGAGCAGCCGGCCGGCCACGATGGCGACGGGCGTGAGCTCGGGCCGGCCCTCCAGCACGTCGCCCACCGCGTAGATGTGCGGCACGTTGGTCTGCTCCGTTTCCGCGATGATCTTGCCGTTTTCCGAGAGCGTCTGGAATGTTCAAATAATTATTTTCACCTTTTTGTATATGTGACGATCGTTACTGCTTCAATATAGAAGTGTCGATGCCGAACCCAGGCGTCCTTTAACACTTTTACGACCACAACCCGCCTGGTCGGCGCTCGTAACTTTTGCTCATCTACCGGCCCAGCTCATCGGAGGAATCGTACTATATACAAGCGCCCATGATGATGAATTTGGTATAAAGCACTTACATTAACTCCCGCGGCCTGTAGGTTGAGCTGCTTGGTGAGAGCGTAGCGACCAGTGGCTAGCAGCACCGTGTCGAACACACCTTCCCCTCTGTAATGCACACCAGCAAATATTAACATTTTCAAAAACACTCTACAGATTGATACACCGACTTCAATATAAGAACGGTGACCATTGCTACTTTTTTACAAGCTTTTATTTAAAGAGCTGTTCAGAAATTACGTCATCAATTGTTGACGGTACCATGGAGCTGGTCTGAAGATGGAGCCGAAAGGTGGCACTAGAAACTCTGCAATAAGTAAAGCAATCCTACCGAGCGTGGGGTCTTTAGAGTCGTTTCAGTGAACAATTGATGGATGTTCAAAGAAAAGTACAGTCGGCTAGAAAAGCTTGTCACAAAAATGACATTTTTGACGGAAACTTATTGCTGCCAATCTAGCACAACTATAGCACATAGCACGTTTGTAACAGTTGTGCTAGAGGTGGTGGTATGCCGGCCATCTGCTGGTCGAAGGTGGTGGTATACTCACTCCGCGCGGGTCTCGGTGTTGAGCCAGCGCGCCTTCAGCTGCCCGTTCTCCAGCTTCTCGACGGCGAGCGGGACGGTGCGGTGGTGGAAGATGACGCCGCGCTGCTCCATCTCGCTGACCACCATGCCGGCCATCTGCTGGTCGAAGGTGGTGGTATACTCACTCCGCGCGGGTCTCGGTGTTGAGCCAGCGCGCCTTCAGCTGCCCGTTCTCCAGCTTCTCGACGGCGAGCGGGACGGTGCGGTGGTGGAAGATGACGCCGCGCTGCTCCATCTCGCTGACCACCATGCCGGCCATCTGCTGGTCGAAGGTGGTGGTATACTCACTCCTCGCGGGTCTCGGTGTTGAGCCAGCGCGCCTTCAGCTGCCCGTTCTCCAGCTTCTCGACGGCGAGCGGGACGGTGCGGTGGTGGAAGATGACGCCGCGCTGCTCCATCTCGCTGACCACCATGCCGGCCATCTGCTGGTCGAAGCCGCGCAGCGGCACCGAGCGCACCAGCACCGTCGCCGAGTAGCCCAGCGAGTTCAGGAACCCGGCGCACTCGAGGCCGATGTCTGTCGCGCTGGTTAAGGAATTTGCTTGGAAACATATCGCCTCGTGACAACCAAAACTCAATTCAATTTCTGTCATTATTCTTCAAAACCTCATAATCTAGTTTGTATATTGACGCTGAGATACGAGCTTCGTTTTAAGTAGGTATTTGTTACTTAGTGAGTTTTAGTTGTCAACAGATATACACGTCAAAATGTGGTAGCGAATTGCTACCCTGGCTAACAAGATCGATTTTATTGGCAAAGTGTTTGGTCGACACTCTTACGGAGTCTGTATTTATATTGTCTTACTACTGTGAAGTATGATCATTAAATACAATGTAATTAAAGTTTCCATGGTTCGATAGCTTTCTTTTTCTTCGGTAACAATCGAGTACTGGACACAAACATCAGGTAATCCAAGTTTAAATTTCAACCGGTACAGATCATATCTATATAGGTATATAAATATCAATTGCTGTTCGTATGTCTCGCTAAAACTCGAGAACGGCTGGGCAGATTTAGCTGATTTTGGTTTTGAAAAGTTTGTCGTAGTCCAGGGAGGGTTTAAACGGTGATTAGCAGCGCACTGACACAGACCGAATTCCACGCGGGCGGACCCGGGTATTGAATATATCCCAGGAAGTTTAAGAAAAATATGATTACTTTAAAAATCTAAATCAATTCGTTTTCCAAGTGTATAGAGTCTGTGCGTCGTCATGGCAGAAACGGGACCTTAAACATCTGTCTTATAAAAAATAAACAAACTTCTGTCGCTTGTATAGTTTTAATATCCAAAAACCGCGAGGTTTATGTATAAAATAATGTCGAAACTGGGTAAAACCGCACATAGTTCCAAAAGGGAAATTATATTCAATATTACTGGATTTTGTCAGCGGGAAAAAGCCCCACTATCGACTTACAAAACGTCACAGAACGTGTGACCTATGACTATGTTGTATTTAATATTCAATTTTTAGAATTATTACGAATTCAATACTTTCCCCAAGTAATTTAGTCTCCGTCACATAATCGGTATGTCTGTCCATTCAAAGTTTATTAATTTACATAACCTCGTGAGGCTCAATGTACCTCACAAAGTACAAAGTAACACTTGTAACTAAAGCTCAGACAGTTTAGAAAGAAAGAAAGTGTACTTTGCGAGGTACAGTGGGCGTTTAGGCCTAACTGTCGTTTTTGAGCTTGGGCCTCACGAGGATAAATATGCAGGTCATTCATGATCTTAAAATAACTGACAAAGAGTGACAGTGTTGTCAGCGTAGCAAAAACCATAAAAATCGCATTGCACGCCCCCAAATCCTACGACTCTTCGCTATCCTCAAACTCTATGGGGAAACGAAATGATATTATGTCATCAACCGCAACCGCCATTGCCTTCTCGCCAGTGACAGTAGTGAGTAAAGTCCGGAAAATCCCGTGTTTGATAATATCAAAGCTATTTATAAAAAAACGCAACAAACATTTTGTCACGTATCCCATATCATATCTACCAGTGAGTCAAATCACTGTAGATTGTGTATTACTCACGACGGGATAATAGCCCCACTCCGCACGTGTGCCACCTGCAGCGATAACGCACGCATGGAACCAATCGTACCCTCATACTTCCGGCAACTCACGCTGACTGGTCTATCATTTTATTCTTGAGACTAGTTATGACCTAAGAGACAGCGTGACGCAGATATGCAACTAAGTTAGCTAGTAAGTTTTAGTACATTCCTAATCCTGTTTTAATGGCTACTGTTTTTATTTTTGGGATATCGTGCATTTATAAAAAAAAATGTAACGAACTCTTGGTACACCAAATGCTACCTTTGAGGTAAAATTAATTTTAAATCAGTCAGCCTGGGAATACCCAGTTAGCGGAAGGTAAAACCTCCATTAATTCATAAAATATATTTTTAAAAATTTTAATGAAGGTGTTAACATAGAATTAAGTTTATTTTTATAACTCATACAAGTCACATTCTGACTAATATCAACGGATCTGCCGGGCAAAAAATAACCCAACCCAACAGACCATACACTAAAGTTGTTTACGTAAACGGTATTTGCTAGGCGGAGGGCTTTATTAGTTGTTTATGCAACTGTTACATAATGAAAGGTCTTAAAACACGAGTGGGGTTCGTAAAATGCGAACAAAATTCATTGAGGTGCTAGGCCTGTCACTGATTGTCAATACGTCATTGCAATAGATTTTGCTCGCATCTCCCTGTTCATAATGGGAATGAGTACAGTTGTAAACAATATTATCTTATCTAAAACCTATCAACTCTTTTATCTCCCCATTAACTTTACAGAGACTTCACCGGTCGAATAATTAGCCAACATTTCCAGTAATATTTCGCTAATTAATCGCTATTTATCTGCAACCGAAATCATGCCGAAACGTTGGAAAGTAAACACAGTATCAAATTAGACTCCAACAGCGAAGTCCCTTTAAAAAATCAGCAGATGGAGTTACTAATATAGAATAGTAAGGACTTAGACAGTGTCACATTATCACCTTAACTGTCCACACTCAAGAGCATTGCTGCATTATTCCATCATAACAAAAGGATTGCATGTAGGTATCTAAATGGCTAAGAATAAGAACCTTGGATATCAATTTGTGACATAACTGTTGTATATAAGTATTTCGATTTCTTGTAATGTTTTTTTTACGCCATACGATTAAATAAATCAAATAACAAAAGGATACATCCAGCGCCGACGACGAGCGTCTTGCCGGGCGGGTGGCCGAGGCTGAAGATGTCGTCGGAGCTGATGCAGTGCTCCGCGGCGCCGGGGATGTCGGGGTAGTGCGGCCGCCCGCCCACCGCGATCACGATGTTGCGCGCCGTCAGCTCCTTCTTGCTGCCGTTCTTCAGGGTCGCGATCAGCGTGTGAGCATCCTTTAATAACAACATTCATGTGAAGTCGGAGAAAATCAGGCATTTTTTTAAATAAAAACCTGTGGTCTCACCGGAAGATCTGCGCTGGCTCTCGAGCTAGCATCATGCTTTGGTGGGACCTCTTCGTGGCACAGCCATAATTATTGTTACCTGCCATTGTTTCATTTTATTTTTTTATAATTTCAGTCACACGAATAAATGTTTTTCTTAATTCCTTCTTTCAAAAATATTCCTTAGTAACACCATCTACACACAGATGGCACAATTCCAAAAACAGGAAAAACTGTATTCGTAAAACATGATCTTACAAATCAGAGGCTTTAAAAAGGCTTACTTATTGTTCATACCCAATAGATATGGACTACTAGATTCGACCCAATAGAACTTTATACTATTACGAATTTTAGGTCCAATTTTGTCCAACCTTATCGGTCACTCCCGGCCAATGCTACCACGATCCAAATTCAATATTCGCGGTAAATTACATAATTATCGTTCTTTTTCTTACCTGTATCGAGACTATACATAGAGAATCTTTGAGCCTTTATACTCTAACAAATGTCTGGCGGCCGCATGTTTTTAGGCTATACTGCTGATCAACTATAGCTGAGAAACTATTATGCGACCCGTGTCAGTGATGAACGCCACATAAATTTTGCCCTAGAGGCACTAGCGCTAACAGTAGTCAGCGTAGAAAAAGTAAGCAACTCCTTATACAATTCGGTGCAAAATAAACAAACATGAACCAACCTTGAACTCTCCCAATCCATTGATGTACTCGATCTTCTTATCTCGCAGGTCCACCCGGGTGACCCAGTTGACGGACTTGATGTGGTTCTGCACGGACTCGGTCAGCGCCGACCAGTTGATCTTGACGCCGTTGATGTCGGGCACTTGCCAGCCGTATGACACCGCTTCCTGCAATGTCGCATTTGTTACAAATCTACTGGTAAAGCCAAAGTTACACGAGGAGAGATTTCACTGTCACGTTTATTCGAAAGTAGAGGCTGTTTATTGATAGAAAGAAGAAAGGACTTCAAACTGCCGCTCGTCGTCGCGACAGAGATAGGTGCGAGGCAGACGAAATAAAAAGTCTAAGGCTGGAATGTCAAAAGGACTTCTCGGATGTAAGCGGTAGGCTCATGACAGTCCCTTTTAAGGCATTTAATCTGAAATTTTCAAACGAAACTATCCTTGTGTAACTCCTAAACTTAGATGTCAAATCAGAAACTTATATTAGATCGATTACAAATATTAGCCGAATAAGTAGTACAGTAACTTATAGGTAAAAATAGTCTTTAATATCGTAAAAACGAATACTTAGTTATAAATAAATAAAACGTACTTATATATTATATCGCATTGTTTTGACTATAGTCTGTTAATAATGTCTACAAAGTACAGCCATACTCAATTCCTTCGTCGAATTTATACAGTAGTTACAGTAGCCTTTGTACATGTATTTCTTTTGTTTTGATGTATTTCTGTTTTTGTGTACAATAAAGTGTTTACATTACATACATACATACATACTTCATAGACAAAATCCATACTAATAGATTGAATATGTACATTAGTGCGCAGCATAATAGACTGAATACGTAAGAAGGAAACTATTTCAAGATAGTTACATAATTTATAATTATAGAATAAGAGGCAACACAAATTGTTTTCCGTCATGCCAAGCAGTCGGTTGTTATAAACTACAACAAATACGTTCATTAATACGTTAATTTCATTTTGTTCTATTAAGAGGCCTTATTCCTTTAAAATGCTGATTGTTTTAGACATTTTATCTATAATTAAACGTGTTTCTTAACATATTATTGATGTTACTACCTAGAACAGGGCTAGTGGCATTATATTATTGGTATAGATTTGAAACCTACAGATTTAATTTTTCAACTTTTTCGAAATAGTTTTTTCAACATTTTCGACTACACGCAATGAAAGCATGAAATAGCTATGTTACTACCTAGAACTCGGGGAAAAGTATTATTCACTTAAAACATTTGGTTGAAATTATTAATATATTTGTCATAAAATGAAAAAAAAAATTTAAAAGGAATAAGGCCTCTTAATTCTATAGCCTAACAAGTTGCGGTTTTGACATAGGATATTGGCGCTACAAACAGCTTCTATACGGCCATAATGTGCATATGTCATAATCATAATATATATGAACTATGAGACGTCAGTAGCGATATTATGTCATTACTCATCAACCAATGCAGGATGCAGCTCCTTCGTCCTTCTTCTGAATTAAATACTGAATCGTATTAAAAAAAAAAAAAACTTGACTCATCACAGAGGATAGTTCTTATGTTATTATGCGAAAATAACTCAAAACTTGCTGAATATTTGATCCTGTTTCCTCTTTGTGACATTCACTGACTTTCAACGTGAGTTACCAAAAATTTGTACTTGCTAGTAAAATAGTGCCAATATAAATCCACAGTATGGCGTGGGCTAAAAACCGACTTGTTGGGCTATAGACTCGACCAACGTTTTATTCCAGGTGACATTAAGGTATAGCTTAATAATTTTGGCTTCTGACATTTTCGGGACCGTCAAACCTGGGATTAAAAATGGCTAACGATCAAATGTAGACACTGGATAAATGTTGCTAACAGTATTAGAAACTCACTTATATACTACACAATATACAATGTAATTTATTTTTATAGCTTCATTGTTTTATTCAATATACGTTTAAGCACTGCAATTAAATGAATTCTCATTCTATTGTAACTATAATATCTTAACATGCTGATTCTGAAATAAACGACTTAAGGAGATATTTTCCGACGCTCCGGACGAATGTAGTGAATGAATATGAATATTGCCCTGGCCTGGATTCGAACCCAGGACCGCCGACTCAGTAGGCGGTCCTGGGTTCTTTTTAACCAGCAGGCCATGTGGCCTGATGGCCGCCCCGCCCTCTAAATCACCGAGTGTAGCAAGCCACTAGTGCTTTGTAGCGACTTATCTGGCAAGCCATGTAGGTCGCCGGTCACCCAAAATTACAAATCCATTACCTTCTGCCTAATACTGAAAAATCTAAGTTCGATTGCGTAGACCACCAATTTAAGATACCGTTTTTTTACTCCAAATAGCACGCGTTGATCTAAAGCGGCAAGTACACGGTTGGAGTAGATTAGCAACATCGTGAGATCATGACGTGAGCATCCATTTTCAAACAAGCGCTTGGTTTTAGGTACCTGGGCTAGCCATCTCGACTTAGTTAAAACCATTTTGGATAGTTTCAGTTCAGTTTCAGTTTATTTATTCAGTCACAATGTACATTGTATGTGAAACAAACATAAAATAGTACGTCGATACGTCCATGTAACATATTAATATTAATAACAATATGGAAGTTGTTTTGGTAGCATTATTATAATAATAATAGTAATAGCACCGATTTTACAATGCGGCTGGCTCTGTGGTCGTCCAGCTATTTATTACCTGTAAATCTGGTGGTGTCCTAGACTCGACTCTCAAATATGGGTTATGAACTAGAATATATTTTTTTGGGACGAAACTTTAACATAATCACAAGTTTAAAGGAAGTCTTAAAATTTAATCCGTTAACCTATTGACCGCCAAGCGGTCTAGCAATTTACCGTGCCACTGACGCCAGAGTAAAAAAAAAAGATGTGCCCCAAAATCAACAGGGATTGAAAAATACTTGTAGCGGTTAGAATTACAAAGTTTTTGACCATTGAAATTTGGACGGCTGTGGCCGACGTGGCGTCAGGGGCACGATTTTTTGTTGACGGCCACAGCCGACTGTGGCGGTCAAAAGGTTAATCATAACGTTAACTTCGTAAAACGATTAACGGATTAGCGAGTTAATGACGGCCTATCCAATGGGGACTTGTTTTTTACAATAACAAAATACAAATGCCCGGCATGTACGAGACACCACAACACACGCAATGCATTTTCACTCGTGGAGAAAACAATTTTTTAACCTTTTGAACGCTTTTCCTCCCATGTCACAATCTGGCTTATGCGCCAAACGTTGGAAAAAGAAAGAGCGAAAATATACCTTATCTGTCAGCAGGAAAATTGCTTTGACAGCGTCCGCCATTACCCCTTTAGTGGTCGTTGGCGTGCTAGGGACGACAGAACACGGCCACTTTAGTGGCTCTTGGCGTTCAAAGGGTTAAGGGCTTTTCCTGAACATGTTGTTAACATACTTTCATAAATTTTGTAAGTCCACGGCGTATTACTAGCCTGCTGTAAAGTTTTCAAGGTGTAATAGATATAAAAATTGTCTGTGGACTTCATTCTATACATTTACGCAAACGGGTAAAAAAAGCTCGTATTGTAGCCACAAAACTCAAAAAATATTACAACTAGAGATAACTTCCGGATTTCTTTTCTATACAGCGAAGAGAAGTTTTTCCAATCATGTTGCTGAAAGCTTCATAATCTTTAAACACTGTTTAATATGTTTACGACTCACTCAAAAATTAGTGAGTTCGGCGTCTCGTAAAATGCAGTTTCCGCGTAATAAGAGGAAAGTTTATAGAACTATTGAGGCCGGTATAATGTTAATATAAGTTTCCTTTAAAAATATTACATCATAAGACCGCATGGATTTCCCGCGGGATTTCTAAAATGGCTCTTCAACTACCTTGAGTAGGTAAAAAAGACGAATATGAAATTAATTTAAAATAGCGATACGCAGACGCAGTCACTGCCTGATGCCCAGTTTCATTAACAGCCATATGTCCTTCTTCTTATTTACGAGTTAAATTTACACCAACATCTATTAATAAACCATTAAGTACATACGTTAAACCTTTATGAATCAATAAGACAAGTACATTAACATTTGTTCCGTAACATATTTATTTATTATTTAAAAAGGAATTATTTATTTATTATTTATTTATTCTTTACATTAGCACTAACAGATGAACCTTACATGCTAATTCTTAATTAATTCAATTCATATTACATTCATTATAATTATTATTACTACAGTAGACATTATTATTTACAAAATAAAGAATAAAATAAAGATTAGATCCATAATGATTAATTGATTAATAAAATTGATTTAATGAAATTAATTTATTTGACCTTGTTGATCAGTCATTACCCAAAGCACTCCGTCTAGACCATTTCAGTTAACTGATTAGATATTTGGAACCTATAGTCATATCAGTATATCACATTACTTCCCTCACTCTTACAAATTATACACAATATAGGTACTCGCGGATACAGATAAACTGTCGCCTGATCATTCCGTTCAGTGACTTGCTAAATAGCGGACTAGATAAGAACTGAACATGCTTCGTTAATATGAAATCGTATGAGAACACCTTGATAAAACAATGACGTCAAACTTGATGACACTGTAAAATATCGACAGAATAAATTGGGTAAATTTTGGGGTGGGGTGTTTCGTTACCTCAGACCTCCGTCATTTATGAATCTATTATTACAATAGTAGATTGTACGACAAGTGCATAAAACGCATCATTTTACACGAGACGTTTATGAATATAAAGTCGAGTGTAAAATGCGTTTTATGGACGAGTTGCACACTCTACTTTTCACTTCGATTGCGAGGAAATGAAACTGTATCATGTAAATAACATATATACACATATCATGTATACCTACTTAAAAACAAATTTAATTAAAATTTAAAGGTACTTTAAATATTTCTCATTGCTCTAATAGCAATGAGAAATCTTTAAAGTAATGGTTTAAAAAGTAATAAATGATAGTACATAAAAGTTACAAGTTTATTTCAAGAAGTTTTATTATGTACTTTGGCTGTTGGTATATTTGCCTTGGTCTTAGAATACTAAAAAAACGAAATAAATTAAAGAGTTAAAACTCGTTCCAGACCTTCCGATCCGATCCGATTTATCGGAAGAAATCGGATAATGTGTAGTGCAATTGTTAGGATCTTGTACACTACACACTATCCGATTTCTCCCGATAAATCGGATCGGATCGGAAGGCTGGAACGGGTTTTATTGTATGAAGTTTTATGTTTTTTTTTTTAACTGTTTATTAAGAACCTTTTTCGTGTGGCTGTTGGACCGATCGCCTTGGTCTTCGACGACGATTTTACTTTATGCTCTAGAGCATAAAAAGCGACTTTATGTCGCCTACGCACAGCATAAAGTCGAACTTTTAGAGCGAGAGAAGTGAAAAAATTATTTTAGTCGGTCCCATAAAATTTCGGTGAAGATGTACCTAAGGATGAGATGCATGAGGAATCGAGGGAACTCCTTATATATTAAAGCCACTATGGCGACTTCAGAGTTTTTTATGGTAACTCGTTCAGCTGTTCTCAGAAATACAATTTCTTTTCATTGAAATCGCTTATTTTTTGAAAAGTTATTATCTATACAAACTAGATCTGTTCTACTTTCAGTATAACTAAAGTGTTTTGTCTTTATTGGTTTAAGCTTCCTATACATGGATGATTCATTGACTAGTCTAGACGTACTGTCGACTGATGACAATTTGGCGAGGCCGACGGTCACTAAAATCAAAGTTCCACTCTTATCACATCTGTACCTCTAGCATAATTGTGACACGTGGACTTTCTTGTCGCGCGACTTATACCACCTGTCACATTCCTTTCTGTGCCGTGCGAGCAAGACAGGTGATGCTGAGTGGCGCGACAAGCGAAGTCGCAGCAAGATATACTAGCTCTGCTGCTCTATGCCGCGTTGTCTGCAATTATGTCAGTCGCGGAACTGTTGTATTCGAGTAGATAAAAATTCTCGGGTCTACAAAATGCGATAAAGAAAACTGATTACCAATATACTTCAACAATGAAGTAATTAAATAATGTATGATAATGATTTGAGATAAAAATATTTTATTTACTGAAGAACTCAGTCAGTACGTGGCCCGCATCTCCATGTTGCGGTTGGTTATGTACTACGTAGTTATAGAATAAAACACATATAGTCATATATTAGTTACAAACACCTAGTCCAGTCGCTCTAGTTACGAGCTACTGGGCATAGTATTTTTATAAATTAATATTAGCACTACAATGTAAGTGGGTATCTATACCCTGCTACAGTTTACAGTTCCATTACGAAATTGCTTGTCCAAATTGAGCGGTCAATGACAAATACATATCAATATCATTAGCCAGTGCGCGTAAAAATTATTGCTAGTCAATTATATACTTTGGTATATTCAATAATCTAGGCATATCTAGTATCGATGCAGCCTAGTCCTGCGTCATTCAGAAATACAGCCCGAGTGCCATCTGTTCTGTTTACGGGTAACTAACTAAGTTAAAGGCTGTTGATACGCCAAGTCGAGCCGTCTTTGTTTGTAGATTTCTTCACCGATATGGTAAATACATATTGGGCCGAAAATATAACAAAGGCAATCATAGTTAGGTCAGTTTTCTTGCCTTCAAAAACCCAAACAATTACATCGGAATTCAAGATCAGAAAATGGCTTCGACCTAATAGTTTACAATTGTTAAGTGACACGGATTAAAATGATGAAGCATCTTATCGCCTCAGGAAAATGAACTCTGCGGGTACCTAATGCTAGTCTTGCAGCAACTTCGTTTGTCGCGCGACTCGGCCTCTTCTGTCATGCTCGCACGGTATTAAAAGGAAAGTGACAGATAGTATTTGTAGCACCATAAAGAGTCGCGTGTCACAATTGTGCTAGACGTATTGGTCTCAATGATGTGGGCCATTTTACCCCGCAAATATAGGTAACAGTCAGGGAACTTTTATTTCCCCATCTGGTATTAAAATTGAACTACAAATTTATAAAACCTAAGCGATAACGACTTTTTGATGGTAATCTTCGGCCTTGGCGTGACTTGATGAGACTGCTACGTACGTCTATTAGAATAGGTACTACATTATTACATTGAAAACGAGACTTAATACTATTTCCGACAAGGTGAAAACATAGGCGTATCTAGGGGGTGGCCGGGTGGGCCGTGCCCACCCCAGTATGGTCTAGTGCCCACCCCAGGATTTTGGGTTACCGATAGAAATTCATGGCTTCATCTCTTAGGATATGGCCAGGCCCCTCCCTAAGGCCCACCCCAGGCCCCCCCTGAAAAATAATCTTAGATACGCCAATGGGTGAAAACTTGAATTGTATGACCAACAGTCTGAGCGCGCGGTTAGTAACGGTGGGCGTTGCAAAACTGTTGATAGAAAACAGTTAATTGGCGTTACCTAATTTCTTAAGTTATGGTGTTGCAGATTGAGAATAGTAACTGAATTCTTATTGAATTTATTTTATTTAATATTAGTGTCGGAGCAAAAAGGATTTGAAAACGAAAACGAAGATGAAAACAAGGCCAATTCTACTAACTATATCAATTTAGAGTTAGCGTCAAAAATCTTTAAGAAATGATGTACCTATCTCGGAATACAAAAAAAAAATTTGTAAGCTCGTGTAATTTACAGTAACTAGGCACAGAGAAAACGAAGGTAAATACGGCGCTCAATATAAGGCCTGATTCGTAACGGATTTGCCAAATTGAAAAATGTATAACTGTGTGCTAGGTGGTTTAATTGACATAAATGTATAATTCTATAAGGTGCTTTGGGGTAAATTCGACATATTTTTAGGCGAGTGTAGAGTATGTTAGGGTTTGGGCTCGTAAGTCAGAACCTAAGAAGTATTCCTTCCAAGTAACGAGATCTTTACGAAATTGGATATATTCATCAACGCTTTGTGAAAACAGCGTTTCAATACGTTGCTTGAATTTGGAAACAAATTAGAATAAAAAAAAATATATTTTGAATACTATTTCTTAAGGAGTGGGGTAATTTCGAAAGCAAGTGGGGTAATTTCGAAGCTGGTTTTTATGCAATATGAGTTTAAGAATCATATTTCTTTTTAGTTCTAATTTACCCCCGCAAAGATCCAAAAATCGCACTGCTTTTATTTAATCGACTGCAACACACGTGCCCTCACGACTAGCGATGCGAAGTGAACTGAAGCGGGGGAGGAGATAAACATGGCGTTTTGACAAGCGTTGCAAGCGTAGAATTTGTTCCCAGTTTAGTAGAAATGTGTGATTTTCGACTTATCCCCATTTTCGACTTTATCCCAAAGCACCTTACTAAAAACACAGTATAAAATTATCATGGCATGACTATTTTTCAAATTCAACTTTTTCTCCCACTCCTGTCGCAAATTTTGGCGAATACCCTCCATCAGCCGTGCGACAGTGTCCTTAGCCACTTTCCTGCTCGCTGCGTTCCACTTTCTCAGGAAGTCTTGCGGTAGCTGGCAGTCTTACCTGTTTTACGCAAGATTCCTTTGACCAGAGCCCAATATCTTTCGATAGGGCGGCACTGTGGAATGTTTAGCGGATTCAGTGCTTTAGGCACAACCTGGACATCATTTCGTTTGAGGAACTCTATCAACTCAGTTGCATAATGGACGGTTGCTAGATCTAGCCGAAATAAGGCCGAAGTATTGTGTTTTCGAATGAATGGTATTAACCGTTTCTTTAAACATTAATTGATATAAATATCCATCTTGATTGTGCCAGTTGTACCATAGGCATTGCTGCAATCACCTAGGCAAATTGCCCGCCAAACCAGATACTTGGACTGAACTTCTCCATTCCTATGGTGGTTTCCGAATCTGGAGGAATTTCTACATCAGCTATAGTATAAAACTGATCGCCAGGATGTGTACAAAAGTCCACCTTCACATAGGTTTCGTCATCCAAAATCAAGTGAAAATTGTCTGTACCCGAAACTCGTACAGCTCAAGACATGGTTTTTTGATGGTGAGTCTTTGCTTTTCTGATGTTTTCAGCACTTTCTGTTTCTTTATTATGTTTATAGCAGCCCGTTCTTTAACACGTCTCAACATTGACTGACTTGTAGATTTTTTATAGCTATGCCCCGTTCGGACATGCTTCGATTTTTGCAACCTGTCTAGCCCAGGATTAGGAGCACCACCGTGTTCTACGTTTCAAGGCTTCTGAGCAAGGTCTCAAAGTATCGTTTTAGGACCGTATCAAAGGTTTTTCTTGGGATTTTTGATACTTTTGCGATGAAGGGGTTCGGATGCTGTGTATTTTCCATCCATTTGGCGAAAATTTGCGGAAGGCGTTCACGTTGATTCATGTCTTTTTGGCTTTGTTAACTTTTACACAAAAAAAAACATGCTTACATAATTTGGTGACATTAGTAATGTCAATGATAAAAACAAAGGCCGGTTATCCGTCTTTACAGCTAGATGCTAGCATTTTGAATTTGGCAAATCCGTTACGAATCAGACCTTATGTTAATTCAACGCCATTGTAGCTTCTTTTCTAATTTTCTGTCTTTCTACTGCAAATTTCATAAAATATCGGAAAATCTCACACGAATCGCTTTCCCTAGCCAATCAAGCTCTTGGTACATTTAACAAATCAGGGCCGGCCATTGACAAGTATTCCGCACTTTTAACTCTTTATAAATAGGACAACCGCTCTTTTTTTCTACTACTTCACCAGACAAATATTCGAAACCATCACAAACTCGATAGTTAACGAAACAAAGGCTCATTAGCTCACTGCTGAGCGGTACGCTTTCACATTCTTATACTGTTATCATTTTCATGCGCGATTCCCACAGAACTGGTGTCATACATAAAAGATTGAGGGTAAAATTCATGAATATTATGCGGCCTTTGATTCAACGGAAATAGTTATGGAAAGATTACAGACACTGTTAGTGAAATAGTCCGCAGTTGCTAATATGCAACCACTAACTTTATTATGCTAATTGCTAGCAATAAGAACATTAATTTGATCACATAAAACTGTTGCTTAGACCACTGTGATGCTGAGGTGCTGAGTCACCATTTGCGAAACAATTAGCTGTATTAGCTGTATCGCGACACAAACCAGGGTTCGCAGGTGCCAGCGACCGACCTTATGTTCAGCCTTTATCGATCCGAATTATGTATAGACATTTTATTGATTTCCTTTCTTTTATTTATTTTCCAATCGTCATCCGTAATCGTCTACGGTTACAGGATTGGAAACTATTCAGTTTAAGGAACGAAATCTATAGGTACATATAAACGGAAAAGTCCTGACTGACTGACATATCAACGCAGAGCCGAAAGTACTGAACCTAGGACCTTCAAATTTGTAGGATAGGCTAGAACAAATATATATAGCAAGCAAGGAATAAAATGGATATTTCACAATTCGTCCCTGAAGGGGTTCAAATTTAATTATACAATCACCTCATTTCCATAGAACAGAAGAGCCATTGCCCATGTACAGTATGCCACGACTTGACCTTAATATAAATACATAAATCTACCCTATGTATGTATGTATGCCCCCAAATTTTATATTATTTGTATTCTTTTAAGAAACAATAAAACGGTAGAACTATAAAGTAACACAGACACGTCCAGAGCTGTGCGAGCGAAGCTGCGGGTGTAGCTAGTTGATGCATGTTACATTCTGCAAGTCATGGTAGTAGGTTGAAATATACGGTCAACGTCATGTCATCTTTATTATAACGAAGATATCACCTCTTCGTCATTGATGACACATATCCATCGGCGCTCACAATCTGCATCATCACTACCGTGTAGAATATCTACGTCAATATTGGCGTTCATGCCATTGTTATTGGCATGATCATAATCTTCGAAAATGATATGCCGAGAGGTAGCGATAGGCGCTTAATTAATTGTTATTGGTATACCAAAGACGCCCATCGGCGCTCATATCCCCAATTCCCCAACAATAACATGTCAAAGCCAAAAATTACCTAATACCAAACGTACCTAAATGTCCTAAATAAATTGGTACTGGAAACGGCTATCAGCGTTTCTCCGTCCCGAAAGCAGGGAGAACCTACGCAATTTTCACATGAATGATTAATTGATTATAAACATCGGCGACCGAAACGTGCTTCTTACTGCTTACCGATCTGGTACCGATCAATAAGGCACCGACCGCCCAAATTGATCTAGGTCAGTGTTTCTCGCCGGTCTAAAAAGCTGCCCGTTTGTATTGTATAGGTAGGTAGATTTATATCCTCCGACTGTTATCACACTGCAATAAATGCGAGACATTTTAAAATAATTAGGTTGGCACTTTCCCGTATTCATGCTATTAAATATAAATGAATATTCCTTGCTTGTTTATTTTGAAAGTTACGTCTCCTGGGTGTCATGTTTGTAGGTGTTAAAAATATTTACTTTTCATGAAAACAGATTAAAATAGTTTGAGTGACTAGTCACTTCAATTTTCAATTATATTATAGAAACCTCTAGCGTTTAATTTGTCACCTTTATTGACACATTATTTCAAGTGCTTTTTCCTTTTTAGGGTTCCGTAGTCAACTAGGAACACTTATAGTTTCGCCATGTCCGTCTGTCCATCCGTCCGCGGCTTAGATCCGTGATCATTAGTACTGGAAAGCTGATAGTAGGGTAGGCCACGATGCTAAATCAGGATTCACTCGAGCGTCATAGAGACCTATTGGGTTGCGAAGCGTAGATGATAAAAAGAAAAAAATGACATATACCTTTTCATCGGTGGGGGGAGCGGATTTTCAAAAATGTAAAAAAAAACTGTGGCATGGACATACTCGAGCGCGTCTGATATTGATAGCATCCATGTCCTACACATTTTTAAAGATGTACGCATGTTAAACTGATTGTTTCCATGATGGGGGTGGTCGTACTAGAGGGTTGAAAACGAAAAAAAAAAATTTTCATCGGGCGCGTCAGATTTTCTAAGGGGATGTTAAGTGAACCTAAAAAAAAGCTCTTATATAATAATCTGACGATTTGGATGTGACGCAAACTCGCAGTTATTATTAGAAAGTGCAAAAAAACTCGCCATTTTGAAATACTCAAGCGCGTCAGATTATATATATGGTTCATCTTTATGCCCTAGACGTGCTGTCTCATAATCTGACGATTATCTGGCGTGATTCGCCTAATCTGACAATAAAAAAAATTAACAGGAACGTGAGCACAGAGCACTCTTCAGAAACAGGAAAATGTGACTTGGAGCACTCCCCAGAAGCCAGGGGCATGTGATTCGGAGCTATTCCCAGAAACTTCCGATGCACTGTCATATTCCATTATACTTTGCCGCTGTTGTAAATACTGAAAGACTCGCGGTATTTTTATTGCTATAAATAATTTATAGCACTGTGCGTGATTTACTTCATTTAATGAAGATTCTCTCGAAAGTTCAAGATTATCGTATGTTGTTCGGGATTTTGGGAGAACCGGTTTGCTCCGACTATATTCTAAAATATTTACACATTTTTGTTGTGTTTCTAATGTAAATTTAATTGTTTTTTGTAAAGAAGTTTTACCACAAAATACACACTTTATATTAATATCACTCATAGTACAGCTGCCGGCAAACTTTTAGAGCATAATCCTGACAGCGCAGTAGCCGATTTACGTACAAATGTACATGCGCAAATCCGCCATTTTTGTTCTAAAAGTTGCCGGCAACTATAAATATTTAATAACTGTAGTGTTGTAAACAACATGATCATCTGTCATGGCGTCATGGCAACAGAAACCAGAGTGGAATACAGGCATCACGTAACTGCACGCATTAAACTTTATCGATGAATTTTTGTTAATTCGGCTAGTGAAAATCGTCAGATTATATATTTTCCGTTATCATTGATTCATTCCCTTTTAAATAAAAAAAAAATTTGCCACGCTCGAGAATGTCGAGAACGAGATGAAGTTTTTTTTTACAACTTTGTAGCCCTCCGCCTTCTTTACGTCACCTTTAAATTGTCAGATTAGAGGAATATACACGTTTTAGCATGTAACTAACTCGCCCTACCTTAATCTGACGCGCTCGAGAATTTCAGATGAACAATTTTTTTTACTAATCTGATCTTTTATCCTTGACGGGCGGCCATATATATATATGAGGCTCATATTTGGTGGAAGTACTTAGCTGGGTACAAGGTATCCCCCCTATATATTAATCTGCCGCGCTTTAGGTACTCCCGAAATCCCCTCTTTGGCTCTCCTACTAGGAAATTTGGTATGAGCATCACGCCGACAAAACGGTAAAATATTTTTTTTTTCGGTTACCTCTCGTACTCCTAAAGCGGGGAGACTTAATTTTTTGACATTTGACAAAAAATAGCGTCCCCCCCTCTAACTTTTCAACCACAGGTCAAAAAAATATGGAAAAATTCATGAAAATGAGGCGTTATATATATATTCGGGTACCTCTCGTACACCTAAAGCGGGGTAATTTTTTTTTTCCTTCCAACACTAATGTGTGGGGTGTCGTTGAATAGGTCTTTTAATAATAATAGCGGTCTCCAAACATAATTTTTTGATAAAGTCAGCAGTTTTGTAAATATTCGCTTCGGAAATCCAAAAAATAGCATCCCCCCCTCTAACTTTTCAACCCCAGGTCAAAAAATTATGGAAAAATTCATGAAAATGAGGCGTTATATGTACTTTCAATTAAAACTATATTGAACTAGCTGTGCCCCGCGGTGTTACCCGCTTATCCCACGGGAACACTAAATTTATTCGGGATGAAAAGTATCCTATGTCCTTTCCCGGGTCTCAAACTATCTCCATACCAAATTTCATCTAAGTCGGTTCATCGGTTTAAGCATGAAGAGGTAACAGACAGACAGACAGACAGACAGACAGACAGACACACTTTCGCATTTATAATATTAGTATGGATAACATCGGTCGAGCCGTTTTTGAGTTATCGCAAAATTTCATAATTTTATTTAAAATTACGTAAGTGCCGCGCGGTGTCCTTATACTTCGAACGTTACACATATTAGTGCCATAATGCAATAAAATGTTCCGCTCAATCTGGCGCGTATAATCGATAACTTCCAGAAGGTAATAAGTAATTACAGTTGCTTTGGCGTTTACGACCTTTTATAGAGCTTAAAATCTTTCTCGTAATTTAAACCTCGGGCTTAAAACCGCTGTTTGAAGACCGTCTAATATAGTGAAGGATGGGCAACTACCGAACCCTACACTGAGCGTGACCCGACATGCTCTTGGCCGATTTATACATATAAGGGCAAATCTTTATTTTGTTGTGGTTTTTTTTTTCTCAGATTTTAATAAAATTTGGTGAGTTGGTAAAGTTGCTTATTCTGAACAAGGAACTGAGTTACAAAAAATCCATGAAATGAAAACAACAGTAATAAAAACAAATTTCTCACATGTAGCTTGAACTCTAGAATGGCGTAGCATGAATGACCTTATTTTATACTTTACCCTGTTAATAATAAGGAAAGAGTTTTTACTAAGAGGTTTTACTATACTGACCCCAATGAGAGCAGCCATGGACATAAAGCTCTATTTCGTAATGTATTTCCTGCACTCTGTCATTTACATTATGGTGACTTGACAATATTCACAGGCATATGAGGAAAACATTTACATATCCCTCATCTTTATATCCTCTTTCTTGGCAAAATAAATGAGAAGTTCGCATTTCAAACCTTGTTATTGAATAATTAAAATAATAAGTAAAACAAATGCAAAAAGATGATTAAAATTAAATGTATATGTGATACATTGCCAAGAATAGATATAAATTGTACTCTATTAATAAGTAAAGATGTGAATCATTAAATTAGAACCCTGTTAATGTTAAGATTTTTTTCTAGGAATATTATAATTATTTCTTCCAGGAGAATTAGTTTCTAAGTTACTAACTATTAAGTCTACATTATGATATAATATGTATCTTCACAGTTATTGCAAATTCTCTTTATGCTTTAAAATAAAATAAGTAAACCAGTATTTTTGGGAATATTCCAAGGAGGAGGAATGGAGGAGCTGGGTCGAGGATGGGTCCCGGTAGGAGGTTCTGCTTACCAACTCCTATAACCAAAGATTAATTCTTATTTAACATCATGTATTGAAGCTATAAATATAAATTATACATTGCCTTTCTACTACTAAATCTAGAAAGTATATTGCAAAAGTGACAAACTCGTAAAATGGATGTTAAAGACATTTGTTTCTTATCCAAAATACCTAATTACTCTTTAAATTAAATCAAAAATACTCACATGAATGCTCTCTCCCAGCAATGCAGCTTGGTGCATCAGTTTTTTCGGTATGCACCCCACATTGACACATGTGCCACCGAGACCCCATTTTGTTCCCTGTGGTGACGGGGTCACATAGTCCAGGACCGCAACTCGTGCACCCAGATTCACCGCTTCTTTGGCACACGCCAGGCCTCCAGACCCACCACCAATGACGGCCAAGTCATAGTCAAATGTCCCATCTAAAAGGTGTACAGCGGAATACTCAGTGAGGATTTATTTATAGCTATTATTGTGCATTAACGCTACTGAAGTGATTTTGCCCAGAATGTATGATGCTTATCTGACGGTGTGAGTGAATCTCAATGGGTCACATACATAAATATGGGCACCAAGTGAACAAACACCAACTTCCCAGTAAAAGTTCAGTATACCTTCAGTAAAACTGTCTGTGGGAGCAACAGTGTTGGTCTTACGAGTCTTTCGCCAACAACCGATACTGCAACCTGATGACACCAATAACCAGATTAAGTCACCAATGGTATGTTAGCAGTGGTCCGTCAAAGGAAGGTAATCTCAATTACATCACTAAGTAGTGTTGGGGAAAAAGCAAACTGTAAGACAGAGTTAAACCTTCACCGAAATAAAAATGTAGGTATTAGTTAAATTTAAGATCTTTCAATGGTGTATGTACTGTGCAATCCAGGTTAAGCTAAATACTGCTATTTATAAATATATTTCTTATTTCAATAACATCACAACAATCATAGGATCTGGAAGTTATGACAGCACCAAAATAATGCCCGAACAGAATGACTATACGGTAAAAATAAGGTTGTTCATTGGACTATGAGATGAGGTTAGGCGGCGCGCCGCGCCACCAAGGTCAACTATACAATTATACGAAGCTACTTACTACTGCTGAACGATCTTCGCAATATTACCACTGCCTGATCCGCTCGATAAAGCGAATTCGCTAAATTATTGAACTTGAACAATTTGTTGAGTATTGTCATGTTGACGTAAACGGTGACAGAGACAAGAAAATCTTTTCACACACTTGCAAGTTTGTGTAGTGATACGATACGGGCAGCTCCAGATTTTCGACGTATTTCACTAAACTGAGCGGTTAATCGATTACAAAATGAAGTCTGTGCTAATAACTGGAGCCAACAGAGGCTTAGGTCTCGGCATTGTGAAATATCTCACTAAACACAACAAGGCAGAAACAATATTCGCGACTTGCCGCAAAGAATCCGAGGTATGTATGACAATAGCTGTGATAACACTTACCTATGGGTGCCATATTTGCAACAGTATTTTTCACTTAATAAATAAACGAAACAAACACGAAAGAAGTAATATACGTGTTACTACTTCACGAGTACTTCAATGAAAATGTGAAGGCTCCGATGGAGTGCTTTTTGTAGTTCAATTATAGGAACGTGTGAAAGAGACGACGAATCGGTCGGTGCGGACCGGCTGAGGCTAACGTCACTTGCCTCGAATCGGTAGCAATAGTGACGCTACACTCATGACGAATACCGAGCGATTTCACAATCGTCATCCTCGCTCATCTCGAAAATCTAGCCTAGATCATTCTTTATTAATAAATATATTTATTTATGACCCAAATATTAATTCGTTGTAATGAAACAAGACGCTTTATGAATGACCGAGCAAGTCGTGATAAAAAACGTATCGATTTCATATCGATGATTTCGCCCTAAGCGGTCATTATTATCAGCCATACATTTGACACGGTTTTTTAAAATATAGTTCAAATCAAACATTATTTTTTTCAGGAACTTAAGCAACTGTCTCACGAGAACAAAAATCTTCAAATCTTGCATTTAGGTAGGTTTATTTAATAGTAATTCCATGAATACATAAACAATAATAATAAATAAGTATCGGACAACCTCACACAAATCGATCTAGTCCCAAATTAAGCTCAAAAAGGCTTGTGTTATGAGTAGTAGACGACGATATACGTACTTATATAGATAAATATATACTTAAATACATAGAACAACTATGACCCAAGCACAAATATTCGAGTTCATCACACAAATATTTGCCCTGGCCGGGATTCGAACCCGGGACCGCCGGCTCAGTAGGCAGGTGTCTACAAACCGAGCAAAACGCGTCGCACACGTAGGTACCTATATTATAAATTTGGAAACATGAAGTGTTTGAAGGATTTAATAATTGTTTAATAACATTACAGATGTGGCAAACACGAGTAGCTATGGAGATATTTCATCACAAATATCAGGAAAAGTGGGTACGGGCGGTTTAAACCTGTTAATCAACAATGCTGGAATATCTACCAAATTCACCAAGCTCAATCTAGTGAAGGCTGAGCAGTTGCTCGATAACCTCACTGTCAACACCATCGCACCCATAATACTTACCAAGGTAAGCGACACCCAAATAGATCAACGCATCGAATAGTCGCTAGTAATAGAAGTCGCTATCTAAATTGAATGTACCCTGCAAAAATCAATCATCAAGAGTAGTCTCGTGAAGTAGAGTACCCTGTTGTATCAATCTTGCATGGTCGAGCCATATTACGTGTTTCAGGTGGTCAACTCCTCTACGAAAAAGTGCATCGTACCGCTCATCTCTACAACTCTCTGTCCAGCTCATTCATTGCCACTTCAACTTGCTAAAAATCAAATAAGCTTACAGCTTACTTATGTAATCTATTTGTAGTATGCAATATATAGGAAATATAAACATTTCCAGACCGTGTTGCCGCTCCTGAAGCAAGCCTCGGAGGCCAACAAAGACCAGCCTGTCGGCGTACGCCGTGCCGCTGTCATCAACATGAGCTCCGTCTTGGGCTCCATCGCGCAGAATGACCAGGGTGGGTTCTACCCTTACCGGTGCTCTAAGGTACTTGTTTAACCAGAAAAAACAATACAGTTTCGTCCTTAAATATATTGAAATTCGCAGCGACCTGGTCCCAAAGCATTAGACCGAAGTATTTAGTCGCGTTCGTCAAGATCAGAGTGACACTTTTGACAGAGTTAGTTCGCGTTTCGAAGCATTGCTTAGTTTGGGACTAGGTCGATTTTTGTAAGATTGTCCCTTGATATTTATTTATTTATTGTATTCGATTCGAATACCGATATAAATATCGTCTGCGATACGGTTTTAGAAAATGATACATCACTATCCATTCAGTCACAGCGGTTTTTTCGTTCCTGTCTACATTTGCGGCTCCACACTACTCGCGATGTTGATCGAAGTTGGGCGAATATGATAGTGTGGAGAGGCACTGCGGACACCATCCTTCGGCCAGCTTCGGTCAACTTTGCAAGTAGTATAACCTAGGGTTAGAATTTAATCTAAAAAAAAAACAGGCAGCCCTGAACGCGGCCACCAAATCCATGAGCATCGACCTCAAAAAAGACAACATCCTGGTGGCGAGCATGCACCCGGGCTGGGTGCGCACGGACATGGGCGGCAAGAGCGCGCCGCTCGACGTCGACACCAGCATCGCCGGCATCTTCGCCACGGTGGAGCGGCTCGGCGAGGCCGACTCGGGCAAGTTCCTGCAATACGATGGCTCCGAGCTGCCATGGTAGTTGAACCGAGAGTGCTTTCGTGATAAACAGATACCGACCGACCGGTTTTTAAGCACATTTTTTTTGTCAATTTGAAGCTGGATAGTGTTTTATTTAGGATTTTTATTCTACGAGTGATAAATTAGCATTTCAAGTGATTATCTGATGTAAAGAGACGCGGCAGATATAAAAAAGCAAATTATGCAAAATGTCGCAAATGGGCGTTTTTTTTTTAATAACCTTATCCCTGTTTCTTTCAGAACTTGACCTTTTTGGGTACATCTTACTCAGAATCAATAGCATTTTTAATTAGAAGAATAAAAAAACTTACCTAAATTTGTCCATGGGATTCGGGTTTTTTTTGGAAACCGCTCACATACCTACCTACGTTCTGTTGTCCCCCCGATAACGACTAACAATATTATAAATAGAATTTGTCCTATCACAGTGGCGCATTTCGAAAATCGCACCCAGACCAGACCGATTCATATACCCAATTCATATACCTATTCAGTCGGATCTTTATAATAAAATTGTTATTAAATAAAACTACATGTTATATACCTATCACTAACATAGTATAAAACAAAGTCGCTTCCTGTCTGTCTGTCCCTATGTAGCTTAGATCTTTAAAACTACGCAACGGATTTGCGTGCGGTTTTTTTAATAGATAGAGTGATTCAAGAGGAAGGTTTATATTTTATGTATAATACATGTAAAGCCTGGACCAGAAATATATGAGGATTGTCAAGAGGGCGCAATTTACAAGATTTATATGGCAACCATTTTGCAACCAATCGCACCACACTATAATGACCTCAGTTTAAATACCTGTCAGTTCCTATGGTAACCTCGTAATATTATTTTAATGGAATGCACTCTTAACACGGTGAATAGAGACTAAAGTACTATGCGTGACCTTACAAACGGTCCGGTAGTTTTGAATTTTTGATATGTTGTGTAGGATGGTTAGTCAGTTTTAAAATGCAAAATGCACAATTCCCCCCCCTCCGCGCCCGCCGCGATATTGAAAAAACCGGCACTCTCTTCATATTTTTGCTCATATCTTCCTTTAGGAGCATTTTAGCTAGAAGAAAGCTTCGACAATGTTATAGAGAGTTAAATTTACTATATTCTCCATTTTATATTTTTTTTCTAGGACAGATAGTTACGGAGATATCAACATTTAAAAAAACGTAAAAAATCGCAATTTCCTACTGAAAAACCAACTTCTGGATTATATCTTCGTTTAGGAGCATTTTAGCTACAACAAAGCTTGGGCAATGTTGTAGAGAATTAAAATTACTATAATTTACATTTCAAATTTTGTTTCAAGGACGGTTAGTTACGGAGATATGCACATTTAAAAAACAGGAAAAGTCGTATTTTCCGAAAATATCTCAAAATTCTTGGTTTAGAACGCTGTCATTCAGTTAGGGACTAGTCTAGGACAAATTAAAATATGTAGGAAATATAATTGCTTATAAAACTCATTTCCATTTTTACATACATTTTCGGAAAATGTGACTTTATTTTTTACATATCTCCGTAATTATCTGTCCTAGAAACAAAATTTTAAATGTAAATTATAGTAAATTTAATTCTCTACAAAATTGCCCAAGCACTGTTCTAGCTAAAATGCTCCTAAACGAAGATATAATCCAGAAGTTTGTTTTTGAGCTGGAAATTGCAATTTCTTAAGTTTTTTGAAATGTGCATATCTCCGTAACTATCTGTCCTAGAAACAAAATATAAAATGGAAAATGTAGTAAATTTAACTCTCTATAACATTGTCCAAGCTTTCTTCTAGCTAAAATGCTCCTAAAGGAAGATATGAGCAAAAATATGAAGAGAGTGCCGGTTTTTTCAATATGGCGGCGGGCGCGGAGGGGGGGGAATTGTGCATTTTGCATTTTAAAACTGACTAACCATCCTATACAACATATCAAAAATTCAAAACTACCGGACCGTTTGTAAGGTCAAAATCCTTTATTCACTGAATTATCTTTTGCGGACTGTTTTTGTGTAGTAGACACGTGTACAGTTTATTTATAATATCACGTTCACGACTGTGAATGGTTTCCGGCATTTTCTTTGGGTATTTTTCAATATTTTGTCTTTTAAAGAAACCAGCACGAATGACATTGACATTGTTGACAACCATCATAAATACATTGCCAGTGTAAAAAATTAGTTCCAATGAAATTCCGCAATATGGCGCATCCTCATATATTTTTGGTCAGGCTTTATAATTTATCCGCATTGTACCCGTGCGAGACCGGGGCGGCTCGCTAGTTGAGTGATAAAATAAGTACAAATGGAACAAAACATGTTTTTAATATATATTATGTAAGTTTAAAGTCGGGGGTGCAGATTTATATATTAAGTTTTTGTAACATGGTACAGTCAGGCCGTGGCACTATCCTCTTTAATGAAAATAATTTTCTGATATGATAGCAATATTGTACCAAAATTATGTAATTAATAAACTGATGTGCCTTGAACTTACTTACGCCAAACGTTACTTAATGTTGTATATTAATAAAATGTTTTTTTTCTTTAATAATTTTTTTATTTCTCCTCCCCAAATCCAGCCAGCCGTACAGTCGTGCCTTCTGTTGGCAGACATGTCCACGCCGAAAGGGCGGGACGGATTTTCGACTAATTTTGGTTAAAGGGATAGCGGGATATTCAAAGATGGTTATAGGATACTTTTTACTCGACGACGGTAAAGAGAAAAGTTTGGACGGAGACGAAGTCTATTATATAAATTATATATTAGCTATTTTCGACCAAATTCTATCGTGGTTTAGCGCCTATTCGAAATACATGAGCAAATTTAACACTTCCGTAAATATGGCACTTGTCTCACGCAGGCGAGGAAGCGATTAGCTATCGACTTTTCTCGCTCAAGAGACGAACTAAATATGTATATAGATCACGTGATTCACGTGTTAGTAAAAGTTATACATATATTAATAGTTGATCGCTAGCTGTCCACGCTGCCGACGAGATCTGTCTCTTCACTAGTTTGTCAGAGCGACTACAGCTAAAAAAACTCGCTCAGTGATGCTCACTAGTCGTAAAATGTGCAGGGCGTATGCTCGACCGCCCCACCCGAGCGAATGGTACAACTGGTGCAAGTAATCGCACGTCGCACTCGAACACTCGCTTCGCTATCAGCCTATAGACACTTCAACTAAAACTATCAGAACAGAACTACACACTGTCTTCTCGCTACTGCTCGCAACGCAACTCAAATCTAGTTTCTAGCTCTATCCGCTTCTCGCTCACCTATAGCGAGCGTTTCCAGTCTAGGTACTACCTACTCTGCGAGCCGGTTCTGTTAACCTCAAAATAGACCAGGTATTTTTTTTATAGTAGGTACATAGTAAATTAAGTACCGCTTTTATTTGAGACTTGAGATACTATAAGTAGTAACATTTTTTACGTCACCCTGGACTTTCTGGCCAAGGCAAGATGTAAAAGTTTAGACAAACCACGGGCGTTAATGGTTCAAGCTCAAGCCCCAGATCGCATAATGGCCCGGACCGAAGGTGAGGGCCACAACACAAACACCTGCGATCTGGGACGTTCACGGATTCACTGCCCTAGGTATGTAGTGTAATATGTACTAAAATACAAAAGTAAGTACCACCACCTACCTCTTGCCGCCGGGATTATCAGGACGCCGGGGGAATGAGCCGATTTCGGCTCACTAGGGGCGTTTTCTGGAAATCAAAAGTTAACAGTCAAGTGGGTTTATACCTAAACGATTTCGTTTCGATCACGTTTGTTGTTATGGGGCCGGCTTAAATATCTATTTTATTCTGTTTTTTTTTTTGTATTTGTTGCAATAGAGGCAACAGAAATCATCTGCGAAAATTTCAACTGTCTAACCACCACGGTTCATAAGATACAGCCTGGCGACAGACGGACAGACAGACAGACGGACAGCGGAGTCTTAGTAACATGATCCCGAATTTACCTTTGTATGGAAACCTAAAAATTAGTATTTCAGATAGGTAACCAAGACATAACACTTATTGAGGTTGAGTTTTGCGTTGTGCCGCGACTGCTTTATTCTGTAGCAGCAGGTCTGGAAATAACCTGCTGATTCTGTGAAGATTGGGCGACCTATTGTCAGTTGAACCAACTAACTACGCCTATATTATTCTAAGTGTACAATGCCTGTAAACAATATTTGACCTTGATGGCGTATTGATACGACACACCAGCAGCAACGTCCCCGATCGATGCATATTAACATAACTGCCGCGTGCCTACTTTTTGCGGTTCAACTTCCAGTAGGTAGTAATACAATGTTAGCACCGTGTGGTACCAATAAAAGATTACTTATACCACACTGCACACTGTAATGAGCTCTCCTTCCTTGATTCGATATCCTACGCCGTTGATCAACTTGCTTATTTTAAATCGCACAGGGCCATAATGCCTCCACTCGGCTCGATTCCTTGTGCGGATCGTTTCAAAAAAAAACCGGCCAAGAGCATGTCGGGCCACGCTCAGTGTAGGGTTCCGTAGTTGCCCATCCTTCACAATAGACGAAAATTAAAAGAAAGATTTAAATTACGAGAAAGATTTCAAGCTCTATAAAAAAGTCGTAAACGCCAAAGTCACTGTAATTACTTTTTACCTTCTGGAAGTTAATGATTATACGCGCCAGATTGAGTGGAATGCTTTAAATGCAGTATGGCACTTAACTAATATGTGTAACGTTCGAAGTATAAGGACACCGAACTTGACGGAAGAGGAGTACCACTGTTGAGAAGAAACGCCGAAAGAAACAGTCAGAATTTTTTTTCAGAAACTTAACTACTTAGTTAACTATTACATTACAGTACCTAATATGAATTTAAGTTAGTTTCTACCTATCCTAAGAATTACCTATACGTAGTCCTCGAAGAATACATATTAAAAGTATTTTAAGATATAAGGTAAACTTGCGCGAAAGATGGCCCGTTTGAACGAATTAAAAGTTCGGTTAGTACCTACCATAGACATAGTTAAGTCTATATGGTACTAACCAAACATGGGCGCGAAATTTGAATTCGTTCGAACGGTTATAATATAACTGTAAAATTTTGAAGTGGGCTATATCTTAGAAACAACGCCATCTTAGGCGCAAGTACCTTAAATAAGAAAAAAAATAAAAATAGAAACTACAATAAAGTACGATCATGTGCTCCTCGTTATGCATAGATATATTTCCGAAGGTTTGTATTCGTGTTGGTCACCAAAGCTTTCTCTCCACGGCGTCAGGAAAAACTGCTTCGCTTATTGAAGCAAATTAGACTTAATTTAACACGTCAATCAGCCGACCATCAGAGTTAGGCACGATGGTATCACGTGGTAGGCATAGAACCTACGCCGTAGATATGTAGGTAAGCAGTGCTATGCTGATTTTTTTAGCTGTTTGTCTGTGTAAGGCTGATGCAATAATTGATAATGGAAGAATATTAGTTTTAAGTATAGTGTGAAAATAACAAATGTCAAGGTCGCAACAATGAGACGTGTGATCGCTGTCTGTGTCTATTGCCGCCTACATGCAATGACTAATAAAATCGCCATATCGCTTCCAAACAGCCTATAGTCGTGATAATTAAGTATACGTATTTATTTATTTAGCGGTATGTAAGTATACATTTTTTCGTATTGTCGGACTTAACTATTTAATTATATGTAACATACTTAGGTACACATTTATCAGTTTCTAGCATGCCTGCTAGGGCTGGTATTGGAAAATATAGTTTTTATTTTCTTATTTTTTCACCACTTCTGAATCTTTTGATACCTAAGGCCTTCATAATCATAATATTGACGGTCCGCATGTATAAAGTTATAGTTATAATACACGGGGCCGGGTGCCGTAGGTATATGCGGTAGGTATCTTAGTCAAGAGTATAAAGATATGGGTGGACTCATCCTGATCAGAAATATGTCCCATTGGAAATATGATGTAACATAACTATGGTGATGTCAACGAAATAAAGTTTTGGTACTTGTTTACGAGAGCATAAATCGATACATATTTTTGCATTTGTCTGTAGCTAGGTAAGACGTGCTCTAGAATGAAGAAGATGCCAATTGCTAAGTGAAGAAAAAAATACGTTTTTCTCAAACATGCAATGAAATATCGTCATAACGTGCGTTAAAACAGGCTTCGAAGTGTCAAGTTTCAGGCGGAACAATTCGAGAGAACTGTAAAGGAATTTCATACAAAGTTGAAGGCCTAGACCGGGAAGTACTTTTGTTTTAATTTTAATGTAAACATGGGGTCTGTGTTTATAAACAGCGGATATTTTTTTTTTCTACTGGCTACCCATTCAGCCAGCGGACCAACAATATCCGCGTTAATGCCTAGTACACACGAACTGATATTAAGAATAAGGGTCAGCTCACACCGAGACGCGACGCGACGCGACGATACTGGAAGAGGCCGGTGATTTCGCGCTGCGCCGCGCGCCGCCGCGGGACGCATCGCGGCGTAGCGAGGCGCATCGTAGAATCGTTGGCAGCACGACGCCTCGCTGCGCAGCGAGGCGCCGCGCGGTGCCGCGTCCAACCGCCCCGCAGTCTACTGCAAGCGCATGAGAACGGCGGCCTCAGGCTGCGCCTCGCGGCGTCGCGCTGCGTCGCGCGGCTTCGCGAGGCGCAGCGCCGCTCATACACGCCGCGCGTACCGGCGATGCACCGCTGCGTCTCGCGACGCCGCGCGGCGCGACGCGGCGCCGCGAGGCGCAGCGCTGCGTGGCGCAACGTATTTTGAATTCTCACGATGAAATGTGTCCCTTTTAATGTAGTAAATAAAGTATAATTTTGAGTCACTCTATTGAAATGTGCGCGCAGCGTCGCGTCGCGTCGCGTCTCGGTGTGAGCTGACCCTAAAATCTGTATGATTCAATGTGTTGATGAATAAATTTAAAATACTGTCTATACGTAAGTCACCAGAGACCATAGACAATATTAAAAATCCTCTGCCGTTATTTTATTTAATAGAAATTAAGATTCTTATTATCAGGTTGTGTATAATGGCCCTAATATTCGAACACTACACACGTGGTCGACTTATTAAAGAAAAAAAAAATAGAGGGATTGGAGGGAAAATTAAAAATACTTTTTTTTAAACATGGCGTCTGCGTTCATGAAAAGTGCATTGTCAGTTATATATATGCGACTATAGAAGACTCAAGCATTAATTTCAGGGGCATTTCACTCAGTACTTTACAGATTTCATACATTAAAACTTGCGTGCGTTTTATACGAGACTCGCTCGATAGATGGAGCAAAATTCAATATTTGAATTAGTGTTATTAAAATGAAATCTGTTTTTATGTTATTATTTTATCCATAAATAAACATATAATAAAAACATAATTATAAG
Source organism: Apotomis betuletana (assembly GCA_932273695.1). Taxonomy (NCBI): domain Eukaryota; kingdom Metazoa; phylum Arthropoda; class Insecta; order Lepidoptera; family Tortricidae; genus Apotomis; species Apotomis betuletana. The sequence goes on from OW026305.1 coordinate 3,035,485, forward strand.
TTATTGTGAAAGATTATGAAGCATTATTTTAATTTATCATTACAGGCAACATTACGGCTTAAGATTAGATCCCCGTTCCATTCCACTCATTTATTTTTTAGATTTCACCTATTATATTTTAAGCAGTTATAAACTACAGATAAACATTAAAAGAAAGGATAATTATTATGTACAATTTTTTAAAACTAAATAGAAAAAATAAGAATAAAATATATACATTTTCTATAAAAAGAATAACCCATCCAGAAAGCAGTTATATGATGACTGTCACAAAAATTTAATATCCACAAAAAAAATGGAAAATGATAAATGTGTATTTTTTTCAATGTAAAAAAACAATAGAAGAAAGAAAACTCAAAGACTACTTAGTTAATACAATTCGGTGTAGAGGAACGCGTAGCGTAGTGCTGTTTGACAGTTTACTTTATATGGATTATGGACAAGTTTGTTTTCTGGTGGATATTCAAACGGGTATAAGAAATTTACTTCGGCTGTGCTTTACGGATATTAGTGAATCTGCTCTACGTTGTTGACCTTTACGCTAACTTGGATTCCGACGACAAAAGTTCCAGGAAGGATTTCGATCCCGGCTTTGTGTAATGGATCACGATTGCCTCGTTTTAAACTATTTTAAAGTAAAAAATGTTGTGTGTCTACCTGTGGTAAGCGTTTGTTATAATTATGTTCCCCAAAATTAAGGAAATAAAAATAATTAATTATAAATGTGTCTTTTTTATACCTTCCTACAAGCATAACTAGTTTTAAAGCCCACTTATTATGTTAAGTGTGAGATGAATCATACAATATGTATTGAAAGTACCTACAGTACAGTGCATATAGCGATTGCTATGTATATACATATGTACATGACACAGATAACTCGAGACTCGCTCAATAGATGGCGGTAGTACACAAAGGAAGCTGATGACTCTATCTCAGTATATATAATTTACTCTATGATTAATTGCGACAAGGTACTAAATAACGGTCGCGGCCGCGGAATGAACAGAAAGTCGAAGACAAACCTTTTTCATTCCCCGACTATACATATACCTACTAAAGTCAAACATCTTTTAACTGACTATAGATAGGACCCTGCGACGCGTAATGAGCTAAATTTACGAACGCAAAAGGCCCTCGACGCAAAATGACGTGAACCCGGAAGTTCCTAAGTCGCAGTTATTTGGGCTTGTACAGTTCTCATTTATTAACATAACGATTACTGATGTGCCGACGGAAAGTTTCTCAAAGTGCGTAACTTTCCACATGGCAAAATCTTGGTATCTTTTGAAAATGTCCTGTAAGGAAATTCCAAATTGAAACCCGTTCCAGACCTTCCGATCCTACTTATCGGATAGTGTGTAGCGTAATTGTTAAGAAATCGGATAGTGTGTAGTGCAATAGTTAGGACCTAAAACACTACACATTATCCGATTTCTTCCGATAAATCTAAAACTGTTATCTTATCTACTACTGCGCTCGCATCGCGCAGCGCAGCGCGCTCCTAAGCAGACAGCGATCGTAGTTTTACTCAGTTAACTTGTTTTGTATGCTTTTATAATTCTACCGGCAAATTCTATCTTTTATAATTTTGCGATTGTAATAATGATTACGCTCTACTAGCTTACATTATTATAATTTATGCATGTAATGTTTTTTCTCAAGTAAGTGAATTATTGTTATTCTTTTGAGAAATAAAGATCTTTAAACCGAAACCGAAATCGGATCGGATCGGAAGGTCTGGAGTGGGTTTAATACCTTCTTTTTAGGTAACTACTAATTCAACTTAAAAAAAAAATAGAAAACAGTAAAAATGATTTGGAATTCCGAAAAATTTATAATTCCTGAAAAAGAAACGATTTTTATACATAAAATAGTACTTTTATATTTATTTATATTATTATACGATCAATTCTACGTTTAAGAAACAAACTGCAAAAACGCATAAACTTTTTTTAATAAGTGGCGCCATCTTGCTCCTAAGGGGTGAAACTAATTTATCCTCGAGTGAAATCGTATATTTTGGTCCATTTTATCACTGTGCATTGTGCAAAACGGCTTGCTTCCATCAGAAAAGTGTCCATAACAAGTAGCACGTGGTAGCACTATCCTGCGGACCACTCGTTGGGGTTGGGAACAACTCGACTAGTACCTACCCAAATTGCATATCTGCGATATTTTCCTACGCATAAATCCATTTATTTTATTTATTATGTTGATTACTTTTTTAAATTAGTAAGCCCGGTGCACTGGCTCTCCTAAGTGCTGAATACACAGATATTCAAAATAAACTAAGTACCTATTATGATACTATACTGATTATGAGTAATGCAGATTAGTCACTTACCCACAGTGACGTTGCACACGTCGTGCAAGGGGCACTCTCTGTAATCCATGGTGGTTCTTGTAAAACACTAGGTACCTATAAATTAGAATGAAAAAAAAGGAACAACTATTCAGCAATGCAAAGGGAATATTATAAAAGTAATATGGGCCTATGTCAGTGGTTGACATGACGCCCGTCACTTTTGACAGCGTACCAAACGATTTTTTAGTGAAAAGGTCCTATTACAGTCTGCTTTCTGGAATCCAAATATAACCAACTGACGGATCAGTGGCGCCCACTGGTGGTTTTACAGAGCTGCCATGAGCGTGTCAAAGGGCTAGCACAACCGGTCCCGCAAAAGATGTTACTTGTTTCTTTCTGCTTGCTATCGTGTGAGAAAGATGGAAGATGGCATGACATAATAACGCTGACGTGACGTGAAAGTTGTGTTGACGTGCAACGTTAATAGGAAATACCACGGCTCATTTTTTCCATACAAATCGAGTACTACTACTGTGTACAGTCGAGTTCATTTACATCTACACACTTACGAGAACAAAAATATCTGAACACGACCCTATTGTCAGGAGCATAAAGTCGTGTTCAGATATTATTGTTCTCGTAAGTGTGTAGATGTAAATGAACTCGACTGTACTAGGCGAACACAAATTTTTTAATAATATAAGCGCAAAAATCGAAATGTCCGACAACATTTACTTCCCATTAAGTGCCTAAATTTCGTAAAGTGGTAAAGATTGGTTAAGTTTTGCAGAAGGAAACAGACGAGAACGAAACCCCAGGCTATTCTTATACCAGGTGCAAACTTATGCGGCTATTACACTTTCCTAAATTAGTCACTGACGAGAGAGATGCAGCTTTTTTTTTCCTTGCGGGCCCTATGGGGCCCTTTGCACTGGTGGGCGCTGGCATGTCTCGTCCTTTGGAACAAGACACCGATAACAAGAGGGATGCAGCAATATGGGAGACACGTATGGAGATAACTACATCCCACTCCTTCGTATTGCTGCATCCCTTTCTTAAGTGACTAATTTTAGGAAAGTGTAATAGCTGCATTAACGGAGAGGAGCAGTGATAATTATATCCCCTTAACCCTTAAATATATCTACACTTGATCTACACGTTACTGAAATGACACAAGTCAAAATCTGAATATTGTCAATAAAGACTGTCAAAATTGTCCTGAAGTCTCAAACGGACGTGGATTTCATTGCTAATTACGTCATTTCAGAATTAAAATTAGTGGAATTGTATGCATTTAAGGGTTAAGTTAATCTACATACTACATAATATAAACGTCACGACACCGTGACGTGAAACGTTGCGTAGACGACTAGATGTGCGGTTTTAATTATGAATCTCGTTAGACGGAAAAACGTGATTCTATATTAATATTACGCAACTTTCCATGACACGACATGACAACGTAACGTGAAATTGGGTTTGGCCGTTTGCACGGGTTAGATTAAGGCTGCGTTTCCACCAGAGATGTGTAGCGAGGGTGAGTAAAAGAAGTTATTCCGTTCGTTAAGAAAAACACATCCCTCGCTACACATCTCTGGTGGAAACGCAGCCTAAGACAGGGCTTTGCCACGGCGCTGCATATTGTAAAGTGGTAACGACCTATTACAATAATTTTACCGATTTGCCCTGATAAAAACGTGACAGTAGATGGTAGGCAAAAATGTTATGTATCTTGTGTACAACTGAGCAAAGGACGCTAGTAAATAAGCTAAATGAAATAATCAAGTTGGTATCAAAAATCGGATTTATATTTCCATTTTGCTGTATTGGTTAATGTCATTAACAATTTGCCAGGTTACAGATTTTGCCGCACAGCCGGTATCAAGCATAACATGTACTTTTTGTAACAATGATACATATTTCTTCAGACCTAATAACCTAAACTTACACAAACTACCTACAAGATATACAATACGGGTAAAGCTAAGTATCTACAAAATTAATAAGTTATATACAGAATAACAATACGGTAAAGTTACATATTTACAACCTAATTAACTTATCTGTAACCTGAGAAACTTTGATTTTTCCTACACTCCGGACAGTACCACTTGCCCTTCGGGGGCACCATGATGCCCACGCACTCGAAGTGGAACCATTCGATGGCGCAGCCTTCGGCGTCGCACGCGATCATTTCGGACACCTCGTCGTAGGGGCAGCGGCAGTAGCAGTACACGCTCTCGCCCTCGCGCGCCTGCCGCGCCGCCGGCCGCTGGAAGGCGTAGGGCAGGCTCGACGTGCCCGAGTTCAGGTACGTGGGCGCGGGCGCGGGCGGCGGCACCGCCGGCGCGCCGCCGCCATAACCCGAGCTGACCGGCGGCTGGAATATCTCCAGCGCTCCCTCCTCGCTCGACTCGGAATCGCTCGATTCCAAGGATTCAGAATTCATTAAGATTCGCGGTGGCTCGGGATCGGGTATCGGTGCCGTTAATCTGATGTGGGTGGGTTCCGGGTAATTGTAAATTCTATGAGAGAGAGTGGTGGAAGGCACTTCTTTCTTAGCTTTATGCGTGACGGGCGACGGCAGATCCTCTTTTCTCCATTCCAGTTTTGGTGGTAGCTGCGGTTTTAACGCCGAAGTTGCCGCCTGGTGATTTCCTTCGTCGTCGCTAGTGTATCCATAGAATTTGTTAGGTACTCGTCGTCGCTTAGAAGCGCGCTTGCTGCTGTCAGAAGCAGACGTGGAGCTCATTTTAACGCTCGCAGGTGTGACGGAGGGGGATGGCTTGGGAGCTTCTGGAATTACTACTGTATTCGATTTCAAAGAAATTGTCATTTTATTCGGTATCAAAGGTGGTTGGGGAGTTCGCTCGATCTCAGATTTCACAATAACGTCCTTAGGAATGTTTACTTTGATACTCCCATGTTTCTTAGAACTCTTAGACTTCTTTTTCTTTTTGCTTTTCTTTTTACTGCTCGGTGGCTTTTCTTTTATTTCACTCTCTATCTTGGGCTCGACTTCCTCCTTGACTGGCGTGGCGGCGCGGCTTGGCTCCCCCGACATAGATCCCCCGTCTGACGGGGCGACTGACGCCAAAAGCAACAACTGGTTTCGCTTTTCCGCGTGCAATTTATTGGCTAGTTTTTGTGGATGCTCATCATAAAATTCTTCATCAGTTTCACTTTCATCTGTCTCTAGATCTGTTTCATTAATAGGCGGTTCCGGTTTTTCTGGAACTAATATCGGCGTCTCCGACATGCCCATTACATCTACATTAGAACCATTACTCAATCTTCTGTTAGGTATTGTTTTTCGTAGCTGCTTATTCTTCTTCTTCTTCTCATTTCCTGATTCATCTGATGAGTCAGAATCGGAAGAGCTCGACGATGACGAACCGCTGCTGGACGAGCAGCTGCAGTTGGAGCCGCAAGAGCAACTCGAGTCACTGTCGCTGCTGCTACTGCTTGACGACGATAGATCCCCGTGTTTCTTTTTAGGAGACTTCCTACTTTTCTTTTTGTCTAAACTAAACATGTCTTCATCGCCATTTAAATCATTCGGTACCAAGCAGTAGTCATGGTCTGATTCACACACGTGCTTCTTGATGGGAACTAACGGCGGCGTCTTTTCTTTTTCTGCCTTTGCTTGATACTTTTGCAAGTTGTGATAAATCTCCAAAACCTTCTGATGCTCCGGTTTCTCCTCAGCAGGTTCAGTTTCCTCCTCGACTTTGTCTAGTTTCACATCTGCTGCCGTGTTTGTGACATCTGACGTCGTCGCGCACAAATCTTCGACAGCCGGTTTTTCTTCATTGGTGGTAATTTCATCTTTTACAACTGGCGCAGTCTGCGGACCGCCGCTGTCCGACTCGTCACTACTGTCACTTTCCGAGAGATTTAAAGCTGGCAGGTTTACATCCAGAAGCAATGCATCCTTATCCTTTAGCTTTTTCTTTTTCGATTTTTTTGATAACAATTCGGAGCCCGGCTCCGTTTTCACATCAGAAGTTCCAGCTTCTTCAGGCTTATCGTTAACTAAATCTATGACGGGAATAGGATCTTTAGACGTATCGGCGGGATTATCTTCAACAGCGGTAATTTTTTCTGCATTCAGATCTTCTGTAAATAATTTTTTGATGTGCTCATCTGCATGTTTCATTAGTAATTTTTTGGAAACAAATTTTTCAGTGCAACCTTCTTCTGTGCAGACATGTGGAAACTCACCAGAATGGAATCTCTTATGCACCTTCAGATACACAGCTCTGGTAAATTGTAAATTACATTCATCGCATACAAATACCGTGGGAGGTGTGCAAAAATGGTATACATGAGGCCATTTCTTCTGTAAGCATTTTTTACACATAACACTTTCTGTTCCATGTTTCCAAAATAAATGTTTGGTTATATCTGGTTTATTTCTATAAGCTATTCCACAGCGATAGCATAAATGGTGCAATTTGTGTTTCCATACGTGGTTTGATAGGCGCGCTTGACTATGGCAAAATTCTAAACATACATTACATGCATGGTGAATTTTTCTAAGGTGTACCATTAACCTAAACGATGACGGTATCGAATCTACATTGCACAAGCAGCATCTAAACTTAATTTCATACTCAGAATCATATGTTCCAGGGCATAAATGACATAGTAACTCGCTATAACTATAAAAATTAGATTTACACATAACACACAACAAAATTGTTCTCTGGTGCATTTTCCGATTATGTAAATAGAGATCCTTGTGGACAGGAGTTTTAAAAAAACACTGAAAACACTCAAAGATGTGATCAAACTGCACACCGTCACAGGCTTCAGCACTGTCATACGAGTCCAGGTTGATGTAAACAGCGCTGAGACCGGCGGCGCCGGCGCGCACCTTAGCGGTGATGGTCTCGGGCAGCAGCTCCTCGGCGGTTATGCTGTCCACGGTGGCGCAGAAGCGGTGTTGCTCCACCATGTGCAGGCACAAATGTTCACAGTTCACTGCAATCTTGCGCACATGGTTACAATAAACACAGCTGTACATAGTTGATGCCAAGAACACTTTAAGTAAATCCTTTAGTGGGTATTTATCTAGTGGCTTGTCTAAATTGAGTTCGATCAATGGCAGTTTGTCTGCAGTCGGTTCTTCATCTTTGACTTCAATATTTACATCATCGGTTGATTCAGTCTTGGGTTCCACTACTTCTTCAGAAGGTATGCCTTCTGGTACTTCTATGGATTCATTCAAAACTGGATCAGGTTCTTGTTTTATAGTCTCCAATTGTGGGATAGAATTATCTGATACTGTTGGTTCTGTTTCTAAGCTTTGTTCAGGCTGTGGTGGTGAGTGGAGCTCTATTTCTTTTTTGTTTTCATCTACTGTTAACTTATCACCAAAATCACTATCTGATGAATAATCACTAGAAGAGTCCTTGTCCAAAAGCTCTTTTGGAACTCTCACAGTTAACTTTGGTACCCTATTCATGGCATTATCATCATCCAATTTGTTATCATAAATTGTGGTTTTTATAGTATTTTCTGGCTTATACTCTGGAGTTTTGGTAGTATTTTCTAAATTATTATTTAATAGAGCCTTTAAAGTGGTATCTTGATCGTTTTCATATATTGTTGTTTTGACAAATGGGCTGTCAGCTGTATCACAGATAGTCATTTTAATAGTTGGCGTTTTTGGTAAAAATGAGGGCTCAGCGGGCGGCATATCTTTTTCATACCTCTTGGGAGGCCTCCTCATTCTGCTTGGTGGCTTGTTGGCGCTGTGTTGCCCAACAGTGGGATCAACAGTGGAATTTATAATAACTGGTGAGTTTGCGTTATTTAAACTTAACTTTAATTTTATGCCAACTTCCTTTTCTATAGGAGGGCAAATTGGCTCCTCAGATTTGGTTGTTGCAGGTACGAATGATGAATTATATTCATATTCATTTTGTTGTGTCTGAGAGTCACTTTCATCTGAACTTTCAGAGTTGTCGTCTCCATTGTGATGATCATTATGCAAGTCAGGACTTGGTTCTCTGGGTTGGATAGGACTAGGAGGTTTATTGTTAGAACTATCTAATTCCATGCCAGAATCTTTTGTATGTTTGCTTGATGATGTGGAGTTATCAGAGCTTATGCTAGTGTCACTGTTTACTGGCTCACATTCACTTGAATTTAACAAAGTCTTACAAGTTTGTGATGTCACTGTCTCTGGTTTTTCTTCGATTAATTCTTTCTTATCACATTTATTGTCATTTACAGGTTTCGTCAATTCTTTTGCTATAGTAGTGGGGCCATTGATTGTTGAATCAATTTTAGATGTTTTGACATTATTAATCTTGACTGCATTTTTGCTGACAAGCATAGGTACTGGTTTAGGCTTCACATTGTTGCAATCATGGTTGAAAAAGTCATCCTTCTCACTGCATATCTCATCACACATGCAGCACATCAAATACAGTGTCCCATTATAGACATTAAAAAAGTCTTCCTTGGTTTCATAGTTGAATTCCTGTACATTATGTTTATTGGTCAAGTGAGCAGATAATTTCTCAGCCTTTGAGAACATTCCGAGACAAAAAAGGCAGATGTGTCTATTGTGAACTTCTCTCATGTGAAGAAATAGGTTCCAGTTTTCATAATATGTACCACATGCTGAACACAAATACACCTTTCTTGTAACGCGGGATGGGCCACCTGAGCTTGCATCTGCACTTGGAGCTGCCTCTGGGCTCAGGGCGGGTTCCTTAGCTTGAGCCCGACAAACCAATTGGTGTTCTTTTAACATTGCAAGGGTTTTGAATGACATTGAACAGCATTTCCGGCACTTGAATTTTACCATAGGTTGTAATCCTAAGCTCTGGGCATATTCTTTCAATTGGGAACCTTTTTCCACTTTACCTTTCTTGAACTGTGACAACTGGCTTTTTGGCACAAGTCTCGGCACAGGTTTGTCGTGTTCACTGTCCCTTGCACTTTCTGGTGTAGGCACAACATTGTGTAAGCGTTTTGGTATTAGTTTAGGAACTCTTGGCAAATTATTCCTGGGCAATATACTTGGTTCAATGGGTTTATTTACAGAAGGTCTCTTTTTTTTCACTGTACCACAATATGGTTGGGCACTATCAACAAAAGGTCGCTTGCCAAGGTGTATTCTGAGAGGGTTGATGCGTTTCCTGATTCGATCCTGATGCAGCGTGTCGGCACTGGCGCGCCGCGGCGGTTCGGGCGCGGCGCGCGCCTCGCATGGCGGGCTGGGCGGCGACCCGTCCAGATTGTGCCCATTGGCTGTCAGTTTCAAGCTCCTTTCGCCGTAACAATTCTTCAAAGACGCTAATGCGTTTTTATCGTCCTTCGTATTGACATTATTACCATCTTCCATAGTTTTCTGAAAAAATAAAACACGTGCTTACTTTTGACTGCTAAGAAACAAAAGACGTACAAGAGAGGCGGAATCGAAGCATTATTTAAATAATTGATGCAATGATAACATAGTTTACAATGACTTACCTCTGAAATCGTACGTCCAGTACGAGTATAACAGTAAAGATTCGTTTCCATGCATCCGTTTTAGCGAAGTGCTCCTTACATCAGGCTTATTATGAGGCAGCCGCGAGCTGATCATTCCCGTAAAATGGCGTCACTTCGCAGAGCGAGGAATGCTCCTACTTATGCCGTTCATTTATGTCCGTTACGCCACTTATTTCACATTGCACAACCATTATTTAGTTTTCACATAATGTAAACAATCACAATTAAATTAATTTAATTACGTTATGCTGTTTATTTCCCAATACATTGGAGAGAAATAAGAAACGCGTTACGAGAAGCTAATTCATGAAGCATAGACTAAAAATGTTTTTCTTAAATTTAACTTTTTTATGAAATGGGAGGTTACTCGAAGGCACTAAGAACACGTGGTTTTAACCATAGACAGTACCTGTTTGTCAAATGAGAACCCATTTTAAAAATAAATATTGAAATAGAAATCAATTTTATTTCAAGAAATTAGTGAATAATTATCATGCTAATATAAATTGAAAAATTATTTTTTCAAGTAAAAAACCAATATTGATACCACATTACATCACTAAGTGCTTGACGCTTAGATTCCCTTTCTTATCTGTAGCGCATTTGCATTTTGCAGATTTGTCAAAAAGCTCCAGAAGAGAAGGGTGTACAACAATCGTGTTTAATATTATTTAGTGCCTTTCTTTATTTTATGTTTTTAATGGGATAATGTAAATACAAGATGATGTCTGATCAATTTAGAAAAGTAGAACCGTACTCGCCAAAGTCCTCGCCGAGGGGCGGCAGATCGCCCGTGGTCTCTCGGCAGGACTCCTCTGGCACCCTCAAGACAACCATTCAACTCGGCAAAAATCCTTCTATAGTACACAGTGGACCCTTTTATTTGATGAAAGAACCACCTGGTAAGACATTTCCTCGGAGATTTTTTTAAATTTATAAGCATTTTTTATGCTTATTTGCTACTATTTCGAATTACCTGTTTAAAAAAAAAGGAAAATGTAATAATCATACTTTATTTTATTGCAGGAGAATGTGAACTCACAGGAGCTACAAACTTAATGGCATATTATGGCCTGGAGCACTCTTACAGTAAATTTAATGGCAAAAAGCTTAAAGAATCCTTATCCTCATTCTTACCAAATCTGCCAGGGATTGTAGACGGGCCGGGGCAAGAAGATAACAGTACCCTAGGGTCTGTGATAGCTAAGAGGCCTATTGGTGGTAAAGAGCTGTTGCCTTTGACAGCTGCACAGTTGGCAGGGTTCCGTCTGCATCCTGGGCCACTGCCCGAACAGTACCGCTATGTTAGCTCAACTCCACCAAAGAGACACAAGAGCAAGCATAAGAAACATAAACACAAGGATGGAGCTCCTCCTGGTCAAGATACTCCATTACAAGGTAAGTGTTGTTTGCTGCATCCAATCCTCATACTGAACTGGATTCACACTGAATTTATTTTTGTCTTGTATGAAGTTTAGTTATTTATAAAGCCATGTGGAAAATACGCTAAGTATTTGTAAATAAATGGCCAAAAGCCCTTGGCCTTCATGTCATTACATAAACCTAAGAATACCAAAATTCATAAACGGGTTTACTCACATCGCAGAAGTTGAATAATGCTCGACATGTTTCGAAATGGTACACAATTCAAGGTCAGGAAAGCCGATCAGTCGCAGCAGCGGCCAACCGAATACTGTCACTGTTGTCATTAGACTTCTACGAGGTGAGTAAACCCGTTTATTTATTTTTATATATCAGAGACAGGTATTATTTATTTTTAACTAACCTAATTGTTCCCTTCCAGATTCCTCCAACCCAGACACATACGAGAAGAAGCACAAAAAGCAGAAACGGCATGATGACGAGAAAGAGCGCAAGAAGAGGAAAAAGGAGAAGAAGCGGAAAAAGCAAAAGCACAGCCCTGAACACGGCAACCTCACCCCGAGCCAACACGCCGCATAGGCTGAACTCATGGCACATAATATCATTGTTCCCATGGTAAACATAAAAAATAAATATTTTGATTTTAGACCAAATTCTGTAAGTTCGTGAAAATTCAGATTTATAAGGTTACCATAAGAACGACAATATGTCCCTTTATTTACATCTGTGCTTGGCCCATGAAACTAAAAGGTCAGATATAATTATGAGGTTAAGAAAGTGTAGGGGGCAACATGGAAAAGTTTTAAGGTCTGATATTCTCATGTGTAGTGTAGGTTTTAGACAGCAGTAATACAGAGTGATAATTTGTAGAATGTGATGTAGTGATCTGAAACATTTGTTTTTGAATGCTGTAGTTCTCATTGTATTAGACTTTGTTCACGTTAACTTTTTGTCCGTATTGTGATTCTGTGATCCTATTGTTCGATTTTTTACCACCAATAGGATCACAGAATTAGCCCTGTGTAAAAATGACTGTGAATGAGTCTTTCTTTATGGTTCCATGATTTTGCTGTAAATTGGTATCCCAGCTACCCACGGAATAAGTATGGCACTCATAAGGGATTCAGCAGATGCATTCTATTTCTAGCATGATAGTATGTATCCTAACTTCATGTGTGATTTAGGAATATATTATAATATTTTCTGGATTTACTTCATCATCATCATATTAGCCTATAGACGTCCACTGCTGGACAAAGGCCTCCCCCAAAGTTCTCCACAACGATCGATCTTGCGCCGCCCTCATCCAATTGGATTTACTTACTTTAAATGAATGAATAATATATTTTAGTTTCTAATTAATTTCTTCTATGTAAATTTCTGTATTGAAATAAGCTGTCTCTGAAACTAAAATATATTATTCATTCATTTAAGCTTATTTCAATGCAGACATTTACATAGAAGAAATTAATTAGTTAAATCATTAGCGCGATTAGAAACCCCTGAAAATGAGTAGAGAACGAATCTTGTAGAACCATGATAGTCTTAGATTCTAAAATACCTAAGTTCAACCAATAGTGGGAAGTGATGTGTTTTGTGTTAGTCATAAGTTTGTTAATTTCATGTTAATTGCACGATTACTCTGTAAATATGGTTACATTCATCATACTATAATCATTTTTGAAATAAATGAAATGATAAGATGTTTTTTTACATTTCTCGTCTTTACCGTCCAATTACCGTCATATTGTTTAAATCCCTTTGGCAGGCAAGTGGAGCTGGAGTGGAGCAGATACTTACCAGTAACCACACGGGTGTACTTCCTTTTCGTCGAATTATGTTTCGCAAGCGTTTCATTTCGCCAAAAGCATTTTTCTCTGAAACTGTAAACTATTTCAGATTGTTGTAAATATCCTTTAGATTAGGTTAGGTTAGGTTTGTTTTATAACAATTCGAAATAGTTTACAATTTCAGTGAAAAATGCTTTTGGCGAAATGAAACTTTTGCGAAATGAAACGTTTGACGAAACGTAATTCGGCGAAAAGGCAGAGAACCGACCACACGTGAGGCCGTCATGAGTAGTCTATGAACAGTCCCTTTTTGTGCACTGAACTGCTTGCAGTAGTTGCTCTATTCCACGCTCATGTGAAGCTTTCGCTGAGATCAGTGTAGGCTTAATGATTACGCCGTGCAAATAATTATTCAAATAATGAAATAAAACTACGATGTCAGAGCGATGTTTATTCAAAGTATCCAAATTTATACATTATTAAGTCAAGTCTCGCTTCATGTCAGTCCTATTTAAAACAAAATAAATTAGTAATGCAGCACCAAAATACATACGTCGAACAGCGACCGCCACGGCGGCGCAAAATTAGTGTTTAAAGGGTTAATTCCTCGGTTGTAGGTACAACAAGATAAAATATTGACCACTTTTGACAGACTCATCTATGCAAGTTTGAAAAAGTGCCACAGCGTGAATCTCAGCTAATGTTGTGCCGCTGTGGGGCCTTACAACTGACATTCCTACTTACACTTTAGTGAGGATGATTTACAAACGTCCCTGCGTTCTGACAATAATCCCAGCGTCAGATTCCAGGAACAAAGTAATAAAATTGATAGAAAAGTTAAAAGATTCGCGAATCCAGCGCTTGATTTATTATATGAGTATACTACGCCTAATACAGTGGTGAGACAATGGGCTGTAAGTTCAAACACAGTGCCAAAACTTAATAGTTCAGTTCTGGTGTTAGTCCTTCTGCTTAAACAGACTCAGGTCCTGTACTGAGCGCTCAGCTATGCGAGCCAAATTATTCGTGAAACTACTAGTCTAGCAGTTATAAGATCTGTTGCCACTCTCTCACTAATGTAGACATTAATTTTTTTTCTGGCAAATTTTATTCATACGAATTTTATTGAACTAGTGAAACTAGCCGTCTTGCCACTGCATTGTTATGTAACAACCCCTAATACTTGGAAATTACGGCTAAATATTCTATAACATGCAAATACACGTCTCGCGCTGACGGCGACGATAAATGCAGGTGCAGTAAGTTACTAACGCTGCGTACAAAAATCCAACTACATCTCTACATCTGGCCTACCCTCAAGTTCCGAAATTAAATTTCGCATCTATTCCTCTTGCTCATACTATTTGAGATTTGAGAGGCACGGCACGAATGCATGATCCAAATCTTTACTTTGGAACTTTGGGGTAAATCCTGGGTTTCTTATTGCAAGTCACTAAATATGTTTTCAGAAACACACTATGCTATATATATTTTTATAATCTTTTTTAGCGATTCTATTTTTTATGTGGAAATACCACGTTTTTATTTTTATAAATAATGACACAAAGGTAAATTAAGAAAGACAAATTGAATGCGATCCACTGCAATCTAAGCAGGGATCGCATTCAATTTTTTCTTTCTTAATTTACCTTTGTGTCATTATTTATATGCTATATATGTAAACCGCATCATGTAATAAAAATAATAGGTAAAGTGTATCTCACTGTTGAAATACCCCATGAATAGTTTAATCTTATTCTTTGATATACTAAGTATTTTTGTTTCAGATGTCACTTTAGTGACTCGTATTAAGAAACGTACTATGTCGACTGAGAGTAGACCCCAAAGTTGAAAACTATTTGAATCATGCTGCGTATCTCATTCAAATCATACAAACATGAAATAGGTCATTGAACGGATCGGCGCAGGTAATTCGGATTTTAGAACTTGAAAATAAACCCGTGCGAATTAAAAGAACATTCGCCCTTACATTATCCATTCGAACCATTCAACCGTATATAAAAACATCTGACAAGCATATCACTAAAGCCGCGGACACACGGCTACTTTAATACATTTGCTTACTCGGAACAGTCCTCTAACAGTAGACAAGTGTGGCCGCGACCTAACCGCAACATTGAATTCGTTACTACAGATAACTACCACATCAATTTATTGTATTCTAATACATTAATTTGGTGCGCGATGGCACGGTTAAGTTACGTGAGCATGACTATACAATTACAACTATATTACATAAACGTCCTCCCACACGATTGCTATACCCTTCAAAATATATAAAACATCGCACATCCGTCACTTTATATATTAAATCCATTCACGAAATTAGTAAGAGTATGGTATGGTAACTTTCCAATATATTGAATGTAATCTCAACGGTTCCGTGCGGTGGACACGTGCGCGACCGTCTATCACAAGTCGGGACACAATTTTGAGCAATCACATGATACATTTAGTCGCCAATCAGTAAATATCACAGAATTAATATCGGGGAGCCGTATACTGCTCTCGTTAGAACTGTCAAAAACCTGACTCAAATTCACTCCATGTACAAATATTAGGCAACAGGAAACTCAACTCTCTTAAGTGTATTCGTTCTTACTCGGCTTATTTGGTAAACTAACTTCTAATCTCAGACATCAGTGCTTCAAACAACGCAGCTTGACTTGGGTGTGATGGTAAAAATAAAGTAGAAAATATCTCATCTGCTGCAACGACAACTATTAAGATTAGTCATTAAAAGTGTATTGTGAAGATACAAGTTAATTTACCAAATTAGTCGGACTAAATGGAGACTGAAAGCGTAAATGCACGTTCTTAATAATAATAAGACTTGAGGCACGACCGCCCCCTGTATTGACTCCGCTGTGAAGGCCCCGCTCTCGTATTCCCTAAGCTATTCATCTTCGTATTGCAAAATTAACCAATTTGTGATACCAATGGCAAGTATTAAAATAATTTTAGTATTAGTACGCGAAGCGACAACGTCGGCAAGCTATCATTATTCTTAAATAAAAGAAATATACAGAAAAATACGAACATAATTCAATGCATTACAAATAAATAATTATCATTAAAACAAAATATTAATTATACACATGATTATTTTTACAAAATTAACATTTATCAAGCAATTTACAAATATTAAATGTTTCATAACACAACCAAAACATTTGGGTGCTTCTATAACATGTCACGGCTTGTTAAGTTGGCACTCTCATTGTCATCACTAAGTAGAACACCTGTTATCTAGTGAAGAAAAATGAAAATGAAAATTTATTTTGCTAGAGACATAAGAACACCATGGATTAACTGTGTATTAAACCTAAGTGAAATCGCTTAAAATTATAGTTCAGTCATTACGATCTTCACTCCACACAGTCTTTTAAAAAACCCGTTATTGTCCCACGCCGGTTTTTTCAAAAATACGTTACATAATACCATTACGAATATCAGACTAAAACTCCCACGTCGCTAGGTCATACGAAAACGAAACAAATGCAAACGGTAGGCAATCATACGCAGGTTCATGTGGTTTAATCAAAAAAATTATAAGTAGACTAGACCTGTTCTTAAGCAATAAAATAAAATGTGAATTTCATGACCCGGATATGAGAAAACTTAGATGATTTACAAAATAAAACTATCGATGTGGGTGTTTTAGTCTGATATTCGTAATGGTATTATGTATCGTATTTTTGAAAAAAAACCGCCGTGAGACGAAAACGGGGTTATTAAAAGACTGTGCGCCAGACAATGTAATTGAGAGTTCTGAGTTTTGGTTGTCAACCAGTGATGTGCGGTATCCGAAAATTTCCGGAATCTTTCCTCATGTCCCATACAAAATAAGGAAAGTTTCTGGAAAAAAATCAGAACAAGTTGTCGAGTCCAGTGACTGACAATGAAAGTGCCACGCGGCTGACTCGTAGCTGCGTTTCGACCTACGGGTATATTACTATTCCTATATGATTGGAATCAGAGGATGCCTGAACTGCGCTGTTTACTACCTCAGAAGTCCTCTCAAGCGTTATAATTAAGAATGAAACCGCACTGAAATATCTTTAATACGTCGTTACATTTTTTTTTCTCATCGGGCATGGGATGGGCTCGTCAGTAAGGTGAAGAGAATTACAACTAATTATGTGACATTATTTGACACTTACACTTCGTGGAAAAATGCCTATTAAATGCAGGGTTGAAAGCAGGTTTTACTTATACGTATTATGGAATCCCAATTATTGAAATGCGAACGTATGTAACTAATGGAAACGTCTCGGTCAAACACATTAGGGACATTTTCAATTCTATGCCAAATGAGTTTGGATAGATTTGCAATCGTATCAGAAGTACAGGACAAATCATCCGAAGCACAATATTATGTTCATGCCGTATTCGACCAAAAAAATATATCGTTCACCGTTAATAACAATGCTCAGTTTCATCACCTAAATAACGGAAATTCACATCCCATTTCGTCTTCATATACTTTTTAGCGCAGTATCAGCCCTAAATGACCAAAATACCATTCCGTATTGGACGTTCCGTATCGGCTTCTTTTCGCTCAGCGCAGTTTCTTGGCCCAAATGAGTCGCGTACCCTTCGCTCGTAGTGTCAGCGCACGGGCTGCGGTTGCCGCTGCGGCGACGGCTGCGACTGCGACTGCGGCTGCGACTGCGGCTGCGACTGCGACTGCGGCTGCGTCTGCGTCGCGGGTCACAGCTCCTTGAGCAGCGCGGACTTGGCGTTCTTGAGCTTGTCGAGCCGCTTCGTGAGGTGGCTGTTCTCCGTCTCCAGCTCCTCCACGCGGTTCAGCGCTTCCCGCGCCTGGAAAGTAACAATTAGTTTTGATTTTAATTCCTTGTACGAAGGGTCTAGAACAAATTTATCATTTATTTGAAAATTGCGATAGATGCGAGTTTGTTTTGATTAGTTTGTGGTATTTACATTGGTTTAGGGTGGGATTAACTAATTAGAAAAAGTTTAACCAACGTTAATATCTAGAAAAAAAAAAACATGTGATTTAATTTAGTGCCTTCTAGTCATGTGGCTGATACATTTACCAGCATTTAATTTGCGTCAAGCTCCAATGTTTACAATTTTAATCCGTAAATTCTAACGCATCAATAACGCTTTACAGAGGAAAGTTGAGGGCAAAGAAGCGCGGCGTTTGTTGATGCGTTCCAATAAAGTTTTTAAAAACATTTTGTAACCCAGCAGCATCGGCGACATTCTCACAAGAGGTCTTCTTACAATAGCTGTTAAAATACATCAATTACAGCACAAGATTTGGAGATGGTTGTTCGCTGGTTGCCGTGCGTGAGCACTATCAGAGTGTGCTACTATACGCAGCATGTAATACAGACGGCACAACTTAGTTAACGATTAGAATGATTGTGTAACATGCAGAATTAGAGCACAGCAGCCGGACAGCACGGGTACAATCAGCAGCAAACAACATGTGCCTCGCTGCCACAGTGAAGCCACGGATTCACGTTAGCAAAGTCTTTCAACATGATCCAATATATTGTTTTGGAGACATTTTCTTTAGATTCACTTCGTAGCTCGTCAACATTCTTAATTCATCCACGTTGCATTCCCTAATTGCCAACTTCTTATTTCGTCTCCCCGCTACAAAATTACACACGAAGTCGAATTTTGTGAGAATGTGAACGAAGTGCACCAAAAGGAAATAAATTGTCTTCTTACGAACCTGAGGCTTAGAAATCAACAGCGAAATACATTTATCTGCAGCTTAACGTACGTTGGGTTGATCAAACATTTAAGGTCGTTTAGTGTTTCACGAAACTCTTTGGGGTCATAACATGTATATGTAAAGGGTCACGCGTGAGGTAACCGTACCGTTAAATATCGCCGTTATTGATAACGGCCCAGAAGTCTACGACTTCCTGAAAACAAGTCAAAGTTGTAGTGATAATTCGCGGGCAGAAGAATACCCGAAGTCACTAGTGTCATCCAGCGGTCTGCCAGCAAAATCCTCAACCAAATGGAAATTTTGTGCATCTCGTTCAAGGTTGATGAATTCGCTAGCTTAAATTGCATAACAGATACAATGATGACATTCACTTTAAACGCTACGTCTCAAATACATTTTTACCAAACCAAAATATAGTGGTATCATAGCCATACAATATCAGTGGCGTAGTTCCAACTTTACACGGATCCTAGGTAAAATGATATAGGAGCCGTAAGCCAGTCGTTCCGTAATATCTACGAACGACAAGAAGGTGTTGCTGCGCCGCGAGCCGCGCCGCCTCCACAATGTTGTGTACGCACCTCCCTCTGCAGCTTCCTGCGCTCCTGCTTGAGCTGCTCCTCCGCGTCGTCGCGCGCGTCGGCCTGCGCCTTGAGCCGCTGCAGCTGCGCCGCGAGCCGCGCCGCCTCCACAATGTTGTGTACGCACCTCCCTCTGCAGCTTCCTGCGCTCCTGCTTGAGCTGCTCCTCCGCGTCGTCGCGCGCGTCGGCCTGCGCCTTGAGCCGCTGCAGCTGCGCCGCGAGCCGCGCCGCCTCCACAATGTTGTGTACGTACCTCCCTCTGCAGCTTCCTGCGCTCCTGCTTGAGCTGCTCCTCCGCGTCGTCGCGCGCGTCGGCCTGCGCCTTGAGCCGCTGCAGCTGCGCCGCGAGCCGCGCCGCCTCCACAATGTTGTGTACGCACCTCCCTCTGCAGCTTCCTGCGCTCCTGCTTGAGCTGCTCCTCCGCGTCGTCGCGCGCGTCGGCCTGCGCCTTGAGCCGCTGCAGCTGCGCCGCGAGCCGCGCCGCCTCCACAATGTTGTGTACGCACCTCCCTCTGCAGCTTCCTGCGCTCCTGCTTGAGCTGCTCCTCCGCGTCGTCGCGCGCGTCGGCCTGCGCCTTGAGCCGCTGCAGCTGCGCCGCGAGCCGCGCCGCCTCCACAATGTTGTGTACGTACCTCCCTCTGCAGCTTCCTGCGCTCCTGCTTGAGCTGCTCCTCCGCGTCGTCGCGCGCGTCGGCCTGCGCCTTGAGCCGCTGCAGCTGCGCCGCGAGCCGCGCCGCCTCCACAATGTTGTGTACGTACCTCCCTCTGCAGCTTCCTGCGCTCCTGCTTGAGCTGCTCCTCCGCGTCGTCGCGCGCGTCGGCCTGCGCCTTGAGCCGCTGCAGCTGCGCCGCGAGCCGCGCCGCGCCCGCCGCCTGCAGCGCCGCCTCCGCCTCGGCGCGCGCCGCACGCGCTTTCGCTTCCGCGCACGACTTGCGCAGCGCTTCCACTGGAATACGAACGATTGTTCATTAACAAAAGGCTCTTCGATTGTCAGAGCTCGGAGCGGCCCCGCGTCTCGTTCGAAGTATGCGCCGAACGAAGTACCTATTGAAGCCTTCGCTAGCGGATTCAAACCGGCCGCTGTCCTTTAGTGTGCGCTCCCTTCGACAGACTAATAAACTATAAGTAATAATGATATTTAATGGAAAAATATTTTTTCGATATTCGAAACACCAGGGAATAAAAATACCACAAGTGGGTGACATGCGGGAATGTACGCACTGATACATCGAAGTCCTAATTTGATCGCCTAGCCCTCACTACTTACTTGTTACTAACTTGCTCACAAACCTGAATGGCAATGCTACTCACGTTCGGACTCCAGATCCTGGTCGATGCGCGCGACGCCGTTGTGCCGCTCCTCGTTGAGCTGCAGCTTGAGGCGCCGCACCTCGCCCTCCAGCGACTGCTTCGAGCTTAAAAGCTTTTGCAACCGCACGTCTGGAAACACAAATAATATTCATCAATACAAAATTTATTATACATCAAAATAGTTTACAAACTAAACACTCTTATCGCTAAAGAGCATTGTAAGACGACATACTCCTCGTCCTTAGCGTTCCCGCTCCCACGTCGTCGAGTATTGATTTGACGTGACATAACAACCTGATCAGTAGCCACGGGCGCAGCGTTCACGATCAGTTAATTGTACCAGAAGATGTGATTATAACCTGTCGAGATAACATAAGCAAACGTGTCTCTTCCCGTGTTCTCGCGTAAGCGGTGGCAGGGTCGGTGAATCACCACCCACCTCTGCAGGAACCTCGTTCACAAACAGTTGATATGTACCAGGATATCATAACCCCAATGGAGGCGACGTGCACTCACCGAGCGTGCCCTCCCCCGCGTCGTTCAGCAGCTTCTCGTTCTGGTGCGAGACGAGCGCGAGCGGCGGCGGCGCGGGCGCGGCGTCCCCGCCGTTGGCTGCGGGCGCGGCGTCCACGAACGCGAAGCCGGCGTCGCTGGCCGCGGCGTCGCGCGCGCGCACCGCGTCCCGCGCCGCGCCCAGCTCGCGCTCCAGGGACACGTGCTCGCGTTTTAGACGCTCGTGGGCTGAGCATTTTTCTTTGTGCTCGCGCTGTGGATTGCGTGTTGATAATGTTACATTTGACGAGTCAAAATTAATAGAAAAGGTTGGGTGACCGGGCATTTCCACCATATCGGCGGACGGTTACCCGACACCCAGAAGTTACGTCGCACGTCGCCGAACTAACGTGTTTATGATTATTTAATATTATTTTGTTATTTTATATGTATGTTAGTTTTAAGGTATTTATCTATGGGCCACAGTTGCCTGAAAATAAATGATATTGATTGATTGATTGATTGATATCGCGAATAGTATTCATACACTAAAGATTAATAACGCCCCTCCATCCTCCCCTAAAAAGCTACGCGTTTCTTTACACGCTATAGGTAAATAAAAAGGGTTTAAAGAAACAATAGATACCTGTAGCTGTGCGTATTCTTCATGGAGTTCCTCGATACGGTCCTTCAGCAGCTCGAGCTGGTAGCCGAGCGCTGCCTTGTCGTTGTCCAGCTGCGCGTTCAGGATCATCGCCTTCCGGAACTTCTCTTCTACTTCTTTCAACTCGTGCTGGAATTTAGTGAAAGGTAATACTTTAATGCGCATTAATCGGGAACACAAAATCCATCCGACGTATTTAAGAAATTTATCAAAGAAATATGATATGTGGTGAAAAAAGAAGTTGATGAAATTAATATAGATTCATATCGTTTGAGAAAGATAAACTTACCATTCTTGTGAGTTACTATTAATTTATCCCCCTATTATAAAGACAATCACACTATGCAAGATTAGCCTTCTAATGATAAGATTGATAAGATCCCTATGTCTGTCTGAAGGCAGAATTAGATGAAAGTGCGGTTACCCGGAGATCTTTGACGTTGAAGGTGTCATCGGCGGAGTCCTCGGAGCTGCGGCGCGGCGAGTGCAGCGCGGGGCTCAGCGCCGTCAGCCGGGGGCCCGCCCGCCGCCCCACCGTCTCTGAAACACATGCCGGCCCTTTAATATGCGGGTTGTTGCAATGCTAAATACTTACGGCAAGTGGTGTTCAGGAGGAACCTGGCAAACTCGCTACGCTAGTGTAATACGATACGCAGCTTGTGAGCGTTAAACGCCGACCTTACCCTACCTAGTCAGTGGAAAAGCACCTTAAGACTCGTCCCCCCTATATCGGTGTTTCGGAATCATGATTTTACCTTTACCATTGCCAATACTGTCCAGTATTAAAAATAAGTGCGAGTCCGACTCGCGCATGAAGGGTTCCGTACCATAATCTATAACAAGTTTGTTGTATGGGAGCCCCCCTTAAATATTTATTTTATTTTATTTTTATTATTTGTTGTTATAGCGGCAATAGAAATACAACATCTGTGAAAATTTCAACTGTCTAGCTATCACCGTTGTTGAGATACAGCCTGGTGACAGACGGACGGACAGCGAAGTCTCAGTAATAGGGTCCCGTTTTTACCCTTTGGGTACGGAACCCTAAAAAACCAAGAATTACGGTCTACGTGCGCGCGCTCACCACGAACAAGTTGACATTGTGTCGCCGTTGACGGATACCTGATGAAGGCGGACATCATCAATTCATCATACATCATCAGTACAGACAAAGACTGGACTTGCATAAAGATCCTTCAATCTGGCGCCGAACCTGATGATTGCCTTTAATAAGGTGACAGAGTATGGCACTTGACATACCGGCATACATGTCGTAGGCCTTGTCCGCATGGTCCTCCTGCTCGCGCTGCTGGCGCTCGAGCTCGCGCATGCGGATCTCGCGCGCCTCCGCCCGCGCCGCCCGCCGCGCCGCTAGACGCTGTTCCGCCTGCAATAATAACACACACTCTAAATATCTAATATTCTGTAACAATCGACATGGATAAGCTAAGATACATTTAGGAAATTTATATAGAAGGAAAAAGCAAGTTATAGGTATATCCGTTAAAATTAATGTAGTTTTGCAATGTGTATACATAGCGACACTGTTATTTTTATCAGAGTTGGTAGATAATCTGATTTCCATCGTTAGAAATTGGTAACTAGAATATTCATTATGTTTACAGTTTCAGTATAACCTGATTAAACTCGTTCAGGTCGTAGTCGTCGTAAATAAGGTGGGTTCGAACTCGAATTGGCTTCGCTTAACCAAGCGTAAAAAGCTTGATAAGGACCCGCAAAAAATGTACGCGTGTTCTTTAATGGTAACGAGGAAAACCGCAGGCAATAATTCTGAACTACAATGACATTGCTACCGAGTTATAAATATGTATGGCGTCGTCACGTCATTCCACATTTTTTAGACAATTGCAACGCGATCCGTTCCGTCAATGACAGCAGTCCACGGGCGGAGCTGTAAACCAGGTTAAATGCTAAAATGTTCCGGCTGATTAGAGGGTCTTATTTCAAAGACAGGTTGCCAAATCTGCGCGTCGGATTACGCCTAGTAATAGTTTTTAAACGATTTTAAGTAGCCGACGGCGTGACACCGTTTATTGTGCATCGAAATCATAATAAGACGACAACACATGTACATGTTTAAACCGACTAATTTTAAGATTAGTCTTTCAGCATGGATGAATATATACAATAGGGTCTGCCAAGTGCCAATGCCTATATAAAGTCAACAGGCTTATTCGTAAGAAGATAAATTGGAGAATTACATTAAACTATATTAGCAGGCTAGCGTGTAAAACATGTGATATATACATCCATAAAACGTACAGTTCATTTAGGCTACTGTCTGCGTCAATACGGCGGGCCAGCAGGGCAACCCCCGCGAGACGGCATCCGAGTCACGACAGCCATAAAACGAATGCGCGCCCGGTTATAACTCAAGTAAAACCATATCCAGTGTTGTCAGGACTGTAGAAAACAAGAATTCCAATTAAAATTGGTATTTCATTTCTACAATGCGGCAAACACGCGTGTTACATGGTAGGAATGTTTTTCAATTGAATAATTCTGTAGCTATTGAAATGAAACTCTTTCTGAGAAGCAACCTAAAATAAGATGAGATCATGCGATTTATAGTAGAGTTGCTAAGCCGCGAAATTGTGCGCATCGGGTTACAAGCATGAAATTTCTACCACACATAGAGCGTTCTACGGTGATTATTTTCAGATGTGGAGGGAAGTCAGATTCGTCCCCTGTGTGGTGGGAGAGCGGGGTGAAGAGGACCAAATACTGCTCTTTTTCTTTTTTTTATTACTGATCAGTTATGGCTATTAGGGCCTGTGCGACATCGTTTTCGTGTAAAATAGATATCAGCTATTAATTTTTTATGTTATTTACGAATAGTATCATATAAAAATTTGGGTTTAATGCCGAAAAGGTAAAAATCACAACAAGTTTTTTTTATTCAGAACGATAAATTAGCTATCTATCCTGAAAATTTACGATTTTAAAAAATATTACAAAACAGCAAATTTAATCTTGTTTTTAAAAATGTATACATATTGGGCACATCTCATACAAAAAATACCTTGAAAAAAATGTTGATGTTAAGCTTAGCCTGCGTGTTCTAGTACATTTTGCTAAGTCGTGAAATTGTGTACATCGGGATACAACCACGAAATTTCTACCACAGATAGAGTATTCTGCAGTGATTATTTTCAGATGTAGAGGGAAGTCAGATTCGTCCCCTGTGCGGCGGAAAAGAGGGATGAATAGGACAAAGGAGTCCTCTTTTTCTTTTTACATTACTGATCAGATAACGCTACTAGGACTTGTGTGGTATCGTTTTCGTGTAAGACAGATATCAGCAATTCATTTTTCATGTTATTTATTCATAGTACCATATAAAAATATGGTTGTATTTCCGAAATTGTAAAAATCACAACAAGTTTTTTTTATTCAGGGAGATAAATTAGTTATATTTCCCTAATATTTACAACTAACAAAAATATTGCAAAATAGCAAATTTAATCTAATTTCTAAAAATATATACATATTGGGCACTTTTCATACAAACAGTAACTTAAATAAATTGTTGATGTTGCGATTAACCCGTGTGCTCGTGATACATTAGCAAAAAAATATTTTAAATATTTGTATAGAATCTTTTTATCGATTCTATATTTTTTACCCCGCTTCGATTGTAGTAGATCGCATTCAATTTTTCTTTCTTAATTTACCTTTGTGTCATTATTTATAAAAAAATATTTTGTTTTAATTACATTCATTTGTTTTTCTAGGACGTATATAGTAAATATTATATGTAAAAGCATGTTAATAATCATTATTTAATGTATTTAATGAAGCGAAATAGGATGCGTTCGGAGATTTACGTTGGTTACGCCGACGTAAAGATATATTTTAAGCTACTGTTTGTATGAGAAGTGCCCAACCTGCATATATTTTTAGAAACTAGATTAAATGAGCTTTTTAAAATAATTATAATAATTTGAAAATGTTCACGAAATTAAACTAATTTACCTCACTGAATAAAAAAAACTTGTTGTGATTTTTACCTTTTCGGCCATATACCCATATTTTTATATAGAACTATACAAAAATAACATAAAAAAATAATTTCTGATATTTGTTTTACACGGAAACGATACCAAACACGTCCTGGTAGACTTAACTGACCAGCAATAAAGAAAGAAAAGAGGGATACTTGGCCCTATTCACTCCGCTCTCCCGCCTCAAAGGGGACGAATCTGACTTCCCTCCACATCTGAAAATAATCACCGTGGAACACTCTATCTGTGGTAGAAATTTTATGCTTGTAACCCGATGCGCACAATTATGTTAGAAAACAGCGGACTAACAACTCTACTATTAAAGACAGGAAGAGCATAAATAAAAGGATAGAAATGGCACTTTATCCGTAGGTAGCTTTATTCTTTATGTTGTAGGTACATATTAATTGATATCTCTGGTTCGAATTAAGCGATTGTTACGCTTAATTCGAACTTAACTATTTAATAAGCGTTTGTCATAAAGGATAACTACTATTTAGCGCTACATTAAGTAAACCACGTATAGCTGTAAACAAGAATTGTCGAAGCATGGGGGCGTAAAATATAAAGCAAACGTGGAAATGCGGGCGACGGGAAGGCTCGCGATAGAGCCCACTTGGTAAAAACAATAGCTCTTCTAACGGCGGAGTGCCGCAACGCCCGTGTTGTGAAACTGTCGGTCAAAGTGGAAAATGCGTGTCGAAACCACTTTAAGTAAGGCGACACTGACTAACATAATATTAAATAAAAATAATTTAATCAAAATCTATTTATTTAAAGACGCTTTTATTGCCGACTGTACTTTCTTTCACAAACGTTAATTGCTCGACAAGGCGAATAAAATGAGCCCACACACAACGGTTTAACTTGTGCCGTTTAGGAGTTACGTTCTGTCTCTATCATCAGATCAGCTCCAAGATTATTGTATTGTCACGTGAACTACATATGCAAACAAAGTTTAATTCCACACGACGATTAGAACAAGGTTAAAATTAACTTCTAAGATAATTAGATTCCAGTTTTAATAGTTGCTTACAAACAAAACATAGAATAGAATAGAATACTCTTTATTGCACACCTCAAGAAGAAAGAAATACAAATACAGATGACACTTAACATTACAATAGAGGCAAACAATAGGCGATCTTATCGCTAAAAAGCGATCTCTTCCAGACAACCTTTGGGTAGCGGAAAACATACTTACAAGGTGAAGCTAATAAAAGCGTGTTAATAACCACCAGACAATACAAAATAGTGTCTATTCAAGTGTTGTTCATGAATTGAACTTGGTAAGTATTATATGGTTACCCTTAAAAATATACTACATGAGTAGATACTATTTCTCAGTTTCGTTAAAAAGAAAGCTTCACTTGTTAAATACTTCAAAATAGCGAGTCTTTTTTACGAAATTCTGGCGAAAAAAAATACACGTGAGGTTGTGAGGGCGGGAGGGTAACAAAGAACCTCACCAAATATCAAACCAAACACCTCGCGTGATTTGTGCACAAGCCCTAACAACCGCATACAATCGGGCACATGCAATCTCCAGTTTTAGCCAGAAGATGCAGAATCCTGCGCTCTTGCAAGCGGGAAATAAAATTTTACCCCATTTAGAAGACAAGCACAAGCAGCCAGGTTATCTATAAGCGATTCCTAAAATCAGATTGTCTATAGGTAAGAACACGATAGTCTTAAAACACATGTCGTTAAATTCGTTCAAATGGTTTTCCTCTTGAACCCTAGATCTATCCAGTTACAAAAATTATTGTACTGATCGCTATAATTTTGGTGAACGCTTGAAATGCTTTGCAGGCACCAAAACTTTAATGGAAGCGTTTGTTGCAATATGACGGACGGCAAATCGTTTGACATAAATTTATTTAATTATGTGACATTCAAAACCACATTCCGATAGCATTTTGCAATCGGCTCATTAATTATCGCGTTTATGTATATGCCAACCAGCGAATTGCATTTATTGGGAATGAATATTGACAAATACGCTTCTATTTCAAATATTTTCGAAGGCAACCCTGTAAATATCTCTATACGATTCATATTTGGGTTACGCAAATATGATCATATCTCTAGTTTCCGATCTCAACTCAAGTGGCTCCCTATTCGTCATAGGCGTAACTCTCACATTCTAACTCTTCTATTTGGCATACTCTTTAACCCAGCAACTCCACAGTACCTTAAAGAGCGTTTTAGTTATCTCTCGTCTGCAAGGTGCGCTAAAAATTTCCTTTTAACTGTTCCCCCCGCACATTCTAAATTTTATTCCAATTCTTTTACTGTCCAAGCCGTTCTGCTATGGAACTCGCTCCCAGTTGAATTGCGAAGTGCTAATTCCCTGTCTATATTTAAGAATAAGATTAAAGAACATTACCTATCTCTCGAACAATAAAATTGATTGTATTGCGTTGTGTTATATAAGATTCTTATATATGTCTAGTGTCTATTTATATTATTGTAAGTATATATATATATGTATGTATGTGTAAGTTTATGTTTATCTATTTATGTATGTGTATATTTACCCATATGCGTACTTGTTTTCTGTTAGTATCTAGTTATGTGCTCCCTTCGCCTTTCGCTGCACCTACTCTGTATTAAGTTAAAATTTTCATCAATTTCACTGCCCAAAGGTTGTCTGGAAGAGATCGCTCTTTAGCGGTAAGACCGCCTGTTGACTACCGTTATTTATAAATTGTATTTATCTTGTTTCCTTTTGTAAACTTTTTTTTTGGTGTGCAATAAAGTATTGTTGTATTGTATTGTATTGTAAATTAGATATTTGTTGACAATTAATTTTCATTAAAAGACTACACTCATGAGAGTCATGAACAATGTGAACATATATTTTGTTCTTACCACATATCATTTAAAGTAGTTAAATCAACGCCCTATATACTCAATCGAATGGCGAATGACACTAAATGTAATGTCAGTGATTGTTTACTATTGTAAGAAATTTAGAAGATAGTCTTACAGCTGATTAAGCACGGATCGGCAACACACGCGGCTACGGCGCAGGTTAATGGAAGGAGGCATTACTTATCTACTCATCCTTAGCGATAAGGATGGAATTCGATAAAATGCTATTGTTCCAAAACAGTAGTATTTTTAGAACCCAATTGACTAGTTAGCAGACCATGCTAGTGACAGGTTGTACGACATACTGGTACAGACATGTAAACGTAGTTAGCTTGTGCAGATATGTCAATGTCGTCACGTGGTTAAACTTTGTGTCGGATGATCATTTTGGACAATCGCAAAGGACGAAAGGTCACTCCTCTCGGTCCTCTCGTTATATGCTGCCGTGAATCCAAATGCCGTGTGACTAATGTTGCGTTAGACTGTACGGATAGTTCAAGGACTGAATCAATGGATCTGCTTTAAGAATATAATATAACTCCTGTTGCATTTGCATAGCACAATTATATTTTGAAACATCGTTAAGTTTGCGTTTCTGTAAGAATAAAAAAAATCTTTAAAAAAAATGTTATTCCTTTTATAATGCTGATTGTTAACCGACTTCAAAAAAGGCGGAGGTTCTCAATTCGAACTAATTTTTTTTTTTTTTTTTTTGTATGTTTGTTACTCCATATCTCCGAGAACCGTGAACCGATTTTCAATTTTTTTTCTTTAATCTAAAGGGTATAACTCCGAGTTGGTCCCGTTGGCACTAAGTCGGGATCTGATGATGGAATCTTGGAGAAATCGAGGGAACTCTTCAAATGTTATAGGGACATGTACGGCGCTTTCGGTAATTTATTGATAAGGTCAAGAATTTACATTCAGTAAATAGGATTTGGTGTAAGGAAACTGATGATGAACACATACGAATCACTAAAAAGCAAAAAAAAAAATTTTAACAAAAAAAAGAACAGACTTCAGTAAAACTAAAAAAGCCAACAATAACCCGTTCAAGTACAGATTACATTTGACTCACCCTTCGAAGTCGATCCCAAACCAGTTCTTATATTTATATATTATAGTTTACGCGAGGTTTGGCACCGACTTCGAAGGGTGAGTCAAATGTAATCTGTACTTGAACGGGTTATTGTTGGCTTTTTTAGTTTTACTGAAGTCGGTTCTTTTTTTTGTTAAAATTTTTTTTTTTTTTAGAAATTTTTCTCTATGATCTTTAGAGCCTTATCACGCTTGCGATTTGCGAGCGTATTTTGTATGAAGGCGATCGCGCAGCGTGTTCGCCGCGTCGCTTATTTGTATAGAAAATACGCTCGCAAATCGCAAGTGTGATAAGGCCCTTATGATCAAACATGTTTAGTTTTCTCAACTTATTTTCGACTGCACGCAGTGAAAGCATGAAATAGCTATGTTTACTACCTAGAACTCTGGGAAAAATATTCCGACTTCAAAAAGTTGGTTGAAATTATCGATATATTTGTCATGATATATAAAAAAAAAATTAAAAGGAGTAAGGCCTCTAAAAACTAACTCCAACAACTTTTGGAAATTTTGGTAGGTCTTATACGGATGAACTCTACGAGGAAGGAACCGAGGAAGACTTGAAACAAGATCTTAGAACGTCGATTTAACTGAATTACAAAATAGATGGTACGTATAATGTATTATTAATGAGAATATATTTTATTGTTCCAGTTACTGAGTATAAAGTATTGAATCCATCTGTAGCGAGTGCAACTATACGATGCGTTCGTCATGTTTGCGTTACCACCGATATACTAATACGGTCACAGATAAACGGATTGGTTTTATGACGATAAGAATTTATTGTATTTTTATAAACAATATTCTATTTTTTTAAACTAATCTTAAGATCTGTAAGCTAAAGTAAAAGTATAAAATAGATACAAAGTCATCAGTCATAATCATAAACAACGTTCGGCTGAAATATGATCCAATTTGAGAATGATTTTTTGACAGTTAAGTTATGCGTGTAGCGTTCACAACATCTTGCTTATAAACGCGAAACGTTTATGTATGCACATAAATTATAATAATTACCCGAGCGTGGACTAGTTGTCGACACTTCGCTCCATCGGGCACGAAGATGTCGGGTCCCGTCTCTGTCATGTTTGTTTACACTGGGCCAGACACATGCACGCGAAATTCTACGCGACGTTTAGATACCGCACGAAGTAATTAGTCAAGCTGATATTTTAAGGTCGTTTAGTTATATATTTATGGTAAAGCAATATATCATATTAATATTATCGAAAGTGACACCATTGATTTACGCGATAGCGCTGCGATATGTCGCTTGTGTGAAGTCATGATCTCATCGCAAACAAATATTTTCACAATGTTAAGAATACGATGAGAATATGGTGTTGGACGTCGGCATCGACTGTCGAGAGGTTTCAACATATTTATTAGCGTTCTCTCGCCATTCGCCAGCGTTTGAGTAAGTGGTTACGAGAGTGTAGTAGAAGAATAAACGAAATTTTCAGCAAGAAGAGCTTAAAATAATATCTATTGGGTGACATCACTGGTAACCGGCATCATAGTTTTATGTTGCTATGCTTAGCCTAATTCCCAGAGATACGAAGCGATTAACCAGTCAAGCAAATAGGTGATGATCGATGGATGACTCACATAGAGCAGAAGAATCCTGCCGGCGACGCCCAGCAAAAACCCCGGAGATGACATGTCAGTGCCACACGTCACTACTCATTAGACACCATCAAACCGTATCGATGCAAGATTCACATAAAAACGTCTTAATCACGTGCAAGCTGACTTGAGTTGACGGGGATACTGGAGTGCCGCAGCAATGTGAACACAAGTGTTTTAGTTGACGGCGCACTCGTAATACTGAGTACTGTAATGTGTAACTTCAGTTATGCCTATATTATTCATGTTGGTCTGAGTTTTATTGCCCTAATGTGGATAACAATGGCTGCGGTAATAGGACAACTTAAGGCTAGCCATACGTAATGAACCTATTAACTTTAAACATAGCGCCGCTGACAGTCTTCAAAGCGTATCATATTGCCCAATTTTTACGCAGGTGTTGAACGAACATTAATGTACGTAAGTTAAGATTTTGTTGAGAGAAAATGTACAGTATCGCAGAAAAACTTACGTAAAGGATAACAGTCCTAGTAGCTAGGTTTAGTAGAGTCTCCGGAAACGTCATGTTTTATCCGGCTACAGTACAAGGTTAGTCCCACCGCAGCTCGCACAACCTGCGTCTCTCCGCCGCCACATGTCTTATCACAATAGCCACGGGTGAACTAACCATAATGCTAATTGGAATATCACGAAACAATACGTGTGTGACAATTTAAGGAACTCAAACATATGTTACGGTGCGTTGAGCAAACAGCGATCACCTGAGAAAACTGGAGAGCAGTCCGCGGCCTCCGGTACGCATGTTAGTGAAATTTTAACGTGATAAGATAGCAGCGACCTTGCGCGTAGGTTTTGTTGACCATAAAACCTTGTCTGTTTGCTTAAGCAGTAACTTCTGACAGTTTACACAGGTGACGGAAAGGGAAAGGGTTTCGGCGTTATGCAAATGCCACTAAACTCAATGATTCAGGTGTGAATCACGTTTGAGATTCGCAATAAAGGTCGCCAGGGGGACAAGTCGGGAGTGATACATACGTGATCCTGTTGTCCGCCGAGAATGCCGACGATGGAGGGGTTCTGGTCGCCGTGCGAGTCGCGCCGGACGTCAGGCAACGCGCTGCGACATTCCTCGCTGTCGCCGTTCTTGAGCCCGTTAACTTTAGTATGATCGTGTTCATCGAAACCATTCCGGGCGCCGTGAGCGATCTCCATGACTTCTGTGAGCTCCGGGTTAACAGTCTCGTTAATAGGGGCGGGGGATGGTTTGGATTCATCGCTACGCTCTACGTCTACGTCTACGTCCAGTTCGTCAAAGTCGTCGAAGTCTGCGTCGGTGAACGCTTCACCGCTCTCTTCGTCGCTATTGTCAGGTGTTGCGCTTTTAGACTGGTGGCCCATGATTTGCGTCATCGTGTCTATTGTTTGGAATATCAGGGGAACTCAAGCGAGCCCTAGCCGAAGTTTACGCATTCCCGCGTCCGTTTTGTTCGTCAACTAACGCTTTCTCGCCTAATGAATGGTCTAAGAATGGCTGTCGTTATCCGAGTCAACAAAGGTGGAAAAATACGAATGAGCTGCGTTATTCGCACTGCAACGATATCGCGATAAAACAAAACTTTAGCACTTATCAATCCGTCTTATCGCTGATTTTCTACACTTCATTAATCATCACTCCTTGACTAATATTGCTCGATATAAAGAATATAATAGATTAGTTGTTATTGTTGACGCGAAACATTCCTCTGAGACGATGCACTTCACGCTTGTTGTGGTATTCATTAAACACTGGATTGTTCAGTGAACAATTGGATTATTTACGCGTAAGAATTCTCGTGTAAACAAACACTACTCGTAAAGTGATAGATGGCGTGGACACGAGCGCTTGCGGCGGCGCCAGCGGCCGACTGTCGTGCTGCGGTTGCTGCTGCATATCGCTGTCGTAATCGTATCGCACCGTTACGCGGGACACGCGGAAGCGGAAGCGGGAGCGGGCAAGGGACGTTACCTTACCACTTCATTATCGTTACTAGTGATTACATACTCTTTGCTGTACGGTACTAAAAGCTTTTTCAACTTTCTCGTTTTATATTTCCTAGGTCGTCAGCGTCAACTAGTCGGCAACATTAAAAGCGAAAGTGTTGGTTAACTTGCCCATGTAGGTTGCTTTTTTGTATAGGATTAATGAAATGCATGATGATGCGAAGATACATTATTACTCACACAAGTAATATACAAGTAATTTACTTGTGGCGAGCTATGGGGAGGCCTATGTTCGGCAGTGGACATCTGTGGCTGATAGATCTTCGAGTATATACTAAAAGCAAGGTTTATTTACTCAATGTATTAGGTACTCATAGGTACTTAGAAAACAATATTTTAGACGCCGCCGAGTTTTATCGCGTATGACGTGTCTTCGTTTCCTATCGTTTTTGGCTAGAGGTGAATCACAGGCTGCGCCCGGTTAGGTATAACACCGGGAGTTAACGAGTAGCCGGTGCTCGGCAGGTACCTATCAGGTATGTCGCCACTCGCCAGCTTCATAAGGGAAGTGACTGAACGTAAAAATACAGTATTAAGCGATTCGTGAGCCGCAATCAACTCTATTCACTTCCGCTTTGCGCAAGTTTGCTGCAATATTTAAAAATCCGTTTTTGATCTGACATTGTTTTACACTGAAAGTAGATAGAAGACGGCTCACGGAATGCATTTACTTATGTACCTACGTCATTAATATTATTGAAGGTGAAGATCTCTAAACATTCACGATTTACCAAATGTTCGTATGACATTTACTTATTTTTTTGCAAAGTATCATCCTAGGAGTTCCTAAGTTTTCTTTCATTTTTATTTTTCTTAGGAAAGCTTCGGTTGCATGCTATGGTATACCTATGTATGTAGGTATCTATCAACGTTTTTATTTATGAGCAGCACCAAAAATTAACATTCGAAAGTTTCACATCTATTCATTTCATCCAAAAATAATGTTGAAGATAAAGATTAAAAGACGGTTCGAATTCAAAATTTCATGTTTAGAAGGTTAGTTATCGTGGACGTAATGAATGAGCAGGTATCGAATGAATTAGTGTCGGCATACTCGGCATAGGTCAGGGTTCAAACAGGCATGCTCGAGTGTAGATGAGCGCGTCAGCTTTTCGCAACATACTTTATTAAAGAGTGATAGTGATACTGAACGTGCGCAACCAATACACGACAGCACCTGATAACACGCTGGCAAAGATGCCAAAATAGTACATTACGTTACGAGTAGGTATAGACGGATAATGATACGAAGCCGGCAAGCCCTTTTCACGGCTAAGGCATATATAGTGCTTTACTCAAACATATGCAATGTCAATGAAATAAAAAAATACACCACTCAAAAAATATAAATCAGCTTTTAGCCTCTTCATGAACATAGACGCCATGTTTACAAAAAATTACTTCCTAGGCCTAGGCTTTCAATTTTGTATGAAATTCCTTAACAGGTATCTCGAGTTGTTCCGGCCGAAACGTGATACTTCGAAGCCTGTTATAACGCACGTTATGAAGACATTTCATTGCATGTTGAGAAAAATTATTATTGTGCATTATATCTTGACCTTACGATTAACTATATGACATGCTACACATTTTTGTCCCTTGAATGAACATATATGTATACAGCCCGTGAGCTCTCGGATTGCGATAAGGTTCTCATCTGGATCGCGTAAGAGCCAGCGAGACAGGTATAAAACGCGAATCGCATTCCGACAGCTCACGGATTGTAACATGCGTATTATACACCCAATGTAAGATATTCGGGTCTCTCTCGGAATAACTAGATACATTGCGTCAATTGCGTGGTTCTTCCCCAGATGCTGGATAATTACGTAGGTCAGTTCAGTATATAACGCAACCACAACAGTGAGTGTTCTTTAAAAAATCGTTTCCTCGGTTTTCTTCAAATAAACTTTAAGCACACTGTAACAAAAACAAACCTCACATTCAAAAATCACATAAGTAATACATGGAATGGAACGCCTTTTGTACAACAAGTTTTCTTTTGTGCAATAAAGATTAAATAAATACATGGAACCCTTTAAGAAACGTTACTTTAACGTATGTCATAAAACAGCCACGCTTCTTGGCAGTCTCATTGTATTGTTGAGCGAACTGGGTCAGCGCAGAGACCTCGCGAAGCTGTTATTTAGGGCCATAATGGGAACTTTAGACCACATTTACTGTGCCACAGGTGACGTTTTAGGAGTAGGTAAACGAGTGCTGTGGGAGCCATCGATCTGCAAAGGCCTTGTAAGTACTTGCGGTGATAAATGTCTAAATGATGATGATGGATGGCTTACATGAGGTGTCAAAGTTTGAGAATACATACAATATGTTCTCATTGTAATAGCGTGATGACATTTGTACGTATAAGTAAACATTTTAATATCGCCTGGCAAATTTAATCACGCTGCGAATATTATAGAATATAGAATTATAATATATAGAATAACATAATTACTTTTACTTAAATGAGCTACATTGTTTGAGCAGTTCCAACGTGCAAAGGGATTTGTAAACGGAATTGTTAGAAAGATCAAGACCGATTTTAGAGGTAGGTATGTCGAGGAGAACATTTAAAAATTAAAACGAGGATCCTAATTGAAATAAATGAGTTTGATTAAACTAATGATTGAATAACGCTGCCATTTTTACATATTTATGTAAGAAAATATTAGGAAGCAATAATTATTTCATTTTCATGTGATTACGAAAACAATGTGTTAGTAGTGTGTAGGTATTGCGATGACATTGCAATTATCATAAAACAGCCACGCTTCTTGGCAGTCTCATTGTATTGTTGAGCGAACTGGGTCAGCGCAGAGACCTCGCGAAGCTGTTATTTAGGGCCATAATGGGAACTTTAGACCACATTTACTGTGCCACAGGTGACGTTTTAGGAGTAGGTAAACGAGTGCTGTGGGAGCCATCGATCTGCAAAGGCCTTGTAAGTACTTGCGGTGATAAATGTCTAAATGATGATGATGGATGGCTTACATGAGGTGTCAAAGTTTGAGAATACATACAATATGTTCTCATTGTAATAGCGTGATGACATTTGTACGTATAAGTAAACATTTTAATATCGCCTGGCAAATTTAATCACGCTGCGAATATTATAGAATATAGAATTATAATATATAGAATAACATAATTACTTTTACTTAAATGAGCTACATTGTTTGAGCAGTTCCAACGTGCAAAGGGATTTGTAAACGGAATTGTTAGAAAGATCAAGACCGATTTTAGAGGTAGGTATGTCGAGGAGAACATTTAAAAATTAAAACGAGGATCCTAATTGAAATAAATGAGTTTGATTAAACTAATGATTGAATAACGCTGCCATTTTTACATATTTATGTAAGAAAATATTAGGAAGCAATAATTATTTCATTTTCATGTGATTACGAAAACAATGTGTTAGTAGTGTGTAGGTATTGCGATGACATTGAAATTATCACAGGAAGAACATAAAACACACGCTTTAGTTACGCGGGTAGGTATACAATGTGGAATGATTGCAACATAATTGAATAGAAACTGTAAATTAAAACATAAGTATCTAATAAGAAACGCAGCCTATGATACCTATAAAATTAAGTTTCAAAATGATGAGTGAATTGCTAGGCATTTTCTAGATGCTCCGCCTTGGCTTGATGAAAACTTTACATCACGTGAGATCGAGATGGTTCATCACAGGTTTTTCGGTTTGATACACGAACTTTGTATGACTAATATGTATTCCCCTACTGAGATTCCCCTTCAATCTTTGTTGGTAGTGAAGTGAATTGCCTTGTGCGGTGCAGCCACAAAGGCGCAAGGACGTCACGGGCGCGCGCGCTCAATACCTGACAATAGCGACCCGAGTAGTGCGCGGCAGATGTAACTCTAATTATAATACTTGAATGCATGTGTATAATTTCCTAAAATGACTAAACATTTGTCAACATGCATGAAGTGCCGGAAACCTCTTCTATTATTGTCGTACTTCTGAGCGGCCCTCTACTATCCGTAAGGACGAACGAGGAACGCTACGTTCGAAGATAGTATTCGTTAGTTCCTTATACTTATGTTATATATTTTGTTCGGCTACGTGCCAAAAGCGAACCTTTACTTTTTCTGTAGTGCACAGATGGATATGTAGTAACTGCTTGGAATCCTACATTTACAGATGTTACGAGTCCGAGGAGGGAGGATTTTATAGATATATTTCCGCGCTATTGAGAAGAAATACGTCCAGATGTTTTTTTTATTTTGTTTGTAACCACTATTAATAAAAAAGTCCAAAGTAGTATTCAACACTTTATATGAGAAAGGATGATGTTTCAAATCAGATCACTCGTATATAAACTTTCCATATAGGTATAGCCTACCTACGTACAGTAGCGCGTAGCGAGGTGTCATAGAACAGAGGTCAATAAGGCAATAAATCTAGTGTTCTAGAAAACCATAATCGTAAATGGTCGCGAATATATTTTTGGAAGCTATT
The DNA here is from genome assembly GCA_932273695.1 of Apotomis betuletana. Lineage (NCBI taxonomy): Eukaryota > Metazoa > Arthropoda > Insecta > Lepidoptera > Tortricidae > Apotomis > Apotomis betuletana. The sequence goes on from OW026305.1 coordinate 3,073,383, forward strand.
TTCTAACTGAAAATTCTTGGACTTAGATGACATCCTCTGCAAGATACCATAGCATGCACATGGAATAATTCATCACGGATGAAGCGAACATTACACTATACTATAGGGTTTTGTGCTGTGACAATAGCTCCAAGTCTGATCACTGCAGGCGATCTCCTAAGCTAGTCCACTCAATTTAATACGTACAAATTAAACAAATTCCATATCAGTCCCAAGCTCACAGAAGTTGCCAGAGGTAATAACCCTAGAAGAATGTACGGAATCCATAAACTTGCACTACATTGGATCACAAATGGAGAATATGGATATCGGTCACGGCACGCGCTGCGCTGGCGCCGAATCGCGGACGACACTGCGGCCCGGTTGCAACTGCATCAGGTGCTCGCTAAACAATGGTTAAACAGGCTTGCCTCCGCATTCTAACTGTCTTACTTTCGGACTGTTTACTCTTGGGAGGTTGCCAGTGGGAACAAAATGCAAGCTTTTTTAACATGTAAAAAAGGACTTCGGTAATATATAGACCATATATTTTCTTCAATCTCAACACCGCCAACTTTTGGTTTTCGTTACTAAAACAGACTACTTGCGTTTAAACTAATATATTATGTTATGTACTAATTTTACTTGTCTTTTTCGATACAGCTATACAATTTTAAACAATAAGCGACATTACAATGAACTTGAGGGTCATAGCAAGGTGTCGTCATCGTCAAACTTAGACACTTAGAACTCCACAAGTACATAATGGCCACGGCCACTCTGTAATTCAAATAGTGTACCGAAGAAAGAGGAGAAGAGAAGTAAGCGTATCACTGTTCAGTTTCCTTATTTGTCAGTTAGATCTGTTGGAAATAGCATAAAGAAAACAGCAAGTAAACGTGCAACATGTAAACGCTCTAGTCTTTCAGGAAAAATCGTCACAATTCTTAATATAATAAGACATTATCTGCACGGCATGTTAATCCCCGCATAGCACTCCTATTTATTACAGTTGTCTAAGGTGCATTGAGATTGAGATCTCGAGTGTGTGACTGTGTGTAGAATTTATGTTCTTTATTAAGAAAATCAACTTTAATCACTACCTACCTATTCTCTAACAGTAAAGTAAACGCGTGAAAAATTTAGATTTGAGAAACTCGTGTAATATGAGTTTCTTAAAAGTAATAAAAGTCTAGAATCACTCACGACAATTCGTTTTGGAATTTTATGGGAATCGAAACCGCTTCATGAAACCATTAGGTCAGCGCGTCCGTTAGCTAATTACGATGTAGTAGCGCCTTCTTTAACCAAAACTATTTTATGCAAGTAATTACAGTACGATTAAAATCAGTTAACACTTCGGCTTTTCTCGGGTATCATCGCCTAAATCCGGAGACGGAAATGACACGAAATACATTACCGCGATTTCTTTTAGGTAGCATTCAATTTGAAGTATCATAAACGCAATGTATAGCACCTGCCAAGATGACATTACTAACCGGGAGACCTAAGAAATTTATTATGCAGAAGCGACATGAATTTTAACATTCTTGTAGGTATACAATATATAAAAAACATATAGAAGTCAATATTTTACTGTTTGATGTAAGTAGTACCTACGATATTACGTCGGATTAATAATTAATAATCACCAAATAAAAAATAAAAAAAACCGATTTCAACCGATTTTTGTTCATATTTCATAAACTGCTTGACGGATTTTGATAAAATTTACATGGGACCGTCTCGGAAGTATACCCTATCAAATACGAAAAGAATTTTGTAAATCGGTCATATCTGTAAATTGATAACTCTATGTAAGAGATGAGGGATTCACGACAATTACCGAGGTTGGCCGAAGTGTTAACTGATTTTAATCGTACTGTAGTGTAATTACAGTATACTGTTTCCAATAAAACATTGTTATAAAAACACTAAACACTGTATAATCAGTGCGAGAGCCACCGGGCCTCAATGCGGAAAGCCACCTAATTCCGAAGCGCGATCGATTCGTATCGTCGCAAAAAGTAATCGGTTCCGACGATTAACTGTGAGGCATCGAGTAGTATCGCATAGAACGGGATGCGCGGACCGCGGACACGGACGGACGCAAATATCGTGACATTTCCAACTGCTCTCACGCACACCTGAATTGCTTACATGTACAGTCGGAGTATCGACTAGAACCCCATTAAAGAAGGTTCCTTATTCAATGGTCAAGTTAAATAGTATAAGAGATTTAAGAATGTATGTTTCGCGACGCATGTGCAAGTTGCCAGCGCCGGCGCAGTTTCGTAACAGCAAAGGTGAATGATCGATGCGTGATTTATTTTTAAACGAAAATAAATCGAGACGACAATAAACTGTCAGTTAAGATTTGTAGCTATATAGTTATTGCTGTCGTAAAATTATCATTATAGTGATCGTAATTGAAATGTATTTCGGAAGATATTTGTTTGAAATAGGTAGGTGTAATTTTATTTTAATAATAAATAATAAATATTAAGGGACAATCTTACACAAATCGACCTAGTCCCAAACTAAGAAAAGCTTGTACTATGGGTACTAGACGACTAAATATCACACAAATATATGCTCTGGCCGGGATTCGAACCCATTACCTCCGGCTCAGTATTAGGCAGCTGCACTACAAACTGAGCCAATCGCGTCGTCAAAATTGTGATTAAAATATGTTGCACTGGCATTCACTTCTCTGCTTCTACTGTGAGATTATGCAGAGTAGTGTTAAATCATTCGTGCAAGTAAATTATGTACTTGGGTACAGATACACTACACACATATAACATTTACATCCGATAGAGAGTTAGTGTCTAGAATCATAACACAACCTATTTTCAGTACAATAGGCGCAGATTCGTTGTCACCCTGAGGAGGAAGAAGTAATGCACTCCTACTCTTTACCCTTCAAACGATAACAAAACAAAAAATAATAAGGACTTTCCTTGTTATTGGCTCAGAAATGTAAGGTAAAAGTGTATTTAATAACTTGCCCACTTGGTGTTTATCAATGCAACATGATCTTAGTAGCACATCCGTTTCATCTCGCAATGCCTGCAGAATGTGAGAAGCGCAATTATAATAACGCTTTTCATTATAAAACAGCATTTAATAATCAACGTTCCGCCCTTAATACAAAAACGTCAAAATTAACATAAAATAACAACGATATTCACTTGTTTCGAAGCCTAATTTTAAAATGTAAGTGGAAGTAAATGAGCTCATGCATATTTATGTGTAGATTTCATATATTCTATGGTTAATTCATTGAATACGATACGTACGAGTCCCGTTTCACAATAGTTTCACTATTTTGATTGATAGATGGAACTAAACGTTCTTCAATTTGAATATGAATAGCTCGAGCTGTCGCCAGGTTATCGACAATGTCTTATTTTAGTAAGATCCTAAGTGAGTGTAGAGCCACTTTTATACTGGCATATTATTTTGAATTTGCGTCATTATGGAACTAATGCGGACTTAAGTTATTTTTGAGATTACTCAACCATTTGTATGCAAATGATGGATAGAGAAGGCACGTCCTTTATACATGGACATGGATAATTTTAGCCGTCGTAAGCGGTGAATCAACCAGAGCCATATTTTACGACAATGCCTAACAAAATAGCTTATAATATTTAAAGCGAAAGGAATCCTTATGCCTTTCTGATTCTAGGGAAATATGTAGAGATATGTTCACAACTCGACGTTCGATGTCTCGAGCAATAAAACGGCTGTCGTTTGGTCGTGAAGTCATAATCCTTGCATGAATGCTTGCCAAAGTACATAAAGTGAAAGTTAGGTTACCTAAGACAAGATTTACCTAAAATGGTAATATTGCTGTATATCGTAAAATACGAATAAGGTAAATGTGTGCAGTGTTGTATTGTATTAATATAAATGATAGCCACTCCTGATTCAGACCATGTAGCTACGTTTTTCTTTTCACTTCCGTTAATAATTAACCATGAATTTCCTGAAATAAAAAAATAACATAGACGTACAGCCTTATAGGCTCGTAAATTGTATGTACTGAAAATTACTACGATCCGTTCTCGCGTGCAAGCTTATTAGGATTTACATGTATTAGTAAAGGACCTACCAGTCGTGTGGCGTCAGAAAAGCTCAGGGCAAGCCGGGTTAGATTTTGCTTACTTCTCCTTCACTTGCAAATAAATTAATGGTGCTCGATCGTTCTGAAGTGGGCAAACCGGTGGGAATCGCATTTTATATGGTCGCCGCTGATACCAACATAACGTAATAATGTACTGCATGTGTATGTAATTACGGAAAAAACAAAGAATCATTTTGACCGCATTATTCAAGATCCAAAAAACATATGACAGCATAATTGCTAAGCACTCTAGCTAGACCAGCATCATTCAGCATAATTTTGCAATTACAACGCCTGCTACTAATTCAGACGAGGATAGCGATGAGATTAAGAAGTAGGTAACGGTTATTAGTGGTTTTATAGATATACAGAATATTAGGGAATGAAACGACCACTTACGGTTGAGCCTAGATTGTCTTTCATGATGAGAAAAAACTGCGAATACCATGAACCCTTTGACCTTTCCGCACATGCGACAGTCTGCAGATTGGAAACCTTTGATAACTCACAAATAAGTCGCTAGGGATGAGACCAGGTTGCGAATATGGTACAGCTAGGTATGTACATGCCCTGTCCAACCTGAATAGACGCATGTATTAGAAATTACCATAATTGAATTGATTGCGGCGACTTAGTTATCAGAAAAAAACTCAGGGTAACCAGGTTCAGTTAGCCAGAGAGGTGTTACGGCCGACGCTTTCGTGATGTAGGTACCTTTTTAGAAACCTTTTATTTTTACCTACTTTTTGAAATTATTTCATAATGCCATTGCCATAGTTACAGTTACACATTAATAAATATGTCAGTTGAACCGACAAAGAACTAGTTTTACTTATAGTGATTTAAAGCAAAAAATAGCTTAATGGGTTATTGTATCGTAAGAGGAATGTCGAGATACTCACTAATTTGGGCCTAACGTGACAGACGATGGATCTAGCGGACTCTTCGTCGCTGCTGCTCTCCAGACAGTCGGACAGCGAGGGCGAGCGGCGCGGCCAGCGTGGCGCCTTGTCCGAGTCGGGGCTGGGCAGCAGCGGCGCCGGCGCCTGGCCGCGCCACCACGACACCAGAGCGGGCGCCACCCCCACCACCATCGCCAACCCCAGCTTCACCATTGTTGTACAGTCCTAACTCTCCCGAACAAACTAGTGCATTGTCCACAAACGTCTATTTCGGGGATGTTTCCGGTTGGATTATCCGTCAACGTGAGCGAAACGTAACGGACACGTGCCAAAATATAGTCCAATTAGCGACATCACACTCCCAATTAGAGCAAGAGTCAAGTGTCACCCAGTCACTTTACCACACAACTAACAATTAGCGATAAACTAGTCTCGAGACGCGCGTAAAAAGAGCGATAAGTTCTGAAATATCGAAAGTTGCCGGTTAAGTTTCACCATGGGACGTTCTCTCGCGCTCGCAGACTGCCGAGTGCCGGTCGTTGACGCTGGAGCCCTCCCCTCCGCGCCGCCGCCCAGCCCCCTCCAGCCGCCCGCCCAAAAGGAACTACCCCCTGCCGTCTGAGTACAAGAATGTCGCACAAAACTGCATTCGGCTACTTTAAAATGTAGCATCTAATCGACTCGAAAGCCTCTTTCGTAAAACTAATTCGACTGAATTGTGCAATTTAATGACAATTCAAATGTAGGTCAGACGTGTGTCAATAACGGTAAATTTTTTACCTAGCAATAAAAACAAATCAGGTTAAACGCGTAAAACGATAACGCAACGCGCTATTAAGCGGGGAGCATTACAGATGTAAAGACTGCATTACACGTGGGGTCTTAAAATTGGCATAAATAACGGAATGAGGCAAGAAGAGTACGATGACGCAACGCGCTGTCACATCCGCACACACTTCCTGCTAAACCGGTTGCAAAATTGAACTACTTATTGTTTCGAATTAAACATTGAAATGCATCCAGCGTGAATATCTTGAAAACGTATGTACCGGCACGCGAGCAATTACAACACACTTGGAAAAGAACTAGTAATAAATAGCTGGTGTTTTGAACGCGGTGCGTACCGGAGATACAAAGACTACCATTTGAAAGCTGGAATAGATTCCATCTGCAGTGCACTGCACCGCACGCGCGATTGGTCGGCTCGGCTGGATCGATGCATCCACGCGACTTTTGACCCTGGCGAGTGTACTACATTACATCTTGTAGTAGAACTTACGACTGACGCATGTACTAAATGCTGATTAAGTTACAAAAAATCTATATTACAGCCATGTTACTTATGCACAAGAAAGACTTTCAGGCTAAATTCAAAGTGTCTAACTTGTTCAAAAATATCACCAACTATAATGTATTTTTTGCCGCTTTAGTATTATGTGAAACAAAAACACATCTAATAGAGTGACTTATGGTTCTAAGTAACACCTTATAAACACGCGTAAGACCTTAAAGATATCGCATTATAAGTATTAAGAATATCCTCTGAATAACTCGATACTCGTACTCTCCAATGGTACAAATTACACAAAGAGCGATTTCGCGCGGCTGGAGAGAGTTGCATCAGCCGAGGGGGTTGGGACAGACAGATCGATGCTGTGCTGACGTCAAGCCTGTGCCCACTCGGTGCCGAGGAGTGTCTGCCTCGTGACTGCCTAGAGTATAATAAAACTTCGATACAATCTATGTCTAACGGTTTACGATACCAACCCTCGTATACTAAACGCAACTTGATTGAATTAATCCAATAGGAAACGAACAGGAGGTATTGGAGTGAGGGGAGTATATAGAACTACATATTTCTCAAAGAAGCTTTCTTATTTAGGGCATCGATATACATCGTCATAGCATCGTTAATCAAATTGTTAATTTCGTTAATCGCTGATCCGTCACAAAATACATTACTTAAAGTTAAACGTGAAATCGCTACATTTCGGAAGATCCAACGGAAGTTAACGTTAGTTGTTACACGTGATCGAAATTGCATTATTAGTTTATTACGTTGTGTTGTGATCGTGATTTGTGGCTTTTCGATCGCTTTCAGGTGCGTCGTGAAAAGTGAAGTCCGGACCATATTTCCGGATAGCGGTACGAACGGCTCCGGCGGCGCTAACTTCCTCTATTTTTGCCAATTGTCTTAAAGTAATAACTTAAACTTCGGAGTTGTACACCAATTGTGCACGATCTGTTTTCGTTTTTCCGGAGAAATTCCTCGCATTTTTAAAATTTTGCACAAAGTCGTGATATAAGTAATAATTGTTTTTTTATAACTATGCTAACAATAATTCTGCATTAAAACTTTTTTTTTATCATACGCGTAAAAAAAATTGCAGCACTTGAAAGTTTTGCTTATACTTTCTGGAACACCGGATAGTCCAGACAAAGTTATTAATTTGATTGTCTAAAGTTATTAATTTGATTGTCTAAACTCTAAACGTAAGATTTAAATTGAAATTGTTACGACTCTTGCCATTCTGCAATCGCGTCTTTAATAACGAATTCCAATCGTATTTTAGCGTTCGGAGGAGAAATCTAATCAATATAATTTTTTTGAAGAATTTTTTAATTGGTTATTTTATTAGCTAATGTTACAACAGTTGCCAAGTACAGTCAGCGACTTACACGATTTTGTCTTGTACTAGTTAGCTATAGAATATCATACGTATATGTATTATACAAACTCGGATGTTCATGTCTTTACAATTGTAAAACCATGCTTTTCAGAAGTCTCCAGTCGCCAGACTTGCAAGTCTTTGAAATATTTCTAAAGGTTCATTGAAAATGCATGCACAGTCTCGCTCGCTCGTCTACATAAGCAGGTTGTAAAGGAGGTTGCAGGGCGGAGCGGCGCTCCAGAACAGACGGCCGGGCACACCGGGCGAAACTGGGACACGGGATCGATCCGCGGCCGACGACCCTTACCCTAGGCTACTGGCAATTGCTCTGGTTTGGCAAATAGGTCGGTTTGTTTACACTATTATAAAATAATTGAATCTCGGAACAATGTAACATAGAGAACAATCGCGAAACGTATCAAAAACTCGTTTAAACGACTAGCGTTATTAGACTTGCAAAACGGATTCGCGAATATATTAGAAAACAAAGGGTAAACAAGATATTGAGCAGTTAGCAATGAAAAGGTTGCTTCTACGATATCGCACCTATCTATCTATGACCGATAAATACATATCTGGTTTGCCCCATCACGGTTTGTTACTTTGATAAGGTGTGTCTTTGTTTTAAATAATAAGGTAAAATAAAGTTCCATCCACATTAAGCATAAGTAAAGTTAGTGGTGTAACTAAAGAATCGTCAACAACAGACTATAAAGGGCGAGAAAGTTTTATAGTTTGCAATAACTTTCAATTCGATCCTTTGATTAGATTAGGTATAATATAAAGGAACGCAAGTAGTTTATAGAAGGATATTTCAAATTCACAACGCCCAATATCTTTTCCAGGCGACACAAGTGATTACGGCTTAGTGGACGTGTTTCTCCACATACCTAATTGCGCGAGGACCAAGCGAATGCAGCTCTCACAACCTGTTATCTTTTTGAATTTATAAACGTTACTTTCACCATATCAGAAATAAAGTAACGCAAAGCTTTGTCTAGTGTAAATCTAACTCGACCATAAATTACTACTTCAGTCAGAAAGGGGACAAATCTCTGATCAATAGCGCGGCGTGTCCAAACAAACGGTGCCACATAAATATTTCCAACCCCTAATCTATTCCTGAAACTCTAATTAAGATACGTTTACAGACATCCGTCGACAGAAGGTAATAACTCCCCAGTGTTTCCTAGTAACATACAACGTCTTGTGTAAAGCTGTTTAGTTTTTAGGAATCGTCTCCTGTAGAGTGACGAACTGGAGTAATCCAAAGAATAACGTATTATATGTATACGAGTCTGATACAAAATTAATGCGTTTCTTAGCTAGGTGCGCGTGTCGGATGTGGAGAGATCGAGAGAAACGATTTAACTAGGTTACGGGGATTAGGATTTGATTGAGTATTCAAAGTGTTATTAGGATTACACCTGAGCGCAGTAAATATAGGTTTACACACGGACTTAGTAACTAGAACTTGTTTTTCTTCAATGTTCGCAGTATTATAGGCTATTAAACCGCCAACAACAAATTGTTGTAGAAAAGAAAACAACTTTAAAGTATCAGTTCAATATTTAAGTCACACGCATAATGTTACGTGAATTCCTATGACAAATATATAGAAACATATACGTGGGTATAAGGCGCTTTCACGTTAATTGATTGATGAATTCATGCTCGAGCCATGGCCATGACCGATGAATGCACAAATATAAATGAATAATGTTATTTTTCCGTACATATTAGATTATATCTTAGTTTATTTACTATATCTAAGGTAAATTAAAAGGGTTACTCAAAGGGGAGGCCTATGTAAAGGGGAGGCCTATGTTCAGCAGTGGACGTCCTATGGCTGAGATGATGAAGGTAAATTATGTTCTATTTACTACACTAAATTTTTTACAACATTCCGTTAATACACCTAAATAGAACGTTAAAATCTTATAAGATCGTCGCCGTTTCACAACTAGGATTAGCTTGCAACCGTCATAGTTAGTAATTAAAGGTTACTTAAATAAAACTGAGATGTTATGAAAGGGATGGAGCGACGGTAAAGATAAAAGTAGCATTTCGCAAAGTTTCTTTGTTTAGATTACATTACATAGCAAAGAAAATTCTTACGCTTACTCATTGGCCCGTTCTCTCACGGGTTACTTTGTTGTTTATTCCCATCACTTACCATCGTTATTTAGCAATTGGTCGACGAACATATCTAAGTGTGTCTGTCTTTACTACTATTTTCATATAATAGTAATTCCGACTTTCGTTACTATTATTTTCATATAACGCGAATTTCTACAACATATTATTTCTATTATATATTTTTGGAGATTATTGACGTCAATTTGTAAGAAAGTAATTAAAATAACGCAAATATAACAGAACAATGTTTTATTGGAGGATCTCCCATGGATCGACTCGAATGGACTTTGTAACAATGCGCAGATCTCAGCGAGTTCTCAACCGATTTTAGTTTTTTGTTTTAAAATGCACAAATTAAATTTCGCTAGGTCGTGACGAAGAGAAAATTTCGAAAAAAAAAAAAAAAACTCCGCTCCAATCTATGGTGCAAGCTTAGCCGGTGGCTGACTCTGCATCGACCTAGTATTGGAGCGATAAATTTAAGGTTTATGGTTTGAGCGGGATTTGAACCGACGTCTCCACGGCATTCCGGCCAGACGGGCGACCTACCAAAAGTTCTATCAAAGCCACTAGCTAAAGCATCGTACCTTCGACATGATATGCTTAATTTCTAATAAGCGTTAGAGTGGCATCGTAGCACATCCATTTGACTTACGCTAGCAGACCTTACTGCTTCAATAAAAAATAATAACGAAACAATTTTGCACATTATGTTAAGAAACATGAACACTTTTTTAAGAAATACTCACATACCTATCACACGAATGTCCCGCAAAAAGTATTTCGAAGATCCCGTTGTCTTTGCGCGATTCTGTCTGAGGTCCCGATCCCGATCTAACGGAGACAGCTTAGACAGTATCGCGAGCGCATCTATTTCAGCGCAGTTTTGTAGCTCGCGCATGCGAAAGCGCACAAATAGATCGCATCGGATAGGGCTGTCGACGCCGGATAATTGGGTCGCTATTAACTATTAGCGGAATGAGCGGGTTACTGACAAGATTAGCGTAGCAGTATAATCCGTATATTATGTATCGTTCTTTCTAAGATCTACACAATGAGGTCAATGAGTAAGCATATATAAAGAATTTAAGCTAAAGATCGGAACACTGTAAGGGTAATTTTTTGGCTTACTGAAAAAGTAAACCGCTTCGCCAAAATGTTGTGTGTGCATTTAGTATAACTTTTTGTTGTGTGTGCAATAAAGCATTTTTTATTGTATTGTATAACCCAGTGGCGGCTTTAGATAGGGCGACCCGCGCGTAAAGGGCGTCTATTTAAGCAGGTCTATAAGGTGCCTGTATGTCGAAGGCCGGCTCTGCGTATACCTAACTTGTCATCCAAGTTGACCAGTACCTAAGTTATCTAAGCCTACTCACATAAAAGATATATAGTCTAAGCATGCATGTTATTGTATATAATAAAACGGAATGTTGATAGAATTCTAATCTCGCAATTTAGTACTTAATTTCGACGGATGCCTTTCAATATACGCGGATAAGGCGACTTGGCAATCGAATGTCGATGTTTGGTATCGATCTGGCGCAACCCTCATAGATAATCCCATAATTAAGGTAGAATTTACGCAGATCCGCGATGCGTGCGATCCGCCAACGCGCGCCACATTTTATAGCTTCCTTTCCCAACACGTTTATACGATTAGGTGTTCAAATCCCGCATCCAAATGGCAATCGAGAGTTTATGGGACGATCGTGGATTTTGACGCTAGTAAACATGGCATAGTTTGTGAGAAGTCGTTAATAAGATATTTAATGAAGGGAGATCATTCTGAACATTTGTTGGTTTTATTTTACATTATTAGTGTCAAATGCATACAAATAAATAATCGGCATTCTACCTGAACCTCAGATTATTGACGGACCAGTTCGAAAACCTTAAACGTTATGTTATGACGTACATCACGTACATACAATTTCCTCGAAGAGGTCATAATCTGGGCTTTGTAAATTTCCACTTCTGGTTACCAATTTGCGCTTTACTTTCCCTTTCCAATAATGTATGTATATCCATCGCGGCCATTTATTCTAAATATTCTTATGGTCTGTGATTCTAAACATATATTTTCTTTTTCTGAACTTTGTTTATACATAGATAATGTAGTAGGCAAGATAAGCATAATGTCAAGGAGTGGACGTTGGGCGCGCAGGGCACGAAGGTGCGATGCGGAAGACTATTTCGATCACGTCTTATTTTGTCGCACCTCGACGCAGGTGGCACAGTGTGCACCGAGCGCCCGCGATGTTTGGACAAAAACTGTAGACAGTGATTGCAACCGATCGAGAAATTCGATTCGATCAGTACAGGTTTTTCAAACAATAGGCCTAATAAGTTTTTATTCTAAAATTACTCGTGTTCGAGTAGGTATTTACTCGTGCCTGAAGAAAATGTATAGGGACATGCATCGGGAATCGAATGAAGTCTACAGGAACATTATAGGTAATGTTTTTACAGTATCCGCCGTACTCGAGTAGCAGTGGATGAAAACTTGGAGAAACGTAAAGCGTTTAGATCAAATTTTGAAATTGTTTACCTTTTAATGGGGAAATTAAATATTTAAAGGGCAGAATGCAATAATAGATCGAAATACATTGGACAAAAATCAGAAAAAGTCTAAGAAACCGAGTGACAGAGTTTATGTACGTATGCAACTAACGGCGTCATGATTTAGTTTCGTCTTAGATCTCGGCAGTTCCAATGTGCATGATGGCATTAGCATTAGATCGTGCTTGTCGCGGCGTCGCGGGCGCAGCGAGATATCAGAGGCGCAGCCGCGCGTGCAGCCGCGGGTCAGCGGACAGTGGTAGATATAAGAATTTTGTGGTGATTATACCGCGGTAGGTACAGTCGATTTCATTTACAGAGCATAATTCTAATACATGTTTTGACGCTATTGTCAACGATGTCACATATTAAGACACAGCATTTTGTATTGTAATGTAAATAAACTTGACTGTAAATAATCTATTAAAAAACCGAAAGAAGATACGTAGTGAAAAGGTTATTCAATTTATTAAGTGATGCCATTGTAATATTTTTTTTTTTTACTGTAAAATATAAATACTACTAATCATTTATCGAATTTTAAGTGATAGAAATACGAGTAAATACCTTGTTTGGGAAAATAAACAACATGTTATTATACATTTTATATATTGTAATCACTCATTTATGTAACTACTCTTAATATTCGTAATATTGGATTAGTTTTGGTAACTGTATCTATTGACGACATAGTGCTCCAGACACTAGCACTCACCTACTTATATCTGTAATTGTATGAGTCATCTTTTCTGGGTGCGAATAATTATCTGCCAAGTCAATAGGGCAAGGCACGAGCAATTAACAATCTTATCACTTAAAGGTGATAAAAGACAAATGTATCAATATCAGTTAAGTGTTAAGTGCATTTGATAAAGATGTATTCTGTTCACATTCTTAGTGTTTAATTGACAGTCTGCTAAGGAAGTTAACCAGGAAACCAAATAAATATAATGTTAAGGAAGTAATATTCAGGTAATATTAAAATAGCATTTTCCTTGTAATTATAATATATATATTAGAATCAACATTGTTGTTGTAAAAATAATGTCAACGTCATCTGAATTGTTTTTCAATTGTGGCATTGTAATTACTTTGTTTTTTATTTTCTTAATTAAATTATTTTCTTTGCATTATTTTGGGCTAATTACCACTTTCACTATTATTCATGAGTATCATTTCTCCATAGTTAAAAATTAACTTACTAAATATTGAAGAATTACTTATCACATTCCTACACATTTTTAAATGTTAATACAAGTAGAAATTTGTACTGCTAGTTTAAAAAAGATAAATCTGTCTTAGAAAGAACAGAATCTATACATGTATTTAAAATGATAATGCTTTAACAGTGTAAATAATATATTGGTACTTAAAATATTTAAACTTTTAGTGAATCTTTATTACATCCATCCACTTAACTTAGTCCTCTGGAAAAAGTGGTGGACATGGGATAGACTTGGACACTTGCTTGTTGTTGCTGAGTACTTTTAAAACATCTTTGTAACTGCTTGTCATGTGCTGGCAGGATAACTTAGTTTTATAACTGATGTGCTATATGTTGTTCAAATGTGTTTATCTCTCACAAACCTCTTTGGCAATTTGGTCAAGAGCCTGCTCCTCGGCAGTAGCCTTGGTCTGGGTGCGCTGCCGCCGCGACGGATCCATCGTCGCTCTGTTGCTGCACTCTCTGTTGACAAAATATATTGCTTACTATTTGTTATAAAAATAATGATCTTGTGAAATGCAAACATTACTGTTGGTGATTAGTGTTCAGCCATTTTATGGAAAAGTGACAATTAATTTTATAGAATGATCTACTTTTTCTTATCACAGTAATATTCTTGTAGTAATTTTTAAATTATCATCAAAATATTTTAATGGTATTAATGGACAACAATTTTAAAGTAGGTACCAACATTACACTTCTCAATGCATTAAAATCGTAACAAAAACACACAGGTTTACACAAAGATGCACAGATCATTCATAGATATGTTGTTGGTTACACAGATAACAAGCAGGATCACAAATAGAATATGGGTCAAAGTCACAACTAGCAGCAACAAGTGAGCACTAAGTATAGATTAGTTGCACATTCATGACTGTGCGCCTTATCACTAGCTCACATCCACTTACTCAAAGGTTAAATGACTATACAATACATCAAAATTCAAAACAAAAGAATATCAATTACCTAGGATCAACAATTGAAGAAACCTCCAACATGAGTCTGTCACTAAAGACCATTCACTTATAAACATACACTGAGTAATTTCAACAAGCACCACATTACTCACTCAACAGTTTTAAATATTTGAAAACAAAACTAGTTGGGAGATAGCAACCAAGTGACTTGATAATTCACTGCCTCATTTACATATGTAACTGGGACAATACCACTATAACCTAGTGGTTCATTGCGCTTTTTCCGCGTGGATATATTCGCGAATCGGTATCAGAATTGTCGTGTTCAGAGGAAAACGGGTGGGCACCAAGCCAACACAGTTTTTTATGACAGGCACTACAATGACATCATACTCACGGAACGGTTAGAGTTGTAAACACATCACTGCTGAAGCCTCTCCAGTGTTTCACGGCCCACGGAACTCAAAACATACACTTTACGCGAATATTTAATACAATATCGGACACACAACACTAAAAATCATCGATATTTAACGAATACGGGAACACCAATACACTGCCTACACGAATCACATTAATTACCCGCGACGTTTACGAGCCCTAAATAATTGAAGCATTTACTTGGCACTACATTAAAGCTTAATTGTGAATAAAATTATGATTCTTAATATAAAATACGTAAACTATGTCCCTTTTAACCAAATTAAATTTCTGAAAGCCATGTATGACATGCCATTGCCATTTTTTTAACGTCGCGTTCATACAACACAAAGTGAGCGGATTGTCAATTATGGCTGCGTTCTGTATTCAATATTTTAAGCATAATTTATTTACTGATGACTGCTAATAAATTGTGCAAAAATAATATTATGATTCATAACATTATTTTAATTCATAACTTATGAATTTTTGATAATATTAATTTAGTTTTTAAGCCATTCTCCATGTTATTCTAAACTTTTATACTGTAGTAGGTAATTACTTTTAAGGTTCTTTTGTCCAGTGCCAATAAGTTCGGATATTGTATAAATGATCTAATAAGGAAAATTAAGTGTCGGCATAGAGCACAATTGAATCATAACATTAAGCAAGAATTAGTCACAAGTTTACGTTTATTTATTTAATCGTATGCAGGGTTATACGTCGAATACAAGTTTAGGTATAAAACAAAAAACATTTTTATAGAAATCATGTTTATTTTCAAATCCAGTATACATTTTGTGCCTCTCTGATAAATCACACTGACGTACGAAACTTATACTAACTTGCTACTGGGACTTTGAACTTCAAGAATCAGTTCATACTGTTTAGGGATCATAAATATTTTGTTAAGTCCCAATCAAATCTCCACTCTACTCGCTCTTGGTTTTGGGGGAGTCGTCCTTGTGGTAGAGGAAGACGAAAGAGAAGAGGAAGACGCCGATCATCATGGAGAAAGCGCTCACATAGTACGGGTACGCGCTGGGGATGAAGCGCTCGTACTGCGTGTGCTGCAGCGGGCGGACCGACACCTGCAACAAGGAACATAAACTAGTTACTATAAGAACATTGTAAAACATACTTAAACTCTTGTAGATCCTTTAATAACTTACACTAATCCACTTCCATATTCAAATTAACCAACCCTGTTTGATTCTGTTCATGCTGCGTCTGCAGTACAGTGCAGCTTGCCTAATCTTAACTCACCTGTGTAGAGTGGTAGAGCCTGGTGTACCCGATCCTATCATAGTCCACCTTGAACTGATACACGCCCCAAACATCCGGTACTTTGAACACGGCCTCGTAGACACCATTGGGCTTCTTCTGCAGCGTGGTGCGGATGAACGGGTCGATGCGCACGAACTCCAGTTGAACGTCGTTAGCTTCAAATGGTTGCCATTTGCCATTCTTCAGTTCGTCGATTTCGATTCTGTAGACCTGTGGAAGAAATAAAATGGTTTTAGGAAATTGTTTTGTTTTCATATCAAGCAAGTTTTAATTATTAGTTGGCATCTTACAGCAATATTCCCTACCTACCTATTTGTATTGTTGTAAGCTGCTATATCTGGTATATGCTGGTATCAATGATAATCATAATAATAATAATATCAATGATAATCATAATAATAATAATAATAAGGTTAGGTTTTTTATAATATGTTTATATGTTTTGTAATTACTTTATTGTATTTTACTTTTTATATATATATATATATTGTAAAAACCTAGCCTAAGAATTAAAATAAATAAAGGAGATAATAATAAAAATTAATTTATATAATTTATATAAATATAATTTATAATGTAAAATGTTGACATTTTATTAATAAATGAGTATGAGTATGAGTAGGCCTATATTGCTGATATTAGAAAATATTTTAAGGGGCTTTCATTTTATATGATTAAGGAAAACAATGGCAACATCAATGTTTGGCAAATACAGCCATGTCAGCTGCCAGTCTACAATCCGTAAAGAGTTTGTCCAATTTATCATTAGGAAAGCGGACCGCAGTGTTGTCAGAGAAGACAGAGCATGCAAGGGATAGAACAATAGTGTAAGATGACATTATTAAATAGGGAAGAGATAGAAGATATCTACCATGTTTGTGATACTCACAACAGTGTCGGTGATGGTGTAGGTATCAGAAGAGTGCTGGTCACCTTGGCGCTTGTGGCTCACGCCGCGCACGCGGAGCCGGCCGCGCTCACCGAACGCCCACGAGCTAAGATGCGCCGCTAGGACTTTGTTGCCGGACACGTCGGATTTTATCTTGTCACCCTGTCATGATAAAACAAGTATATTTTTAGTCATTCTAAATTTTATAAAAATAAACAAAGGTCAAACAATTTCGGTTCAAGAAAAAGATGGGCAAGAGTATGTTGACCATGACATACATTGAAGTAGATTACCAGTATGTGCATAGCGCCTCATTAGTGCACTTACACATGCACATATTCTAAAAGGAATTTTTATTTAACCACAAATTGCAATTGCAGTAAATTTTCTTCAAGATGAGCATAGAACTTAGAAGATACCTGCTACTGACCAATAGTGATTTTTCTTTGATCATCACATTATAGAGTAGTACAATAATACATGCCAAAATTCTGTTATAATTCTAAAGAATCCAGTTTCTGTACAGATTGCACACCATATTTTTATGAGTATAGCAGTTGTCAGCACAATTTACATGGATCTTGCTGACGGGCGAGTTGAAGGCCTCATCAGAGAAGAAGTAGAGGGAGCCACTGAAGATAATGCGCGCGTTGTTGCGCGCCTGCAGCGCTGCGATCAGCACCGTCTTGCGGCCGACAGCGTGTGGGTACTCCTTCACCTGTACCAAATAATACCTTAAAACTACACTTCATATCACTCTAATCTAATAGGACCGGTCTGGAACTTTAAAATTACCTGGAAAATTGCTATTGCATGCACATAGCAAAACAGAAAGGGATCAGTCCAACCATTAGGCTAAAGTGACCATCCAAAAATAACCCAGTATCCTTTGGGCCAGATCAATGTTGCTTTCTAGTTAATAGGGGCTATAATAATAATAAGCCTTTATTTAACAATCACATATACATAACATATAATTTACTTATTAACTAACACTTTCATTGTCTTGCGTTTCCGCAAATATAATATAAAATGGGGCTATGCTACATTTAACAAACTAATTTACTTCAAAGAATCATTCTGGAACTTGAAAGTTCATATTGGTTTATTTTTATTTGTTGTTTTTCTAAAATAAATGAATTCCAACACAAACACAGTTGACCACCATTAACTTAAAAACATACAGGGTCTTGAAACTTTACAGCATTGCACATTACCTGGCTCTTAGGATTGTAGCTGTAGGCAGTACTGTCAGCAGTCAGGATGGGCAGCACCAAGCTGTTGTCCTTGTCCAGGATGAGGCCAGTGCCCTCAAACAGCAGTGGCTGCAGGTTCTGTGTGCCCACAATGGTTGGCGCATTGATCAGGTTCTTGGGAGACACCACAATCCTGGTGTGCTCACCCTCGTCAGAGATGTCGTAGTTAAAGTGGTCAATGACGGCAGCAGATTCCTCATCCATCTGTGGAGTAGATGATATTTATTATACAATACAATACAATACAACAATTCTTTATTGCACACCAACAAGAAAAATATTACATGAGAAATCATAAATTAAATAATGGTAGACAATAGGCGGTCTTATCGCTAAAGAGCGATCTCTTCCAGACAACCTTTGGGTGGCGGAGAAAACAAAATTAAACAGAAAATAGTAGGTGGTGAGATAAGAACTTATTATGTAAGTACTTTATAGTTAACATCCATATTATACAGGGAACAATACTTTGACATGAGCAGGTTTTAATGTTTACCTCGAAGCCACATTCTGACGCGATCTCCCGGTAGATGTCACCGGCGGCGGCGTTGCCAGCCATGAGCAAGTTGCCTCCATCATCAATAAACCTGGTGATGGCTTCTGTGTCCAGTTGCCCACCGAATTCCAGCACCGAAGGGGCGAACACGATCAGATTCTTGTATAGATATTCACCATATTTGGAGAGGACGAGATTTGCGTCGTCGGCAAGTTTGAACGTTAAGGTGTAGCCACGATCTACACAAAATAATTGATAATTATCGACCAATGAACACTAAACATTTAAGTTCCTGGTATTAGACTAATACCGGCGTCTTATCAGTACACGGGCGAACGATTTACTTACCCTGAAGAGACTTGAAGAATTGAGAGTGTGTTTCCCGAACATTTAGATTATCAACTAAAACTAAAGTTTCCTGTTCTGCTACCGCAAAAGAACAGGTGGCTATTATTCCTAAAATAATAGAAAACTTCATTTTTATCGGCTAATTAATAACCTACGCCAAGCCAAATGAAATTTAATCGTGACGTGTACGTGTACTAAAATCACAGAATATACGAACTCTTTCTGTCAAACTTGGCTGTATACCATAGCGTTCGAATGATTCCTTCGTTCATGTAAAAGAAAAGTTAAGTTTTATTGCCTATGGTATTTTTAAGCTTGCTTTACACTTTATTCTTACTTTTACACAATTTTTCTCAGATAAAATAAGCTTATTTAAAATTATAAGAAACTAAATAAGTTGCAGAGCTGTTCAATATTTTGTAATTTATTTTAAGGTAGTTCGACCAAGAATCTTATACTGTAGTTTGACAGTCTAAGCCGTAGAGAACTGGTATTGATAATACCGGAGAAAAGTGTGGGCACAACACTATCAGTTGTAATTTTTCTGTTGGTAGCCTTGGGCTGATTTGACTTGACGTTTCGTAAAATGTTTTATTTTTGTATCAAATTAGTTGTGGTCTTTAACTAGTTTTTAATTATAGTTTTCTACACAGTCGGTCCTTTTAAGAGTACTGTCTTCCATATTATAAGTGAAAATTATGATATCGCGGTCGAAGCACCGCTCGTCGGTGGAGGTGTGCGCTGATTGCGGAGCCTCAGGTATACCAATTAAGAAAATGAGGTCTCGCTGTTTAAGGAGCTAGATCAGTGATCCTACTCCAGACTCTATATTGTTAACCCCGGAATCTAGAGCATTCCACTCTTAAAAACCCGTCTAAATGATCAGTTAATCTGAAAAAGATAAGCCTAAGGTCTCTTCTTTCGACTTTATGATAGCAATTTGTATGAAAACAGCAACACGGATGATATAGTGATAAACACACAAGCTGCAGTATCTTCTGGGCTAAGAATAATCACGCCAATAATATCAGATAGTAATTTAAAAGTACAATGCTTTCAAGGTTTTTTGAATCTAAATAAACCCACGTCTGTTTGTCATAGATCCGTTGTGGGCGTCGATAAACCGCGGGCTGCTGCTGTGTGCGGAGTGCTGCAGTGTGCATCGAAGCATGGGGCGCCATATATCACATGTGAAGTCCCTGCGGCAGGGATCTTGGCCACCATCACTCTTGGCTGTAAGTTTTTGTATTGGTTAACGTTAACTTTAATTAAAAAGCCTAAGTATCCAAATTCTCACTACATTGTAGTTTTTTTTTGTAATAGTCACCACCATATGGGCTTCTCTGGGTGGGGTCACTGGTTAAATTGTTGAGTGTGCAGTCATATTTTATGCCCTTCTAAATTATACCCTCATAATTGATTAACAGGTTACATCATTTAAAAGAACTGTTAATGTCACATGAGTGTTACTAGCACACCCTACAGGTTAGTTATATGATCCTCTGTCTTTGAAGTAATTTAATATTATATTGATGGAACAAAATACAGCCTTCAATAATGCTGCATAATATTTTTTGCAAATTATTCAAGTAAAGCTCCAAAAACCCATGTAAGCACCACTGAGTTTACTGGAAGTTAGGGTTATGGTTAATGACTGCCTTTGGGTGTGGTTAAATTACCCATATAATTTACTCAGCGCTTTACCCATCAACAGTGTTGTTGGGTCTCTCATGTCATGATGGAATAGTATGACTCAGTATACTCCTTGATGAATGAGTTAAATTTAAATTAGTGTTTTCCTGTTGGTGCCTGATTAATGCTTGTTTACTTATGAAGCTAAATATATATTTGTAAATACATTTTATAATGAAAATAACAAGGTACCATTAATAATAACTCCTAGACATGTGGACTACCTATTCATTCTGCTATTCTCAATGAATTTAATAAATAACAAATACATTGCACAGGAAAAATGTAATACAACTAAGTTCTAGTAAATTTATAGGCCATTAGAGGCAAGACATTCTTCAACAGTTATGGGCTATTTAATCCTGTTAGTAATTAAATTTTGATTTGTAGTAGATAAAGTGTTCTGTCATACTTCTATTGATTTTGTTACACAGATGGTCCAAGCCCTCACTGCACAGAATGTAAACAGCATTTGGGAACACTCTCTGCTCGACACATCAGCACCAAAGCATCTCCGCAAAAAACCACAAGCTAAGGATCCTCTACAGTAAGTTGACTTCTTTTTGTTAAGTTACCATTTAGTGTATTGGGTTCATCATGTATGGAACAATATTTTGGGACCAAAAGTAATAGTTGGAGGTTGTGAATGTATTCCAGTGGCTCCCAATCTTTTTTAATTTTAAAACTTTTTTTATAGTTTATTTATTTTTTGCGCGGAGCTCTCGATACCACATGCATTCACTAATTACGCGGTGTGCCGTCTATCCGAGCATACCGTTCGAGACACCTATGCGCTAGTTTCATACGTGACTGTGAGCGCATTTTTGAATTCCCTGTTATAAAATAATTCTAAGTTATAAAATAAGTAGTTATATTCGTATAATGCCCAAATTAACTTATTTCACAAAACATAAGGTTGGCCATATTTAGTGCAGCACCGGCAATAGTTTTGATAATCGTGTTGGCTCCTCAGGTCCCTAGTTTTTAATTACGTACACGGGGCATCCAAACTCTGAGAAATAAGTACTTCTTCATATTATTTGAATGATGAATAAAAATATTTTCCAGCCCTATCAAATCAGAGTTCATTCTGTCGAAACATCTTCGGCTGGCGTACGTGCTGCGAGCGCGCCGCGACGAGCCGCCCGCGGAGCTGGCGCGGCAGCTGCACAGCGCCGTGCGCAGCGGCTCGCTCGACACCGCCATGCGGCTGCTGGCGCAGGGCGCCGACCCCAACTACTACAACGAGGTGGGTTGCTGCTTTATTGTCATAAAAACTCATTAATACAGTCACCAGATGTCATGATCCTACTGACTGCGCCATTTACACTGTTCGTAGGCTTAGAACTTAAGCGATTATTTGTGTTACTTAGGAGAAGGGCAACACCTGCCTGCACGTGGCGTGTCGCGCGGGGCAGGGGGCGCAGGCCGAGCTGCTGGCGGCCTGGGGCGCCGACCCCGGCGCGCGCGACCGCGCCGGCCTCACCCCCGTCGACGCGGCCAGGTGAGCTCATACTAAATATGAAGCGTCACGACCGGCACCACCGGCTTAGGAGACTTTAACTCATCATGACGATAACTGTTGTTACACAGGCAAACTGACAGCGTTTTTTAAAGGACTGGCACCCATATTCACTGTTCATAAAAAAAAAACTACATATCCTAATTAACTAATGCTGCAGTAGACTGATAATTTCTTAATTATACAGCTTTCTCTTTTTCGTGTTTCGTTAAATATGTTAAAAAATAGTAGTGTATTAGTCGCCAAAATGTCACTCACTGGGCAAGCTGAAAATCAGCGCTGGAACTGCGCCGCACCGCAGCGGCTAGGTGTCCAGCACATTGCTGAGCTTCTCCTTTTGCCACTGTTCAATTATTTGATCTTTTATCCTGGTGTTTCTTTTTTTGTATTTTTTTGATGTACATAAAACTGTGTTCTGTTATTTTGGCAATAAATGTATTTTCTTTCTTTCTTTCTAACTGAGTTACAGACAAGGAGGGCACACGGAACTAGCGTCCCGCATGGTGGAGCTGGTGTACGAGGCCACCGACCGGCTGATCCAGTTCGTCACAGGGTCTAGACCCGACCACTCCACGGGCAAGCACTTCGCCGTGCCGCGCGCCAGCGACGCGCACGAGATGACCGACGTGGCCAAAGCGGCCCGAGGGAAGCTGCAGCTAGTAAGTAATACCGAGAACGGAGGAACAAGTACATATATTCCTTTCTCAAGTTCTTATGGCTAATGATTATTGTGACCAAACCTAATAACATAAGGTAAAATTCAAATATCAGTATTTATTAAACTTCAATTCCTGCCAGCTTGTCATTTTAGATACTGACACGCAACACTCAACGGTGCCACCTAGTGCAAGGAGGCAGTTAACATCATTCAATTCACATCCATGTATTCCCATTCTTCGTTATATGGACGTCTCGTTAAAAACACCTTTAGTAATCTTCTTGATTGCGTCGTCACAACGCAGGGTCGTCCGCCTGAGACTTTATTAAATTTTGCTTTTCTTCTCGTTTCAGTTACCTAATCACTTGTTTGAAGAGTTAGTAATGGACATCTATGACGAGATCGACCGGAGAGAAACGGAAGCCAGTAAGTTTTGTTACTAAATATCAAAAAATGTTGAGTAAAATTTCTACTAATTTGACTGAAGCTACTAGCAGTAGCACTCACAGATTTGTGAACAGTTTATGTTTCGCGTTGTCCAGTATGGCAGACGAGCGGTACAGGCTTGGAGCGGTGCGGGGTGGCGTTCCTGCCGGTCAACCCGGCGCTGTCGGCGCCCCGCAACCAGGGCCGCCAGAAGCTGGCGCGGCTCTCGTGCGTCGAGCTCGGCGCGCTCTGCAGGGACGTGCTGCTGGACGCCACGCGCCGCCAGCACATCGCCTCGCTACATCCTCACGGTAATACAACCCGGCGCTGTCGGCGCCCCGCAACCAGGGCCGCCAGAAGCTGGCGCGGCTCTCGTGCGTCGAGCTCGGCGCGCTCTGCAGGGACGTGCTGCTGGACGCCACGCGCCGCCAGCACATCGCCTCGCTACATCCTCACGGTAATACAACCCGGCGCTGTCGGCGCCCCGCAACCAGGGCCGCCAGAAGCTGGCGCGGCTCTCGTGCGTCGAGCTCGGCGCGCTCTGCAGGGACGTGCTGCTGGACGCCACGCGCCGCCAGCACATCGCCTCGCTACATCCTCACGGTAATACAACCCGGCGCTGTCGGCGCCCCGCAACCAGGGCCGCCAGAAGCTGGCGCGGCTCTCGTGCGTCGAGCTCGGCGCGCTCTGCAGGGACGTGCTGCTGGACGCCACGCGCCGCCAGCACATCGCCTCGCTACATCCTCACGGTAATACAACCCGGCGCTGTCGGCGCCCCGCAACCAGGGCCGCCAGAAGCTGGCGCGGCTCTCGTGCGTCGAGCTCGGCGCGCTCTGCAGGGACGTGCTGCTGGACGCCACGCGCCGCCAGCACATCGCCTCGCTACATCCTCACGGTAATACAACCCGGCGCTGTCGGCGCCCCGCAACCAGGGCCGCCAGAAGCTGGCGCGGCTCTCGTGCGTCGAGCTCGGCGCGCTCTGCAGGGACGTGCTGCTGGACGCCACGCGCCGCCAGCACATCGCCTCGCTACATCCTCACGGTAATACAACCCGGCGCTGTCGGCGCCCCGCAACCAGGGCCGCCAGAAGCTGGCGCGGCTCTCGTGCGTCGAGCTCGGCGCGCTCTGCAGGGACGTGCTGCTGGACGCCACGCGCCGCCAGCACATCGCCTCGCTACATCCTCACGGTAATACAACCCGGCGCTGTCGGCGCCCCGCAACCAGGGCCGCCAGAAGCTGGCGCGGCTCTCGTGCGTCGAGCTCGGCGCGCTCTGCAGGGACGTGCTGCTGGACGCCACGCGCCGCCAGCACATCGCCTCGCTACATCCTCACGGTAATACAACCCGGCGCTGTCGGCGCCCCGCAACCAGGGCCGCCAGAAGCTGGCGCGGCTCTCGTGCGTCGAGCTCGGCGCGCTCTGCAGGGACGTGCTGCTGGACGCCACGCGCCGCCAGCACATCGCCTCGCTACATCCTCACGGTAATACAACCCGGCGCTGTCGGCGCCCCGCAACCAGGGCCGCCAGAAGCTGGCGCGGCTCTCGTGCGTCGAGCTCGGCGCGCTCTGCAGGGACGTGCTGCTGGACGCCACGCGCCGCCAGCACATCGCCTCGCTACATCCTCACGGTAATACAACCCGGCGCTGTCGGCGCCCCGCAACCAGGGCCGCCAGAAGCTGGCGCGGCTCTCGTGCGTCGAGCTCGGCGCGCTCTGCAGGGACGTGCTGCTGGACGCCACGCGCCGCCAGCACATCGCCTCGCTACATCCTCACGGTAATACAACCCGGCGCTGTCGGCGCCCCGCAACCAGGGCCGCCAGAAGCTGGCGCGGCTCTCGTGCGTCGAGCTCGGCGCGCTCTGCAGGGACGTGCTGCTGGACGCCACGCGCCGCCAGCACATCGCCTCGCTACATCCTCACGGTAATACAACCCGGCGCTGTCGGCGCCCCGCAACCAGGGCCGCCAGAAGCTGGCGCGGCTCTCGTGCGTCGAGCTCGGCGCGCTCTGCAGGGACGTGCTGCTGGACGCCACGCGCCGCCAGCACATCGCCTCGCTACATCCTCACGGTAATACAACCCGGCGCTGTCGGCGCCCCGCAACCAGGGCCGCCAGAAGCTGGCGCGGCTCTCGTGCGTCGAGCTCGGCGCGCTCTGCAGGGACGTGCTGCTGGACGCCACGCGCCGCCAGCACATCGCCTCGCTACATCCTCACGGTAATACAACCCGGCGCTGTCGGCGCCCCGCAACCAGGGCCGCCAGAAGCTGGCGCGGCTCTCGTGCGTCGAGCTCGGCGCGCTCTGCAGGGACGTGCTGCTGGACGCCACGCGCCGCCAGCACATCGCCTCGCTACATCCTCACGGTAATACAACCCGGCGCTGTCGGCGCCCCGCAACCAGGGCCGCCAGAAGCTGGCGCGGCTCTCGTGCGTCGAGCTCGGCGCGCTCTGCAGGGACGTGCTGCTGGACGCCACGCGCCGCCAGCACATCGCCTCGCTACATCCTCACGGTAATACAACCCGGCGCTGTCGGCGCCCCGCAACCAGGGCCGCCAGAAGCTGGCGCGGCTCTCGTGCGTCGAGCTCGGCGCGCTCTGCAGGGACGTGCTGCTGGACGCCACGCGCCGCCAGCACATCGCCTCGCTACATCCTCACGGTAATACAACCCGGCGCTGTCGGCGCCCCGCAACCAGGGCCGCCAGAAGCTGGCGCGGCTCTCGTGCGTCGAGCTCGGCGCGCTCTGCAGGGACGTGCTGCTGGACGCCACGCGCCGCCAGCACATCGCCTCGCTACATCCTCACGGTAATACAACCCGGCGCTGTCGGCGCCCCGCAACCAGGGCCGCCAGAAGCTGGCGCGGCTCTCGTGCGTCGAGCTCGGCGCGCTCTGCAGGGACGTGCTGCTGGACGCCACGCGCCGCCAGCACATCGCCTCGCTACATCCTCACGGTAATACAACCCGGCGCTGTCGGCGCCCCGCAACCAGGGCCGCCAGAAGCTGGCGCGGCTCTCGTGCGTCGAGCTCGGCGCGCTCTGCAGGGACGTGCTGCTGGACGCCACGCGCCGCCAGCACATCGCCTCGCTACATCCTCACGGTAATACAACCCGGCGCTGTCGGCGCCCCGCAACCAGGGCCGCCAGAAGCTGGCGCGGCTCTCGTGCGTCGAGCTCGGCGCGCTCTGCAGGGACGTGCTGCTGGACGCCACGCGCCGCCAGCACATCGCCTCGCTACATCCTCACGGTAATACAACCCGGCGCTGTCGGCGCCCCGCAACCAGGGCCGCCAGAAGCTGGCGCGGCTCTCGTGCGTCGAGCTCGGCGCGCTCTGCAGGGACGTGCTGCTGGACGCCACGCGCCGCCAGCACATCGCCTCGCTACATCCTCACGGTAATACTTAATGCGAGGAAGCAATCTGACTGATATATCAATTGTAATGGGCGAATTTAAAATTTTTGTAGTTATCTACAACTATTCGTACTATGACGATCCACTACTACAAGTAACACGCTTACAAGATGTATACGGCACTCCGCCAATATCATTACTGTGTACTATGATATTTTATCGATATTCATATCATAAAAATCCCCGTTTCACGTTTTAACCGTTAGGTTTCTTAATCTAAAGTTGAAAGGCAAGAGGCTCTTTGGATCATCCCAACGGTGAGTAGATATGTAAACACGAACGCTTCACTTGCAGCGCTGGCGCTGAACCCGCTGCTGTCGTCCAGCCACTTGAAGCACGTGTCGCAGATGTCGGACGACGAGCCGCTCTACGACTCGGTGGCCTCCGACGACGACTACGCGGCACTCGCGCCCATTGATCTAGATGTGAGTGCTTTTCAAGCTACATTAACAGTGTTCTTCAATACTGGTATCATATTGTGACAGTATTTGCACAGCAAAACGACAAAAACTATTTTCAGTGACAGTGTGAGTGAGAGTGTTTAAACTCCTCCTTTGTCCTAGCCCTAAAGGCAGGGTGTCTGTGGTAAACTACAAATTAATCGCTTTATCATACATGTTCCAATGGCACCATTAATATCACCTATTTTAACCTAATCTATCAAAACCTGAAATATATTATAAATCGAAAAGCATAGTGTGATGCTACCAACATAACACAGGCAACGTGTGCCCTGCAGATGAGTGTAGACCCCTGCGCCGGCGAGACGGTGTCCTGCAGCTACAACCCCTGCCTGCCCGCGGAGCACCCCGCCGGCCCCGAGCCGCGGCGCGCGCCCGCCTCGGCCCGCGAACACGTGCACGAGCTCAAGAAGGAACTCGACAGCAGAGACTCCACCATCACCGAGCTGAAGAACCAACTCAAGAATCTGCAGACCATAGTCGAACAACTCACGAAAGAAAACAGCGTCCTAAAAACTACGAGCAGTGTAGATGATAATAACAGTTTGACTTCGCAGACGGATATAACGGATAACGTATCCAGTAACGGTTTGGATAGCGCCTGCAAACCGCCGGAGAGAGGCCGGAGTTTAGAAACAGATCAGCTGACGCTTAGCGCCGAAGAGGCGGACCTAAAGCAATCCCTCAAGAGTTCCCAGCGACCGGTCAGTATGTATGAGACTAGGGAGGGACCAAAGAATAACTGGCACGTTACTAAACACCAGGTACTAATCATTAATTTTACTAATTTTAAACGCTTGTAGTTAGATAAGTAGGTTTTACATGTAGATTGGTATAAGACTAACGTAAATTTAGCAACTTTTGAAATGAAGTAAGGTGTGGTGATTTGGCTAATAGAAGATTTTAGATTAGGTATTATAGACTTAACACATCAGTAGATAGATAATCTGGTACATTCTGAGGTACTAAGGTAAAATGGTTTAAATAAGATTATTAACTGAAGTCTATTTTATTACTGGTTGTAATTTTTTTAAGAAATTTATTGTTAGTACCTACTATGCTGCCAAAGGAATCAGTAAAAAATAGGTGATATATTAGAAAATAACTATAGCTACCTTAAATTTATCACTATAACAAGGGTTCATTTTTATGGGAATCGCGAAATTGGAACTCAATATACAGTCCGAGTTACATGTTGGTGCCGTGACCAGGATTAGATGGAATTTAACGCATAAAGATAAAGTATTATGACAAAAACTACCTTAATGGCCCCGTTTTCCCGTCCGTCTGAAGTATATAGTAGGTATACAGGTGTACCTCTATACATACCGGTATTCACTTTAACGTCGATACGACGTGTGCCCCAGAGGGTGTGCTCCGGGTCCTCTTTTTCTATACAAATCCGGTACCAGGACCGGGCAAAAATTCAAAAAATCCCGGGCGCCTCCACCAAAAGCATCCATTATTCTAAAACCTTTCAGCTGACGACGCTGTCGAGCCTGGACCGGTCGCTGACGGCGAGCGTGCTGGAGACGGGCGAGGCGCTGCCGTCGGCGGAGATGGTGCAGCGGCGCGCGGAGGCGGTGACGCGCGGCATCCAGGAGCTGTGGGCGGCGGCGCGCGAGCACGCGCGCCTGCACGACCGCGCCGACGGCATCCGCAAGGCCGTGCGCGCGCTGCT
Source organism: Apotomis betuletana (assembly GCA_932273695.1). Lineage (NCBI taxonomy): Eukaryota > Metazoa > Arthropoda > Insecta > Lepidoptera > Tortricidae > Apotomis > Apotomis betuletana. The sequence continues at coordinate 3,102,442 of OW026305.1, forward strand.
CTCCTTGTTCCCTCAGGTTTGTGTCAGCCATTCACTATTCTATTTACAATGTGCTATCTCCGAACTCCAATCCATAAACGGATTGGGGAAAACATTTTTTCGTTCCCGAGCAGACATCTTCAAATTGTTTCCATAAACTTTTGTTGAAGATCTTTTGATGAGATCCACGAGGAATCCAAGGGAACTCCTGGGTTCATCTATGGCGAATTCGGTGTTTTTCGGGTTCCGTACCCAAAGAGTAAAAACGGGACCCTATTACTGAGACTTCGCTGTCCCTCCGTCCGTCCGTCCGTCCGTCCGTCTGTCACCAGGCTGTATCTCAACAACGGTGATAGCTAGACAGTTGAAATTATCACAGACTAGCTGTGCCCCGCGGTGTTACCCGCTCATCCCACGGGAACACTAAATTTATTCGGGATGAGAAGTATCCTATGTCCTTCCCCGGGAGTGAAACTATCTATATACCAAATTTCATCTAAATCGGTTCAGCGGTTTAAGCGTGAAGAGGTAGCAGACAGACAGACAGACACACTTTCGCATTTATAATACACTCAAGAGCAAAAGTTTCGGGTCACTAGCATTTACTTCAATATCTTGAAAACGAATAAAGTTATCGTATTGAAATAAATTGAACCTTATTGACAATTTAATAATCCTTCATTACGCGTATAAAAACTTATTGGTTGGCGGGAAATAATGTCATTAAAAAAGTTATAAACATAATGATCTCTTTTTTTCAAATCAGAACTTCTAATTTTCGCAACTGTTTTTGCTTTTGTTTTTGTTCTGTCATAAAATGTATTTATAAGAAGTCTTCCAGGTATCCAATAATCATTATTAAAGTAGTAATTATGTCACTCACAACTGAGGAATGTACGAGAATCCTCACGATCCTGGAAAATGGTAACAGTCAGCGAGAAACAGCAAGAATAGTCGGTGTATCGTTGTCTACAGTTCAGCGTGTTCGCCAGTGGTTTCTAGAAACTGGTTCGAACCTACGCAGACCAACAACAGGCAGACCCAGGTGTACGACGGCACGGGAAGATCGATATCTAGTCAACTCTATGCTGCGAAATCGGTTTCTTACGGGAACAGCACTGACTCATCATTTTTTAGGGCTTGATGGAAGCAACCCTTCTGCTTGGACTGTAAGACGGCGACTTGCTGAAGGTAATTTGAAACCATTTAGACCCGCAAATGGTCCGAAACTCGAGAGGCACCATCGTATAGCAAGACGAATTTATGCACGCGAACACTCGCATTGGACGATTGAAAATTGGTCAAATGTCGTGTTCTCGGACGAATCAAAATTTATGCTGTATACACACGACGGAAGGGCAAAGGTGTACAGAAGACCAGGAGAAAGATTTATGCAAGCCTGTATTGAAGATAAGGTGGCATACGGTGGTGGTTCGGTACTCGTGTGGGCTGGAATTTCTGCGCAAAGCCGAACAGAGCTTGTACTGATCGAAAACGGTACTCTTAATGGCGTAAGATACGTGGATGAAATCCTCAACGAGCACGTCGGTCCATTTATGGCAAGACTTGGTGAGAATGCCATCTTTATGCACGATAACGCCCGTCCCCACACTTCTCATGTAGTGCAATACTACTTTGATGAGGTGAATATTCGTCCTATGGTGTGGCCAGCACGTAGCCCCGACCTCAACCCGATCGAGCACGCCTGGGACGAGCTCGGACGACGTGTAAGACAACGAGATCCTCCTTTAATTACGCTTCGTGACTTGAAACATGCATTGGTAGAGGAATGGGAGAACATTCCCCAACAGTGTTTCAGAAACTTGGTGTACAGCATGCCGAATCGCATTGCAGCAGTCCAAACAGCACGTGGGGGTAATACCAAGTACTAAACTGTGTAAAAACTACTTGTAAATATAAAAAGTTCAATATTTTCAGTTTTGGTTTTGCAAGCAAAATGACGCCATTTTTGATTTGTCGTTTTAAACATAATAAAATAAATGGTCAGTAGTAAATGTAATGCATTTTGTTTTAGTAACATTAAATTGTCTATAAGGTTCATTTTATTTCAATACGATAGCTTTATTCGTTTTCAAGATATTGAAGTAAATGCTAGTGACCCGAAACTTTTGCTCTCAAGTGTATTAGTATGGATGATGTATTTCTATTGCCGCTATAACAACAAATACTAAAAATAAAATAAAATAAATATTTAAGGGGGGCTCCCATACAACAAACTTGTTATAGATTATATGGATGAGTTTTCAGTCGTCATACCTATCGGACGTGTCGATTAATAAAATAAATATATAATCATTTTAAGACGTGACCTAGCTCTTAATTACGCGGAAGCAAGTATCTGTGTCACGGCATAGTACTTGCTAGTGAGAATGTTTAGACTGTAATCATTAACGGAGTGTATGAAAAATGGATCCAAGTAGTCCATTTAACCGGAGCGGACTAACGCGCCGCAGCCCGCCGCCCTCGCCCACGCCGCCGCCCTCGCAGCCCGCGCCGCCCGCCCCGCCCGAGCCGCGCGCACAGCACGAGCTCGAGCCCCTGGCATGCGTGGCCACCACGGACCTCCAAGCCTGGATGAAGACCATCGAGACCTACCTGAATGAAGTGTGCAACATCGCTTCGGAAGGTAAATTAAACTCTGAGCAGAAATCCAAAATTAACACCCTGTGCCGCAAAGTGGGCCATTCATCGTCGCAAATGGCAATCGAGTACCAGTCCTTGAAACAAAAAGCTATTCAGGCCTATAACTCTCATAAGATCTTTAAGGAAAATGTAGACCTATCTCTGCGCTTCCAGGAATTACAGAAATGTATACAAGAGTCCACTTTAGCCTGCCCCGGGCAAGTTTCTTTTGCGGATGTGCTCAAGAAAAACACCGGTAGTCGTATCCAGCCCTCTAACGTCAGCTCGGTAGCTATCTACCCGACCGACAAATTAAAATCGAGCGAGGAAACAAAATCCCTCGTTCAACAAATTATTAGGCCTGATGAAATGAAATTGCACGTGAGAGGGATGCGCAAAGTGAAAAATGGTGGCGTTATTATCAGTACTGAGTCCAAGGAGGATATCTTGAAACTCAAGCAATTGCAGCAACTAACAACTTCGGGCCTCACTGTGGATGAGCCTCAAAAACGAAAGCCCAGAATAGTAGTTGTCGGGGTGCCCGCGGCTATGCAAGAAGCAGAAGTTTTTAAATGTATATTTCAGCAGAACCTAGCCGACAAACTTCAAGACCTGACCCTGGAAAAGTTTTTATCCTCATCCAAATTGAGCCACAAATCGGGGAAGAAGGACGCCGAAAACTGCAACTACATCATTGAAGTCCCAGCTTTCATTCGTAAGGTCCTAATCAATAATGACAGAGTTTTCGTCAATTGGTCGTCGTGCCCTGTAAGAGATTTTACTCTCGTTACAAGGTGCTACAAATGCCAGCAATATGGTCATGCGGCGAAATCATGTAAGACGGACACTAGTACCTGCGGGCATTGCGGAGATCTAGGGCACGCAATAAAGGAGTGCTCTAAGAAGGCAGAACCACCAAAATGTGCAACATGTTTGCACTACAAAAAGCCGAGTAATCACCAAACCGGGACTCCTGAATGCCCAGCTAGAAAAATGGCAGAAAAAAGGTACCAAAATTCAATAGATTATGAAGGCGCCTGAGAGCGCCTCTTTAAGTTATCCTTTTCTGAACTTTTTTCTTGATAGTTTAGTACGTATACATTATGAGTGATAGTTTACTTTCTGACCTAGATAACTTCTCTGTATCCGAATCTAAAGCCTGTGATGTCGAATTATGCAAACAATATATTTGCCCAGGTCGTAATCCGCTTTCCATACTAACGCAAAATATACGAAGTATATTTAAAAATTTTCATAACTTTAATGTTTTTCAGCAAAGATTAGGTATAAATAGCGATGTTGTTGTTTTGACTGAATGTTGGCTAAGTAAATATAGCAATTTACCTAACATAACAGGTTATAATATATTTAGCAGTACGATTAATTACAACCAAAACGACGGGGTAGTAGTTTACGTTAGAAATAATTTAAGTGTCACGGTTGAAGAACCCAATATATTAGAATGTAATCGACTTTTAATTAAAATAGGATCAGACTTAGCAATATTAGCTTTGTATAGACCCCCTTCTTTTAAAAATGTAACCATTTTCACTGATTCTCTAGGCCAAACATTAAGTAATTTAAAGTCATTTAAAAATGTCATTCTGATAGGCGACATTAATATTGACATTCTCCCAGGAAAAAATGACTCCGCATCTGAGAGCTATCTCAACTTATGCTCCTTTCATGGCTTACTCCCAGCACACACGCTTCCAACTCATCAAAGTGGCTCCTGTTTAGATCATATCATGCTTAAATCAGATTTCCCGGCTCTCGCACTAATTGCTAACTCCACCGTAACCGATCACAGAGCTGCCCTGTTGACCTTGTTTCAAAAACAACCTCATAAAACTCGCGCGCAAATAATCACAAAATTAAATGTAAACAAACTTGAAGACGATTTATGCAACATTGACTTTGCCCCCGTTTACAATTCTGCTGACGCAAATTATTGCATGTCGTACCTGCTTCAAAGTGTACAACAAGCAATATGTAGCAATACAATAGAAAAATGTATAGGTAATAAGTATTTAAATATCAAGCCGTGGATTACTCCCGGTCTTATACGCTGTATGAGACACAGAGATAAGCTACATTCTAAGGCCAAATCAAACCCTGCCAATTTAGTACTGCAAATAGCGTACAAAAGATATCGAAATTTTTGTAATGACTTACTCAAAAAAGTTAAAACCAGCTACGATAAAAAACAACTAGAACTGGCTGGTACAAACAGTAAATTAATTTGGAAATGTATAAAAAAATTAACATATACGACGAAACAACGTGAATCGTCTTCGGGTTTATTACACTCGCACTCATCCCAATTAACATCTGTCAATAACGCAAATGATTTTTTCGTAAACATAGGGAAAAACCTAGCAGAAAAAGTAAAGAAAGATTTTCCTGCGCCTCCTCATAACTTATCTTCAATCAACTTCAGTACTTTAAAGTCATTTGTGTTATTAAATACTGATGAAGAAGAGGTTGAAAGAATTATTATGGGCTTAAAAGACGATTCCGCGGTTGGTTGGGATGGTATCTCAAATAAAATTTTAAAACAATTCAAGCACATCCTGGTTCCACCACTCACGCAGGTCTTTCGAAAATGCCTCTCAGAAGGAATCTTTCCTAAATGTCTGAAAAAAGCTGTCATTGTTCCTGTATACAAATCCGGCGCTAAAGACGAAATAACGAACTATAGACCCATTTCTCTTCTACCATCCACATCTAAAATCCTCGAAAAAATTATCAATAATAGACTTGTCCAATATTTGGAAAAACATTCTATCTTGTCAAAAACCCAATTTGGTTTTCGCTCTAAATTGTCAACTGCCGATGCGGTCCATGAATTGACTGACCACGTAGTTCAGGAACTTGACAGGGGCAACCAGACAATAGGTATATTTCTGGACCTTGCTAAAGCTTTTGACACCGTCTCTGTTTCCATTCTACTACACAAGCTTGAAGCAATAGGCGTAAGAGGCACCCAACTCAAACTTTTCGCAAACTATCTCGATGAGCGCACTCAATGCATAAAAATAGACAATGTTGTCAGCTCTGACCTGAAAAACACTTGTTTTGGGGTTCCCCAAGGAAGTATACTAGGCCCTACACTGTTTTTAATTTATATTAATGATCTCTGTAATTTGAAAGTGGATAGCGGCAAAATTATTTCCTACGCGGATGACACTGTTCTACTTTTTTCTGCAAAAACAATAGAGGCAGTTTATACGTATGCGCAACGAGGCTTGAGCACTGTCAATAACTGGCTTCAACAGCATCTACTTACACTTAATTCGGACAAAACTAACTACATAAAGTTTTCCATGCGCAAATCTAATTTAGCACCAAATAATCCCAAGCTCTACTCGCACAACTGTAAGGACCCCAATAAAACACAATGCAAATGTCCAGATATAGCCGCAGTTACCAAAATTAAGTATTTAGGAATAATAATTGATGATACTCTCTCTTTTAAATATCACATAGCAGCGTTATGCAATAGAGTTCGTAAGTTGATATTTGTTTTCAAAAAACTGCGTTCATTTGCGGACCCACAGTTAATCAAGCGAGTCTATTTTGCCCTATGTGAATCGATATTAACGTACTGCATTTCCTCATGGGGCGGCCTGGCCAAAACTACATTATTAAACTTAGAAAGAGCTCAAAGAGCAATTCTAAAGGTTTCCACTTCCCGTCCTTTCCTCTACCCTACTAACCTTCTTTATAAGTCTTGTGAAGTACTAACCGTTCGGCAACTATTTATACTAAGCACGGTCCTAAAACAGCACGCTGCAATCCCTTATAGCACTGAGTATACTAATAAACGGCGCAAGGATATTGTTTGCTCTAAAACTATTCGAAGGAGTCACTTCTGTTTTAGATTTTTTGTTTCGCTGGGTCCTCTCCTGTACAGTAGGCTTAATACGAAGCTGGATATATATCCGCTCAGCTACGCGAAATGTAAGAAAACACTCCGGGAAGCACTACAAAATATGTCATACGAAGATACAGAGAAGTTACTGATTGTTCTAAGTTGATTTTCTTGTATTCATTCTAATTAAATATTATTGTATCCGATCTATAATTTATCATTTAATGTGTTTATGATTATTTATTTAAGAAATTGTTAATAAGTTAGTCCTCTTTATGCCTGAAACACAGGGAATCCTAGTTCAGGCGCATGTAATTTTTTGCCATGTAGAATATCTTAGGCTATAGTTATTATTACTGTAAAATAAGTTATTATTCAATAAATATCTTATCTTATATCTTATCTAAATATATATGTATAGGTACGGAACCCTTCATGCGCGAGTCGGGCTCGCACTTGCCCAATTTTTAATATTTAGTTATCTACTCGTTCAGTTGTTCTAAAAAATGCTATTTCTTCTCGTTGAAGTCGTTTTTTTTAATCATATATGGTAGCTTACCGATCAATTCAAATATTCTGAACGCTGCAGTGGTGCTAGCTGACGAAGTCTCGATAAAAATCCCGCATTCTTGAGAAAATTGACCGCTGTCTTCGATCCTTTATGTGACGTTGAACCGACAAGACGAAAGACCGACGGGTGGGTCCGTGCGAACTCAACCGCGTACTCATTCCATCGACTCCGCAGACGTGCTCGGACCGCGAGCTGCAGCAGGTGCTGGGCACGCTGCGCTCGTCGTGCGACACGGTGTCGCTGGCGTGCTCGACGCAGGCGCCGCTGGACGACGTGCGCGACGCCGCCTACGAGCTCGCGCGCGCCACCAAGCTGCTCGTCACGCACTTCCACGTCGACTCCTAGCGAACGCCCTACTACACCACGGTGTAAGTCCGCACGCGGTGTGCCGGTCAGTGGACCCTGGAACTGTTATATAGTAGGGTAGTGAAAAACGACTATCACTGCGACCATGGTTGACCTTTGTAATCTAGATTAAGTGACGTTTGTTACTTCCATTTAGACTCCTGGTACCCTATTACCACGGTGTAAGCTTCTACCGATGTGTTCCTTAAGGATACACTGGATCTATTATCCTGGTAGGATAGTTGGCAAACCCTTTTTGCAATGCGACGTCTACGGCCATGGTTGATGTATGTGACTTAGAATAAGTGATTTGTGACGGAAGTTGTGAATTGATTGTTCCTTTTGACGACTTGTGAGTTTATGTTTATGATTATGACTGTAATGTCAGTGTGACGGAAATCAAATTTTAAGTTTATTTTGATGTCGAACACGATTATCTGTCAATTTTTTTCTTCCAATCATTAACGAATATTTCATGACCGATTATTGTAGATCGTATGATTTCACAAAAAAAACGAATGAAATGAGATTAGAATATAATTATGAAATTAACGTATAAATTGATACGTTAGTTTATTTTAATATCAAACAAATGCATCAACCCATAACCCATTTAAATAATTGTGAGACAAATTCGAGTTAAGTTCAGTTGTTAATTCTAAGTATTGGTTGTGTACATGTCCTGTAAAAGTATTATTTTTACAATATGCTTCGGTTGTTTCACCTGATGAATGAACCAATCAGTGTCGAGTTGTGCTGTGTTCGTGATTATGTACCTATGATTCATTTGAGGTTAGTTGGGATAAGAGTAACACTAGAATACATTAACCCTAGCTCTACACTACTCACGAAGTTGAACGAGGTTGAGCGTATATGATAGACGATAGTGTGGAGAGGCACTTAGCTGTAGAAACTCCTACTTCGGCCAACTTCGCCTCGGTCAACTGCTTGATAGTGTGGAGCCGGGGTACCAATACAAATAAATAAATGATATGATATGATATAATAAATATTGAAAGTAGCTCCGATAATTGACGTCGATTATCCCGATAATGTCTATTCGAGATTCTGTCGAAATGACATGAACGTTTCATAGAATTTACGATAGATATATTTACTGGACTGGACTAAACTCTTACCCCATCTGATCTTACGTGAATAAAAAACAATCGTATTATTATTTAAGTGTTGAGTATGAACTTATAATTTAGGATGTGTTTAAAACATCATCATCATCATAAATATTTAAGAGGTAGGCTCTTGTCGGTGGAGTAAAACAATATAAATAAATCTGTATCGTACAATATTTACCGAAGATTAATGAGATTTTACGATCAGCATTTAAATGCATTTTGAAAAATGACGATGATTTTGTCCCCAGTGGGCCCAGTGGTATCTTATTGCATTGAGAGTAGAGCTTGTTTTGATTTAAAAAATAAACAAAAACCTTAATTAAAATGTAGAAAACGTACAAAACACTGTCCCTGTGAGTAGGTTATAAGTTATGAGATTTATTTGAACGCCAAAAAGGCGATACCTATTTGAATTACATGTTTTTTTTTATTAATTTCTCGCTGCTGCTGATATATTTGATCATTTGGAATTTATCATCGTCAGCCTATTTAAGTCCACTTTCGGACTAAGGGATTTGAATTTGAACTCAATATGTAGTGAATTACATGTATTTTTTATTAATTTCTCGCTGCTGCTGATATATTTGATCATTTGGAATTTATCATGTCAGCCTATTTAAGTCCACTTTCGGACTAAGGGATTTGAACTCAATATGTAGTCTAGAGATACAAGAATGGAGAAAATCAATCTGCACTCATAGGACAGCGGCCATCACTCAGTAATGATACGAATGATAGTGTTGTTCTTTGACGGCACATGCGCGAAACGACGCGTCTTGTTGGTAGACAAAATAAATCTATTAGATATTAAGTTAATCTAGTATACCATGTAATGTACATGTAGGTAGTTGTTATGTTCGAGCTAGATAATTATTAAAGGAAATCGGCATTGTAAACGAGGGGGACTAATTAATCGGTTTTTGTTACAAAGTAGAACTCCCCTTTAAAATTGTTTACCATTACACGACGTGAGTATCGTCAGTCTCTCTCCCTCTCTATACATTTGTTGTAATCTAAATTACCTACGATAGTAACGCCATCTGGTTGGAGATTTTTTTTTTTTAAAGTGACAGTAATTACAATAGTTTCAATCGTAGAAAACGTATCCGTATCATGGGATTTATATAAACGTCATTTTCATCTATATAAACGTTAAAATGTTAGATTACTTTAATAATTATTTAGCGTCGGCCATTGAATTGAGATCATATATCGGTTCGTTGTAACTTGTAATGTAACTCAAGTGCCATACCCGCGGGTGATTCGGCTGTATTGGTCTAACCAAAGCACTAACGCTTTATCATTGTCACAAATTAACCAGTAATTTTCGCGCGAGCCGCGTCATTCCATTTGATGTGTTCGTAGTTTAATTCCTTCACTTAGGGTTCGGTGTTCATTCAAGCAACACAGTGGCAAGCCTAGAGTACATTAGATACGTGTATGTGACGTACGCATGCGTTGTAAAGTATGTATCCCAATAAGAGATGTCACACACTGTTTGCGGCCTTAAAGTCGCCCAATATGTCATTTTTTTACAAGATTTTATTTGATTTGCAATGTAACTATGTACGTAACTATATTTGTTGGGTGGAATCCAACGACTCAATTTTGAAGCAGATATCTTCAACAGATTTGCATACCTACTTAACTTTGATGACAATAGAATAATCTGGTACCATGGGGCTGGTCTGATGATGGAACCGGAACGTGATCTTAGAAACTCTGTAATAGATAAAGCAATCCTACGGAGCTTGGGGTTTTTAAAATCGTCACAGTGAGCAGTTGATAGATGCTCCAAGAAAAGTACAATCGGCTATAAAATTTTGTCACAAAAATGTTTTTTTTTTTTTACAGAAACGTATTATCTATTACTGCGTTGATTGTACAATAATTTACTTGTAAAGTCTTTTTGATTGCGTTAAATCAAAATCATTTTCATGGAGCACAAGCTTCTGATCCATTCAATAATTTAAAGCAATCCTAGTTTGAAATGGGCTTGTAAGATTGCTACTGTGTAGCGTGAATAAATGGCGGCTTAACCTTTTGAAATAATATGGACTTTGTCTTCACTTTATTCTATGAATATCATATATTATATACACTTCACTTCATTCTGTAGTAGAATAGTTGATTTAAGAGCCATATCTTATCCTTAACGCTAAAGTGTGTGACTTAAACTAAAGTCATTTGAGCTAGGCTTTAATACTGGTCAAATAAATTGCGAAATAAAAGAAATAGTGATGCACTTTAGTCATTAAGGAACGATGTATGATCATCAGGATAAATTAAGTACAACCAGACATTCATTTATGTGTACACATTTTGGGACACATCTACTGCCCATGTATCAGACAAGTTTACTTTAATAATATATTTTACAGAGATTAATTAAGTTTAAAGTATATTTAACGCATTTAATAACAATTATATTGAATAGTATTTTTTTATTGTCCTATCATATACTTAATGCTTGAAACATATGTAACTTAAGCCTAGTAACTTTTTCTCTTCACTGTATTATGATATTCTTCCTAAAGATATATTTAATATGACTGATCCTTGGAGTCAGCATGACATCTTAAAATTAAAATGTAGGTCGTTTCGCAAGATCAGGCACTATGCATATTTATAAAACTGCAGCATTTGGCACTAGTAGTGAATATTGATGATTGTACACCATATTAACTGCAATTAATTTATTTGAAACGGGCAAAGATCCATGAAACTGCAGTTTGTTTATGATACTTTAATGAATTTATAAAACAGAGGAGCTATCACAATTGATTACGACCCGCCCTACGCGATCTGTAGTAAAAGGTCCAGCCCGTCTTGCACAACTATGATTGGCGACTTAGCTTCACCCGTCACTTTCTTACCTTACTGTTCAGAAAGAGATAGGTAATATATCTCGGGCGAAAGACTCGCGTCTCACAGTTGTGCTATAGGTGCAGTAGCTGATATTTCACTCGCTCAGCGCCAATTCGCGGTGTCATTTGTTTTAGCACTTATTGAATGTTATCATTCCGGCAGTAAGTGCGATTGATAATGCAGTTTTACAAAAATTCTATGCCATCTTGTGACCTGTAACTATCTACCAGTATAAACGGGACTCTATTTCTTGTCAAATAACGTTCACTGTTGCTGGTTGCTTCCCCTAGTAGCAGGTCTGTATAAGCTTGCTACTTGGGTCCTATTTCCATTGCCGGTGCTGGCTGACTCGAGGCGTCGCTTGTGAGTTGTATACGCTTATTGAATGTAACACCACTAGGAGAGGTTAGTGAATGCTTTGGTATATAATCTGGTGGATAACGGGGGTTCAATATCTGCTGTAAATTTAACTTGCGATCAGAATACTTCGCAATTATAGCAATTTAAATGAAAGATTGTCTCATAAAAGGGGAATATTAAAGTTTGCGGGGTTTACTATAATGTGGTTCTTGACAGACGGATAGACGATTGCAGTATAGTGTCGCAATTCCACTATGACGCTGCTGCCCAAATAATAAAGTACTCGAACTGCTGTTCGTCTCTCGCGATTATCTTAGTCTGGAGTTGTCTCTCATGTTGAGTTTTGAAATTCAAAATTTATGTCATTTTCGAAATCGGCAAACTCCGAAATTAGCTTAATAAAATATCCATGACTTTTTTTATCAAAAAAAAATTCGGCCATATACCCTATTAAATACTCGAATGCATATTTAATTCCCGTTATCCCTAATGCGCAAATTAGAGAAGTAGAATGTTGAAGCGGGCCGGCGGACGCGGCGGCCCCGTGCTTGTACCCAGTACACCTGAATTTTACGATCGTGCCTAAAATGTTGAAATATTCATACATTTGTTAGACTAGATTACCTAAGTTCATATTTACTATATCAGTTGTGTAGATTTTTTATATGACCGTTTCATATATCTATGTTATAGAATTTAACTGTATCTAGATACGATGTGAAATTTATATTAGCTTTCGTACGAAATGTAATAAGTATTAATTATTTATATATAACGAGTTTTTGTGATGTGCCAATGTTTATGTAAAAGACCTAGGATAGTAAGTAGGTAGACACGCTGCGACGGAATTCCTGTATCCGATTTTAAGTACATCGGACACTACACTCAACAAAGTATTTTGTATCACTTTCCAAAGTCAGCTATCCACTTTGATTAGGACAGTCAAAGGAATAAACGGGTGTATATTGTAGTCATGACTTTACGTGCACAAGTAACAATAAAGTTAGTTGCAAAATATCGTAATGAAAGCATTTGTAAATCTGGGCATGTACTCTGTTATTATATTAGACATAGAGTTTGGTTGTGATATAACTCTGCAGCTGACTGTACCGGCTTTTCCTAAAAGACATGGATGAAATTAATAGAGATGTAGCTACTAAAAAAAAAATTTTTTTTTACTTATATGGGAACCTGCTTCTCCGGAAGTCATGCCTTTTAAAGCTACGTAGACTTGCTGGTATATTCCCATTTATGCCCTTGGCTGTATAAGATATTTTCGGAACTGAGTACACTACCCGCCTATTTTTCAGCAAGTCCCTGCTCCTACAATTATATAGGAATATGAACATTTACCTAGACCGGACCACTTTTGTAAATCGTTACAATAGAAGCACCACGTAGTTAGAAGTTTATTTGCGAAGGAAACAGGTTTTCTTTTCTCTATACGAAATTTATTAGAATTTGTAACGTTTAACATATAAAATTCTATTGATTATTATATGACTTGTTTTATTTCCGTAGCCTTCTTCGAGCTGATCAACACTTACATGGATGTGATTTAACATTCTACTTAAAATTTCTTGAATACGGTTAGAGTTCTCACTGGGACGCCTGTGTCCTTAGTAAGGACTCCTTACCATGAGTTTACAATGACAGTACCTACTCGCTAGTTGACCCAGTTTCGAAATATATTGGAAATGGTTAATAATGATCTTACTAGCTCTAAAAAAAATGTCTTGTATTTTTCTGAAAGCTAGAAAGCTAAATTTTATCAATTGAAAATTAGAAATTTCATAAACAGTCAAAAACGCCGTCCGCCATTTTTCCCTTACGCTAATCTGTGGCGTGTCGTAGTATTACCTGTAAATATTCGAAATTCGACCGTCGTATAATGCCATTCCGCTCACTCCAATATACTTTGACAGGAGATCGAGAGGGACGGCACTATTCGAAGTCGTCAAAGTAGACTTTCAGTTTTGTTTACATGACCAATGACGTCACTATCATAAGCGAAAATGGCGGACAGCGTTTTAAGCATTTCAAAATACAGATTAAAAACCATATTTTCAAATTAAATTTTTTCAGCCATCTTTCACTTTTATGAATTGAAAAATATATATTTAGGTTTCCTTTGCTAAATACTATACGGAATAAACATTAGTTTATTACAATTTGACATGAGGCAACTAGCCTATGGAGGGTAATAGTAGTTCTACAAAATAACCGCTAGGGGCGCTGTACTACTCTCCATACAAAATCGTTTTTAAGCTGTCGCTAGCGAGTACGGTGTCACTAAATCATGGTAGAGGCATGTAGAGGTATTGGAAGCGGCGCCAGCTACGTAGGTATCTTATACAGAAGTGTGGTAGCCAAGCGTCGGCACGTCGGTTAGCTTCAATACTGTCCAATATATTTTACTTTACAAGGCAGCTAGCGAAGCGACGTCGCTGTTAGATACGTTTCGATGAGTCAGGGAACTTTGGTTACCAACTGCCGTCGCGTCCCGCTGCCGCTGCGAAGAACGAACTGCGTTTTTTTTTATTAATATTGTGTAATCTTGATTTTTATACAAAAGCCGCACGGTACAACACACTGCCGCCGCATCTCCGTGCGGTCGGTTTTCTATAGCCGTCCGCACTACGCAACATGATGCGGCGCCAGTGTGATAACAGCCTCACACCAGAGACTACCAGGTTAATATAGTCTCAATCTCAACTTTAAGGTGTGTTCAGATGATAAGGGTGAGGACCAAAAAGTTTGCAAAGTTAACTCACCCTTAACTCACTCCATAATAACTCAATAATATTTGTGTCAAAGTCTCCATTGTGCGACGACAGTTAACCTTTCAATAACGTACCTTAATGTTCTATTTTAAGGTTCCTTATTGTATCGTTATTTTTTGTCGCGCAACGGAACTTTCTCAATTGTTTTTAATTCATCGCTAACTACGAATTAATTTCATCCAACTTTTTGGTCCTGACCCATAAACGCTGAACGCGCGTTAATAACTCCATACAAAAACGCGCGTTGGCATGTGTACACGTGCGTTAGCAATCATCTAAACATACCCTCAGACAGACCCCACACTACAACGGCGTCCCTTCAGCGTTCCCATATCGCATACAAAATGCGCTGCGTCGACGTCGCGCTGGCGCTGCGTTGAATGTTGTATGAGAACGCTGCGACAAAGCTGGTAGTGTGGGGTCTCTCAGATCTGAACATTATAAAAAGGACGGGGAAAAATAATAGGTCATACAAAATATAGTGATTTATTTGTAGATTCTAAAAATAATTATATGAATATCATCACTTGCATATCATTTGTAATTATAAGTACACATAGTTCAATATATTAAATAATGTCATGCAAAAATGCATCTCTCGCTATGGCCTCGATTTGTACGTTAATATTCCGTACCTTGTCCTAGAATATCATAACGATTACAAAAAGCACGTATAATTGACAAAATAATTGTAAAAAATACAGAGTACCTACCCATAGAAAACCCACAATGATAAAGCGTGACAGTCAAGGTAAAACCGAGCTTACTTCAATGCTACTCAGGTCTATGTCTCTCGCTAAACGTTAGTGGCTTTGCTACTCATAATTACTTGTGGTGTCTTTATATGACTCAATGGGCAATAGCGTGGGCTCACTCAGTTCTTGGGCAGTCGCTCAAGGCCGCTCAAATGACCGTTCGTTATGGAGCTATTATAATAAACGCCCAAGATAATTAAGGATAAGTTTGTTTACAATTACAAGACCACTTCGTCAAATGTTTGCTCTACCTCTCAAGTTCAATATGCCACGTTCTGTTAGATATGCGCGGCTGATGATGGCCGTCTATGTCGACTGTTTGACACGCGGCCATAGGTATTGAAGTGAAATTCAACCTTTGATATCATAAAGAAGCAATTACAAAAAAGCTAAATATATAGGTTAGAATGCAGTTAGAATGAATGGTAGAGAATCCCTCATGGCATTAAGTTCGCCTTTTGTACCTACGTTAAGTTTTTCTTTTGTGCAATAAGTTTAAATAAATATATAAGATGGACGAAAGTCCGCTGGTTGCATATTCATTGGGGGAACATGGGACGGCTTCCGAACATTTCTAGGGCTGAAATAGAATGTAGAGCAAGCTTGCTTACTTTTTTAAATCTCGTAATTAACATTAGTGCGACGACTTCCATTGTTGCTTTTTTCCCCAAACAACTCAGCGCTACAACTAAGAACTAAAAGAAAACATTGTCACCGCGGTATGCCCGGACTTATGGTAATAAAGGCTACTCTGCTCATTTGAAAGCGCTTGTATTTGCATACGAATACCCAGTAACGTCGCGGTGCAGACATTTCGTCTCGAGGCATCGTCTTAAGGTAACTTCGAGGTAATGAAAGGTATAACTAAAATATGCCTACGGAAAATGAATTTTTTCGTAGTTAATAAGTCTACTTATTTTATTGACATAAGGTAAATGTTTACAATAATTACAATAAAACTAAAAAAACGATGCAATCTTTTCCCGTTATCATATCTAAGTAGTTTGTTTCAAAACACCCCTTTCCCAAAACTACACAGGTAGTTCAGGAAACTGTATTCAAACCGTAAATGTAACTGTAAACGTAGTAAGAAATAGTTGTCAAAATCTTGAGAAACTGTAACAATGCTTTATATCAGTGATACTTGTGTAAAATAATGTACATCATAAATAATAAGTTTCTGTCAACTGATTTATAGAAAAGCTTCACCTTACTGTTAGCGTGTTATCCAACTCACTGGATGAGCTATAGTACATCTGTTTCAACGTGACAAATATCACACCTCTCTCTAGGCAATATGCAACAAGACGCCAGTTGCACTAAACCTTCAGTAAACAGTTCACAAAAATGACAAAAACTTTAAGAGCACTTCCACATAACGACCGCCTGGTTCCCGCCGAAGTAGATGTAGCAGATGGTGGTGCACTCGTACGTGATCTCGAACCCGTAGCTCTCGCCCACTACCACGTGGAACGCGGGCCCGAACTTCTTGTCCATGGTCTCCTTCACCATGCGCGCCGCCAGCTCGTTGTTGTTGGCGAACTTCTCGCACGCGGTCACCGACAGCTCGAGGGCCTCGGTGCGCATCTCTTCGTTCATGTCCGAGTGCTAAAACGAAAAAAAAAATTCACCCCCACTTTAGGTGTCTGAGAGGTACCCGAAAAACATTTTTTTTTTTTAGTTTTTATTTTACCGTTCTGTGGGCGTGATACATACACATTACTCATACCAAATTTCAGCTTTCTAGTACTAATGATCACGGAGCTAAGCCGCGGACGGACGGACAGACGGACATGGCGAAACTATAAGGGTTCCTAGTTGACTACGGAACCCTAAAAACAGTACTTCAATTAAATATCAGTACCTAGCCATGCACAGAAGACCGTAAGAAAAGATTGAAATAGATACGCACAGCTTTTGACAATGGTATCCAACGCATTGGCGTATCTAAGATTATTTTTCAGGGGGGGCCTGGGGTGGGCCTAGGGAGGGGCCTGGCCATATCCTAAGAGATGAAGCCATGAATTTCTATCGGTAACCCAAAATCCTGGGGTGGGCACTAGACCATACTGGGGTGGGCACGGCCCACCCGGCCACCCCCTAGATACGCCTATGATCCAACGAAATAACAATCAACGATATACCTATTAGGTCAGTGTAAAATTAATAAGAGGTCTTAGCGGTGAATAGATTTTTTGTCAATTTGGCACCGGAGTTGTTTATTTTTTGTGGCAGGCATTCGATATGATGAATATTGAGTTTCGGACAAATGAGGTGTCCAGTCGATAGGATGAGAGGCCTCGAATGTAAGAGGCACTCGTGGGTCAATAGAGTTATGAACATATATAGAACCGGCATAAATATAATTAGAAATTTAGTTACTCTAAATAAGGTAGACGTAGAGGTATTGAAACTGACATTTATTTAGGTATTTTCAACTGATGCCGATGGTAGGTAGGTACAGGTATTGTACCTACAGTCAGCAGCAGAAATGGCTACGCACGCCAGGTGCTCAAAATGACGGACTATATTGTCTAGAGAATAAGGGTTATAGGTACATATCATTGTGAGCGTGTTACAAATTTACAATGCTTAGCTACTTTGCTACTGCGAGTTTCAAAGCGATATTATCTGTGATATTATGTAGGTTGGTTATAGAGGTAAGTGTTGCACTGACTGGTAAGAAGAAACGTCGTGTTACAACACGTTAAAAGCAAACTAAGTATATATATATCCGTGAGCAACGACGAATCTAAGTCTGTCAGTCTGTTGAATCTACAGCTACCGAAGCTAACGTCGCCATTGATCCGCGATCCGCGGGGAAACAAACCCGCGCGCGGAGCGTGACGGCTCGCGTTACGGCTACGGCGGTTCCGCTGTCAATCATTCACTTTACTATCCCGTTCCGAGAGATGCTGGTGGAATGTTAAAGGAGACAAGCTGGGACAATGATAGAAGTTATGTAGGGCATGAGTCCAGTATCACAGGTTTTGTTCGACGAGCTCAGTGGCAGTTCTCGGCATCGCGAGATTTACATTTGAATCAGGATCGATGATAAGTATTATCTTCCTCTTCACTACACCTACTTAATAAAGAAGTGATGATCGATGTCTTCAAGGTTCGGGAATGAAAGCTACCAGTCCAAACTAAAAAACGCAGCGGTACCCCAAGGGGTGGACCGATGGCCTGGTTAAGGTCGTCGGAAAATCAATGCATAAAGCGTGTGAACGTTTGTATTGTAGTAGTAGACTTTGAGGGAACTTTATGTTCAACGGTTCCGTCTCCGGGTTCTATCGTCGAGATCAACATACAAGTACATTACAATAATGATCTAAGATCCTTTATAAAAAGAATAAACAAAAACATTATACAAGTACCTACCTGTGCTGTGTTGTGGTTGTGTGTTAACTCTTTACTATGCAAGGGTTCTAATTTCTAGCTTTCGCATCTTAATGTCGAAGGTGTAAAATGTCATTAGCTCATAAACATAATGTGGCTGTTGGTACCTTACAACCCTTTTTACTATGAGCTCATTAGACCCATGGTACGAAATTTATACCGACTACGTTAAACTTAATGCTATGTTAAAGTCGGTAGGTAGGTAGGTAGTATTTACAATATATAATTACTGTACATTTTAATTGAATACTAGACGTTTAGGGGATAGGTTCCTCAAGCTTATTACTACGACAAATGTATATGGGAATATGAAGCTTTAGCAAGTTTTCAGGCGTCCCCAATGTTATTAAATACCTACTCTACTACCAGGTGATTTTACGGAACTTATGAATGCGTGCCTTATACTACCGGAGAATGCAAACAAATTATCAAGTTAGAAAAGCGGAAACGACCCGAGTTATGGTGCCTCAGATATCCAAACATTTGTACTGACACGCATATTCCTAACAAATCTTAGGCAATACACAAATAATTACGTCTGCCCAGCGTCTGCCACCAAATTATCATTGCTGTTAGGCAAAATATGTGTTGCCTTCTCTTCTTTGAAGATGCCTCGATTATTGTGTTTTCTCGACGGCAGAGTAAAGTTTGGCTATCGAATGTTTGTTTTGGCAGCAGGTGTACCCGCCACGGGCTTTTAGATGGCAAAATAATCCATTCACTTGTTCTATAAATGTCGGAATGAATGGGTTGCGATGGGTGCGTGCTCCCGCCCCTTTTGAGTTGTAGACGTTGTAGTCATAAATAATGAGTTTAAGCGATTACGCGTTTGGAATAGTGAAATGCCATAGGATGCTCCGAGAAAAATAAATTACAAACCTCGTATCTGACGGCAATTTTTAGATGGAAATGTTTGCTGAGTAGGTGTACGGTGACGATTGAACATCTTTCATATTTAAATAAATAAATACATATCGGACAACCTCACACAAATCGATCTAGTCCCAAATTAAGCTCAAAAAGGCTTGCGTTATGGGTACTAGACGACGATATACGTACTTATATAGATAAATATATATACTTAAATACATAGAACAACCATGACACAAGCACAAATATTCGAGTTCATCGCACAAATATTTGCCCTGGCCGGCACACAAACACTGTTTATATCTGAAAAAGTATTTGTTTTCCATAGGTAATAGCTACAAAACAATGGGTCGTAGTGATATTTTGCGAAAAAATATATTATTAGACTTTAACGAGCATCGGAGATACAGGCTACAGATATACATACCTACCTACCCTAGCTACTTCTAATCTGGTCACAGCGCACCAGGCGTAGCGTAATCACTCCTGTGGCGCGGATACATTCCCGTTAGTGGGTTTGTGCTCCCACGCAACATCCGACTTACGGTTGTGAGGGCTGCCAGCCCTGATAAAGTCACGTTGCAAAAAAAGGGTACAATCAAGCTGTCGTTATGTTAAAAATGTTCAACACTTCATTGCTTTGTCGCTTATTTGATACATTTTATTTAGAAGTGCATCATTTAGGCACTTAGGTATTTATGCTAAGTGAAAAGATAATAATATACTATATAGAAAATAGTGCGTGTATAGAAATTTATGAGCGCCTCGTTGGCTCCAATATATTAATCTGATCTGGTGCTTCTCTGGCAATCTTGTGTTATTTTTTAACAAAGTAGATATTACCTACGATTTTTCATAAAGCTCTGTCTGTCGACCTTAAATGTCCTTAGTTCATACTTATGAAATGAACATATTTTTTATTTCTTCTGTATAAATATTTCTACAGCTGACTGTACATTATTTACGTAAGGAATACATGACTCGTCATTCGGAAACCGCTCTTAACACTTTGAAACAGAGGCTAAGTCCCCTTTTCCTCACAAACCCTGAGTGACAGGGGGTGACAGCAGCATAAACAGTAAACAATAAGTAAATAAGACTCACCCGTATAAGTGGGTACGTGTGTATGATCTTCTCGACCGGAGCCCCGGGGGCTACTCCTTCTTCCGCCATCGCTCCAGAAACCACTCAAAGATGAACAAACGCACAACCGAGCGCAGCGACTCGCGTCTCCCCACTGTTTACGCGTTGCCTTGACGACCGACGGAGGCGGGAAGCGCACGATTGATTTTTCTCATAGATGCGGATACGGCCAGCCTTGTTCTGTCGTAGGACAAGGTTCATTAATCAACGAAGTATCAATCCGTATGTTAATTTAGATTTTTAAACTTTCCCTGTATATAAAATAGACAGGTGCAAATATCAATAATGTGTCTTTCTTTGGGATAAAATAATTATTTATGAAATATGTAATTATGTATGAGAACTCAATACATAAGTATTCAATAATGATCTTTGAGTCCGTAATTTAGAGTTCATAATGTAATGAGGACTGTCTCCTGTATCATCACGTGTTGATGCTGTAGGTGGTCAGAATACGATAATCATTTCTTTTCTCTTAGAATGTATATACATATATCATCATTTTAGACATTTTACCTGGTTACTTGATCCATGCATTTTACGAATAAATTATTTGAAATGAATTTTGTTTCCTAGCTGTTTGAGGCTTCGTAAATACCGCAGAAAAGATACAGTCAGTCAGTGTCAAATGTCAGTGTCACTGTCAGTTTGAAATGTGTGATGATTGCGTACATACGGAGTCCGGACTTTCATGAGTTGAGTGAAACTGTAACATAGGATTCATCGGCCATCTTTGTTCATGTTCATTTCATCTCATGTTTTATTAATTTTATTTTTATTTTTTTGATAAGTCTTTAACACGGAAGTCATGCATTGGTTATAAACCAAACAAACTGATACTGGCACAAGCTTCGAGCCGCCATATACGGATTAATAATAATAATACGGAGTCCGTGTATGCAAAATAGTTCAAAATATTGAAGAATAAATAATAATGTTGAGTATTTAGAACCGACGAACCTAATCTGAACTCCGTAAAATAGTGAAAAAATGGCGTCTCGTTTCAGTGGTGCCCTGCAGCTCACCGACCTCGACGATTTCATTACTCCGTCGCAGGTAACCTATAACTTCCTTCTTTACATTTTTTGTTCACCTTGGAGCTCGATATTGAAGACTGAGATGTTTTAGCAACTTGTCGACATGTTTACTCTTTAATAAGTTTTACTTCATTTGTGAATAAGTGTAGACATTTAAACTTAATATCATCAACACAAAAATGTACATTTTACATTTGTTCTGTGTTATACCAAGCAGTAATCATATTATTTAAAAGATACAGGAGTGCGGAAAGAGGCAAACTTCTTCTCTTCAGTAAATTTCGATTGACTTTTAATTTAGAATGAGAAATTTGCCCTGATGAGACATTAATAAAGTGTACTCAGCACTCAATTAAATAATTTGTATTTACCTGACACTTAGAAAAAGTAAAATATAGCTATCTTTTTTACCAGGAATGCATAAAACCAGTAAAAATTGAAAAGCAAAAAACGAAAACTGGTTCTAAAATCAAAATTGGTGCTGATGGATACTTCGACATCAGCAGTGGAAAGGAGCAAAAGCTTCAGAAGGTGGAGATCACCCTGGCGGACTGCCTTGCTTGCAGTGGTTGCATCACCTCTGCCGAAAGTGTGCTGGTCACGCGGCAGAGTCAGGAGGAGCTATTGAAGTAAATACCAAACAATTGTTATCACAGTTTATCTTTTTAAAATATTTTCTAATAAATGTATTCTAATCTAAAGCAGTACAAGATACTTAACATAATCCTTGACTTCACTGTCTATGTAGTGTAGCTCAATATATGTATCCTATTATACTAAATAAATACTCACAATACTAATAGGATGAACACAGTTCAATAGAAATTATTATCATGCTATTTTACCTTCATGTTGTTAGTGTTATCAATATTGTTTCTCATAGTATTGATATAATCATTCACTCTTGAGGTCTACTGGTCTTTGTTTACCGCCTACATCACACCACAGATAAGCTAACAACAAAAATGCCCTCCAGTGTTTTTGTCTGTTCCTGAAATTTTTATTTTCAATTAAATATTTTTTTTTGGTTTATATATTTCAAAAATGGGTCAAGTAGCCTATTATTACCTTTTAGGTTAGCTTTGTTCAGGGCACAGAACCATTAATAAAGGCATGGTATCCTTGCAGAGTATTCTCAGAGCGCAAGCACACGGACAGCAAGGGTGTGACACAGGATGTGAGCTTGATCGTGATCTCGCTGTCCCCGCAGCCCGTGCTGTCGCTCGCCGCGCGGTACAAGCTCTCACCCGAAGAGGCTACGACTAGGCTAGCTGGTAAGCCATGTTAACATTTCACTTCTAGTTTTTTTTTATTAAATTACAATAAGCATTTTTTGCGTTACTTTTTTTGGCATTATTTTTTCACTTTGAAAAATAACTAAAAATAACTTAATCAGACTATCTGAGAGAGATCGCTCGTTAGCGATAAAACCGCCTATTGTCCACCATTGTTTTCTCATGTAATATTTGTATTGTTGGTGTCCAATAAAGTATTGTTGTATTGTCTTGTATTGTATCAAGTCTATACTGATATTAATTCTTATATCACATGAGAGAAATGCATTGTCTATCTATATCAATTGTCATTGTCATACATACCTGTTAACAGATTTATATGAGCTCTAAATGAAATACTTTTTTAGTAGAAATAGAACTGTAGAGAATACAAAAAAAATATTAATATTTATAATTTGCAGGTTACTTTAAGAAGCTGGGTGCAGATTTGGTGCTGGACATGACGGTGGCCGAGGACCTGTCGCTGCTCGAGGCGCAGCAGGAGTTCGTGCAGCGCTTCCAGAACCAGCAGCACGAGCCCGCCGCCCAGCACCTGCCCATGCTGTCCAGCTCCTGCCCAGGTATAACACTATTCCGAGATCGAGTCATGACTAGGGTTGTTTTGAGTAGTTAATTTTTAGGAATACGCTTTGCTCTCACAAAGACTTGACCCTATGAATTAATAAATAAATAAATATTAAGGTTGTCTGGAAGAGATCGCTCTTTAGCGATAAGACCGCCTATTGTCTACCATTTATAAATTAAGGTTTCGATTGTAATATTTTTCTTGTTGGTGTGCAATAAAGAATTGTTGTATTGTTGTGTTGTATTGTATTAAGGGACAATCTTACACAAATCAACCCAGTCCCAAACTAAGCAATGCTTACTATGGGTACTAGATGACAATATACATAATATATAAATACATATATAGGTAACACTCATGACACAAATATTTGCCCTTTCTGGGATTCGAACCCAGGACCGCAGGCTCATTAGGCAGTTGCACTACAAACAGCGCTAACCGTGTCGTCGTCGAATGTAATATTAATAATACCTAGTTACCCTTCTAATCTTATCGGAAGTCGTGCATTACCTAGATAGAAAGAATCTATTAAATTATTGCATCTATTGCGGCGCTCAAAAAGTGAACATTCGTGGATTAGTCACTATGTATTCCGCACGGCTTCATGAGCACCGGTAAATATCAACGAAATCACTAACCTCATAATCGTAGAGGAGGCCGTGCCTAACTATATTATCGTCATAATTTTTAGGGTTCCGTACCCAAAGGGTAAAAACGGGACCTATTACTGAGACTCCGCTGTCCGTCCGTCCGTCTGTCACCAGGCTGTATCTCAAGAACGGTGATAGCTAGACAGTTTAAATTTTCACAGATGATGTATTTCTATTGGCGCTATAACAACAAATACTTAGGTAATTGATTTGTGTTGTATTACTGTTTGTCTGTAACCTTTGATCCTGCACCGACAACATATTTCTGATTAACCCAGTGGTTGACTGGTAGAGAATGCCTAAAGGCATTAAGTCCGCCATTTGTACTTTTACTTATGTATTTTGTGCAATAAAGTTTAAATAAATAAATAAATGAATACTAAAAATAAAATAAATATTTAAGGGGGCTCCCATACAACAAACTTGTTTTATGGTACGGATCCCTTCATGCGCGAGTCGGACTCGCACTTGCCCAATTTTTTGGTTGTAGTAAAGCTGATTCACGTTTATCCGCTAGGCTGGGTGTGCTACGCGGAGAAGACGCACGGCTCGTTCATCCTGCCGTACATCTCGAGCACGAAGTCCCCTCAGCAGATGATGGGCGCGCTCGTGAAGCAGGCGCTGGCGGAGCGGCACGCGACGCGGCCCGGCGCCGTGTACCACGTGACCGTGATGCCGTGCTACGACAAGAAGCTGGAGGCCTCCAGGGAGGACTTCTACAGCGACGTCATGAACTGCCACGATGTGGACTGCGTCATCACTGCCAGTGAGTCGCTTTCCAGTTGTATAGCTCTCTGTGCTTTTGTTTAACAAAAGAATATCCTAGGGTTGGGACATTTGGTGGCAGCCGTGGTTTAAAAATTCGTATACACGCTAATACGGTATTTGACTGTAGTGAAAATAAATTGTATCCTTGAAACTACTAAACATACATTCAAAAGCCAAATAATTACCACTAACTTTTGAACAATTCACTATTTTTAATTGGACAAAAGCTAAAAAGAAGACGTGTTTTGATTACTGATTTTATGACCTCACTAGTCACAGTCAGTATCTTCATAGAAAATTCATACTAACAAATCGTTTTTGACATTCCATAAAGAGTAGCTGATTTGAGCTGTCATCAAATACCATATTGTAAAAAATCGAAGTCAAAGTGTAAAAGTGGTAAAAGTATATTTTTAAACTTTTATTTTGAAATAGTTTACAATTAGCGACGCCGTGGATTTTTTGAAACACGGTTGCCACCAAAATCCTAACGGTAAGATTCATATCGTCCGAGAATTAAAATGAAAGTTTTGAATGTAATTCTGTGCAGTGTCCTAAAACTAAAACACTAAATATTCAACAGTTGAGTTGGAACAGATGCTGGGGTCGCAGGAGCTGGGCGCGGTGCCGGCCGCGGAGCTGGACTGGCCGTGGGGCGAGGGCACGTGCGGCGAGGGCACGCGGGGCGAGGGCACGCCCGCGCTCAGGGGGCACGTGGGCTCGGGCTCCGGCGGCTACGCCGACCACGTGTTCCTGTACGCCGCAGAACACCTGTTCGGGGAGACTAAGGCGCAGTTGGTTTATAGAAATTTGAGGTGAGTGGGGCGAAGAAGCTTACATATTCGTATGTATATATTTTTATATAATGGTCACTGGAGGTTACAATGCGTTTGGTCATTTGTTCACGAAACAATTACATCCAATTTAATAATTTTCAGGAATCGTTTCACATCTAATATGTTTCTTCTTTCTTATGACTTATGGTATTAAAAGAGTTATTAAATATATTTTGAAAAAAAAAATACTTGAATTTATCAGATTAAATGAAGGGAACACAAAATGGAAAGGGAAAGTTGTTTGAAATTGATTGTTACACATCACAGAAGAGCGTTTTTTACCACGTGGGTTGGTGAGGCATATTTGACTCGACACAGTTTCTCCATAAAAAGAATATCGTTATTTCCTACTACTCGTATAATTTATGTAAAAACCCCTGTCTAAGCCTCACCTCACCAGTCTAGCACGTACAAGTACCTATGTTATGTATGTTATAGTTATATACATAGAACAGTTTATTGTACACAATAACTTGAAAATACATTTGTAACAAATAACACAGGTACCTACAAAGGGTCTACTTCAAAGATATAAACAGAGGGTAATGTCAACACTTTTAATTTATGGAATAAAAGTCGGCAGGAATTTGTTGGACGTGCACCACAGGTGGCCCTCATACACTTTTCTGGAGTAATAAAACTTTTTGCATGTTAGTATAGTTACCCCAAAGTATTAATCCATAACGCAAATTTGACATTACATGCCCATTGAATGCCAAGACTGCAGTTTTTTGGGACGAAAGTTGTGAAAGCATTCGCAGAGCAGACACAAACCTGTTCAACTTATCAATAAGTAACTCAGTATGGTCTTTCCAGTTTGTGTGGCAATGAAGCATTTAATGACATGCTTCGTTTGTGAATTAATTATCAACGGTTTCGTACTATCGAGATAAAATGGCGAGATTGGATAGCGAGCACGAGCATCAGCGAACCGTAGTAGAAAGACAGATGGTTTTACGATTTCACGTTATTTCTTTGTTTTTTTTTGCTGTAAGATCGGGATCCCCTACTAGGGATAAGTTCGCCTTTGTACATGTTTCATTTGTTATCAATGTATTTATAACCAGTTGTTGTGTACAATCAAGTGTTAACATACATACATTACATACAAAGGCGAGCTTATCCCTATTAGGGATCTCTTCCAGTCAACCTTAACGGTTACTTTTAGTAACAATGTCTGATTGATGGCGCCGAACAGCAGACGGAGCCTGGTGCGAATATGGTAGTAGGAGTAGAGTAGTAAGTAGTACTGTCGTCACATCTTCCGCGCGCAGTTCCAGACGCTTCGGGCGAACAATGGCCACCGTTGTGAAATTGACCCCGCCGCGCCCGCGCCGTGACGCAAGCGCCGCCACACACATGTTTACATCCACTAGTAGTCTGGGGCTTAACATGTCGTATAATAATATTGACGTATAACTAGTCTAGTAGTCTTTGCACAATAAACCCAAAAGTATTCATAGTGATGTAAGTATTTTTTTTTCAATAGCATTCATTATTTCTTTCGCAAGAAGAACGAAAGATTGAGCAGCATTCTGGTAAACAATGTTTTGAATGTGGTTGATGACAAATCGCTACTGACGTTAAATAATGGAAATATATTTTATTTATTTATTTAAAGTAATTACACAGCATTACAGTTAGTACTAATTCACTGTGAATTACAAAAATAATTTAAACATATTACGTATTAGGTAGATCCAATTACGGAAAAATTCCATCCATCCATCCATCGCCTCACAGTACCTTAAACATTCACGACACGCAATTATCCAACTACTTCCAAAAACGTCCAAAACGTATGCGCAATTTTTGTCATATGAAAGCTGTTTAAACGTCACTATCACTGGGCAGGATCAACCTTTAACCAGGCTAGACCTACAATAAGTATACAGTTTGAACAGCAAACTGCTTGTTCCAGAAACCCTGACTTCCGGGAGGTGACGCTAGAAAAAGACGGCGTGGAGGTGCTGAGGTTCGCGATCGCGAACGGGTTCCGTAACATTCAGAACCTCGTGCAGAAACTCAAGCGCGCCAAGTCGCCGTACCACTACGTGGAGGTCATGGCGTGTCCCTCAGGTAACCGACGTGACAGGTGGAATATCCCTGGAACTCCCATCTCTCATCTATTTTCATTATATATATTATTGAACCTCCCTTATTCCACCTTATATTATTTATTACTAGCTACCCGCCCCCGGCTTCGCACGGGCGCCATGCTGATAAATTATGCATGTATTATACATATATAACCTTCCTCTTGAATCACTCTATCTAGTAAAAAAAGCCGCATCAAAATCCGTTGCGTAGTTTTAAAGATTTAAGC
Organism: Apotomis betuletana; assembly: GCA_932273695.1. NCBI lineage: Eukaryota > Metazoa > Arthropoda > Insecta > Lepidoptera > Tortricidae > Apotomis > Apotomis betuletana. The sequence continues at coordinate 3,130,642 of OW026305.1, forward strand.
ATACATTGGGACGGACAGACAGAAGGCTGGAAGCGACTTTGTTTTATACTATGTAGTGATCATTTTGTCGTTTGGCAAATTTAAAGCAATAACAGAATGACTTTTAGGTTGTTAAGCCAAGCGACTGCCAGGAGTAATTGGCAACTCCAGCGTAGGACCGAAGCGGGCAGCGTGGGTTGATATGTTAAGTGGTCTATTCTTCCTCACCGCTCTCACAAACTCACCTTGTATTATTAAGATACTATTTTAACTTTCATTATTTTCCTTACTGCTTTTAAAGGGTACCGACCGAGATCTTGCTTTTTCATGGAACTATTTTGTATATTTGAGCTATAAAACATATACGAAATATCTATCTCCGAGATAACACATTCTGCTATCTTGACTATCGCTTGACTTTGCTGTTGCAATGCATCCCATTTTGCGTTTACCTATTCGCGATCGCCACTCAAGAACCTCTACATCTGTTTTCGCTTTATGTACGTAGGAATTCAAGGAGTTCACTTGTTCTCAGGCTGTTTGAACGGGGGCGCGCAAGTGCGGCCCGTAGCCGGCGAGAGCGGGCGCGAGCTCGTCGCCCAGCTCGAGCAGCTGTACCGCCGCCTGCCCCTAGCCACTCCCGCAGACAACAAGCTGGTGCGCAGGTAGGAGTACTGTACACGTAGCCGGCGAGAGCGGGCGCGAGCTCGTCGCCCAGCTCGAGCAGCTGTACCGCCGCCTGCCCCTAGCCACTCCCGCAGACAACAAGCTGGTGCGCAGGTAGGAGTACTGTACACGTAGCCGGCGAGAGCGGGCGCGAGCTCGTCGCCCAGCTCGAGCAGCTGTACCGCCGCCTGCCCCTAGCCACTCCCGCAGACAACAAGCTGGTGCGCAGGTAGGAGTACTGTACACGTAGCCGGCGAGAGCGGGCGCGAGCTCGTCGCCCAGCTCGAGCAGCTGTACCGCCGCCTGCCCCTAGCCACTCCCGCAGACAACAAGCTGGTGCGCAGGTAGGAGTACTGTACACGTAGCCGGCGAGAGCGGGCGCGAGCTCGTCGCCCAGCTCGAGCAGCTGTACCGCCGCCTGCCCCTAGCCACTCCCGCAGACAACAAGCTGGTGCGCAGGTAGGAGTACTGTACACGTAGCCGGCGAGAGCGGGCGCGAGCTCGTCGCCCAGCTCGAGCAGCTGTACCGCCGCCTGCCCCTAGCCACTCCCGCAGACAACAAGCTGGTGCGCAGGTAGGAGTACTGTACACGTAGCCGGCGAGAGCGGGCGCGAGCTCGTCGCCCAGCTCGAGCAGCTGTACCGCCGCCTGCCCCTAGCCACTCCCGCAGACAACAAGCTGGTGCGCAGGTAGGAGTACTGTACACGTAGCCGGCGAGAGCGGGCGCGAGCTCGTCGCCCAGCTCGAGCAGCTGTACCGCCGCCTGCCCCTAGCCACTCCCGCAGACAACAAGCTGGTGCGCAGGTAGGAGTACTGTACACGTAGCCGGCGAGAGCGGGCGCGAGCTCGTCGCCCAGCTCGAGCAGCTGTACCGCCGCCTGCCCCTAGCCACTCCCGCAGACAACAAGCTGGTGCGCAGGTAGGAGTACTGTACACGTAGCCGGCGAGAGCGGGCGCGAGCTCGTCGCCCAGCTCGAGCAGCTGTACCGCCGCCTGCCCCTAGCCACTCCCGCAGACAACAAGCTGGTGCGCAGGTAGGAGTACTGTACACGTAGCCGGCGAGAGCGGGCGCGAGCTCGTCGCCCAGCTCGAGCAGCTGTACCGCCGCCTGCCCCTAGCCACTCCCGCAGACAACAAGCTGGTGCGCAGGTAGGAGTACTGTACACGTAGCCGGCGAGAGCGGGCGCGAGCTCGTCGCCCAGCTCGAGCAGCTGTACCGCCGCCTGCCCCTAGCCACTCCCGCAGACAACAAGCTGGTGCGCAGGTAGGAGTACTGTACACGTAGCCGGCGAGAGCGGGCGCGAGCTCGTCGCCCAGCTCGAGCAGCTGTACCGCCGCCTGCCCCTAGCCACTCCCGCAGACAACAAGCTGGTGCGCAGGTAGGAGTACTGTACACGTAGCCGGCGAGAGCGGGCGCGAGCTCGTCGCCCAGCTCGAGCAGCTGTACCGCCGCCTGCCCCTAGCCACTCCCGCAGACAACAAGCTGGTGCGCAGGTAGGAGTACTGTACACGTAGCCGGCGAGAGCGGGCGCGAGCTCGTCGCCCAGCTCGAGCAGCTGTACCGCCGCCTGCCCCTAGCCACTCCCGCAGACAACAAGCTGGTGCGCAGGTAGGAGTACTGTACACGTAGCCGGCGAGAGCGGGCGCGAGCTCGTCGCCCAGCTCGAGCAGCTGTACCGCCGCCTGCCCCTAGCCACTCCCGCAGACAACAAGCTGGTGCGCAGGTAGGAGTACTGTACACGTAGCCGGCGAGAGCGGGCGCGAGCTCGTCGCCCAGCTCGAGCAGCTGTACCGCCGCCTGCCCCTAGCCACTCCCGCAGACAACAAGCTGGTGCGCAGGTAGGAGTACTGTACACGTAGCCGGCGAGAGCGGGCGCGAGCTCGTCGCCCAGCTCGAGCAGCTGTACCGCCGCCTGCCCCTAGCCACTCCCGCAGACAACAAGCTGGTGCGCAGGTAGGAGTACTGTACACGTAGCCGGCGAGAGCGGGCGCGAGCTCGTCGCCCAGCTCGAGCAGCTGTACCGCCGCCTGCCCCTAGCCACTCCCGCAGACAACAAGCTGGTGCGCAGGTAGGAGTACTGTACACGTAGCCGGCGAGAGCGGGCGCGAGCTCGTCGCCCAGCTCGAGCAAGTGTACCGCCGCCTGCCCCTAGCCACTCCCGCAGACAACAAGCTGGTGCGCAGGTAGGAGTACTGTACACGTAGCCGGCGAGAGCGGGCGCGAGCTCGTCGCCCAGCTCGAGCAGCTGTACCGCCGCCTGCCCCTAGCCACTCCCGCAGACAACAAGCTGGTGCGCAGGTAGGAGTACTGTACACGTAGCCGGCGAGAGCGGGCGCGAGCTCGTCGCCCAGCTCGAGCAAGTGTACCGCCGCCTGCCCCTAGCCACTCCCGCAGACAACAAGCTGGTGCGCAGGTAGGAGTACTGTACACGTAGCCGGCGAGAGCGGGCGCGAGCTCGTCGCCCAGCTCGAGCAGCTGTACCGCCGCCTGCCCCTAGCCACTCCCGCAGACAACAAGCTGGTGCGCAGGTAGGAGTACTGTACACGTAGCCGGCGAGAGCGGGCGCGAGCTCGTCGCCCAGCTCGAGCAAGTGTACCGCCGCCTGCCCCTAGCCACTCCCGCAGACAACAAGCTGGTGCGCAGGTAGGAGTACTGTACACGTAGCCGGCGAGAGCGGGCGCGAGCTCGTCGCCCAGCTCGAGCAGCTGTACCGCCGCCTGCCCCTAGCCACTCCCGCAGACAACAAGCTGGTGCGCAGGTAGGAGTACTGTACACGGGAGAAATACACGTAGGCGACAGCCTCCAAATCAGGGGGTGACATTAGCTGAAATGCCAGGAAGCGAGGATAATAGTAAAGAATTGATAATCTGGTGACCTGACTTTTCATTGCTACTTAACGTTAATTGTGCTCTTTTTTAGTACTCATAATATTTATTTACATTGCGGTAGAACTACGTGTCTAGACACTAAGTGGACTAGACGAGTGGTATAGTATTACGCGAAAGGCCCTTTGAACCTTTTGAACTAGTGGCTCTGTCGGAGATGCCACGAACTCGATCTTAGCGGCGAGCGGCGCGGCGCGCGCGCTTCGTGTGTCTCCCTCACTCGTATGGCTGCCGCGCTCGGATCTCTCGCTCAACCGCTCGCCACGCCGCTGGTATCTCTGTGTGAGCTGCACACCTCGCGAGTTTGTAAATTGCTGGAATTTGTGATTTTTTACGTTTTTCATCCCCGTCATGTTGAAACGATTCCAAAAACTTAACGGAAAGGATATCTAAACATCTGGACATAAAAAAGGAAACAGAGAACGCTTCGCTCGTTCTGTCAAATATTTGTGATAGCAAAGATGTACAAAATGAAGCAAGTAAATACTTATATGCTATACCATTTGCTAGGTTGTACTTGGATTGGCTGGACGGGCGCGACTCGGACAAGGCGCGCGCGGTGCTGCACACCGCCTACCACGCCGTCGAGAAATCCGACGTCGCGCTCAACATCAAGTGGTGATCTGCTCCGGTTGCCACTTCAGCAGACAGTGACTTTGACCCACAGACAACCCCCACTAGACGGAGCATGTGAGGCGACCCGCGCGCGCCAACGATATGGTACGGCAGAACATTAAAGTATCAACACGGCGGCCACCGTTTAGTTGCGTCCTTGTTTATGATCCATGCGTACGTCAACGAAAAAGGAAATTAAATAGATAACATGGTAAATTGTAGTGTTAAGTGGTGTAGAGAGACCTCATAAACATGGACGCAACTAAACGGTGGCCGCCGTGTTGATACTTTAATGTTTTGCCGTACCATATCGTTGGTGCGCGCGGGTCGCCTTACATGCTCCGTCTAGTGGGGGTGGTCTGTGCTTTGTCCACAATGCATTGCGAGTGATGTGCGGAATATCCTAAGGTAATACGGATTTTGTTTGTAGTACAAATCAATGTGATAGAGCGATGCATCGGATGCGTCACCAGCAAAAGAATGCGAACCAAGTGATCGAAATGCTGCCTGCCTACAGAGGCGGGGCAGAGATGTGTTAATTGGACCAATCACATTCCTCAGATTTCAATGCACTTCTTTTAGACTTGACAAAGACAACCATAAACCAATCGGTTAATTTTCTTCGCCCCGCTTCTGCGGACTGGCAGCTTCATCCAGAGAATAAGGCTTGTGAACGTAATTTCGAATATTTTATTCTATGTAGCTATACATACAGTGCGTGAGCTGTCAGAATGCTATTAGCGTTTTATACCTGTCTCGCTCGCTATTACGCGATACTGATAAGAACCTCTCAGTTTTCATCTAAACCCGCAATCTGAGAGCTCACGGACTGTATCTGCTGCACGTAAATGTAAAGTTTCAATAATTTTGAATTTTCGGGTGTAATACTAAAAATTTCGTAGTCCAGTTTGTATTGTGTATGCACGATAGCGTAAAGTAACACGGTTTTTTGTTTGTGTAATATTAAATGCACCAGACGCACAATGTACCAAGTGAACAATCAAACGTGTATGGTGATTTGAACCTTAGTTGTTTATAGTTACAGTCCAATTTATTATACGAGCGACGTGAACGTGAAGTCTAGATCGCAGATAATACGTTATTTCATTATTGTTTAAGAAATATGATGGCAATGCGAGCAGACTCGATCATATTATGGCGTGGGATTGTTTGCAATCGTACTATAACACGGGGATCACAGTCACTGGCGTATCTAAAATGATTCTCATACGAGGCCTAGGTAGGGGCCAGGCCATGGCCTATGAGAGGAAGCCATGAATTACAATACAAGTACGCTTTATTGCACACCAGAAAACATTTACACAAGTAATCACATATAAACAAATTAAAAAACGGTAGACAACAGGCGGTCTTATCGCTAAAGAGCGATCTCTTCCAGACAACCTTTGAGTAGTAGAGTTTATGTTAAAAAACGTTTATTGAGTAGGTGATGCAAAAGGCGAATGGGACACATCGTAAGGTATAAGATCTAAAACATAAATAGATATAAAAACTTGAATATACAAATCACTATCGGAAACCTAACATTCATGGGTCGGCACTAGACCCTATCGGGGTGGCCACCCCCGTAAATACGCCTATGATCGCAGTATAAGATTTAAGCACCCGATGTCAAAAACATGTATCGCCAAAATCGAGGATAGGTGGATGTCTATAAACACTAAATTAATTTACATCTTAAAAAATTGTATTTGTTTTGAAATTCTAAGAATGTCTATGTTGTAGCTACCTACCTAATTAAAATTCGACGTTACTCAATGCGGCTAAAGGTTTACTAGCAAAACAACGGAAAATACGTATTTTTTCCTAATGTTACAAATACAAAAATGTCTTTGTTTGTCTTTTGCAATCGAGTGTGACTTTTAATATAAAGGATAAAATCAAGATCAAATACATTGTTATATGCACTTTGTATTGAAATTGCGTGAAATTTGTTCTCGTTACTATCTCCCCCATGTAGGAGTTAATTTCCCGAAAGTGTACCTCTATACCAACCCGAGGAACATATAATATTTATAATGGTAACACGCAGCAGAATAGGGCCCCTCAGACATATGTATGAGTGTTGTTGTTACATAATTAAGTTAAATTAGGTCAAGAAGGTGTACGATTAAAGGGCGACGCGTATATTTTTAACCGACTTTAAAGGAGGAATGTCATAATAAAAAATAATAAAAAAAAAACAAAAAATATATATATCCCCTCTGGACATGTGACATAGCTTCCACCATAATAAATAAGTGTTACTCACAGTTGAACTCACTGCACTTTGGATCACTGTATCTTATGAAGGAGTCTATAAAGAGATAGAAGTTAAGTCACAGATTAGACAGTATATGTATAGTCCTCTTATAAGAGTTCGCTTTTTGGGATTAAACCTCTTCTGATCCGAACAAATTCCTACAGTTCGTGAGCTGTCAGAATAAGAGTCGCGTTTTATACTTGTCTCGCTCGCTCGTACGCAATCCAGATAAGAACTTCTCAGTTTCACCAAAACCCGAATCGCAATCTGAGAGCTCACGGACTATACCTTCTTGATTATATGAAAACCAGCACGCTGTTAAGAAGACTACTTACTAAGGTTAGCTTATAATAATCGCTTGTTGAAATGTTATTATTTTGTGAAAAGTTCCGTGTTTTAATAATAAGTTGTTAAGAACAAAATAGAATATATGAACTGGTTGTACCATCCTTTCTTTTATTTCTTAGGACCTTGACGAGACTCGGGTGACCGGGGGCGCTATAAATATGCAATGCTCGTTATATAAAACTTTCCTCGCTGGAATAAATTATTTATGACTTATGCATTGTCACTTACGGGGTTGTGTTGCGTACGCGATGCGGCTAGCTTCCATTGTGGCTTTGCTCGATGAAATATCATTGCAAAATATGGCTTAATTATTTTTATGAAAGCAGTAACGTCTGCTAACGTATAGGCATGCAGAAGCAACTGGTTGAAAAATTCAATGGTTCAGTGGTACAATAGGTAGGGCGCCCGTGTTGGCCCAGAAAGCCGTTGGAGACGCTATATCGCAGGCATTAAATTTTTAAATTTTTCGCTTCATTATAAACAATATGGCTTAAGTGTTTGATACAAAGTCGATGACTTGGCGATGTCGATGATTTGTTCATTCTGTCAGAAAAAAATATTGTACCTCTTCCTTTTACAAAATCTCTACAGCAATATTTCGTATGTCTGCCCATGGGTCTAACGCAGTAGCACGCAGACTGAGCGCACCTGCCTGTGTAAAAAATTCTAGTCACAATTGTTACAAGTATGGTGAATGTGTTAATCTACTCGGCAACAATAGTTGACATAAATTATGCAATGGCGCCCATACTGCATCCCACCTGCATCCCCTGAGCAAACCACAAATATTTACTGATAACGTAGCGACACAAGCATCCAATCAAAGTGTTCGGCTCTAACGAAATCAATTCAAATTTAGCAGTCCTTTAGCTGTCCTCTCTCTTAGTTATTTACTTGAGTGAAAGAGGGCATGGAACGGACTTGGGCCCTATGGAACTGGAAAGATCTACATACAGTTTAAAATATTGGTCATTTAGCGTCGCGTCCACGTGAAACCGCTCACCTGAAAGCCTAAGCCGCCTCTAACCAATGACCCTGCGTTGTCCTAATTAAACAGACAAACGTTCACAATTAATTCCCTATACGCAATACGCGTCACATCGTATGTTTTAATTGGTAAAATTTGAATAATGAATGCGGGGCGTGTGTAGACGTCAGTCGACGGCGCAGCGGCTGTTGTACAAACATGTCGCGCCATTCCCAAACATCCGACACAAAACGCTGTAATTGTACTCTCTCGTAAACTTCATTGCGGATATTATAAGCGATACTTCAGCGGGATTCAACTAGTCGTGTCACGAATTTGACGGTAATTTTAGTAAGTAGATTTATCTATAAACTCTCCGCGGAATTTAAATAATCTTATTCAAAAATAATAGTTTTTATAATTAGTTATAATCGCTAATCTGTCGAAATTAGTGACTGATCAAAGTGGCCTTTAAGCCAAGGGGATAAAAGATTTAAAAGGGATACTCAAATAAAGTCGTGTAAAGTGAAGTGCGATGGGAGACTTCAGAGTGAGTGCGCTGTTCAACATGTACCTGCTGGCGAGCCTGCTGGTCGGAGCGCTGGCCACGAAGCTGGGCATGTGCCCCGTGTACCCGCAACAGCCTAACTTCGAGATCCAGAAGGTAAGTGCGCTGTTTCGTTCTACGACTTTAATCAGGAGATAATTTGTAAACATCCTTTCCATTAGTTTTTATCATCTCCTTATCTTACATGTACTACTTATAAAGAAAAATCTTGCTTAATACGACTTTTTGAGTAGGCGCCATAACGAAGTTAGGGACTATTATATTAATCTGTGGTTAGGGTAAGGTAGGTAAAGGTAGTGGTTTCAGGTCTAGCCAAAGGGGTAAAGAGTTATTGTAGATCCAAAAGGCTTATCTTGGTTTGGATTAAAATCGACAAGTCATATTATGCCCACCTCAAACAGGGACTGTTAAAGTTTAGAGTCTATGTTGATCCGGGCGTCGATGTTGTCGCGGTGTCTCTCAAACGTGAGGACTGATTTGAACGATGTTAGTTCGATGGTAAATAAAGTATACCGCAATGCTTACTATAACTGATTAGCAATAATTAATGATATACCCACGTCATAACCGACATTCAAGCATTTGGAAATGTCAGTAAACAAGTAGTGTTCGATGTTTTCAGCTGCAAACAATTAAAGATTCAAATGTATGTGTGACTGTCCACTGCTAGGTACCATTTTCATTTGTGATTATTACCCGATCTGCAAAATGTGTCTGTCTGTAACGGTTAGTTTGGTGATAATTAATACTTAATTCATTCATTCATTCATAATTTAAGAGCTTCGCTCTTGTCTGTGGAGTGATCGCCACTCTTCCCTATTCCATTAGTTAATGAATACTTAGTCAATTTAATTTTAATAAAATTTTATGGTAGGTATACAAAAATTTACATGGAAACCCAAGCACACCATAGACTCAAGTCCACGACCACTTCGAATAAAAAAGTCATTTAATTTTAGATAGGTATAGGTGCTTGGCAACAGCGTAGGTCGATGACTGAAATCCTTGTTTTTAAAAACAGTGACCGCCATTCAAAATGTCAATCCAATTAAGTACGTGGAAGAGTTACTACGTAGTAATATATTAATACCAATCACGTGCAAGAAGTCAATAATGATCCTTCGAACCGGATTTGCCGGACTCTATGTTTTTTTTTTATATATCGATTTATCTACCCATGAAAACTTTTTTCGAACGATGTGAAATTTAAGTTAGTTACATATTCTCAGAAGCATGCATCCAATAAGTAAGCCGATCTCGTAAAGCTTTTGTCGCGCATCCGTGTTGTTGTTATTGCGCTGCGATGTGGGTGGGGGCCACGAGAGTGAGGCCCGGCAGCCGGCTCGGCGCCGGCGCCGGCGCCAGCGACCTCTTGCGCTCAATGGCCACAGCTAGCTACTCATATCATCATTTACTTTCACGAACTATCACCGGCGACATAATGTTTCGTTGGTTCAGCATATCTTGTCCGAATAAATACAAATATTTGATATCTTATTCTGTAAACCGAAAATGAATTAATCGGCGTTTTACCTTTGGTTTTCAACTCCCAAAAGAACATTAACGAGTGACTAGGTATTATTTCCAGAAAAGGATTGACTTGACTTAATCAATATAAGTTTCTGTCAAAAATGACATTTTAGTGGCAAGCTTTTATAGCCGACTGTACTTTTCTTTGGATATCCATCAAATGCTCACTGAGACGATTCTAAAGAGCCCAAGGTCGGTATTAGGATTGCTTTTTCTATTATAGAGTTCCTATGGCCACCTTCCGGCTCCATCATCAGATCAGCCCCATGGTACCATATTATTGTATTGTCATCAAAGTTAAGTAAGTACCTATGCAAAATTTCAGCTCAATCGGTTGACGATATCTGCTTCAAAATTGAGTTGCAAGATTTCACCCGAACAAACATACTTTAAACATACAATGCAAGTTAAATAAAAGCTTTTAATAAAGCTTACCCTGCGGGTATTTTTTCAAAAGAGATCCCTGCTTCGTGGGCGCTGTAGTCCCCAAGCACGATATCGGCCTAGAGGATCGCCAATAATAGGCGCGCAACGGGGTTCTTAAGCTCATAAGGGGTCTTTGGCCCTGGCGACGGTGCTGCAAGCATCGTGTAACATCTTTCCATTTTCACCGAAACACTTGATCACTCAGCTACGTGACTGTCGCCGCTCCTGTATGTCTAGATGACACGGACGCACATGTTGTATGTTTAGATGATGGGCACATGGTACGAGGTGGAGCGCTCGTTCTACCTGATGGAGATCGCCGCGAGCTGCACCGAGCTCCACGTGACGCTCAACGAGCGCGGCTTCTACCTCATCGCCGTCACCACCATCAACAGATGGTGAGTGTACCATTTCTTATCTAACAGTAACACTGAATATGAACTTTGGACAGAACAGAGCTAATAACATAGGAAATACTGCTGAGTTATGGTGGAGAGTAGGATGTTTTATGTTACTAATGCGGAATAAAAAACTTGGGTTCGGTAACATCAAATAAAAAACCGTTCTGTTTTTTATATTCTGTTTTTAGTATTTGTTGTTATAGCGGCAACAGAAATACAATCATCTGTGAAAATTTCAACGGTCTAACTATCACGGTTCAGAGATACAGCCTGGTAACAGACGGACAGCGGAGGCTAAGTAATTGGGTCCTGTTTTTACCCTTTGGGTACGGAACCCTAAAGAAGGCAGAAAATTAGGGATCAACGTCACAAAAGGACTGCCAGGGCTTGGTTAAAGGCTGGTGCCACAAAGAGATCATTTTGCATGCTGAGTAATGTTAGAAGCTTGAATAGGGGAGTCAAAATCATTCGTTCGAAAAAAATCTTGTTATTGCAGGACAGGGTCTCCATCCACGACATACGGGTTGGGCATCCCTAGCCACAACGGCTCGTCGACGTTCCGCTACAAGCTGAACAACCGCATGCCGTACATCATCGGGCGCATGCTGCCGGGCGCCGGCCAGTACAGCGTGCTCTTCACCGACTACGAGAACTTCGCCGTCGTGTGGTCCTGCACCTCCGTGTCCATCATGCACAACGGTCAGTGTCACGGGCTGGGCACCCCGAACCGAACCACGACGGCTCGTCGACTCCATTTTTATTCATCCGATTGTCGACACAGCCCTCTCCCCAAAGAATCCCATTTACGGACGATAATTTTACGTGATAACGTTATAAGAAACCATTGATGAAAAATTATACTTTTATTGAATAATTATTTTATTAATTGAATGCCGGCCGATGGAGGTGAGATAGATGCGTCACAAGCCGCACGCTTAGGCCGATCGTGCCTCTCTATCGCTTGTTCCGCGCTCTCACTTGCTCACTCGGCTCAGGCGAAACGTGTCAATGAGTCGTGCTTTTTCGTGCGTGCAGCCGGCGTTCATCGATTTATAAGACGTTATCACGTCACAATAATAGAATAAGCAGGAGGAAGAATACCAGAAAACTCACACAGATCTCCAATTTGTAGGTATAGTAGGTAATAGGTAATATCAAAATTGACGACATCTGTTCCAGATCGGTTCTGGATCCTGGGCCGACGGCGCGAGCTGAGCGCGGAGCTGCGCGCCAACATCTACGCGCTGCTGCAGCAGCTGCACCTGGACCCCGACCGCCTGCTGCTCTCCAAGAACACCAACTGCGTCGACGCAGTGGAACATCTCGATCGATTACACTAGTCTGAGCGAATACAGCTTTCATTTTATAGACAACCACCTACCTAACCACTCCATATCAACAGCAGCAACACCTGGACCGCGACCGCCTGCTGCTCACCAAGAACAAGATTACGCTAGTGCGATGGAATGTGGCTTCCCTTTACAACAGAATCGTGACAAACCTGACACCTAGCAGCAATTCTAATGTAGGCCACTGTTGAACATAATATACCCCAATCGAGAAAAACATTGTTGAAACTTTCATGCAAAATATTTGAGACATCAGGAACCGTTTTTAACCAATCTGAAAAAAGGATGTGGTTCGTCAGAATCTTTGTTTATCTTTCGCATAATGATGCGGTACGATTTGTTCAACTAGGTATGAATAAAAAAACGACAGCAAACTAAAAATGCAGTCATTTGGTTATTCAATCCCTAGGTAAGAAAAACTTTGCCTCCACCTATTGGTATAAGGCATGGCGGTTAACTGAGTCCTTGGCTGCGGTAAGGGCCTTATCACACTTGCGAGTTTCGAGCGAATTTTGTATGACGGCGATCGATCACGCAGCGAGTTCACTGCCACTGATACGTAGAAAACACGCTCGCAAATTCGCAATTGTCATAAGGACCTAAGAGGGGCACGGGGCGAGACGTCCGCTTGGTCTGAAGGGAAGGGTCTGTAAGGGAATACAGGCACCCTGCTGTGCGCGCCCCGACTCCGAGCAACTACTTTTATCGCCTAGCTTAGCTTTCATGTCTCTTGTTCACCGCAGGCGACGACTCAGATAAACGATTTACCGACAGTAGATATGAACAGAACGAGAAAGGGTTCGAGTCAATTAAATAAAATACACCTTCATCATTTGTCATCACACCTTCTATTTTTATGGAAAAATATTTTATATTTACAACGCATAGTAAAAGTTAAGATTGAAATGTTCGCGTCATCGATCACAGGCCCGGATCTAAGCCATTTTTAGGGGGCGCCAAATTGATATATCTTAACGACAATAAAAACTTAGCAGGTTTAGAAGAGGCGCCACATCAAGTTTTTGCCGCAATTTGAGAAAGTCTTAGATCCGGGCCTAATCGATCAGGAATAAAACACCATTTGAACCATCAAACCCGAGAAAGAAACTCCAAAAGATTACATCTATTACAACGAGTGCATAATAAAGTTGTGTTACATAAATTATCCTATGTATTTGGTTGTATTGCTTGTACCTGAACACTTGCCTTGTGGCTGCATGCAGCATTTGGTGTTGTGCCTCGGACAGGACGCATATTAAGCCTCATTGTGCAACAGCCAGTTCCCATTAGTTGTATACACGTCACACTACTGAAGCGAATCTGAGTTTTCGCTTCATCTTGAGTAAAGGCAAACACTAATTCGGAAGCCTCTATTTTGTTGTCTTATCAACTAACGGGAAATACTCTTGCTATGGTTTTATGCTTCTTAGTCTAGTTAACTATAGTTACTTATATCTTACTGATAGATTGCAAGGTAAGACGAATGAATATCATTCATAATATCGCTAATTTAAGACGATTGAATAAGTTATTGTCGCAGCTCGGAGTCTACTTCCTAGTTCTCTGTTTCAATATGCCGTGGCATACCTATCGTTCTTCTGTTAAACTATATTATATGAGTGAAACAAACAGCATTGAAGAAATTCGGAATATATGTCCTTTTAACAACACTTCAACTGCTCCAGCAGTTAAAGCGTTGAATAATCGGCCGCATATACAGTCAATAAAAGGTACATGAGCTTACAAATGTTTTAACAGAAATTCATAGCAGCCGACTTCAAAAAAAAACAAGGATATTGGCATGCACGGCCTCATGATCATCGCACGCGCCCATCGACTCTACTGCGAAAGGCAGTAAAATATTTAACCAAAAAAATAGCAACGAACACATTTCAACTGCTCCTATACGCTGCATTAGTTATATTATTTGAAGGTAGTGAATATGTATAAAGTCTTATATCCTCTAAAACGGATTAACATTAGGCCGTAGATCGATCAAAGACTAACAGTTAGCGCTGGAATGAATCAAGTATAATTTGCGTACTAGGCGCGATAATATTTTTGTCACTGGCTTCCGATGTGGCCCTAATTTAAAGTGGAAATATTTTGGAGGTAGAGAGTAACGGAAAATATAAGTCCTATTTTTAAACCACACTCGTATAAATGGATATTACCTAATTCACGTGGATACGTGGAAACAACAAGTCTATATGCTGTTGTGACCACCTACGTAAGAATTGTAAGAAATGTTGACAGTGGAATTCTAATCAAGTTGTTTAAGAGGCCTTATTCCTTTTAAAATGCTGATTGTTTTAGAGATTTTTTCTTTGATCAAACATGTTTCTTAACATATTATTGATGTTACTACCTAGAACAGGGCTATTGGGATTTATTGGTATATATTTGAAACCTAGTTTGAATGTTTCATTGATAATTTTTGTTTCAAAAACTACTCGAAATTTACAAAATTCATGCGGAAAAATATTTTTTTCAACTTATTTTGGCTGCACGCAACGAAAGCATGAAATAGCTATGTTACTACTACCTAGAACTCGGGGAAAATATTATTCACTTCAATAAGTTGGTTGAAATTATCAATATATTTGTCATAAAATGTTTTTTTTTTTTTAAGGAATAAGGCCTCTTAAGTAACTGGAATTTGTGCAGAATTTTCGTAGTCGTTTCGAGTGAAACAAACAATAGTTTCTATTGCTTCTGGATAACATTTAAACTTCTATTTAAACAGATATGTTAACTCTATAGCGGAGTTTATATTGTATAGGATATTTGGGTGAAGACCAAAAAGTTTGCAACCTTAACACACTCAATTAATATTTGTATCAAAGTCTCCGTTGTGCGACGACAGTTAACCCTTCAATAACGTACCTTAATGTTTTATTTTAAGGTTCGTTATTGTATCGTTATTTTTTGTCGCACAACGGAACTTTTTCAATTAGGAGCGCTGGCAGCCTTGTGGTTAGGGCATGCGACTTTCAATCCGGAGGTCGCGGGTTCGAACCCGGCTCGTACCAATCAGTTTTTCGGAACTTATCCACGGAATGTCATTTGATATTTACCACTCGCTTTTCGGTGAAGGAAAACATCGTGAGGAAACCACCTAAGCCCAATAAGGCCTAGTTTCCCCTCTGGGTTGGAAGGTCAGATGGCAGTCGCTTGCGTAAGAACTAGTGCCTACGCCACATCTTGGGATTTTTAGGTAGCCGACCCCGATTGAGAATTTATTCTCTACAGATATGGGACAAAGGCTAGGAGGATGATGATGATGTACGGAACTTTTTCAATTGTTTTTAATTCTTCGCTAACTACGACGTAATTTCATCCAACTTTTGGTCCTGACCCATTTATTAAAATAGAACAAAAGCTACTTTTTTGGGATATGCCAAGATATCAACAGATGAGTACCTAATAAATATCGCTTATAAAACAATTATAGAGACTTCAAACTGATATCCCTGGCTTTGCTGCAAATTGCTCTATTGCGATGTTCAGTATAAACATGTTTTCCTGGAGAAAACTTCAGTAAATCTACAGATGTCAATCTGTCGTTTCAAAATGACATCTAACAACAAATTTGTACAAAACAGAAAATAAATTAAACAAGTAATAGAAGAATAAATACTTAATTATACTTATAAGTACCACAATCCCAGCCTATGTACAGATCGGCACGCAACTTGAGCGTTGACCTTCAATACAATTTTATAGCAATTCAGCGTCGTATAGAATCTGACAAGATGATACCTATTCAAATATATCACACCCCTCTCAATCTCTCTTGCCCCAAGAGACGTTCCGATTCCGATACATTTCAATACTTGGGCCGCTTCTAAAAGGCTTCTAATAACAATGACGTGCCGGGTCTTGCACTGCAATACTGATCTTGAACAGGTTTCAGAAAAATAAGGATTTTTGCTTCAAGTCAATTAGTTTGGAATTGAGCATACATATATTTATTTCGATGTGTACACATTAACACGAAAAAGGGTTTAATGGTTTTTTGTGTTTCTCGTTAAAATACGAACAAAGGTAAACGCGCAAGATTTGTGCCTAGAAAGTTTCATGTTACTGTTTGTATGGAGTAGTGTTAGTACAGCGCGTCTAGCGGTCACTTATAGAACTACAGATTTACATTCGCAATTACTGTACTTGTACACCATACAAATTTATCGCAAGAAATAAAAAATAATTTAGTTACGGTGTTAGCCCTAAATGTTAAATTTTACTGTACTTATCTAGAGGTACAAAGTTACATAGTTAAAAAATTATTAATTCATTGACCCTTAAACTTAAATTTTCGTTATTACACATAAAAATTAGACGTTGTCAACCTCAGAAGGTGCTAATACGACCCTCAAGTTCTGCCAACGTTATGCAAGCAACCTTGGCGATCACAATCAATTGTCAGTGTTGCAGATGCAATACCTGCTCTAAAATATTGACAAATTTCAGGCAAAACCTTATTCGTTGGCAGAACAATATGGGCTTTTAAGCAAAAGCACACTTGGACATAATGCCTTTTTTCAATAAGGCTTAAATTTTACACGAGATTTAAATAAGTAATGGGTACTGAAAATCAACCCCAAATTTATTACTTTACAATAGTTTTATATTAAACCCACCATATATATAAGCTTTATTCTATTAAGAAACCAAGTGCAGCTTCACTCAAATATTACTGTACAGAATTCCAAATAAAATGTAAACATAGTATGCAAAATTATTATTATACCAAAAATTTTACAAATAGCAATTTACCAAGTGGGAGCTATAATGGTCAGGGGAATTGGACACAATGGATATCGAAATAAATAAAGTGTTACAACTACATAGACAACATATTTCTGATACAGAAATAATTTTTTTTTCTAATAAAATTCACAAAAGAATTTCAATAAGTTTCGTTGCTATTGCACTCAGGTGTCATTTTCAATGCCTAGTAAATCTACCAAATACTAGCAGTCTATTATGATTAAAAGTACACTTTTTAAAAGTCATTTATGGCCAGAGAACAGTTCCTCACTTCACTAACTTTGACACACTCCACACGGTGGTTGGACTCGTAGGCATCGCTGGACGAGACGGAGCCGGGGCTCTCGCAGTGGTTGGGAGGCCCCATTTGGTGGTTTTGGGTAGAGTTGGTGAACTGGTTCATCCAAAGCTGTTTCTCTTCAACTTCTTTGCTCACAACTACAAATAGCTCTTTTTCTTTGGACTCCATCTGCTCCTTTAAGTAAGCTATCAGGTCACTGCTCTGAAAAGATAGGTACTTTTACTTTATATGAAATGTCAAATGCAATATGCTGCAATAACTCTGCAATGATATTTTGCCATGTACATTAAATGTGTCTAATCATCAAGTGTCATCATAAAGAATGTGTACAGTATTTATTTATTAAACATTAATGCACAAAAAAGTGTGCAAATGGCGGACTTAATGCTTGCTATTGCTTAACAGAAACAATGCATGATGATGTATATTTACACGTTACTGAAATGACACAAGTCAAAATCTGAATAATGTCAATAAAGACTTTGTCATGATTGTCCCCAAGTCTCAAACTCCTTTTATTTCAGAAATAAAAGGAGTGTAATTGTATGCAGTTTAGGTTTAAAATGTGAAAATTAGACCAAGCTAAAATTAATCTAACTATAATACATACATAAATTAACATTCTTGCTTTAGTTTAGATATTTAAAAGACCACAAAGGCACCATTAGAAGTTTCTCATTATACTCCAAAATCCTCCAAAAAGTTCAGGTGTCATTGTCATATAAATCAACATTAAAATAAATTTAAGAAAAGCTTTAAAAAAATGTTCAAACAAATTACATGGTAAGAATTACTCTAATGTACTTACTCGGCCAATAAGCAAAGGAGCCTCCAACTTGGAGTCGAGGTTGTAGAAGTTACCCTGGATCTGCCGGATCGTAATCCAGTGGCGCCGGCGCAGCGGCAGCATCACAAAGCCCAGCTTGTAGTCCGATGGCACATTCAGGATGAACCCGCAGATGTTTGATAAGTCCAGGCAGCCCGGGTCTCTGAAAGTAATGACATCAAATTAGTATCACTAAAATCTATTGAAGTAAAGTACCATGCAAATAAGCCAGTCTATAGTGTCAAGTAACAGACTACCTTTTTAACTATACATATAGATTAAAAGCCTGCGCAGCAACCACATTGTCCTTAAGAAACCATAGTAAAAGTCCATCACATAATAGCCATGTAGATGACTGTATTGATTAATTGCTGCCATAAAGAAGCACACACACACCTTACAGATAACAGATTAGGTAAGGTTAATAAAGAGATAAAATTAACTACTAATCATTTGGATTTCGACAAGTGAAAAGAAAACAAACTTTACTGTATTATAATCCAAGACAACATATTTTCAATTTTCAAGGTTTTTCATTGAAACTAAATCATGCTAATGAGCGGCGGCTGAGCAGCGACCTTGAGCGTACTCACTTCCTCTTGTCGAACCAGACGGCCTCGCAGCCCTTATTCTGCAGCGCCGCCATGATCACGTTGATGTCGTAGTTGCCCAGCCCCAGCATAGAGCGGTGCGGGTTGATCCACACGTTAGGTGATAGCCGGCTGCAGATTGTGTCCAAGTCCGTTTTAGTGAACGTGCCCCGCACCTAGCAACAAGTACGCGATGTTTACATACAGCGACCAAGTTTATGCTATTTACAACTAAAGAAACGTTGATCTAGTGTAGAAAGGTCAGGAAAATACATACCTGGAATAAATTATTGAGTGCGTGCAACGCACATAGCTCTTTAACTTGTTTTTCATGATAAATCGTCGGTTTTGAAGACATCTCGATTACATTAAATTTTACATAGTTTTCTAACAAAACACACACGTATAACGACTTATATCAAAATAATTTGGCATTATTCAGCAAATTTCGTTACTAATTCATTTAATCACAGTAATTATTACAATTTTTCCAAAAAAACCCGAGTATCTTGTGATGACAACATTGACAACTCCGTTTGACACTTGTACGAATGCAATAGAAACAATTTCATTAATTCAAACCAATTAAAATTACTCAATTTTCAAACGGTAGTTAAAAACAAACTTTATCACACGCAAATAGGGCTCAAAATTTAAAATGATTGTATAGCATTTAAAGTAACAAAAACGCCATTATCGTCAATGCCAACATTACGACGTTATAAATATGGCAACATTGCTACGAGCGTTTTAAAACATGCCTGGAATAAAAAGCATAGACAACAATTAAGACCATGTTTTTCCGCCTATGGTCGTTAGGAAACGGCGGGAACTTTCATCTTTATTTGACAAATGACAACCACAACCTGCAGAACCTGCTAGTGCTGTTGTGCTAATTTCGTTTCGATTCGATACTTTGTTTTGGTTTGCTTTTATTATTCCTAACATTCCTGTATTTCTACGTAAATTTCATATTAGGTCTTGCTTACCCGTGCCTACAAATGAATGAAAAAACGTACCATGGCATCGCCCCGGAAGATTCTTATGGAAACCATTTGTTTACCGTCAACAAAACATATTTACAGCAATATAAAGTGTCTTGTAAAAGGTTTGCATAATTATTTAGAAATTTGAATTTGAATTACTTAGTATTTGATAAAGTTAGTAATAAATAATGCAATGTTACATCAATATTTTTTCAGTTCATCAAATGCATCATCTAATATTCTGTTGAAAGATGTATGGAATTCCCATATAGATTTATGCAATGACAAGGCTTTAGATCAAATAACAAACACTGCTAACTCCTTGCTGCAAAATAATGACACAAGTAACACTAAAACATGGAAAAGTTCTCTTGGGTAAGGAAAGACTATACTATTTATCAAGGAGGATTAAGAGTCCGGCGTGAAACCAGATAACGGAATGCTAGAGGGGCGCCTCACCCTGCCTACCCGCATACACGTTTATTTATATATATACAAATCTATAAATCCAAGATACCATATCAAGCAAACATAAACATACATATATTATTTACATTGAAATAAAAATGAAGTATTTTACTTACAGAAAACTAATTTAGTTATTTTTTTGTTGTTTAGATCAACATGCGTACAATTTTTAACATCATGGTAAAATTGTAAACATGTAGTTTATAGATAATAAAATTATTCTTTCTCTCCTTAATCTGCTAAATTGTTCACTCATGGACTTAGTCTTTATCACTTCAGTCAGTCACTATCACAAGTTAAAGCTTACTAGACTATATTTTATGAATAAATATTTTATTTTCAATTGCAGCAAATTCACAGATCCAGAGATATTATTTATGCAGTCTATACCACCCTGTAAATCCTGCAGTACTAATTCCTCTCAAAATATGTCTTTACTGAATCTCATGAGCTCTGAATGCAAGTGCAACATTCCTGTAATTGAAACAAAAGGAAAAGAAAATGTACTTGAAAATAAAAACTCCATATTTCATAAACCTTTACATTCCAATAGTTTTGAGGCAAAATCAGGTGATGATAGATCAGTTTTCAAACCCAAATTTGGAAGGTCTAAGCCTACAGTTAAAAATCAACCAGTTTTATCTAAGTCCAACTTGTCTCAAGAAATGGAGGTAGATCTCACAAAGGAAGAAGAAGATGATAAAGCGCACAAATCAAATGTTGCCAAGATTACTTTTAAGACTGCCAAAGAGCAGTTGTTGGCTTCAAACCCTGCTGCCAAGAGGACCCTGGGCACTTCTCGGAAAGCTCAGGGCAAGTTTGTGTCGCCCATGATAGGTGCTCAGTAAGTACTTGTTTTATACGCTTGAGTGGTACAAGAAACATTCTTGGATGGATGTTCGTTCCATTGATAATACTTTTAATAATTTGGAGAATTTTAAATTCTCTGGGAATGGCACAGCTCATCACTATTCCCATAAATAATATAAAAGCGAAAGTGCGTTAACACACGGAAGGATTTGCATGAAATTTGATACAGAGATTGTTTATACCCTAACTTAATACATAAGCTACTTTTTATCCTGAAAAAAGGATGTCCCTGTTTGTATAGGATAAAGTATGTTTTTATATTAGAAAAGTTGCTGGCAAACCTAGTTGTTGTTTATATATTTCAGTTCCTTCTGTAGCATTTCGGTATTTTTCTCATACACTTTCTAAAAATCATTGAATGAATGAATGAATGAATGAATGTTTATTTGCAAGAACATAGTAGGTACATTAGATGATGTAGTAAACAGTAAGTGCTTATGTTCTACCGTAGAGGCATGCAAACATTTAATGTGTGTTGAATTTAACCCTGCTTATTGTATGGATACTAATGAATATACAGAAACATAATAATAAGATAATTGCTATTCTAGTTACTTAATAATTAATAATAATAATATAATTGATATTCTAGTTACAATATAAACTTTTTAAATATTAAATTTCATATTAATTGTTGCCAGACAAAAATTCTTTTATAGAGTAGAAACAATTAGATAGAAGCCATTTATGAAGAGCTCCTGCAAATAGTTTAGGATGACATTCTCTTATTTCCTTAGGTAATTTATTATAAATCTGTACTGACATACATGGAGCATTGTTTTTAAACATATTAAATTTAGCCCTTGGCAAGTGTATTTTGTCTCTATGTCTAGTCGATCTGGGGTACCGACTACTGTGCATTGCAACATATATTTCCTTACATAGATATCATCTAAAATTTGATCCTAGTAGCATATTTTATTCGGTTTTCGCCTATTTGGTATGTATAATTGCTATTGCTAATTGATTCGCTATACATTTAGGGATAAGCAAGAGCCCATAGAAACGGCACCATCAATAGCGGATGAAAGACTGAAGCATCTGGATCCCAAGATGATTGAGCTCATCGAGAGTGAGATCATTGACAAAGGAACACCTATTGGTAAGGTTAGCTTATTTTTTAAGGGTTGTAGGAACATTAATAATAAACTATTAGAAAATCAATTGCAAACAACAATTGCAGAGCAAGCCATTAAGATCTGCATTCATGAGGATAAATCTCTTTAGTACGGCACCTGTACTATTTAATAAGCTAACTCATTATATGAAGTCTGTTAATTAATAAATACACCAATTTAAATCTCAATTATGTAGAAGATTTTTTTTTACTCAGTAAAAGACTTTTTTAATGATAAACAATAGGCTAGTTGACCCATTTTTAGGGTTCCGTAGTCAACAAGGAACCCTTATGGTTTCGCCATGTCCGTCTGTCC
Source organism: Apotomis betuletana (assembly GCA_932273695.1). NCBI lineage: Eukaryota > Metazoa > Arthropoda > Insecta > Lepidoptera > Tortricidae > Apotomis > Apotomis betuletana. The sequence continues at coordinate 3,152,884 of OW026305.1, forward strand.
GTCCGTCCGTCCGCGGCTTAGCTCCGTGATCATTAGTACTAGAAAGCTGAAATTTGGTATGAGTATGTGTATGTATAACGCCGACAGAACGGTAAAATAAAAATAAAAAAAATTCGGGTACCTCAAGCGGGGGTGATTTTTTTTTTCTTTTCAACACTGGTGTGTGGAGTGTCGTTGAATAGGTCTTGTAAAAATAATAGGGGTCTTCTAACATTATTTTTTGATAAAGTCAGCAGTTTTGTAAATATTCGCTCCAAAAACAATAGTGTCCCCCCCCTCTAACTTTTCAACCACGGGTCAAAAAAAACCGGAAAAATTCATGTTAATGAGGCCTTATAAGTACTTTCAATGAAAACTATATTGAACAAAATCAGTCGAGCCGTTTTTGAGTTATCGCCAAATTTCATATTTTTTCTTTAAAAGGTCGTAAGTTGACTTCCAGAAGGTAATAAGTGATTACAGTTTCTAGGGAGTTTACGACCTTTTTATAGAGCTTAAAATCTTTCTTAACGTAAACCTCGGGCTTAAAACAGCAGTTTATTGTGAAGGGTGAGCAACTACGGAACCCTACACTGAGCGTGGCCCGACATGCTCTTGGCCGGTTTTTTTGAAATATATTTGAAATGATTAATAATGATCATACAAGCTCTAATTATTAACTAAAAATTAATTGAAAATTATAAATTTCATGAACAGTCAAAAACGCCGTCCACCATTTTTGCCTTTTGCTGATCTGTGGCGTGATGTAGAATACCGAGTAAATGTTCAAAATTCGACCGTCGTATAGTGCCGTCCCGCTCACTACAATATAATTTGACAGGAGATCGAGAGGGACGGCACTATTCGAAATCGTCGGAGTAGCCCTTCAGTTTTCTTTACGGGGCCGATGACGTCACTATCATAAGCGAAAATGGCAGACAGCGTTTTAACCCTTTGAACGCCAAGAGCCACTAAAGTGGTCGTGTGCTGTCGTGCCTACCACGCCAACGACCACTAAGGTGGTAATGGCGGACGCTGTCAAAGCAATTTTCCCGCTGACATAAGCTATATTTTCGCTCTTACTTTTTTCAACTATTGGCGTATATGCCACATTTTGACATGGGAGGAAAACCGTTCTAAAGGTTAAGCATTTCAAAATATAGATTGGTAACTATATTTTGAAATTATTTTTTTTCAGCCATCTTTCACTTTTATGAACTGAAAAATATATATTTAGGTTTCCTATGCTATACGAAATAAATGATATACTATACGAAATAATCATTAGATTTATACAATTTAACATAAGTCAACTAGCCTATTTATATTGTTTTCTAAAATTAAATTAAATAAATAAATATCAGACAACCTCACACAAATCAACCTAGTCCCAAATTAAGCTCAAGAAGGCTTGTGTTATGGGTACTAGGCGACGATATACATACTTATATAGATAAATAAATACTTAAATACATAGAACATCCATGACCCAGGCACAAATATTCGTGTTCATCACACAAATATTTGCCCTTGCCGGGAATCGAACCCGGGACCGTCGGCTCAGTAGGCAGTTGCTTGACTACTGCGCCAACCGCGTCGTCAAGCTTCAAAATTAAGCTATTTATCAACTGAACTAAAATTTGATAATAAGTAAGTATTTGTATGCCTATCCGGCAAAACAGAGTTCATAAGCTAAATAATTATAACACAACACGCAACACACATCACCTATGTTTGAACAAGCAAATGTTCTCTCTATCTCTCGCTTTTTCTGTCTCTCCTTTCATAGTAAGACAGAAAAACGACAAACAACAAGCTGAACGAAAATTTATTTAAATTGTATTGACCTTCAGTCAGGGACTGCAGCCAGTCCCTCTTTATCCATACTTCCATACTAATATTATAAATGCGAAAGTGTGTCTGTCTGTCTGTCTGTCTGTCTGTTACCTCTTCACGCTTAAACCGCTGAACCGACTTAGATGAAATTTGGTATGGAGATAGTTTGAGTTGAGACCCGGGAAAGGACATAGGATACTTTTCATCCCGAATAAATTTAGTGTTCCCGTGGGATGAGCGGGTAACACCGCGGGGCACAGCTAGTCAGTGATAAATTATCACCTAACATAACACTCACAGCAAAATATGGCTGAGTATTAATTGTATCTGTTTGTTGGCAAACCTTGAATATATGTATTGGTATGTATGTATATATTTAGGCTGGGACGACATAGCGGGCCTGCACTTGGTGAAGTCGGTGATCCAGGAGGCGGTGGTGTGGCCGCTGCTGCGGCCCGACATCTTCACGGGGCTGCGGCGCCCGCCCAAGGGCATCCTGCTGTTCGGCCCGCCCGGCACGGGGAAGACGCTCATTGGTAACATAACATATTATACTTACACTTTTTACTTGACACTAGGCTTGGTTTAATGGCTCGGGAAATTTCAGAATGAAGTTACTTAGCTCAACACGCCTTTTAATTCTCAATTTTTTACTAATTCCTGAATACCGGCCGTGGCCGACAGCGGAAAATTTCTCCACTGACGCCAAAGTCGGCCACAGCCGTCCAAATATTAAAAACTTTGTTATTCAAACCACTACAAGTATTCTTCAATACCTACCTTTGGAGTTGATTTTGGAGTACCTTTTATGGTGGAACAGGTGGATTGCATTGATGTATTTGGTGATTATTCGAGCGTGTTAACCGCCTCATTACCATGACTACTATATTTTGACGAATCCCGTATGATCAAAGGCGCCATTTTACAGTGTCTTGTAGAAACCGCAGATTTTTTAAATTCTTATCATAATGATGTTAATTGCTTCTATAAGTTGGCTAATATTTTGGTTACGGTATGAGGCGGTTAAAACGCTCCGAATAATCCGTTATCACCAACACTAGTGGTCAAAAAGGCAGTTAGGCTTGCTGGTGATTGGTCTTATTATTTTTAATCCGTGCTTAAAGTTTCGAGCTTGTTCATAAAGTATCGTGATGCTTAGGCAAATGCGTGGCGGCGCAGTGCCACGCGACGTTCTTCAGCATCTCGGCGTCGTCGCTCACGTCCAAGTGGATCGGCGACGGGGAGAAGATGGTGCGCGCGCTGTTCGCCGTCGCTCGAGTGCATCAACCCGCGGTGAGTGCTACTGTAATAGTATATTACTGCCGAGGCCGGGAAAAGTCAGTTCGTGGATGAGTATGATTTTGAAGGACGAGGCGTAGCCGAGTCCTTCAATAATACGAATCTGCGAACTGACATTCCCGCCGAGGCTTGTATAGTGCTTTTCTCCAAATATGCTTGGAAATAATCACCAATCTACATTTTAATTTAATGTATCAGTACCATGAAGTTCATTTGGTACTTATTTTTTTTAGGAATAGGAATAAAATTTCGGGTCCGAATCATATGTTTGATTTAAAATAAAATATATGAATAAGAATTAAATATATATGAAAACACAATAACAAAAAATATGCACATAGGTAATTATAAATTTTAGTTAAATGAACAACTTCTAAACACACTGTTTTTTTTTAGAAACCATACCATATTTATCATTCGGAGAAGATCATAAGTTCAAAATAACTTTTATATTGATTTGGACACAATCATTTCTGTTTTATTTTTTATTTGTTTACGTTTGGTACACTTATTAATTTTCAAATCACTCATTAAATATCATCATATTATTAAAATTAAAACTGTCGTGAGAAATCTCTAATAAATAACTAAGAATCATGAAAATAAATTAACCGCATATAAGATTATTATTCAAATTGTTTGTCCGTTATTCGAAATTTGTCGACATTTCAAATACATTGACAGTAGCAGAGCAAAAAAATGTTCAGTGCAAGAACTAAACGCAGAGAACAATTAAAAAGTTTATAATAGTTTTTATTTTTTAAATTTAGTGGACAATTGGCTGTATGGTGAATTATCAAAGTCTTTGAAAAAATTAAAAGTAAAAATGCAGTAACCGGCCAAATTAAGATTACCCTCATTTGTATGAGACGTTATAAACGGAAGGTGTGATTTTTACTTAATCGTCTTATTTAAATAATATTGATTTCCCGGCTAAGGCCAATAATATATATTTTTTTTTAATTTTTATTAACGCCTTCTAAATATAACGAACGATTTCGCGGTCCAGTTTTACTACATTAATGGCAACATTTCCAAGCAAGTTGGAGAAATAGTACATTACATACTTAGGGCGGAGAATTCGAGCGGCCCATAAATATGCGATCTGGAGTTTTACAATTAACCGCCCGTGATTTGTCTAAAGTTTTACGTCACCTGCCCGCAGGCCCGCTACGCGGGAAGAACACTCACTTCCTTGCCAAGGCAAGACGTAAAAGACCCGTGCGATCTGAGACGTTCACGAATTCACCGCCCTAGGTAGATAAGTCTGTCTAATTTACTTAGAACTCGGTAACTTACAAAACGGACGTCAACATTTCCTTACTCCCACTGATATTGAACTTATTTTGAACGGACTGTGCAGGTGAATTAAGTTTTCGAAATTAATTTTCAAAATATTTTGGACAAATTTGATGAAATCGGAATTTCAATAAATTGCTAGTTGAGGCATATTTTTTACTTTAACAGGTGATATTTATTGACGAGATTGACTCGCTGTTAACCCAGAGAAGCGACACTGAACACGAAGCCACTCGGAGAATCAAGACTGAATTCCTAGTCCAGTTTGATGGAGCTGCCACAGGTAAAAATCGTGCCTTTGACGCCACGTCGGCTACAGCCGTCGTATTTTTTTTATTCAATCCTATGTTTAGACTAACGCTATAACATAATTTGCTAGTGCAATACGTCTGATTTGTTGCCGTCTGAGGCATATTTTTTTGCCAGTGGGCTGGGCGTTCAAAAGGTTACAGTGGTTATGGTGATCCGCAGGTGAGGAGGAGCGGCTGCTGATAGTGGGGGCCACGAACCGGCCGCAGGAGCTGGACGAGGCGGCGCGGCGGCGGCTCGTGAAGCGCCTCTACGTGCCGCTGCCCGACGTGGACGTAAGTCGACACACATGCTGCGGCCGAGAGTGAGCGAGACACCGCGCTCGGACCTTCCGCTCTCGGCTATCAAAGATGCCACGACTTTGCGCGACAGCGGCAGCGGTGCTCGGCACGTATGTCTCGGTCATTCGTACGGTCGCCACGCTCGGATTTCTCGCTCGACCGCTCGCCACGCCGCTGGTCACGCAAAGTCGTGGCATCTCCGTGAAGTCGTTGCGGGCCATTAGATGCTCTTTCCATTTTAACATTTAATATCTAACAGTTTATCGTCCAGTAAGTTCAAACACTGTGCTGGAACGCATTTCCTAGGGGTAAACCTAGAAAACTACTCCCGCGTAACATACATATGTCTAGTTATAGATATATCTTACTATCAAAAACAAAATTCCTAGGGCCTCGAGTTAGAAATTGTACATCATTCCGCGAAAATGTGATGAAAAGATAAAAAATAATTGTAATCATACGTATACATTAATTCCCTTAAAAATGTATATCTTTTCGTACCTCGTCCTGCCCGCGATCATTTTATCTGGACCACTGGTCGACCTACCACTGAGGTTACGAGTGTTGAATATGTGCATCTCCGCCGCAGGCCCGCGAACAAATAATCAGCAACCTGCTGCAGTCGGAGAAGCACGCGCTGTCCTCTCAGGAAGTGCGCGAGGTGGCGCAGCTCACGGAGGGTCACTCGGGCGCCGACATGAAGTCGCTGTGCTCCGAGGCGGCCATGGGGCCCGTGCGCGCCGTGCCGCTGTCACAGATCTGCACCATACACCGCGATAAGGTATTATATCATTATCAGCTTTGTTTATTACCTTCAGGCTCCATTTGACACCGACATCATCAGCCAGCGATATAGTATGCGCCCTATTACTTGGTGCAGCTTCAGCCTGTTTTCCAAATCACGAAATGATAATTTATCGCTCTAACTACACATCGCCCGCTGCCTTGAAGAAATCTATCGGGCCCCCAGTCTCACAAGGGCTCCCAGTCTCACAAGGGCTCCCAACCTCACAAGGCCCCCAATCTCACAAGGGCCCCCAATCACACAAGGGCTCCCAATCACACAAGGGCTCCCAATCACACAAGGGCTCCCAATCACACAAGGGCTCCCAATCACACAAGGGCTCCCAATCACACAAGGGCTCTCAATCACACAAGGGCTCCCAATCACACAAGGGCTCTCAAACACACAAGGGCCCCAATCACACAAGGGCTCCCAATCACACAAGGGCTCCCAATCACACAAGGGCTCCCAATCACACAAGGGCTCCCAATCACACAAGGGCTCTCAATCACACAAGGGCTCCCAATCACACAAGGGCTCTCAAACACACAAGGGCCCCAATCACACAAGGGCTCCCAATCACACAAGGGCTCCCAATCACACAAGGGCTCCCAATCACACAAGGGCTCCCAATCACACAAGGGCTCCCAATCACACAAGGGCTCTCAATCACACAAGGGCTCCCAATCACACAAGGGCTCTCCCAATCACACAAGGGCTCCCAATCACACAAGGGCTCCCAATCTCACTACTTTGTACTAATGTATAATTATTTTAATTATACAGGTGCGACCCGTGAACGTACAAGACTTCAAGAACGCCCTGCAGCGCGTGCGGCCCAGCGTGTCGCAGGACGACCTGGGCCAGTACGTCAACTGGAACAACACTTACGGACAAGGATTCTAAATTATTTGATACATTGTTCTGTTTCTTTAATTACGCAAATGTTTCATTTCTTCACCTATTCCCAAGGCTGCATATTTAAGTTAAGGATGCTTACTCACCGCGAGCATATGCATGTAATGTAACGAAGAAAATATTTTTGTTACATTACACGTGAATGGTCGCGGTGAGAAGTACCCTAGTATGTAACAGATACAACATGTACCTACACTATACGTAGTATGTCTAGTAGTTTGTGCCTACACTACATATAGATAGAGGTGCGAAGAGACCATCAATACAGGTTAGTAGAAAAACATCATCATCGTATCTCACACCTTAAATTAAAATTAAAACTCTTGCATTAGATTTAGAACTATAGTTATTAGTGAAAGCTTAGTTCGGATTTAGACATTCGATGAATGAATTTGGAAACAAAACGTTGGCCACCTGACAGTGACAGCTGAATTTTGACATATGTTATGTTATTTTATTATGTATGTATTGGCCAAAGAGAATATAATCACTACGTTTTAGTATTGGCGCGCTCCTATGGAAATGGAAAACAGTATTTAATTTACAATATTACCAATATTTTACTTACTAAATATAACATACTTGTCGTTATATCTGATATATAATTTGAATGTGAACAAAAAATATATACGAAAATGGAGCAGGAGAATCGTGTTGTGGTGTTGATTGATATGGATTGTTTTTATTGTCAAGTTGAGGAGAAATTGAACCCTGAGCTAAAGGGACAACCCATTGCTGTAGTACAGTACAACCCTTGGAAGGGTGGCGGGTAAGCTACAATCAGAAAACTTAGTTATAAATATCATTGATTTGTACATTCAGTAATAGACTTATTTCTAAGGAATTTCATGAATGGTGCAATAATTTGCTAGGTAAGGTCATATGAGCCAATTGAGACTATGATATCATAAAAGTGCAACATTTTAAGTACTCCCAGGCCCTTACTACCTATATTTGGGCACTTTAAATATAAATAAAGAGAGGTAAAAGGCCAAAAGACGCAATTGTCTCTAAAGCGCAATTCACTTTATATGATTATTTTTCTTTTACAGTATCATTGCTGTGAACTATGTGGCTAGAGCCCGTGGTGTCACCCGGCACATGAGAGGCGATGAGGCAAAGGAGAAGTGTCCAGAAATACAACTGCCAATGGTACCTTGCAATAGAGGGAAGGCTAATATTTCTAAGTAAGGCCACTTATCATAATATTACCTATCTTCTATGAACTAGCAATTCAAATAAGTACTCAATAAAAACTTAACATAGGCCGTCCACTTGCCCCAACCTTAATAATGAAAATTAAATTCTCAGAGACTTAATTGGTTAAAGGGGTAAATTGTGTAATTGTAAAATGTAATAATTCACCTTTATTTTTTATACGGCAGGTACAGAGATGCTGGTATAGAGGTGGCGAAGGTGCTTCAAACATTCACACCTTTGCTGGAGAGGGCCTCCATCGATGAAGCCTACTTAGATATTACTGGACCTGTAAGCTTACGTTTGTTTCTTACAATTGATTAGTTTATTAATTATTTATTTCTTAAGGGTGACTTCTTTCTTCCCACACTAGTATTTATTTATATGTGTATATATTATATGAATATATGTATTTATCTAAATATTTATTTATTGAAACTGGTTAAAGTTATTTCCACTGCCCACAATTTATCTGCTTTGCCCAAAGGTTAAGGCTGATTTAGACGAAGACAATTTTGAGACGCCTAAATTACGGCGCTTCGAAAAGGCACCGTATAAACACTTTCCGCGCCATTTTTTCGCGGCATGCCAGCGCTGGCGCGGAATAGAACACGAGCCTATTTTTTGGCGCCAGTGACCCCCCCTCCGCGTCTCTCGCTGCCACTAATGACTGGTACTGAAAAAAAGCACTGTGTAAACACGACTGGCGGCGAGATTTAGGCGGCTGAACATAGTCATTGTCTAAACGGTCGGAGGTGTGCTGTGCGGTAATCACTGGCGCCGTCATTTAGGCGTCTCAAAATTGTCTTCGTCTAAATCAGCCTTTAGAAAATGCCTTATGGCATTAAGTCCGCCTTTTGTATGATAAGTTTTCTTTTGTGCAATAGAGATTAAATAAATAAATACTTGAGGATTACTTAGCACATCCATTGACTGACTAATTGTTATTTCTTTGCTAATTTTGATTATTACTTTCACGACCAACAACCCATCGTGGCCATCGTAACTTCTACTCAGCTGCCGTGGATTGAACTATATAATTGCCCCCCTGGCGAGGTCTGTCGTAACTGGGGTGGGATTGCGCCCACAGAGCAGCATTTAGCTGGCTCTATAGTCCATAGCAGGCTTTATTGGATTCTGGGGTAGTTTCTTTTTTTTATCAGGTTGTAAATGTGTTGCCTTCCCAGTTGAATTAGGTGTCAACCAAATTATTTATTTATTAGATTATAGTGGAATAAAACTCATAAGTACTGTTTTATTGCTTTCAGGTAAAAGAAAGGTTAAAAACTTTAAATGTTAACACAGTGACATCAGACATGATGCCCAACACATTTGCCCTGGGCTACGACAGCATCGAGCAGCTCATTAGTGATGTATTGGACTATGGCAGTGACTCCATCGACTTTGACTACGATCATGCCAAGCAGCTGCTGGTTGGAGCGGTCATTGTCAGTGAGATTAGAGCAGCTGTCTTCCAAGAAACTGGTAATTACATTTAGTTATAGATTTAATTTGCAAAGCAGGCTATTTTTCATTATATCTAGACACACTTAACCAGATCTCATTGAGAATAAGTTATGGCGCAGTCTACATAGAAAATCTCCTACATTAAATCATTACTTAAACAATATCAGTTCAGATGATTTTTACACACATTAGCTTAGCTTTCAATGAGCTTGCTTAATTAAGCTCAAGTACACTTGAATCATAGATTCTAGATGACCAAGTAACATTAACATTGTGATGAACAAAAGATAACTTGTTTCTATTATGTTTAAAACTTGTATTTGTTTAGGTTACACCTGCTCAGCTGGTATAGCACACAACAAGATCCTGGCCAAGCTGGTCTGTGGCATGAACAAGCCTAACAAGCAGTCAGTGCTGCCGAAACACACTGTCAACATACTTTACAAGTGAGTATCTAAAACATTCATATGTTACAACTTACTGTTGGAAACATAAACATCGAAAAACATGTGTCGAGTGGTGCGCTACACAACGCCATATGAAGGGATGAACCAGTGTGGCAGTATTTTACATTAATTATGAAACTAAAATAATGGCTTGAATAAATAAAAAAACCCCAGATGTGTTGTTCCAGGACATTGCCAGTGAAAAAGGTGAAGCACTTGGGTGGGAAATTTGGGCTATCCGTCTGCGGAGCTCTCAAAATAAACAATATGTTCGAGCTGCAAAAGTTTTCCGAAAAGGAGCTACAGGCTAAGTTTGACGAAAAAAATGGGTAAGTGTACCAAAATGAATATGACAAGTTTATAGTACAAGAGCATCTTTGATCCGACCCTCTTACTAGATGTGTCTTCTTTCATTTACTGTCCACTATACCCACCACCAGTTTGATGTAATATCACAGGCTTTGATACCTACATGGTATTGTGAATGTTTCAGGACGTGGTTGTACAACATCGCGCGCGGTATCGACTTAGAGCCTGTTCAGGCCAAATTCAATCCAAAGAGCATCGGTTGCTGCAAAAATTTCAAGGGCAAATCTGCTATTGTCGACTTGGAGAGTTTGCAGAAATGGCTCAAAGACCTCGGCGACGAGATCGACGATCGCCTGGAGAAGGTGAGTGAATACAACTGCAAAATGTTCAAAATGCGCTTGCCAGGGTTATTTTTCTACATATTTTACTGCATCGTGTAAATTTTATTGAATTACTCTGCTGACGCCAGCGGCCCTAACAAAGTGGGTCTGGACTTTGAGCCTGCTGGCTGTCACCTACCGCTAACAGTCACAGACTTGGAGCTTGCATCGGTCATTCCAGCGATGTGTGGGTCACCTTGAAACTCCAACATCCAAATTTTTGACATGACTCCATTTTCTGGTCATCCTTCCGAATAATTGATTATTTGTATGGAAGGACGCCGTGGACAACAACCGCGCGCCGAAGCAGATAGTGGCCAGCTTCTCGACGCTGCTGGCGGACGGGCGCGGCACCAGCAGCTCGCGGTCGTACAACTTCCTCAGCGAGGACGAGTTGTGCGCGGACTTCTTCTCCAGCAAGGCTTTGGAGCTGATCATGGACAGTATTGAAGGTGTGAAGGTCAAAGGTGAGTTCTCAACCTTCTTCAGTATCACGTCTGACACGTAATTGATCACTTAAAACAATATTGAGATTTTGACCAATCACGTATTTATCTAAAATATTGTATTTCACACAGTCTATCTTTCTCCAAGTTTTCTCTTCTTCCAGTGATACCTTTATACCTGTGAAAGCTAATTCGTATCGTATATTTTTTTCAGAAGGTGAAGCGAATAGAAAGCTTAAAGCGGCCGTTACGTTCTTAGGAATCAGTGTGTGCAAGTTTGAGGATCATTCAGAGAAGAAAAACAAGAAAATTATGGACTTCTTTACTGCCGGCTCCTCTAAAGATGTTTCTACTGTGAACAAAACCAAGGAACCTGGACAACCTGATGAAACAAAATCACATAAGGATAAAAGAAAACATGATAAGGAAACCATGATGCAGAAGTTCTTTAAGATTAATGATAAAGAAGCAAAACCTAAAATTAAACTTGAGGTAAATGATGACAAGAAACTTGCTACCGAAGACGACGAAACTCGTGCCTCTTTATCGTGCAAAGACAAACACGTTACAAAATCAGAGGACACAGTGGTATTACCTAAAGATAGATGCAAAAATGACAAAGAGAACATAATGAGAAAGTTTTTCAAGACAAATGATAATAGTGAAAATAAATCCGAATCAAAAGCTGAAGTAACAAATGACATAACTGTTGGTGCGAAAGGTGACAACTCCGTAATAGACAGTAACAAAGATGTTACGAAATCAGACAAACCAAATCAGTTACCTGAAAATAAACTAAAGAGTGATAAGGAATTCATAATGCGTAAATTCTTCAATGACAAAGTCGAATCTGGCACAATAATAGACAATAAACAAGCAGATCTACAACAAAAGAATAGACCAGCAAAACCAAACGCAGAAGTACCGGATTCAGGACTAGAGTCAACGTTAGACAAACAAGAATCGTTCTTTGCCAAGTATTTGCTGAAATCAGAACCGCCTCGGCCGACGACTCCTCTCTGCACCGTCGTACCATGCGGCGAGGACAGCAACGACACGGAATGTTCCGGGTCCACTATAGAGCTGGAGATTAACAAAAGCATCGCATTGTTTGACGACGACCCGGAGATAGCAACTCGCGTGAGCAGCATGCGCGAGCTGCTCAACACCACTGTCATAGCTCCTGAAACAGAAGATGAGCCTGAAGATACAGAATTAGTACATCCAGAGCCTATAAACCCTTCAACAGACGTGAATAATCCATCCCCAAATGAAATAGAGGTCTTCGAATGCCCAGAATGCAAGAAACAAGTACCCATGGACATGTTTGATACACATGCGGATTACCATCTCGCTCTAAAGCTACGAGATGAAGAGAGACAGCAAGTGCGAAAAGAAATCAAACAAAAAACCAGTCAAAAGCCTCTGAATATAGACAGTTCCGCGAAAAAGAAAGCTATTGTGGAGAGTAAGAATGAATCATCAATAGCTAGTTTTTTCGTCAAGGTTGATAATAGTGTTCCGACAGAAAAATGTGGTGAATGTGGAAAGAGGGTAGCTGTTGAAAAGTTAACAGAGCATTTAGATTTTCACGAAGCCCAGAGGCTGAGCAGACAGCTGAACAGGAGGGCCGCTCCCGCAGCGCCGAGCGGCGTCAAGCGGAAAAGGTCCGCGTCGCCGGTTAAGAAATCGAAGCTACCCTCCAAGTCTATTCAGTCATTCTTTGGCTCGAACAGGTGATATTTATACGGAGCGGGCTCCCTGTAAAAAAAAAAGTATATTGGTTGCAAGTTTGGTTGGTTGGTCTTGCATTACGCTCTTGTTTTGATATCTTTCTTCAATGTCCACCAAATGTCCACGATTAGTTCAAAAATGTAAATTGGTCCAGGAGGCTGCCGCTTAGTGCAGTCAGTTTGACATTTTAGCTTCATTTATAAACTAGCAAGGCTGTCTTACTATTTTTATTTATATTGTTGGAATGTTGGATTTCATGCATGTTAATTTTAATCAGTAAAATTAGTTAGTTGTTGCATGTTAGCAAGCAAGCTTGCAATCAAATTTGTATGCCTCAACCCAAGGCACCACATAGTGATACAAACGAAAATGTAACATCGTGTAATTTACATACCTATGTTGGACAAATAAATATTTGAATTTGAATTTACTATAAGAGGGAAACAGAGAACGAGAAATGAATTTGGGTTCAATTCGTAATTCCGAGTGAGCTCGGTCGAAAATACCTATACTTATAAGGGCAGGGATTTTTGCTACGGTGTTTTATTTCAGTCATAAGTTGTAAAGATGTAAATAAAATATCAGTTTACATAATGGCAATAAAAAATGATATTATATTTTGAGTGTTTAGTTTTCTTGACACGCCTAAATTCTAACGAACAAACCTATGACACAATTCTTATCGGCCGTATAGACTACTCGTCCATATTTGTCTAAAATGAAGATTGTATTTGACCATACTTTTATTCCAAGAATAACGCTTACTTTCGGATAGAGATGTCACTCAGACTTAAATGGGGTTTTGACTACTATCCGAGAGAACGCGTTATTTTTCGAATAAATGGTTGATTAAATCCAGCCATCGTAAGTTACAACATTCTAACCTCAAAGTACAGCGTTTTTCTCTAAACCTGATATCATCTCATAATTGAAATCACGTTACAAATTTATAAACAACATTCACCGTTTTTATGTAATAAATATACACTTTGAGGGTAGAAGACAAGTAAGGACGAGTGCAGCAGCGGCTTGAGGCGCTTGAGGCACCTAAATGACCAAAGCTGATTCTGGTCGAATAACCTATTAGATGAATATCTTAAGCCGAGATCACACGCCTGCCAAGCCTCGGCAAGTCTGCAGGACGCAGTTATATGTAAGAGTGAGCACGATGTAGTTCCGTCTCACTAACATATAACTGCGTCCTGCACGCTTGCCACGGCTTGGCAAGCGTGTGGCCCCGGCATTACAGGTCTCTGTTTAAGTCAAGTATCATAGTTTCGTTTAGTAATAAATATTAACAACCAATAATCCACGAAGCCATCTAGCGACCAATAAGTGAATCATTATAGTTATGCTATTTACTACTAGATGTCACTACGAACGAATGTTAACGGGTTCTACCAACTGAAAAATAATGATTTAATTGGATTTAATCAATTATTTAACAACACAGATGTGCGTTTTATCACAGATGAATTCATTAATTAATTTTATTAATATTTAATACTTGCATCGTGGATAAATGAATAACTGTAGTTATACTTTTCACCCCTAAATACGAATAACTTGTTATTACTGACGCCATCTAACGGCTGCTAAGTAAATTATTGTAATTATTCTATTACCCACTAGATGTCTTCTTCCTTCCATCTTTTTCAGTGACAATGCAATGTTTTGTTAAATGATCTGGTAAAAACTAGTAGCTAACCGACCGATAATGATTCGTTTTAGTGACCTCTAGTAATGAAAAAATAAATATTTACTCATGGGCAATTACATGGCGTTAGTATCGTTTAGCAGTGACATCTAGCTGTAAAAGTACAACTATATAAAGTTAAGCCATAGCTGTTGATCGTTAGTTGGCATTAATATCAGTGTACACTCCGGATTTTAATTAGGCGAACTAACTTGACAGTTCATTGCACACGAATGTTGCCACAGTTTCGCTAGTGTTGTTAATATCGATAATTAAAAAACCCAGTTCCTATAAAAAGGTTGTTGGTTATAGGTTGATTCACTAAAGCTGGCACGAATGGAATGAATGAGAGAATGATAATATTTATGTGTGCGTCACAAAATGATTACATACAGGTTGATACAAATCGAACCAAATTAAATTCAAAATGACGAATGGCTTTTTTTTCCAAGATTTCAAATTGGTGCTAGGAAGCTGGAACTCGGTATCGGGGGGCATTTGGGGCTCACAAATATGAATCTGAAATCGGTGTCCGAAAATTCGGTCAAAGTCGGAAAATATCGAAAAAAAACAAGATTTGTATGGAGATTTTTTTTTAAAAGTCCCGTATCTCGTAAACGGCTAGAGATGGGTAGGGGGATGCTCAAACAAATATCATAGGGGACCCCCACCCGAGTACAGTCGTGGAAAAAAAATCAAAATGGCGACTTTTTTTTTTTTCGAAAATTTCAAATTGGTCCGAGGGGGCTGAAACTCGGTATTGGGGGGCTTTTGGGTCTTCCGACTAAGAATATGAAATCGGATTTTGAATATTCGGTCAACTTCGGATAATATCGGACAAACAAAATTTAGTAATCTTAGCTCGACGGAGGGCCGAGCCATTTCTGAGCATAACTAATTGAATCGAATGGGTCTTAGCCTCGGATACTAGTACTTTCAATGAAAACTATATTGAATAAAATCGGTCGAGCCGTTTTTGAGTTATTGCAAAATTTCATAATTTTCTTTAATGACGTAAGTGCCGCGCGGTGTCCCTACACTTCGAACGGTTACCCAATTGGTTAAGTGCCAAACTATATTAAAACATTTCGCTCAATCTGTCGCGTATAATAGATAACTTCCAAAAGATAATAAGTAATTACTGTTTCTTGGCGTGTACGACCTTTTTATAGGGCTTGAAATCTTTCTCGTAATTTTGGTCTATTGTGAAGGACGGGCAACTACGGGACCCTACACTGAGCGTGGCCCGACATGCTCTTGGCCGGTTTTTTATAATTCGAACTAGTCGTCCGTCACCTATTAATTCTTGACATTAACCCTTTACCAGGCCGCGAAGACAAGAAGAAAATGTGGGTTACGTTAATACCATTGCATAGTCCCACATGGTCAAACTCATACGAGACAATGGAATAGTATTACTTGTTTAGTCTAAATATTGTGCAGATTATGCTTATATTATACTTACCTAATAATTTTTATTTTTCTTGAATAACAAAAACCCATTTTGTTGTTGGTTACAAAATATTAGGAGGCCCCTGTATAAGAACGGCACTCACACTAACACTCGAAGTGACAAGTGACATAACTTTCATTCAATCCATTCGCGCCAGCTTTAGTGAATTGACCTTACCATACCAGAGGTTTAGTTAAACAGCATTAAAAAAAAGTAGACATTACGTATTTCATAAATTTTGAATTATTGTGTTTGAAATCTAACTAATAATTTTATTACACGAATCAATAATAAAAAAAAAACGGTTGCTATTAAAATACTTACATCGAACGAACTTTATTTTAGGACATCGCTAAGAACGCTGTCCGCCTCTTTGTTTTCTTGACAGTTCCAGAGTAGGTAGGTACTATCGAATACACAGATAACTGTAATTTTTTAAATGAATATAAACCTTATTACAACATAATTAAGTGTCTATGGGTGTATTGTTAAGGTTATATCGACATATTTGTATCGACATAAACCAATCACTATTTTTTTTTTCTATTCCTGACAACACTTTGAGCTGTCAAGTTAGTTCGCCTAATTAAAATCCGGAGATTAGATATACTAATATTTTCAAAATTAATAACTTTAATCTGTTTGAAAATTTATTTATACCGTATTTCTTAGTCAAGTAATAATTTACATAATAATACTAATCATTGTTCTTTTAATAACGTTTCTATAGTATTTAATGTCTATTTAAAATCTTTTCTCATATTCAACTCATATTCGATGATTAAATAAATATTCCCATGCCAGCATGCACTTTACTGAGTACATACGAAATCATTTATAATATTATTCTAGATTTATTTTATTTTTTGAACTGAATTTGAAAACGTGTTTAGTGGCATCTAGTGGTGAAAAGAACAACCACAATAATTTATCTACGGGTCGCTAGAGGGCGTTAATATCAATAAGTTTGCTACTACATCTAGTGGGGAATAGAGTAGTTATAGTAGTTTACTCGTCGGCCGATAGATGGCTTCGATATCATAACATCAAAGCAGAGCGGAGCAGAGGCACGTGGAATCGACCAAAACTCACAAAAGTGAAGCGCAGCCGAGGTATAAATTTCAACTTAGGCGATTCCGCTCCACTTTGGTGAAGTCCCCACTCACTTGCTACGATTATTGTGAGTTGAATTTATTTAATAAAATATGATCGTTGACAAGTAAGCAATTGAGTGTTTAGCAAATTCCTTTATGAATAAAGACAGCTTAGACACGTCGCTAAGGTCAAAGTCGTGGGCGGGTCGTAAGAGGCATACCGTGCCTTATACATATATGAATATGGTCACAAGGAACGTGCATCTAAATATTTAGCAAACACATAAATGCGCTCAATCTTTCAGATGCTTAGAATTATCGACCAATGAAACTGCCATAACAGGTGACCCGTAGCAAGCCCGTAGACAGAGTAAAGTCACCATCGTGATTTAGGTTTTTTTTTGTCGTCAGCGATATCTCGCCCTCACCATCTCCAGCGAGGCTAGCAGATCCTGCAGACTTCACTCTTCTATATTTTATCTTCTCGCGTGACTCGCACGGCAAAGAACTGGCTGGTAGTATTTATCAATGTGTCAAAGTTATGCTAGACGTCCAGTTTGATACCAGGAGATTGCATGACATTGCGAGCCCACGTTTGTAGAAACGCTCTCATAATAATTGCGCATACTTCATTTAAAATAGATATAGTTCATCGCGGGCTGGTTTTCCGCAACACGACGTCTTAAAATGCGCCTATTTTGCGTGAAGGGTTGCTGGCACTACTCTTGCCAACCCAACTTCCAGAAAGCCTAGCAGTCCCCTGATTTCGCCGACCGCTTCTGGGAGTGACCTCGGAGCCCCGAGGTGTTTAAAATGGATAAATAAAAGCCAGTGCTAGTGTTTAGAGTATATTAGTGTGCTCAGACGGCGTGGAGCTCCTGCTGCACCTTGCGCCAGGCGTCGAGCGGGCCGTGCTCGGGGCGGTACTTGACGTTGCAGCCGTCGTTGGCGAGGCGGTCGTCGTCGCGCAGCTTCTCGAACTCCTCGCGGTCGTACTTGGTGAAGCCCCACCTCTTTGACACATAGATCTGGAAATAGGAATAAGTTATCATTAAATCTGAAGTATTTGATAGTTTGTCTATTTCTGGCAAATCTGTCTGTAGTGCCATCTGAGATTAAAAACATCAATAGCAATATGGTCGCCTTTCGTAGCTGTTTATTATCTTAAATTTTTTGTACAAAAGTTGAATTTGCCTAAGTCAAGGGAGCCTATATATATCTACTATGTAATTTGTGTGGTTATTGAAGATAGTTGTGCCTAACAGCAACCAGATGCCTGAAGAGCCCCTCTAGCTCAAGTTAGGTTCGCGATTCTTGTCACCTGTCACTCTCTTACAGTATTGCACAGAAAGAGTTGTGCTAGAGGTGCAGTAGGTCACATAAGGCTAGATACTTAATCACCACCAAGTCTCAACTCTCACATTAAATTTAGGGACTGAGAATTGAGGTCTATTTTTGCACCAATACCCTTCACTATTCATAATTTCCATTGATTTTCAAGTATACAAACAGTTTTCACCACAGAAAAACGATACTAGTATGAATATAACATATTTACAGAGACAATTTAAAAAAGTATTATCTAAAAGTAAGCCAGGAATAACTACAGTATCAATGAACATACCTTCTGGCGACCAGGGAACTTGAACTTGGCACGCCTGAGAGCCTCGATGACCTGCGCCTTCCAGCGGTCGCTGGAGCGCACGGACACGATGGGCTGTCCGATGCGCACGCGCGCTACGGTGCCCTGCGGCTTGCCGAACGCACCACGCATCCCGGTCTGGAGCCTGGAATTCAAATGTTTCATATATTATTCACTGAATTATTAAACTTTTTGACTACATATAAAGTAATTATTTGAAAATGATAGCCTGCAGCAATATAAACGAGGCTGATTTAGACGATGCCAATTTTAAGACGCCTAAATTACGGCGCCAGTGATTACCGCACAGCACACCTCCGACCGTTTAGACGATGACTATGTTCAGCCGCCTAAATCTCGCCGCCAGTCGTGTTTACACGGTGCTTTTTTTCAGTACCAGTCATTAGTGGCAGCGAGAGACGCGGAGGGGGGGTCACTGGCGCCAAAAAATAGGCTCGTGTTCTATTCCGCGCCAGCGCTGGCATGCGGCGAAAAAATGGCGCGGAAAGTGTTTACACGGTGCTTTTTCGAGGCGCCGTAATTTAGGCGTCTCAAAATTGGCATCGTCTAAATCAGCCTTAAGGCTGATTTAGACGATGCCAATTTTGAGACGCCTAAATTACGGCGCCAGTGATTACCGCACAGCACACCTCCGACCGTTTAGACAATGACTATGTTCAGCCGCCTAAATCTCGCCGCCAGTCGTGTTTACACAGTGCTTTTTTTCAGTACAGGCTGATTTAGACGATGCCAATTTTGAGACGCCTCGAAAAGGCACCGTATAAACACTTTCCGCGCCATTTTTTCGCCGCATGCCAGCGCTGGCGCGGAATAGAACACGAGCCTATTTTTTGGCGCCAGTGACCCCCCCTCCGCGTCTCTCGCTGCCACTAATGACTGGTACTGAAAAAAAGCACTGTGTAAACACGACTGGCGGCGAGATTTAGGCGGCTGAACATAGTCATTGTCTAAACGGTCGGAGGTGTGCTGTGCGGTAATCACTGGCGCCGTAATTTAGGCGTCTCAAAATTGGCATCGTCTAAATCAGCCTTACCAGTCATTAGTGGCAGCGAGAGACGCGAAGGGGGGGTCACTGGCGCCAAAAAATAGGCTCGTGTTCTATTCCGCGCCAGCGCTGGCATGCGGCGAAAAAATGGCGCGGAAAGTGTTTATACTAAGTCCTGAAAAACCACTTCAAGGTGACATTTTGATAACTAACATAATAATATATTGCACAATAATATTAAATATCAAATTAAAAAGTGCCATGTCATGGTTGTTCCAGTAATAGGGAGTCATAGGTTTGTCACTTACTGGTAAACATTCACAACTATTTCACAGTAATATTATTTCCTTATTAATAAATCTTTTTAGTATTCTTTTGCTGTAAAGAATGCAATCACCAGCAGGCTCAAAACAGTATTCGGATTCATCAACCTGAATGAAATGAAATTTAGTCTGAATATAACAAACAAAATTTCACCTGTCAGGCAAATAAAACAGCAAGTTTTAGTTGCAGAGGTTTTACAAATACTATACAGAATGAATTCACCTGCTCTTGGCACAAATTATAATCCATAAATAATGTTTTTATATTTTTTATATGAATGTTCACTATATGGTTAGCTTGTTTGATGAAGTTAAGGAATCAATTAGAATGGATGAAGTCTACTAAAATAATAAAGAGATCAATTGATTTGTGGTTATGCTCACATGTTTAATCCACCTAATTAAAAATATAAATGGGTACCACTCAACAAGTATCTGATAGCATATAATTCTCGTAGTAGTAAAAGGTTGTAAATCCTTTATTCAGTTGACAATATTGGATTAAAATCGAAGTTAACTGTCTTACCATATCCAGTTGGAATCAAAACCAAATAACCTGACATGTTTCTTAGTGACATAAACACTTTTAACGAAATAACTTAGAAATAAGTAAATGTGTGACATACCTATCAGCTCCAGCGCACGATAACATTTTGTTGATGCGGATGACATGGAAGGGATGCAGACGAATGCGGATGTGGAACTGATCCTTGCCGCAGTTCTTGACGAGGTACTTGTTGCAGCAAATGCGGCCTGCTTCCAGAGCCTCCGAACTCAGCTGCTCGTACTCGTCAGACACCAAGTGCACGCATAGCGGGAAGTCGTCCACCGGCGCCTTCTTCTTGCCCAAGT
Organism: Apotomis betuletana; assembly: GCA_932273695.1. NCBI lineage: Eukaryota > Metazoa > Arthropoda > Insecta > Lepidoptera > Tortricidae > Apotomis > Apotomis betuletana. The sequence continues at coordinate 3,173,634 of OW026305.1, forward strand.
CGAAAATACGGATCTTAGGGTCAGGCACACCACGGCAAAACCGCGACTTCGGGTACGGTTTGTTTTTACAGTAACGATAGCTGAAAATAAAGTTATAGTATTATTAATTATATTATGGTCTTGAACAAGGAGGAAAAAGCACGAACTCGTAAACGTAAACTATTTACCATCTCGCGGGACGGCGCCCCATTGTGATCTGAAATAAAACAAAAATCGAACTTAGTAATAATCACAGACGACCACTGCTTAACTATTCACAAAATAATGAAGCACTTGATGAGATTATCAGCGATTTTTATAACAAGACAAAATATGCACCTTCACAAAGTGACACCTTAACCTCGAAAGACAGAAGAAAAGGCCGAGATGACGTTTGAGTTAAAATGTTGCCATGAGAAAGAAAATGTTCATTAAATTTTCAGTGGTTTTTGAATGAGCTCAAATAATTTCAATAATAAATAAATATCGGACAACCTCACACATATCGATCTAGTCCCAAATAAAGCTCAAGAAGGCTTGTGTTGTCGGTACTAGACGGCGATATACAATATACATATATAGATAAATATATACTTAAATACATAGAACAACCACAAATATTCGAGTTCATCACACAAATATTTGCCCTGGCCGGGATTCGAACCCGGGACCGCCGGCTCAGTAGGCAGGTGTCTACAAACCGAGCCAAACGCGTCGTCAAAATAGCGGTACCTGTACCAATTTTGAAAACTACACGAATTATTTACCCTGCCGACGATTTTGGAGGTAATTTTCTTAGGGTATTCGACGCAGTGTTTTTTGATGAACTTGTATGTCGTACGTCGCACCTAGCGTAGTGCGTTATATATCTTGCAAAGAATATTGGGCCACACCGTCGTTTCGCTGCAGCGGCAGATGAGCGTCAGTGCAGTGCGCGCTTATGCTTACCGTCAGTGACGCCGTTAAATGCAAGCTTACCGAAAATAAAATATGCCTCTTGTATGTCAATGTCAACTAAACTGTGACGTCTGTCAGCTTATTGGTCATTTAATTTTCATTCATTCAGACGCTGTGATCTGTAATTTGCAAGTAAAATAATCACCACGTACCAAGTCAACAAGTATTTGGTATTGCAATAAAGTGATAATCGTTAAAAATGGGTGCCCTGGCCAGCAGGCAAAACGCTGGCGTGGAAGAAGCTGATGTGGTGTCTAATCACGCATACAAATATCCACCTCGATCAGGTAAACTTGATGACCTTATACTTTTGTTGATTTTATCCTGTTGGATTGTTCACTTAACGACGTTTAAATTGGCTACTATTGTGCATGAATTGAAATATAACGCAAGGCAGAAAGGGCTTATTGTTTGATGAATACCCTGGTCAATTATTAATGATAGACATTTTTTTGTAGTGCATTGAAAAAAAAAATACCATACCATTGTTTATTATATACGTTTTGCGTAGTACGTAGTACCAGTACCTGTGGATGCCAAGTACAAATTCCTGAATACTGGTTAAGAATTACACAATTAGATTAGTTTTCAACTATTGTTAGGCCTGAATGAAAACCACACATTATTATGTTTGAATTTAAAATAACACCACATGTTCAAAAGCATTTACCAAAGTAGAGTACCAGCCCACATGTTGATTAGCTGTTTATGCCTAGACCTATGTAGATAGCAAGTGTAACAAAGTAGATGACAAAGCTATTGTCTCATTTAAATCTAAGAACTTTGGTTTAGGAAACATACTTTAATATGGTTAACACTTTCGGGCCAACACACTGACAGCATGTGTCATAGGCCTAGATAAACAAATAACTACGCTACGTTTATAGACGTTGCTCACCCGAAAGTGTTAATAATTATAAAAACAGTTCTCTAAACTCACGTAAAAAAAATCAGAAATGGCCCGACATGTTTCAAACTCATGTGGAGCTCTCCATCAGGGGCAACTATCGGTGCTGCTATGTAAGTGGGCCACGAGTTGCATAGCAGTTGCCCCAGAAACCGTTTTTATAATTATTAACCACATTAGACAATGTCTCCTTGCAGTGAGTAATAATGTTGTTAATTAATAATGTTCACTCCTGTCTCTAGGCAACTACTTTGGTAGTCATTTCATCATGGGAGGAGAGAGGTTTGACACGCCACAGCCTGAAGCATATTTGTTTGGAGAGAATGCAGACCTGAACTTCCTTGGAAGCCGTCCTACTCCTGTGAGTCACCACTTCTCTTTCAAACTGCATAAATAAAAGAAACAAGATAATGGTAGATAATGTCAATCAATAGATAAAGCTATTACAGAACAGCAGAATATTGATGTTTGTTTCAAAGTTCTAGTTTAAGCATAAGTTTTCTTGATTGCAAGGAAACTTTGCAGATTATAATTTTTTGTACAATTGCTTGCAATGACAGTTACGGCATATTCATGAATAAAGGAATTCTATATTGATAACTATTACAATATGCCCGTGTCCCAGATGCCACAACATCATTTGTCAAAAATATCAATTATGCTAATCTATAAATACTCTCCCCAGTTTCCATATCCGCCGCCACAATCAAATGAACCAACAAAAACACTAAAGAGCCTTGTGAACATCCGCAAAGAGTCCCTAAGGTTTGTGCGGTGCCCCGAGCCGATGGGCAAGCTGGTGGAGAACAACAAGATCGGAGACATCAAGCCGGTAGACAATGGAAAGGGGACATATTATAATATTGAGTTCACTTTTGACTGTGATGCCAGAATTGCCATCACTATATTTTATTTCTGCACTGAAGAAGTCACTCCAACTGGTGTTGTGTAAGTAGAAATACATGAGAATTTTTTTTTCTTACTTTTTTAAAAGCTCAAAAGTGTCCTAGTAATGTCTTTATACTTGGTTATATTTTTTGTTTTACTCTCCTTTAAAATTGGGCTTGAGATTTAATGTTTTCATACACATATACCTTTTGTTTGTACCCCAGTTTCACATAATGTTAGCATTAGTATTATTATGATTTTTCCAGACAGTCATGTAAATACAAAATAGTTACTTGTTGTTTACTCTGAACATTCCATCAACATTTATGTCGTTTTTGTCGTTCAGGTACTACCCGCGTGACCCGGCCATGAGCTCGCAGACGTACCACTACAAGAAGGGCGCCAACCAGCAGTTCTGCCAGCTCGCGCACGTGTTCGACCCCTCGCGCCACGCCGACGACGAGCTCGTCTACAACGCAGACAACGAGATCATACCCGTCGCCATCTACTGCGTCGTGGACGAGGGCCAGGACGGTCACTATCAGGCTGATTTAGACGATGCCAATTTTGAGACGCCTAAATTACGGCGCCTCGAAAAGGCACCGTATAAACACTTTCCGCGCCATTTTTTCGCCGCATGCCAGCGCTGGCGCGGAATAGAACACGAGCCTATTTTTTGGCGCCAGCGACCCCCCCTCCGCGTCTCTCGCTGCCACTAATGACTGGTACTGAAAAAAAGCACTGTGTAAACACGACTGGCGGCGAGATTTAGGCGGCTGAACATAGTCATTGTCTAAACGGTCGGAGGTGTGCTGTGCGGTAATCACTGGCGCCGTAATTTAGGCGTCTCAAAATTGGCATCGTCTAAATCAGCCTCAATTTGTTGTTACAATAGAACTTGCTTCCCATTAAGTAGTGTAAAGAAGAAAAATACGTTGTTGTACTGGTGTTAATTAACCCACATAAAAAGATTATTTCGAAAAACATAATTGTTTCGTAAACAAAATGTCAACTTTCTTTCTTGTTTTCAGAAATCCGACAGTCCCACACTACAATAGCAATAGTGGAGAAACACTCGGACGGTACATACGTGCTGAAGGCGCTCAAACAAAAGCTGTTCGTGGACGGGCTCTGCTACCTGCTGCAGGAGATCTACGGCATCGAGAACAAGAACCTTGACACTAAGGTGCTTACATTTTTAAATTCAATTCGTTTATTGCGTTTCATGTTGTACATAAGATCTTATATTATACAGGATGTCCCAAGAAGTAGTGATATACTGAGGCTGGGAGGTAGAGGACCTAAAGGGCTATCTAAATCACCCCCATGTATGTTCCGCGATTTTTCGTATTTTCGGAGTTACGACTTTTTTTAAAAAATTTTACCTATCGCCGAGTACGATGTGATTTTTATTTATGGTGACGTGAATTATTACAGGTCCAGGAACGTGAACCCTGCAAAGGCACAGCAATCTTATAAATATGGTTTACAATTAAATCATTAAGTATTAGAATAATTAAGAGTATTCAATTTAAGTTTAACGTTAAAATTACAGCAAAAAATATAAAAGTGAACATATTTCACTGGGTAGGATAATAATGTCTAATGATACAGTATTTTACATTGAAGCCTAGACTTAAAATAGTTGTTGCATTACAATTACAGAATCATGAGAAATGACAAGTTATACATACGACAATTGAAAAACTAGTTGGTTAGTTCAAATAAATTTTAACTGCTTCTCTTTTGCAGCTCTTCGGGACTCCTCGATATTCTCACTCATCCCGATAACTTACTCCTTTCGAAATGTGAAGCTATCATACATTATGAAGAATTACTGATATTTTGTACCAAAACTACATAGTTATACGCAGCTGTAGTTTTAGGCCGCGAAGCCGCTCGTGCAGATAGCTATATGTATACTCAGCACACTGAACGCCAATCTGGTTTCAGCAGCCGACTTCCGACGAAGAAACCGAAGAGGGCGGTTCGGAGTGCGTGATCTGCATGTGCGACGTGCGCGACACGCTCATCCTGCCGTGCCGCCACCTGTGTCTGTGCAACTCGTGCGCAGACTCGCTGCGCTACCAGGCGAATAACTGCCCCATATGTCGCGCGCCGTTCCGCGCGCTGCTGCAGATAAGGGCGCTGCAGAGAGCGACTGCCCCGGCGCCGTCCGCCAGCCCGCCGCTGGTAAGCGATGTATGTAGCCTTTTTCCCTCACTTGACTAGTCGATACATCTGTGTCTGTGCAACTCGTGCGCGGACTCGCTGCGCTACCAGGCGAATAACTGCCCCATATGTCGCGCGCCGTTCCGCGCGCTGCTGCAGATAAGGGCGCTGCAGAGAGCGACTGCGCCGGCGCCGTCCGCCAGCCCGCCGCTGGTAAGCGATGTATGTAGCCTTTTTCCCTCACTTGTCGATACATCTGTCTGTGCAACTCGTGCGCGGACTCGCTGCGCTACCAGGCGAATAACTGCCCCATATGTCGCGCGCCGTTCCGCGCGCTGCTGCAGATAAGGGCGCTGCAGAGAGCGACTGCCCCGGCGCCGTCCGCCAGCCCGCCGCTGGTAAGCGACGTATGTAGCCTTTTCCCCTCACTTGACTAGTCGATACATCTGTGTCTGTGCAACTCGTGCGCGGACTCGCTGCGCTACCAGGCGAATAACTGCCCCATATGTCGCGCGCCGTTCCGCGCGCTGCTGCAGATAAGGGCGCTGCAGAGAGCGACAGCGCCGGCGCCGTCCGCCAGCCCGCCGCTGGTAAGCGATGTATGTAGCCTTTTTCCCTCACTTGACTAGTCGATACATCTGTCTGTGCAACCCGTGCGCAGTTCTGCCCACCATCGAGTGAACAATGGTGAGCGCCATTCCTAGCGCTACTGCATATAAAAGCGCTACGGAGACTGCTCGGTGCCATCCGCCAGCCCTCCGCTATGCATGTAGCATGTAGCCCTCACTAGACTAGTTACTACATCTGTGTCTGTGCAACTCTACAACTGCCCTATATGGCGCCGTTACGTAGGTTTCTGCGCTAGAGGGCGAATGCCCCAGCGCCTTCTGGTTGCCCTCACCCTGTACCGTCTGTAGATAGGTACTCCTTCTGCCGCGCGCCCTTCCCGGCCAACACGCCACCGAGTCGTCCACCAGCCCCCACTGTTAAGTCATGTAGTCAATAGTGTAGTCACTACAACAGCTGCTCCTGTTGATAAGCAAACCTATGTACTCGGAGCTCTCACCCTGTAGACTTAGTCGCTGCAATTATTTCTCCATCTAATTTAGATCGAGGCGTTTATCTGTTCAAATGTGTCTTCATCCGCGGTGAGACAGGCGAGGGTTTATGGCAATAAAGGGCATCGAGAAGCGCGGGAGCACGTTGGCTTTCATGTGTTTAAACGGTCGAGAGATAAGTAGTTATCATAATCATTACCGAACCGTCTCCCAGCTAGTCCGTAGAGTAAAGTGTGTACGTGTTGTATACAGGGCAGCATGGACAACATCCCGGCGGGCTACGAGCCGGTGTCGCTGATCGAGGCGCTGAACGGGCCGCACGGGCCGCGCGCGCCGCCGCCGCCGCCCGCGCTCGCGCCCGCCATCGCCAGCCCCGACACCGACACCGCCTCGCAGGTAGGGGACTGCGTGTCGCGCAGGGGTACACAACATGTCGCGCAGGTAGTGGTGCAGGGGTACACAACATGTTGCTAAATTATCCGACTAAAATATTTTTTTTGTTGCGCAGGCTGCAGAGATCCTGAACCGCTGCAACCTGGAGCGCAGCTCGTCGACGAGTCTCGGCAGCGCCATCAACAATACGCACGCGCTCACGCCCGAGGTAACTTGTTTTTCATATATAGATCTAGACGTTACGTGTTCTTCTCAAAGAAACGGTGGACACCTCATTTGCTTAGGTGCGTGAAACTTGTAATTGACAAGAGAGACATAGATAAGTTTCTTAAACGAATTTTCGTCATATTTATGTAAGTGAATAATTGTTTTTGTCTCAGTTCCGCATGTCGGTGTTGTTGGCGCGCGAGCAAGACGGAGCGCGGCGCGAGCGCGCCGCCAGCCCGCTGTTGCGTGAGCCCGCGCGAGTCAGTCCTGAAACTGTCACCAAGGTAATCAGTACAACGTTACCGTCCGTGTAGAAAATGTATGAGAGGCCTATGCGTGGCCGTTTGTATGGGCACTCTGATGCGCGGTTCCGATATATTTTGTAAAAGTAATATTTCGCTGTGATATACTTAAAAAAAGGAAAAAAGCTGCACTGGAAGTTCTGAGAAGAAATATATGTATATTTTAAACTTAATTACAACTGAATTGTATTTGCAGTCTTCACTAAGCCTAGTGGAATACCCGGCGGAGGCGGCATCCGTGCACGAGGTGAGCTCGGAGGACGAGGCGGCGGGCGAGCCGGCGGCGGAGGCCGGCGAGCCCGCAGCCGAGCCCGACGCGGAGCCCGACAGCGACGCCGAGCGTCTGTCGCCGCTGCTCACGCCGCCCCCGCCGCCCCAGCCGCCGCTGCAGCCCAACGGGGTGAGTGCAATACTTGCAGTTATCACTGAGCCTATCGCACGAGCCGAGCGGGAGAGGACGGGACGGGGATCTCTTCTAGTTGAAAATGTATCCATTATAAATGGCAAGCATGCTTTATCTTCGGCTTCATCGACGCTTTATATTGGATGAGTTGTAGCAGTGTCAAACTTTTATCAAGCGTTGGGAATTTACACGCGCACCGAACTGAGACCGTAGACCGATCCGTGTTGTCTATATTCCGGACAGTTCATATTGTTGAAAATGCCAAACTGGGAGCGTTGAAAGAAATTTAAAGAACAAACGGGAATCATGTTGACAACAATCCTACATGACTTGCAAATCATAGAATGAGCTTTCCTCTGACGCTTGACGTGTTTTCCAGAGCACTACAATATCGGATTCTGGCAGGTGTGATTAAGAGTCGGAAGTGATGGCCTACCTGACCGGAAGAGAAACAAGTTTTATGATTTGGATATTAAGGGAAACCGATATTCTCGGATTGGATATTAACGGGAAGCGTCTCTTCTTGTGTTCGGATAATCCATATCCATACTAATCCATACTAATATTATAAATGCGAAAGTGTGTCTGTCTGTCTGTTACCTCTTCACGCTTAAACCGCTGAACCGACTTAGATGAAATTTGGTATGGAGATAGTCTGAGACCCGGGAAAGGACATAGGATACTTTTTATCCCGAATAAATTTAGTGTTCCCGTGGGATGAGCGGGTAACACCGCGGGGCACAGCTAGTATGTTATATTTTCAGCAGTAGTGGTAGAAATGCGACGTGTTTGTGTATGCTGGGATGTGTGTGCAGGTGGGGCACCTGGGCTGTGCGCTCTCGGGGCGGCCGCGCTCGCCGCTGCCGGCGCTGCGGCACATCGACGACCCGGAGCCCGACGCGCCCGCCGCGGCCGCAGCCTCCCCGCGCGCCTGTGAGTATACATCATTCGCATCTTCTATCTATGCTAAAGGTTCGGCAATCAATTGACGGCTCCGTGGAATACGAAATACGGTCGTACGACACCGATCGATCGGTTGATGGCTGCAGTAAAAACTATCGATCTACGATCGACCGAAACGACTTCACCCGTTAAGTCAAAGTTAGGTGTAGGTTTTGCAGCGTATTATGATTGGTTGTTGTGAGTGTGAGCATTTGAAAAACTTTGATAAAAGAACTACATGCCGTGCGATTCAGAAAATGCTTGGTCGCCTGGTTATTTGGAAAATGCTGGATCGTTCATCTCGAGTTTTGTTACTTCGAAGATCCTATTTTAGTCATCCGCTTATTAAAGCGAATATCCATTACAACCATCACGTTACATGTATCGCCGCAATGCAAAAAAGAGGGACTACCGCTGTATTGTGGCGGTTATCTTAAATGCTTCGCCTATTTAGTATCAGCCATCTCATTCATGGTAAATTATATTATGGCGTAATGGGTTATCTGAATCGAAACATTTATCATCAAACATTGCCGTAATAAGTCGATTAGACCGACCGAGATGTAGTATCATCTACAATGACAAAGAAAAAGGCATCGGATAAGATAAAGCTCTTAAGAATATAAAGCATCAATATTCATGTATGTTTGTTTAAACATCAGCCTATTAAAGCCGTAAAAATGATTTTCAAGCAACGGAAGCTTTCATTACTCTAAGCCACTCTAAGTTTGCACCTCCTCTGTACGCGTCGTTAGTCACCAGGCGCAAACTTAGAGAGTAGGTACAGATAGTAAATTTGGTCCTGGTGCAGCGAGTTCGGCGGGCTCGGCGGGCTCGCCGGCGCCGGCGGAGGACTCGGACTATTTCACGCCGGAGGACACGGCCACCACCATACTGACCGTGCCCAAACACAAACACGCCGTAAGTCCGCGCGCCGATCGGTACAGGGGGCTCTTACGACATTATAATCGATCTAAATAAATTACATTTGGCAGTTTAGATGCGAACAGCATACGGAAAAATATCTAGAATATTTTTGGAATGTCTGAAACCAAAACACTATTTCAAGAAACTGCTTCTAGTGTTTTAATAGCAAAAACTCATCCTGATTATCATAAACATTGAAAATGAGTGTTCGTTTAGTTTGATACTGAAAATTTTATGATATTCGCCGTTCGGGTCGGGTTGTCTAGCTTTCGTAACTATTGTTCTGCTGTTTGTGGGGCATTATGCCGTAAGAGCTGCCAAGATCTCACATCCACCGATCATGACGTCACGTCATCACCATCTTGCGCATAATCTCTTGTCGTAGCGGTACATTTCGTTTCTTTGTTGTGGTATAATTTGCGCATTCATTTTTCACGTAATTCGTTATTTTTGGTTTGCATTGTGGTCATTATTTTATTGGTGTTTTGAAGTTTTTTCTTTTAAGTTGCATCCACATAGCTATCTATTTAATTTCCGTTTATTGGTAAGTCATGTTTTTGATATAGAACTGTAATATGCGTTGTAACTACCGTCTTTACCATGTATGTAAATATGCAAATCTACCTCACTTCTAAAAAATACAAGTATTTTTACGTTCTAATAGAATACTATCCATTGCGTTTCTAAGATATCCAAATCTAAAGATAAAAAACCGATTCAAAACATTATTCAAGTCCTGAAAAACACGTCTATACCGGGATTTCCATATTCTAGAAGAGTCCTTTCTCTATTCAATCTCTAAATATAATACGTCTTCTATAATATCCAGTTCTTAAAATCCGATAATAACCAAATGCAACAACCTGTTTTCCATAATATCCAATCCTAGAATGATATGACCTACTTGTATATTGGGAGAACGCATCTCTAAATATCCTAAACTGGTCATTTTATGAAAATTATTAGTTTCGTAATGCATTAGTGTTTTGAAGTAAACGGATGTTTTAGAAAATGTATCTATGAGATTGAACTCACTACTCTTTCTCTAGTTCGGTGTTGGTTGAGTCAGTAGAATGGATTAGTTCAGTTATATAGGTATTCGCAATTTTTCTAATATATACTATTATTTAAAAAGGCATGGATGGTAATGGCGGTGATTTATTATTATTTTGTATAAATATAAAATGTGTATAGTACGCGTAATGTGGACTCACTCCGTATATCACGACTATCAGTATCACCTGCACATAAGGTGTCGGTGTCAATATTAATTAACGTAATTAACGGAATAACACATTTTCTACAGCCGCCAATATTTCGACAGGAGCAAAACTATTTACCTAGGTACCGAGATATTTTCAGGACATTTATTAGTATTATTAAATGAATGTTACTGGTTATTTTACTGCTCATTAGTTCTTGCAATATTCGTAAGTGTTCTTAATGAGTAGGTAAATTAGCAATTTACTTCGGTTAAGTGGTCACTATCACTACTTACTGCTATACCATGTTTATTAGTTGCTATGTACAGTACATAGATTTATCTTTTAAGTATGAGTAAGCAAGAAAAATTCTGTTTTAAACTGCTGTGTTATGACAGGAACTGATGAGCAACGGGCCCGGCGACAGCACGCCGCAGCGCTGGGCGCTGCCGCACCGCGTCACCTCCTTGCCAGGTAAAAAAACAACATTTCTCTTTTCATCCTCATGAAGATAAAAGTTTCACATTACTTAATGTGTCTTAGGCGTCGTTAGATACGACTCTGGGAAAAACTGTCATAAATAGATGAAATTACTACGTTAGTTATTTTTATTGTAGTTAGTTATTACAACGAGTGTATGTAATATAATAACGACAGTTTTATGGCCTAGTTGTACCAGCTCTACGATTTATAACAGCCTTACAAGTTTTAATTATAACTGTAATAAAGCGGTGCCTATGGCAACGAGTTGTAGAGCTTGTATAACCTTTGGCGGTCTACAGGTCGGGTAAAATCTTTGAATTGATTATAATTTTATTTTATTTATTGCACAAAAGAAAACTTATCGTACAAAAGGCGGACTTAATGCCACGAGGCATTCTCTACCAGTCAACCATAAGTAACAAAAACATGATTATATTTTATCATTATCACTATTGTTTAGGCACGCCGCTGTCTCAGTCGTCGGTGCGGTCGTCGGGCGACTCGTACAGCTCCACCTCGTCCACGCGGCAGCTGCTGGCGGCCGCGCCGCTGCCCGCCGACACCGCCTGCTAGCCGCCGCCGCCCGCCGACACCGCCTGCTAGCCGCCGCCGCCCGCCGACACCGCCTGCTAGCCGCCGCCGCCCGCCGACACCGCCTGCTAGCCGCCGCCGCCCGCCGACACCGCCTGCTAGCCGCCGCCGCCCGCCGACACCGCCTGCTAGCCGCCGCCGCCCGCCGACACCGCCTGCTAGCCGCCGCCGCCCGCCGACACCGCCTGCTAGCCGCCGCCGCCCGCCGACACCGCCTGCTAGCCGCCGCCGCCCGCCGACACCGCCTGCTAGCCGCCGCCGCCCGCCGACACCGCCTGCTAGCCGCCGCCGCCCGCCGACACCGCCTGCTAGCCGCCGCCGCCCGCCGACACCGCCTGCTAGCCGCCGCCGCCCGCCGACACCGCCTGCTAGCCGCCGCCGCCCGCCGACACCGCCTGCTAGCCGCCGCCGCCCGCCGACACCGCCTGCTAGCCGCCGCCGCCCGCCGACACCGCCTGCTAGCCGCCGCCGCCCGCCGACACCGCCTGCTAGCCGCCGCCGCCCGCCGACACCGCCTGCTAGCCGCCGCCGCCCGCCGACACCGCCTGCTCGCCGCCGCCGCCCGCCGACACCGCCTGCTAGCCGCCGCCGCCCGCCGACACCGCCTGCTAGCCGCCGCCGCCCGCCGACACCGCCTGCTAGCCGCCGCCGCCCGCCGACACCGCCTGCTAGCCGCCGCCGACAACTTCAGTATTTACACTCACCTGTCCCGGTTCACTCTATTTGTCGCCTGTAATTACCTGTTATGCGTGAGCATAGAACCCTGCAATCAACATACAGTAGACTAGGTTTAGACCGTTGACCGTTCGGACTACGACACTGTTGACACTCGAGTGTCCGTCTGTGAACACCACTGTTTGAGTTTAATCGATGAATCAGACATTAGTGTCCTAAATCTTGTCGTCTACTGACCCATAATGCCTGTCACATAAGTAGTCATTGTTAAGAGGATATATCACTGCTTATTTTTCAATACAAATCGAAGTTTCGTTCTCGACTGTTTCCTCCTCCGAAACTTAATCAATCGTAACGAAATTTTAGAAACTGCATGTGAAGAAATGTTCAGCGTCGGACCGTTTCGATTTCTGCGCTCATTATTATACAATTTGTGTACTAGGTGTCTGGTTCTAGCCGAAATTTCGATCCAAACAGACGCAGAGTACATAAATTTTATAATAGTAAGCGCAAAAATCGAGGTTTGACTCATACTCTGTCCTTTTGATTCAGTTTGCAAAATTTCGTTACAATTCGTTAACTGTTGGAGGAGGAAACGTTCGAGAACGAAACCTCGATTTCTTCAACTGGTAAAGTTTGAACATCATGTGTAGCCATAGTTACCAGGTGCAAACTTGACGTCGTCGTTCCAATGCTAAACTTGCCAATCTGAATTTTCGCGAACTTGGAAATTTAACCTAAAACCCTACAGAATTAGGTCTAAAGTCAAAAGAATAAAAAAAAATGGGCAAGTGCGAGCCCGACTCGCGCATGAAGGGTACCGTACCTATACACATATATAATCTATAACAAGTTTGTTGTATGGGAGCCCCCCTTAAATATTTATTTTATTTTTAGTATTTGTTGTTATAGCGGCAATAGAAATACATCATCTGTGAAAATTTCAACTGTCTAGCTATCACCGTCGTTGAGATACAGCCTGGTGACAGACGGACGGACGGACGGACGGACGGACGGACGGACGGACAGCGAAGTCTCAGTAATAGGGTCCCGTTTTTACCCTTTGGGTACGGAACCCTAAAAAACAGATTGGCAAGTTTAGCATTGGAACAACGACGTATCCGGACGGTAAGGAAAGATGGGCAGTGTTCTTTCCTCTTAAATATTAAATTTATTTGAAAATCATGTATCATCAAACAATATGCTAATAACAATTATTTTGACCATAGTTAAAAATGATTAAAAGATAGAAAGTTGTTTTGGAGCTCTGCGCAACTGAAGATTGGGCCTGTTGTACCTATATGTTCGAGCGCCTAGTCAGTATCTTTTCTTCAATCTTTTCGTCAAACCTCAGCTATTGTTAGGGAAGGAACCAAATATATTATGATTGGTATATTATGTTATGGTATTGGTATTATTATGTTTTTTTGTCTTCACATTCTGTACTACGGTTTTGTGGCTTGGTAGTGGAGTGGATATGAGTACAGTAAGACCACTTTAAAATTCAATAAGATTTATTTTAGTTTCAAATCCTGTCTCTATCATTTATATACAGTCAACACATAATTTTCTGGTTTTTCTATCATTAATTTCTATTTGTTTGTGTACTTGCTCATATCTTCATTTGTTAGTGTTTCTTCTGAAGTTATTTTAAACTCGTGTTAGGAAGTTTATTTCACTTGGACCTGGAGTATTATGTAATTGTGGTAGATATAAGTATTATTAAAGTATATTATAGGTTACACTTCTCAATACATTGAAATTATATTTAGGAATTTTATATTATTGAATGTTAGAAAGAATATTAATAAAATTGTGTTATGAAAATGACCATCAATTGTTAATAATCAATAGAAACCTTACAAAAAATAAAGCTGATCAGGACTCGTTATTGCCTATTTCTGTATGACATGTGATCAAGTATCCTCTCAGTTTACACAGTTGATTGATAATTATTCTTCATAATAATTATACCTAACTTGTGGACTTGATCCCAGAGGTATTGTACTTGTGTATATGTTTTGATTTTATATGTAAGTAGGTATCTAAGCATAATAGACTGATGTGTACATTCCTTGACTTCAGGCACTGAATCTCAGAATGGTAGCTAACATACTTCATCATGGTTCTGTGGTATCTTTGTAAGTTTACTCATGTATTCTCCTTGCAATTTATGCATAATTATACAGCAAATGATTTAAATATATATATTTAATGCATTCACTGCCAGCGATGCATAATACTATAAGCATTCACCGGCATACAGGTTTGTTCCTAGGCCATGCCCCCTGGCAGTGAATGCGCTAAGAATGTTAAAAAATTTTTTTGTTTAATTCATTCCATTTATACCTATTTTATTCCAGTTATAATAGTGCTATAAAGAGTAAATAGTACATTACATACCTAGGGGGAATTCGTGAATGTCCCAGAACATAGGTGTTAGTATAAATCTGCAATCTGGGGCTTTACAAATAACCACCGTGGTTTGTCTAAAGTTTTGTCTTCCCTTGGCCAGGAAGAGAGATTTTCGCCCCAGAAATCCCAGGGCCGAAAATCACACTTACGGCTTAGGGTGACGTTAATAAATAAAATAACATCAGATGTCACTAAAACATACAAAACGCATTTATTGTGATCATCTGAAAGGTACACATGCCAATTTTAAAATCTCAATTAAACTTGTAAAAGTAACGTGCTGAGATAAACACTCGGTACCTCACGGGTACTATTGCCACTCTACACTAGCAAACTTGCACTATACATAAATACTCTATAAAAACATAGAATATACGATTACATATGAAAGCGGATAATTATTTACAACAACACTAATATAATAATAAATTCAGTTATTGCATAATACACATTCTAAAATGTTAAAGTTCCATAAATAACCAAACAATCCTATGCAATTCCAATTCACAAGACAAATTGAAAACATCCCACATTCAAATAGCTCCCTTAATAGCGAAAAAGGACAGTTTCATAATGTTTGGTAGGTTGTAACTCTCAAATGATTTAGAGATACGGCCTTGTAAATCTCCTCTCAACTTTGGTTATTCATATCATTGTTTAACTGCGGATCGAAATTAGAGTCCATACGCAGACGTGGTTGAATTTGGTTGGCATGGCCGGTGACTTTCTTAAGAGCCTGGCGACGCGCGGCGTAGGCGGACATGCGAGCGAGCCGCGCGCGGCGCTGCTCTGGCGTCTCGCTGGCGAGGCGGCGCGCCGCGTACGCCGACATGCGCGCCAGACGCCGTGCTCGCTGCTCGGCGCTCTCGTGAGCCAGGCGCCGCGCTGCATACTCTGACATGCGCTTGAGCCGTAGCGCGCGCTGTTCCGGCGTCTCATTGGCGAGCCGCTGAGCGGCGTAAGCGGACATCTTAGCGAGCCGGGCGGCGCGTTCCTCCTCGGTCTCGCTCTTCGGCCCTGATCCCTTTCGCCGGCGGCGCCGTGCCGCGCCCGACTCCTCTATCGAAAGCGGATCCTCTGGCCCCGTTGAAGAGCTGTCGTCGCCGTACTCTTGATACGATTGCTCCGTGTTAGGTTCCTCCTTCAGGCCACCAAAGGGCATTTGGATTGCATCCATGCTGAAATCCGAAGTATTCATGGCTCTATGGGCGTCGATCTGTTCAGATTTGATTGTAGAGATCCATTCGTCGTTCGCTTTCGCTATTACCATTTTCTTCCAGGAACAATCGGATGTGCTGAAATCTTCACCCATATTGATTGTTCAAGGACAGCGATATCCACAGAATCATATTATTAAAACGATTCCCGAAATAACAATGCTTTGTCGCATAAAATTCGATAAATCGTAAAAGAAATCACATCCTCCACTTGTTTACTTTTTCGACGTTTTCATGCTATACACAGACCCAATAGAATTCTCATAAAATGTCACATAGATATCACATTTCTGATAACAATTAAGAATCGAAAGTTGTTCCTAATGTTGGTTATCTTGTTTTGATGCAAGTTGATATCAAAATGTATAAAGCTATTTAAGCCCCACTTTAAACCGCGAATTAAGTATAAACGTGAAGATACAAGTTTTTTATATAGTTATGAAATACGTCGAACTAGAAAGGAAAATGTCGAGTTGAGTTGTCAAAAAGTTGGCATTTTTTCCATCTGTTATTGCAGTAGCGAGCTATTTTCATTATTTAGCGTCGATAATATTATAACTAGTGAGTTTTATTGAATTACAATAAATGCTAAAGTAACTCGTTGCCAAAAATCTTCATACGTTTACAAATCTATTTTCGTATCGTTACGATGTAGAATAGTCGCAGTAGTTATCGTCGCTATTCTGGATGAATTTGATAATTATTTAGTTTTTAGTTGACATTGGCTGACTTCTATTAATCTTTTTTTGTTTATTTGTAGCGGATAAAAACGTGGGAGTGTGTTGCGTCTAGTTATGCGATGACATAATTGTGTTGTAAGAAGTGTTGTGATTTGCTCGATCTTGACTGGACATGGACAGCGAAGCGGAGTCCCCGGCGGCAGCGCCGCTGCTCGAGCTGGAGGGCTACACGGAGAGCGAGACCGACTACTCTAGCATCAGAGGAAAGGTTGTTGTTCACTTTTGTTTACAAACATATGTTTCCCGCTTAAATGTTCCGCCTTTTCACATTCGGGCTCTAAACAAGAGCCTGGAACTTGTATCTTATACTGCTCTTTTTACTATGTGTAGCCCTATAAAAAAAAAAAACTGGGAACATAACATATTGATATTGAGTATATAAGTTAATAAAGGTACTTGTGGCAATATTCTTTTGATGACGAGTTGAATATTAGGGTTTCATGTCGCTGCATCCCTGCCAAATACGTATTCTGGTGTATTGCCGCTTTTATGTTCTAGCGTTTTGGTCGAAAGTGTAACTAAGAATGTACTTGGGTAAGCAATGTATAAAGTAACCTTTGTTAACTCTTTTTATTGTAATAGCTTGAAGAATATTTATATATCATCTTATTCATTTATGTTTAACACACAACAAAACATATATATTTATTACCAAAATATTCAGCCTTATTTATAAGGGTGATGTAAATATTAATTATAAATTATGATAGTGTTGCAATACTTTGTTTGCTCAATGTTACAGTTGAAGGGATTTCCCCAAAATAATGATGCAATATTAGTCATACTGACTTGTGAGAGCAACAGTGTAATAATGATACATTTATTTGGGTGATTCTACAGGTGTTCCATTTGCTGTTAGTCTAAAATATTGAAAGAATGAGCTACACTGACTGCAAACTTTTTATGATGAGAAACTGTAACCATACTTCTTTTCATTCTTGATACAATTTAATGGCCCGTTGCTTTGATATTTATGGCAGTGGACTGACTGCAGTTGCCTGTACAATCCCCCATTTATGTAGTGTGATAGAATCACCCATTTATTTTGTGTGATAGTGCTAACAATGTCCATTAGCATTTCAAATAATCCCTTGTTCAAAGAAAACTGACATAGGTAGTTAAATAAATATGGTAATTAATACTGTTCACACTCATACCATTTTCTACTTTAACCTCCTGACGACCAGCATTCATAATTTGTCAATTTAATTTTAGCCTTATGACAAATAGTTGACAGTTAACTATTAATTGGAAGTCAGGAGGTTATATCTGAATCCAGAAACACCTCTATAATAGGTATGTGTTCACACATTTTATTGTACATAAAAAATTTCTAATGAGGTCCAAACACTTATTTCTCTGTCTTTTCTAGTAACTAGTCACATATTTTTTTTTGAAAATGGGTGATCATTATGCAAATTAAAAAAAAAATATATTTTGTTGTAGATGGTGCTGGTAAGCCCATCAGCAGACGAGTATGACCTGCTCAGGAAGCAGCTGATGGAGAGGCTGGAGGCCGGCAATGGAGAGATTATATATGATATAGGACAAGGAGAAGGTATGTTATGTAATCATGTATAAGTAATTTTTTTTTTTATCCAACACTAGTGTGGGGGGTGTCGTTGAATACGTCTTTTAAAAATAATATGCGTCTTCAAACATCATTTTTTGATAAAGTCAGCAGTTTTGTAAATATTCGCTCCAGAAATAAAAAAATAGCCCCTAACTTTTTAACCACGGGTCAAAAAAATCATAAAAATGAGGCCTTATCTTTCAATAAAAACTATATTGAATAAAATCGGTCGAGCCGGTTTTGAGTTATCGCAAAAATTCATAATTTTCTTTAAAATGACGAGCGCGCGGTGTCCTTATACTTCGAACGTTACACATATTAATTAAGTGCCATACTGAATTAAAACATTTCGCTCAATCTGGCGCGTATAATTGATTACTTCCAGAAGGTAATAAGTAATTACAGTTACTTTGGCGTTTACGACCTTTTTATAGAGCTTGAAATCGTTCTCATAATTCAAACCTCGTGCCATCAATGTACAATACCCTTCTTATAAGTATTCTACATCAATGCCTCGGGCTTAAAACAGCGGTCTATTGTGAAGAATGGGCAACTAGGGAACCCTACACTGAGCGTGGCCCGACATGCTCTTGGCCGGGTTTTTTTTAATGTCATAACTCACAAGAAGTGTTCAGTTAGAGCTCACAAATTGAATACATCCGACTCCAAATTAATGTTATAACCGTCTAAATTTCTTAAAAGCTAGATGGCGGTTGAAACGCTTCTGAGAATAACCCATTAAATAAAAAAAACTGATTTGAATTCTGAGGTTGTGAATAAAGTTTGCATCTGGCAACACTGAGACTGGGGAATTCCCATGTAGACTGATTAATAAAAGTAACAGTCCATAACTTATAAAACACAGAAAGGACACTTTTTTTTCTATATGTCATTTTCTTTTGCGGATATCCAACTATGGCATATGGCAGTTACTATGTTAGTTCAAATCCATCCAGCAGCAGGTGTGATAAGGGTGCATGTATTTTGTTTTTAATTTTGACCCATCTTGATTGCTCACCCTGTATATCTTTGTTATAGACACTAAATGTATGCAGTTTTGCAATATTGTAGATCAGTTACTTATTCAATAAAATCCACTGAAAAATATTTCAATCAAACTTAATCATATCTTTAACCTGATTGTACAGTCGCCATCAGATATATCATAGCATGTAAGATATTCATAAATATCTGAACACGACTCTTATTGACTGGGCGTTACAGTACATGTTCACATATTTATGAACGCCTTATATGCTGCGATATATCTGATGGCGACTGTATTCTGAGAAATGTTTTTAAATAAAGCTATTTAAAGATAAGGCAGTTTCAAATAGCCCATACATCACATTGAATGACATATTAGTTCTCAAATAGCCACACAATATATGGTGTGTCGTTAGCTGATCCAAAAGTAATGCAATCCACTGTTATCTTATCTCTGTGTTATGTTTAATCGTTTGTCGTGAGGTTGCCAGGTTATGGTTAATGAAATGCATTGATAACTGATAAGACACAATTTCTCAAGTCTATATTTTACTTTACACAATTCTGTAACTTCATATTTTATTCCTTTTATTTATGATCTACGATAAAAATATATTTATGATTTACTAGCTGCGCCACGCGGTGTTACCCGCTCATCCCACGGGAACACTAAACATTTTTGGGATAAAAAGAAGCTTTTGTGTTAATCCAGGGTGAAGCAATAAACATACACATAAACACAAAACACACTCAAACTTTCGCCTTTATAATATTAGTGTGATGATCAGGCTTAACCTGATATCTACCAAGATTGTATATTATAATTGATTAAAAACCCTAAAGCATTTTTTTGATACAAGTTGATGTGTGATTTTGTCCACAAACCCTTCCCTAGTGTAATATCGTGTTCGAATCTATCTTTTGTATTGTATATTATGCGGCGCGGTTCTGGTGGTAGTGTCTCGTCTAAGCTAGTGCAGCACAGGGTCTATCTTTTGTATTCTTATTAGTGACCGACCGAATTTTTGCTATCGGCCATTTTTTGGCCATAAATCATGTTTAAGCCATATTTTCGTTTACGGC
The DNA here is from genome assembly GCA_932273695.1 of Apotomis betuletana. Classification (NCBI taxonomy): domain Eukaryota; kingdom Metazoa; phylum Arthropoda; class Insecta; order Lepidoptera; family Tortricidae; genus Apotomis; species Apotomis betuletana. Next base: position 3,193,735 of record OW026305.1, read on the forward strand.
CTCAAATCCCTAAGCTAGAAGCCGAGCTAAGCCGAAAATCAGTAATTAGTAAATTATCGCGCGTCATTCAGCCTACTTCGTGCCATAGCATAGCCTCTAACAAAACTGTGACACGCGATTCTTTGCCGCCTCACAAACATTGCCTGTCCCTTTCTTTACCATACCATGTGAGTAAGAAGGGGGGGAACGAAGTCGCGGCAAGATGTGTTAGCCCTGCAGGTGACCATTGGCTAACTTCGGAATGAATCGGGCCCGGTCCTGCTGCCACTCAGCCGACAGATGCGATTTTCTTTGTTTTGATTAATATTATTGTTCGGCGCAGGTCTTGAAGGAAACACCAAACATAAATTATTTTAGACTATATTTTCACTTCCACAAACTGGTAGCTTAATTTTAATGTGTAGCAAGTGACGGTTGGCTTACGACTAACTTTTGGCACTTAAGCCGTTTAGTATGAGCATTCTACCCACATACCTACATACATATACTTCTTATGTCTATTTGCTTGTACGGTATCGTACAATTATTTAGCCTGAAGCCGAAGTTTCGTTTTCGTTTCCAATTGAAAATACATGTTCGGTAGAACACTAGTTCTTATTGAACCGGAAAAATAGAAGTCGTAATTATGTGGGATCACCTTTGTGACTACATTGTAATTTTAAAGATAACCCATATCACCCAAATGATATGATTTTTCTTTGATCTCACTTTATTCCCTAACCCGAGTACCTATCAGTTTATTTATTTTTATTTTTGCATCTCCATCGTGTCTCTGGAGATTCATCATCCTTCGCCTCTTTTTATACACGTTAGATAAACTGTCTTTCACGACAGATACCATTTTGACCTCATTCTGGATCATTTTAATTATTGTAGCTTCTACTCCTCTTTGTTCTCCTTTCGCACATCAACTCGAACAAACTGAATAGATTCCTTATTGGGCACAGACGGGCGAGGCCTGACGGAAGACGAGTACAGCGCGTCAGTGGCGACGCTACAGTCCCTCGTGAGCGGGTCGCGCGTGTCGTGCGTCGAGCTGCGCCGCTGGGAGTGCGGCGGCAGCGGCAGCGGCGAGCGCGGCCTGCTCACCGGACAGTACCTGCTGCGCACCGAGCGCGACCACACAGACTTCATGGAGATCAGGTAGCGCACAACAGGCTCAGGAGTGTCCCATTGCGATTCTCGCACTCAAGGAAGAACTGGAGCAGTCTAGTTGGAAACCTTTTTTACGTAAGCGTGATTAATTTGAAATTGACATAGTCGATCTGAACTTTGCTTTGTTCGCCAGAGTGGCGGTTGTAGGCAACGTGGACGCGGGCAAGTCGACGCTCCTGGGCGTGCTGACGCACGGGGAACTGGACAACGGGCGCGGGTACGCGCGCCAGCGGCTATTCCGACACAAGCACGAGATGGAGAGCGGCCGCACCAGCTCCGTCGGCAACGACATCCTCGGCTTCGACAGCGTGGGTAAATGAAAGACACTGCCAAATTATACATAATAGTTATTTATGAGGCAAGGCTGCAACGTTCTTATTTGGGACGAGCTTGAACTAATGCCGAGCGAGCGAAGTAATGCAAAACTGAAATACAATACAAGCCAAGCGAGTGCTTCAAAAATAGATTCTGAACATAACGAGGCCCTTAAGGCACGAGACGCCAAATCCTTTGCTGCCGTGTGAAATACAACATTCCACCTGACTACAGCTCAAAATACTCAACTTTCTGACCTTAAATATTCTCGTAATCATTACGCAAGCCTGTGGTTTTTTAGGCAATGTGGTGAACAAACCGGACCACGGCACGCTAGACTGGGTTAAGATCTGCGAGAAGTCGTCCAAGGTGATCACGTTCATCGACCTGGCGGGCCACGAGCGATATCTCAAGACTACCGTCTTCGGAATGACAGGCCACGCGCCTGACTTCGGCATGCTTATGGTGAGTCGCTATTGTTATCTATGATTATTTACAGACCCGGGACTCGTGTGCTTGAGGTAACGAAATCCTCAACATTCGATTTAGGTATGTCCGAGATGAGTCACTGAAGAAGTTTCATTATCGTTCACAGATTTAAGCTACAGGGCATAAGTAAGTAGGAATAAGATTCAAATGTTTTGACACATTATTGTTTATTTGCAGATAGGAGCGAACGCGGGCATCGTGGGCATGACCAAGGAGCACCTGGGACTGGCGCTGGCGCTGTCCGTGCCCGTGTTCGTGGTCGTCACCAAGATCGACATGTGCCCGCCCAACGTGCTACAGGTAGGTACATAGACACCGCTGGATTGGACTCTGTTGCCAACCTCTAAGTCCCGGCGAAAATGAACACAGCTACCCGAGCCTAACAAGTTTCCTTGAGACACCTGATTAAAATGGTTCGTTCCATGCACTTCCTTTTCGCTGGACGTATATAATTTTGCTTTGCTTCTCCCAGGATAACCTGAAGCTGCTGATCAGGATACTGAAGTCTTCCGGCTGCCGTAAGGTGCCCGTCATGGTGAAGACCAAGGATGATGTCATCGTCAGTGCTACCAACTTCGTCTCACAGAGGTACGCGTAGCACACAGTAGTACCTAATCATAACAAAATTTACAGCATTTTTTCAACATTTGGCTTTTGTATTTTTTTTGTACACTCTCTCAAAGGGGTTTTGAAGGAACATTCCTTTTAACAAAAATTAATAATATTTGTGTCCTATTTCGGGTAGGCTATGCCCCATCTTCCTGGTGTCGAACGTGAGCGGCGAGAACCTGGAGCTGCTGACGATGTTCCTCAACCTGCTGAAGACGCGCATGCCCTCCAGCGACGACCAGCCCGCCGAATTCCAAATCGACGACACCTACTCCGTGCCGGTAAGCTTGATGCTGTACCGCGAACACCTGGAGCTGATGTTCCTTAACCTGCTGAAGACTCGCATCAATCGCTCATACAGAATTGCTTTCTAGAATCACAGACTATACATACTTATTTTGTAGCGTTATTAGATTGTATAAGTGGTTGGTGGTGGATTGAGGAAGTGTGTTATAATATAAATATGTTAGAATCGCTGCTAAAACAAGCACTTCTTCCAGGGCGTCGGGACAGTAGTGTCCGGTACCACACTAGCGGGCGTGATCAGACTGAACGACACGCTGCTACTGGGGCCCGACCCGCTGGGCCGCTTCACGCCCATCACCGTCAAGTCCATCCACCGCAAGCGCATGCAGGTGGCCGAGGTGCGCGGCGGCCAGACCGCCTCCTTCGCGCTCAAGAAGATCAAGCGCTCGCAGATCCGCAAGGTGAGTGTGTACCCAGATCCCAGGCCTGCGGTGTGATCCGACTCAACGACACGCTGGTACTGCCGCCTGACCCGCCGGGCCGTTTCACGTCCATCAAGCACACCTGCATCGGCATGCGACAAACGTTGACGGATTAGTGGCCACTAGGGTTGTTGTGTACCCAAATGGCTACGGCTTGTCAACATTTTACGCGATTTGTTATATTATATGATTTCACTAACAGCAGTGTCCTTCCAGGGAATGGTGATGGTAGCCCCTGCGCTAGAGCCGCAGGCCTGCTGGCAGTTCGAGGGCGAGATCCTCGTGCTGCACCACCCGACCACCATCAGCTCGCGCTACCAGGCCATGGTGCACTGCGGCTCCATCCGACAGACCGCCTCCATCCTGTCCATGTCCAGGGACTGCCTGCGCACCGGGGACAAGGCGCTCGTGCGCTTCCGGTTCATCAAGCATCCCGAGTACCTGCGCCGGGGGCAGAGGATGGTGAGTCATCAGACACTAGGCTCGAAAGGCCGCTTTGATGTTGACTATCAATAGCGTTAGATATATGATTCCCAATGACCGATTGTTAGTGTTCCCAAATGCGACATTATGATACTGCTTTATCGAGTTTTTATTTATATAGTTGTAACAGTATAATCGTATCGAAGGTATTCCGCGAGGGCCGCACCAAGGCGGTGGGCAACGTGCTGCGGCCGGAGCCCGCGAGCGCGGCGCCGCGCCACAAGCCGCCGCAGCGCCACAAGCACCGCCAGCAGCCGCAAGCGCCCAGCCTCGACCAGTGCGCCGCCGGACTCGACACCGTCACGGTGAGTCACCATTCCCCAAGCCAGTACAACGTGCTGCGGCCGGAGCCCGCGAGCGCGGCGCCGCGCCACAAGCCGCCGCAGCGCCACAAGCACCGCCAGCAGCCGCAAGCGCCCAGCCTCGAGCAGTGCGCCGCCGGACTCGACACCGTCACGGTGAGTCACCATTCCCCAAGCCAGTACAACGTGCTGCGGCCGGAGCCCGCGAGCGCGGCGCCGCGCCACAAGCCGCCGCAGCGCCACAAGCACCGCCAGCAGCCGCAAGCGCCCAGCCTCGACCAGTGCGCCGCCGGACTCGACACCGTCACGGTGAGTCACCATTCCCCAAGCCAGTACAACGTGCTGCGGCCGGAGCCCGCGAGCGCGGCGCCGCGCCACAAGCCGCCGCAGCGCCACAAGCACCGCCAGCAGCCGCAAGCGCCCAGCCTCGACCAGTGCGCCGCCGGACTCGACACCGTCACGGTGAGTCACCATTCCCCAAGCCAGTACAACGTGCTGCGGCCGGAGCCCGCGAGCGCGGCGCCGCGCCACAAGCCGCCGCAGCGCCACAAGCACCGCCAGCAGCCGCAAGCGCCCAGCCTCGACCAGTGCGCCGCCGGACTCGACACCGTCACGGTGAGTCACCATTCCCCAAGCCAGTACAACGTGCTGCGGCCGGAGCCCGCGAGCGCGGCGCCGCGCCACAAGCCGCCGCAGCGCCACAAGCACCGCCAGCAGCCGCAAGCGCCCAGCCTCGACCAGTGCGCCGCCGGACTCGACACCGTCACGGTGAGTCACCATTCCCCAAGCCAGTACAACGTGCTGCGGCCGGAGCCCGCGAGCGCGGCGCCGCGCCACAAGCCGCCGCAGCGCCACAAGCACCGCCAGCAGCCGCAAGCGCCCAGCCTCGACCAGTGCGCCGCCGGACTCGACACCGTCACGGTGAGTCACCATTCCCCAAGCCTATACAACTGCGACATTCATTGCCATGATGCCATCATCGCGTACGTGGTGCGATGTGCATCTTTCGACATGTCTAACCGAGACGGTTGGAACGGCCACCGCGATGATGATGAACGGTGGTAGTTTTATTTTATTCAAAAATAGAAAATTTTACACTTAACGATTATTGTGTAATATTTGTTGGAGCGATCGATTTTAAGGATACCATAAATTACTATGACATTGTTAGTTTCATAAGATGTAAATTAGAGCAAATCAAGCACACGAATGTTATTATTTGCTTACCAAACTTTAAAGTGCACAAATATGGCGGACTTTTTAATAGACGTGTTGAATACTTCAACAATTTGTTGTATTCTGACGTTTGTAAATATCAATATGCTTACGTGCTAGATAGTAACAAAAACATTGAATATTCGAATAAAATGTTTAATAAAGTGTCAGGCCTCATAAACAACACAGCTTTGCGCCAAATTTTTATAGATTTAAGGGACTATATCAGTGATATACATTTATTTAACCTAAATATCCTTGCTGATGATAAAAACATGCATGTTTGTGACTCCCTATCAAAAACACTTTTGCACGAAAACCGCATTTCTACAAGCACTCAAACCGAAGATTGTTTTTTTCGAGACCAATGATACTTTGTTAATTCTGCACCAAAATATAGCAGGGTTATTAACGAAAAAAGACTTACTCCAAGTTACATTAAAGGATCTAGATGTTAGAGAAAAAAAATACATAGACCTGATTTGTATATCAGAAACATTTGTGAAAATAGGTGACGAAGCAAATATTCATATTAATGGTTTCAAGTTAGCCGCCTGGTTTTCAAGACCAAAAAAACGAGGAGGAACCTGTATACTGTGCAGAGATTATTTAGAAACGAAGCCTTTAACCTTTCTGGATGAACTGAAGTGTGAATTTAATTTTGAAATCTGCGGCGTAGTCTTTCCAGAACTAAAATGTATTCTTATTTGTATATACAGGACTCCGGATTCAAGCACTAAAGTATTTTTATCTAAGCTGGAGAGTCTGTTAGAAACTGCTAATAATAAAATTAATAAAACAAAAAGAAACAAAATAATTATAGTGGGTGATTTCAACATCGACCTAAAGAAGTCAACTACAACACTCAATGAATTTTATAGAATTACTCAAAATTACCACTTTCAAATTCACATTAACTCTCCAACAAGGCTGAATGCATGTATTGACCAAATCCTATCCAATGTTCCACTGGCGAAAGGACAAGTCCTTCCGTTAGGTCTCTCGGACCATACTGCTCAATTGCTAAATGTACCGATAGAAGAAAAATACATTCCTCCCACATTTAAGATTATTAAGAGAAGGGATTTTAACCAGGATAATATCAGGAAGTTTAGATCCAGCATAATGAGCTTATCATGGAATGAAGTGTACTCTGAAACAGATGCTAATATAGCATTTAGCAAATTTCATGAAATGTATACATTATTTTTCAATTTATGCTTTCCGATTAATAAAATTAAAATTAGGATATCGCGCAATGATACGAAATGGATAACTAAGGGAATAAGGAACGCCTTTAAAACTAAACGTAGTCTAAGATATAGATTTTATCGGAACAGAACAAAAGAAAATAAACTTAATTATAATAAATACAATAAATTACTTAAAAAAATTATAATTACGTCTAGGAAAATTGAAAACAAAAGGTCAATAAAAAGAGCTAAAAATATTTCAAAAGCCAGCTGGGACGTAATAAAAAAAGACATGGGTAAATCAAACATAAAAAGAAAAAACATAGATAAACTCATACACGACCAAATGGTCATCTATGACCCTCATGCTATAGCCAATACTTTCAATGAATACTACATCAATCTTGCTAATACCGAGAATATTTTGAACACCAAATATAATTACTCTGTAAATTCTAATAATATCAACATGTTTCTCTCGCCTTCAAATCCGAATGAAGTACTAAACGTCATAAAGACACTTAATAATACAACTTCCGTAGGTTACGACAATATCACAACAAATATTATTAAAATAACTAGCGACATCATTGCACCCGTATTATCGCATTTGATCAACTTAACTTTTCTACAAGGCACATTTCCGGATAAATTAAAAGTTTCTATTATTAAGCCCATTTTTAAAACGGGTGACATGCTGCAGCCTAGCAATTACAGGCCAATTGCGCTTATACCAATCTTAGCTAAAGTCTTCGAGAAGGTCATGCATACTAGATTAATGAAATTTATTAATAAATGTGCAATACTATCCATGCAGCAACATGGATTTCAAAAAAGAAAATCCACCACTTTAGCTGCCTTCAATCTTATTAATAAAATTATTAATAACGTAGATACAGGGACTAAAACAATGGCTATCTTCTTCGATATGAGCAAAGCATTTGACCATGTCTCTCATGAACTACTATTAAAAAAATGCGAAGCTTACGGTTTGAGAGGTGTGGTTAATGCCTGGCTTAAGAGTTATCTCAACAATCGACACCAAATAGTTGAAATCACAGGTACCAGTACTGATAAAGTAGAAAGCATTTACAGATCGGTTACACAAGTTAATAAAGTAGGTGTACCTCAAGGGACCATTCTTGGTCCCCTACTGTTTTTACTTTACATTAATGATTTGCCATCAATTACTGAGCACGACTGTACATTATTTGCGGATGACATATCAATAGTTATTTCCGAAACAGAAGGACAAAACTACAATGATGAAATTAACAACACTGTGTATAAAATTATAAAATGGTTAAAGAACAATAATTTAAATGTCAATTTAGGAAAAACAAAATATATTCAATTCATCAATCAAAGAGGAAGAAAGGAAACACTGTCAGTCAAATATAACGAGCAAACACTGACAGAATGTGATAACACCACATTTCTTGGGTTTGTACTTGATGACCATTGTAATTGGAAACTGCATGTCAACAAAGTGTGCTCCAAAATTAATAGATTTGCGTATGTTTTGCGTCGACTGTCACGAATAACTGACAGAAAAACTGCTTTAAAGGCTTATCATGGTTTTGTGGCGTCTAATCTTCGTTATGGAATATTAATTTGGGGAAACTCTGTCCATATTAATCGTACCTTTGTAGCTCAAAAACAATGCGTTAGGGCTATTACAAATATTAGTTCACGCACATCGTGTAAAAGCTCGTTTATTGAACTCGGCTTGCTTACTGTGTGCTCAATATATATTTTGGAGGTTTGTACGTTCGTAAAACTACACACTGAATTATTCAAGAAGAAATGTGATATTGTTAATTTTAATACGAGATACCCGAACAGATTGGTAGTTCCCAAAATGCACACGACAATGAAAGGTAGAAATTGCTATGCCATGTGTATAAAAATTTTTAATCACCTGCCAAATCAACTAAAGCAACAACCTTCTAATAAATTTAAAAATAAACTGTGTACTTGGCTTCTCGAAAAATGTTTTTACGATATTAAGGAATATTTTAATGTAGCACATAAGTAGAACATAATTGTTAGATAGTGAAATACGATGTCAATATTGGCAATTCAAGATTTGCATGACGTACTCATGTCTAGATATATGATACGAAATTTTTATACCTTAAGACCATTATGTTAACTATATCTATTGCAAATAAATACATTTCATTTCATTTCATTTCATTACAAAGATTCAAAATGCACACAATCGAAGTCAGCAGGCGGATGGAAGTTCCTAAACAATATTACGTTAGATCTGTTTCCTAAAGTGAATAATTTCCCTCCCAGGAGAGCGACGTGACGACGACGGACTCCCCGTTCGAGGTGCAGGCGGACAAGCGCGGCGCGGCGGGCGCGGGCGCGGCGGGCGGGCGGCGCGGCCGCAAGCGACACGACAAGCCGCCCGAGCCGGCCGCCGTCGCCGCCAACTGAGCGCGCGCCACCTACCGACCGCTCCCGAGCCCTCTCACCGCAACCGATTTTTTCCGACCGGTGCGAAGAGCCTTTAATGCGCCAGTGTCAACTTCCATTCTCTTCCAAATTTCTTAGTACTCCTGGGCTAGCACTTGGTGAACTGAACCAGTCTCTTTCGTCGACGTACGGAGAATATTTGTTGCACGACATGAAGACTCGTGGTGTGGTTGTGCTAGAAATACTGATTTGGATATTTCTGTGCCCTCTACGTCCTGTGGCGACCGGTCTAAGTCGGTTAACGGTTTATTGCACAACTGTATCGGTACCTCGCGTTATAAAATAATAATAAAGCGAGCCGGGTATCGGTTTTGAACCCTCTGAGATCGCACGCGGTAGAGTGGTTGCCGAGTTTAAATTGTGCTCTTCTGAAACTCTTGAACCATCGCCATTTTACATTAGGGCGCGATTTAGTACATTACATACCTAGGGCGGCCCTAGGTACCGCCCACAAACCCTACTTGGGATCTCCTCGCAAATGGGGTTTGTGGCCCGAACCGAAGGTGAGGGCTATAAATATGCGATCTGGGGTTTTACTAATTACCGCCCTTTGGTTTGTCTAAAGTTTTACGTCTTGCCTTGGCCATGAAGTAAGATTTCTTCCCCGCGTGGCGTTCAGTAAATCCCACTTACGGCCTAGGACGACATAAAAAATATAACCACTCACTTACCCAGAATAGAATCAATATGAAGATGGCACCTATATGTAACCACATCAATCATTGTCAATCGATTAATATTGCTGAGTCAATTGATCGATGGTTGATAGATTTGTGTAGAGACACCCTTAACTCCTCTATTAAAATTTTGATCATTTGTCATACTAAGAACGTTATACTCTGTATGACGGCGCATTAAAAATCTTTAACCATGAGACTTTTTGAAAAGCGGAAAAATAATTACGGAAAAAGTTTCTTGAGCATGACATCTTTATAAAATTCCGCTTGAAAGTACGAACTCTCTAGCACAGCATTTCTGATAAACATGTTACAAAATACATAATAAATAGAAATAAATAATAAATATGTGTATAAGGTGTGCTAAAGAGCGAAATCCTATTCCGCATAGGTCTTCAGATATTTACATTGTCTTTGAAGTCACTTCATAAATCTATCACGTAATATTCAGATGTTTATATAGAAGAATTTATTTTTCTAATAGAGCCACGGAGTTTGTTCCGGGATTAAGATTATTGTATTCAGTGTACGAAAAATTGCTGGGGAATAGTTGTACTTTTTAAATATAATGATAATATAATCATTTTATTGGTTCAATATGATAAACAGAAAAAATTCAAGTACCAGAATCCGCCTAAATTTTGTAACCATTATAAACTTAATTAGAAGCTTAGTATATAATCTAAATGCTTACTTAGTGAGACGGTAAAGGAAACACTTACAAGTACAAATATTCCCTGGCTGTAATCAAAGTCAAGTATAGTGCGGCTAGATTCTGTAGGCACTGCACCGAGAGTACAAGGTACTTAAGGGTCTATTCGCTAAGTTAGATATATATGCTCTGGATAGTCTACACATACATAATAAAGCTATTTTCACACAAGTATCAGTCAACTGTAGATTGTAAGTATTGTCCATGTTGTGATGTATATTGAAAAAACATAAACATGCCAAACATGGATACCACCTTTATCCAACAAACTATAACGATAGAATGGTAGAGCAGGGTGGCAACTCTTTATCAGGTACTACAATGATGAGTCACAGTCAAGGCTCGCTTGTAGTGGATTCCATGCCTAATAAAGACTCCAAAAACATATTATCTTACTTACAATATACTTACATAACTACTAGCTTGATTCTATATCTTGGTGTGTGCATCCAGCACGTCTAGCATAACTTTGACACGCGACTTTTTCTCGCGCGAGATATACTACCTGTCTCTTTCTGTATAGTACTATGAGATAGTGACGGACGATGCTATGTCGCGCGACATGAGTCGCGGGTCAAAGTTATGCTAGACGTGCAGACAACCATGGTCTCGACAGATTGTTCCATATTTTTGACAACTACTATTCTAATTGCTGTAAAAATGGGCGTTTACATTTTTTCTGTCTTAGGCTGTAATCCAAAATTAATATTCTTCATTGTCTAGAGATAAATAATTGTTGAAGTACATAATCTTCATTATTATACTTGGGCTGGTAATGTCAACTTGCTGCCAAGTTTTATGACGTAAGTTTATGTATGTGGCGCGCAATTACTTATATAATTTTGTTTGATTTCATTAATAAAAAGAAGTACATTGATTGTATTCTAAATTGTTATTAGTTAGTTTTTTATTATTAAAAATTATTATCTTATTAACATTCGCGAAGCAATAATCATTTAGGTGAAGTGAAATGAGCAGCTTTCACAATGATGAGTAATCTTTATGGTTTTCACAAGGGTTTTGTTTGTGTTGTGACGTTTGTTAAGGGTTATAGTGAATATTGATTGACATAGTGATGACAAGCCAGGGCTTGGCTACTTGAGAACTAACTTTATATATATATATACCTACCTATCTACAAATTCATATATTAGTATGTTAGTTGTATTAGTGAGGCTAGCTGCTCTACTCCATATCATACTTGTATTCAGTATTTGATTGTTTGCAGTACCATTATTATGTGATTTTCTAGTTTAAGTGAGAGAATATTTTTATTGATTTGTTCTGAGTGAGAGAAATTAAAATAGCTCGAAACAATTTCACTGTTTTATTATACCATAATTCATTAAATGGAATTTAACTAGATCTGAACTGAATATGTACAGTATGTGAAGCATAATCATTTACTTTTTTTTTAATTGTTTTTTTGCATCCTCAATTCCTTCTTTCATGTTTTGGGAAAATTTTCTATAAAATGACATGAGTCTATTCACTTGTTCGGGATCCATTTTAGACACCTTTTCTTTTCCTCTGTAAAAGAAGGAAACTGCTAACTGTGCAGCACGGCGCACAGGATATGACTCTGCTAACCTCTGGACTAGCCGCTCATTGTTTGCCAAGTACCTCAGCAGAGTACGGAGTGGCATTATTTTGGATATCACTTGAAGGATGTTTCAATTGAACACATGTTCTGATACTTCTGGAGCAGCTCTCGTTTCAGCTGCAGCTGGGTCCGGAGCACCTCAAACTGCTTTATTTGGTCCTGCTTGTTGTACTCTATGCCAGGTAAACGCCTTATCTGTAACATATTATACTCTAAAAGTTCAAAGAATGTTATTGGTTCACAGTATTGCATAACATTACACTGTTTAACAAAATTTATGTTATGATTAAAGGCAAGTTTTAGTCATACCTGGGAGCGAGCGTAATCCAGTTTCTTCTGCAGCTCCAGAACCTTCAGACTACAGTCTTGGGACTCGCGTGCTTTCGCAGAGTTATCGTGAAAATCACGCTCGACACTAAACAATGGAAAAGCCAATAGATGAATATTACAAGCCAATAAACAAATATCACAATAACAAGTCATGGAAAGCTAAAAATAAAAACTACATGTAAATACCTTCGTATGATTTCGTATACAATCGGTAAAAAATCTACGTCTACTTCTTGGACAGATAATGGGGTGAAATTATTCTGTTCGGGATTGTCGGTGTTTTCCATCATACAAACTCGCAATTACAAGCAACACAAAATAAAAATCACTTGCCTAACAATGTGAAACGCTATCAAAATAGATTTTAACTTCACGTTCACATTTACATGAAATAAAATGAAAGTAAATATCAATTTCCATAAAAAAAGATTACTCCTGCAGTCTGCTCTGCAGCGGTCACTGTCATGTCAATGTCAAAATTTGTTAAATTAATTCTACTACCAGCGGTTTTCACAGTGACTCAAACATATTACCATAGACAAAAAAAAAACATTATTTCGTATTGTCTTTGTTACGTTATTTGCTGTCATAATTGTCATCAAATGTCAAAATTTCGCGTTGCGTGTTATGGCGTAAACATGACGGAGTAGAGAAATATCAATTAATGAATGGATATTGCTTTAATATTTGGGAATTAACATAAAAAAATCACAATGGATGAAGTCGCTAAATTAGAACATTTGTCTTTGGTTTCAAAGATATGCACCGAGTTAGACAACCACTTGGGACTGAACGACAAAGATTTGGGTAAGTTATTGTCATTTGTCCTTACACTTCGTTTTATTATTACATCAATTACTTTTAATATTTCATCATTTACTTATTATATTTATTTGTTACAGCTGAATTCATCATTGACTTGGCAGACAAGAACCCTACTTTCGATGCGTTCAAAAAAGCTCTCACCGATAATGGGGCTGAGTTCTCAGATTCTTTCATGACCAATTTGCTTCGGATCATCCAGCATATGAAACCGACAAACTATAAGACAGAAACAAATGAAAAAGAAGTAGTCAACAAGAATCCTTTAGCCAATAAGTTCCCAGGCTTAGCTATATCCAACAAGAAACCTGTTTTCTCGTCAGATGAAGACAGTGAGGATGAGAAGGATACAACCAAAAGACTCACTACTAAAGACATTTTTAAAGACGAGAAAAACAAATCCTCAAATGACAATGTTGTTGATCAAACTATGGCTGAACTGGAAGCTCTGGCTCCTTCAAAAGCCGTTTCAAAAAAAGATGAGCACAAGAAAGAGGATGATCGCAAAAGAGTACGCAGTAGCAGCAGAGATCGCAAAGAAGGTAGGAGCAGGAAAAGAGATGGTTCTAGAGATAGGAAAAGAAGTAGAAGTAGACACAGAAGAAGCCATAGTAGAGATAAAAGGAGCAGAAGCAGAGACAGGCGGAGTAGGAGCAGAGATAGAAGGAAGCGGTCCAGAAGTAGGCACCGCCTCAGGTCTAAGTCCAGAGACAGGCACAGGAGGTCTCGTTCAAGAGACAGGAGGTCCAAATCTCGTGATCGCAAATCTCCTTTCAGGGACAGAGACCACAAAGACAGATCTGGCGATTACAACAAAAAGGCTAGAAAGAAAAGCCCTGATGTTGAAATGAGTGATGATCCTGAACCTGGAAAGGTAAGACGAAATTTATACCTTACAAGCGACCCGCCCCAGCTTCGCACGGGTACAAAGCTATATTATGCATGTACATATTATACATGTAAACCTTCCTCTTGAATCAAACTATTTATTTAAAAAAACTGCATCACAATCCATTGCGTAGTTTTAAAGATCAAAGCATACATAGGGAAAGACGGAAGGAAACAACTCTGTTTTATACTATGTAGTGATTGGCAAGTAACAGTGCAGTGGGTCAGCTTAATGATTTATTAATTTTATAGTCAATAAAGATTACCTTGTGCCACTGCACTAAATTTGTGATTGCTGTGCTATATTATATGGAAGTTACTAACACTTTGACAATGGACTACTAAATATTAAAGAATTTCTATAGAAATGACAATAAATCAGACATTTGTTTAGCGGGATCTGTACCCAAAAGGTGTAAATTTTGTTATAAAATGTTTCCCTTTCTGCCTATCACAGGGCTGTATATAAACTGTAACAGTCAAATACTCTTTCAAAGAATTTGTATTACCATAATGTTTTACTGCTAAAATTTAAATAAGGTTGAAGATTAAGACATGTTATATTGTGCTGTGACTTTGACTACATTATATTAAAACTATTAATTTCATATTCATAAAAAAAATTGCCAAAAGAGTGAAGAGGTTTGATGAAACAGTTTTTTTTAATCATTATCAAAATTAAAAAAAAAAATACATTACCCTCTTAATTTGTATACTGCTTCTTTCAGATCTACAGTGGCAGAGTGGCAAACATAGTGCCATTTGGATGCTTCGTCCAAATCGAGGGGGTGAGGAAACGCTGGGAGGGGCTGGTGCACATCTCGCAGCTGCGCTCTGAGGGCCGCGTCACGAACGTGTCGGACGTCGTTTCCCGAGGGGATAAAGTCAAGGTAAATAGTTATTGTCCATACTGCCATACATTGTTATTATAATTGTGAGCACATGATGTCCCACTGCTGGGCAAAGGCCGCCCCATTATTATTATTATTATAGCCTTTATTGCCGAAACTAAAATACATAATCTACTTAAAAACGAACACATCGGATCAGTGTTCGGCGTGTCTTCCGACACATAGGCCTCTCCCAGCTGCTTCCATTCATCCCTTTCAATAGTCTAACATTAATCACACTAATATTATAAAGGCGAAAGTTGGTGAGTATATTTGATACTTCTTCACACTCAAACAGTTGGACCAATTTTGATAAAATTCAGTATAGCTACCTCCGCTGACACCCTGGATTAACACATGAGCTACTCTTTATCCTCAACACGGGTTAGCATCGCAGACCGCAGCTAGTAACATCTCAAACAAGTTATATTATTTTTTTTATTAATTGAAATATACATATCACTTACAGACTAATCCAACACGTGATACATATTATACAGAATAAAAGAACCAGATGCAAAGAAATACCTACGTTTACAATTTTTAAGACACAGTAGATTACTTATCCAGCCAGAGAACAGTTAAACAAATCGGTTTTAGTTGATATTTGTTGAGCATGTTTATGGCCCACACCACCAGCTCCAGCGACTCTAGACAGTAGGGTTATAGAGACAACCTCGTAACACCTTAAATACGTACGTCGCCAGCGCAACATTCCTTCGTACTTCCAATTTGACGTATCCTACCATCCCGAGAACAAAGAGAGTTGGGTAAATCCCGTATTCTTTTAAATAAAGATATCTTGCAAACTTGTTCTGTATCTTCTCAACCATGGTATTGTATTTTGCTTCATGAGGGTTCCATATTATCGCGCCGCTCTCTAGACTACTCCTAACTAGAGCATTGTACAAGGCCTTCACTGCTGGGGTATTATGGAAATTATTTGTCTGACGCAATATTAAACCTAAGTTTCTGAAAGCTTTTTTACAGGTCTCCACTATATGGTTCCGGAAGGACAGGTCAGACTACAGGTAGTCCCAGATCACGTAAAGCCGTTACGCGCGTGTTCTGTTGCCCACTCATATTGTAAGTGTGGTGCACAGGAGAAATGGCTCTACTACATCTCATTATGCTACATTTGGATAAATTAAAGTATAATTTATTTTTATGGCTCCAATCTATGACCCTATCAATGTCACTTTGCAACCGTGCATAATCATTAGTATTATTTATTTTTAAAACAGTTTGAGATCATCTACAAATAGTAGGCAAGTACCATGTTCAACAGCAACTGGGAGAGCATTGAGCATGACGGTAATGTTCAAAGGCCCCAAGTTGCTGCCTTGACTTACTCCTGAAAGCGTTGGATAGCAGTCTTGAGACGTAACCTTTATAATCAACATATATACATCCCTAGTCTATTATCCTTTACAAAAAAATTACACTTTCTACTTTAAAATAAAACAAAATAAATGTATCATACTAAATAATTCACAATTTCACATTAGGGATTGAAAATCACATACATATTAATAGGCGTAGTAATTTTAGAATTTAGGACACAGGTACATATAAATATATAAATTATTTGGGAATTAATGACAACGCACACTTTATTTATGTGGAAGGTATAATTAAAAACTACTCTATAAATAATATTTACAGATAAAAGTGCTATCAGTGACGGGACAGAAGGTGTCACTGACGATGAAGGACGTCTGCCAGGACACAGGCAAGGACCTCAACCCCACGTCACACGCGCATCTAGAGGTAACTATTAGAAACAAGAACGTGATGACTATGTGGAAGCCATAACCATGTTTTATTTTATCAAATGAAAAGTATCCTATAGCCATCCTTAAATGTCGATTTGTTGCTGTGCCTAAAATTTATAAAACCAGAGCCATTATGACTGCAAATACTCAAGCGACCAAAAATACTATTTTTTTTTGTGTGCTAGGTAGTGAGAAACATTAAATTGTAAGTAGTTTTTAATTAAGGGCCTATGCACTCCGCGTATTTTTAACGCGCCGTTGACGCGCATATGTCGATTCACACGCGATTCACATTCAAGTCAGACGTAGCTTGTCGATCTTTTGCACGCCTACATCGATACAGACGCGATGTTAAACGCGCGCTTGTAGCGATTCAGATGCGATGCTAACGCGCTTGCAACGCGCGTTGTTAGCGATACAGACGCGATGCTAACGCTCTTGCAACGCGCGTTTGTATCGATACAGACGTGATGCTAACGCGCGTTCGTTTCGATACAGATGCGCTGACCAAATGCGTTTTTGAGCAGTGGCTCTGCAATAGTACCGCGATGACGAAACTCCGGCAGCCAAGACAACACGAGCCGTCAACGCGCGTCGCATCGAAACACGAGTGCTATGCGCGTCTTTTCCCGGCACGATTATAGCGATACAAACGCGCGCTTGCATCGATGCTTGCGCGCCGTAAAAAGACGCGCAGGTAACGCGCGCGTGTATCGATGCAAACACGCGTTACTATCGCGTCTAACGCAAACAAACAGCTTCTTATAATGAAAAACGCGCCGTCGACGACGACGCACAGTACGTTAAAAAACGGGGTGTACAAAGGGAATTCCAATAATTGCAGTCATTCATTGTATTCTTTGAGGCGACTTGCTCGGTCTAATTGATGTGGTTGTTGGCAGGCGGAGCGCGCGGGCCGCAACCCGGACCGGCCGGCGCCGGCGGCGGAGGTGCTGGCGGGGCTGCAGGGCGCGCTCGACCCCGACGAGAACTCCTCGCGCAAGCGCGTCACCCGCGTCTCCAGCCCCGAGCGCTGGGAGATCAAGCAGGTAACGAACACTTCCGGATCCTAACATTGGTTCAAACTCGGGCTTTTCAAGTGCGCGCTTAGCGCTCGACGGCCTTTAAAGCTTTTTATTTTATAAAATTTTATTAAATGATTTTCACATTTTACAGATGATATCATCAGGCGTAATAGACAAGAGCGAACTGCCGGACTTTGATGAAGAAACTGGCCTACTGCCTAAAGAAGAAGACGGCGAAGCTGACATAGAAATAGAGCTAGTGGAAGACGAGCCCCCGTTCCTGCAGGGCCACGGGCGCGCGCTGCACGACCTGTCCCCCGTGCGCATCGTCAAGAACCCGGACGGCTCCCTGGCGCAGGCGGCCATGATGCAGTCCGCCTTAGCGAAGGAACGGAGAGAACAGAAGATGATTCAAAGGGAACAAGAAATGGAGAGCTTGCCGACGGGTCTCAACAAGAACTGGATCGATCCGTTGCCTGAGTCAGACGGCAGGGCGTTGGCCGCCAACATGCGGGGTACAGGCATCACGCCGCAGGACCTGCCGGAGTGGAAGAAGCACGTGATCGGCGGCAAGAAGTCCTCGTTCGGCAAGAAGACGAATCTGTCGCTCTTGGAGCAGCGGCAGAGTCTGCCGATATACAAACTCAGGGATGAGTTGACCAAGGTAAGTCCAGTACTTACTTGTAGACTTTTATTCAAATCCTCTGTATTTGAAGTCTTTAGATAGTTGTGATGATTAACGAGATAGTTAACCTAGTATTTTTTTTTTATTATACGTTAACATTTAACGGGCAACTTTATTACGTTAACAGATATTTTTGATGTCAACTTATGATTCACCTGTCATTCTCCCACTCAGGTAACCCCAGACCTCTTCTTTTTTTTTCCTCTTGATATCTGCAATCGACCATTTCGGTCATAATCAGATTGTGTGACTTCTTGGTATGTTTTGAGAGGTGTTCCATTAAACACTCTCCCATTTCACTTAAAAGAGTTCCAGACCTCTTCTTAGCAATAAAATAATTAATATCACCACATCATTTCCGGATTTTACAAATGTCTAAACTATGTCTCCTTTCAGGCGGTATCCGACAACCAGATCCTCATAGTGATCGGTGAAACAGGGTCGGGCAAGACGACGCAGATCACGCAGTACCTGGCGGAGTGCGGGCTGACGGCGCGCGGCAAGATCGGCTGCACGCAGCCGCGGCGCGTGGCCGCCATGTCCGTCGCCAAGCGCGTGGCCGAGGAGTTCGGCTGCCGGCTGGGCCAGGAGGTGGGCTACACCATCCGGTTTGAGGACTGCACAAGTCCCGAGACTGTCATCAAGTGAGTATATTTTGGATAAAGATGTTTGAAAGCGGTTCCAAATTTTGACGACGCGTTTGGCTCGGTTTGTAGACACCTGCCTACTGAGTCGGCGGTCCCGGGTTCGAATCCCGACCGGGGCAAATATTTGTTCTTGGGTCATGGATGTTATCTATATATGTATTTATATATTATGTATATCGTCGTCTAGTACCCATAGTACACGCTTTGTTTAGTTTGGGACTAGGTCGATTTGTGTATGATTGTCCCTTAATATTTATTATTTATTTATTTAAATGAACGAGGCGTGATCAGACTTGCCTGAATGGAACTCCTCTAGTAAGTTATGTTTACTTGAAACAGCTGTAAGTACCTGAGTGTAGTATGAAAGTACGCAGCAATATCGCATACTTATGACAACGTCATGTTACCACCGTCGCTATGCGCATTGCTGAGGAGTTAAGTTCTACTCGTAAGCTAGCATAGAAACGTACCATCCAGCTCGAAGATTGCACCGGACCAGGAGCTCAGGATCAGGCCGTGATCAAACTTTATTAAACAGAAGTGCTCTTCAGATTTCCGATTTCACGGCAGACAATGCTACTGAGTACAGGAAAGTTCATCGGAATCAGTGTGACAACCCGGTAGATATGCGTTAACCGCGTTCAAAAGTTATCACAGTCCAGTCTAGACCTTGATCAACAACACCTTAATTATACTTAAGGCGATATGGTCCGGCCGTGGTCGCGCGGAACTAATTGACGCTCTTCATGCGCTGACGCGCGACGATTTTTAGCAGGTTTTTAGTTCTAGTGATTAAATAAATAATTGTATCGTGACAATCCTAGCGAATTTACCTAGATAATATTAGTATCTATACATTTAAGCCAAAAACGGGCGAGTTCGGCGTCTACTGGGAAAAGAGCGCCTTAATACTTGTTTTTTGTTTCCTGACTTTAATATCGAATTATTGCATGTTTCAGATACATGACAGACGGCATGTTGCTGCGCGAGTGCCTGATGGACCTGGACCTGAAGTCGTACTCCGTCATCATGCTGGACGAGGCGCACGAGCGCACCATCCACACGGACGTGCTGTTCGGGCTGCTCAAGCAGGCGGTGCAGAAGCGCCCCGAGCTCAAGCTCATCGTCACCTCGGCCACTCTGGACGCTGTCAAGTTTTCACAATACTTCTTCGAGGCTCCTATCTTCACGATCCCTGGAAGAACGTTCCCCGTAGAAGTCCTGTACACTAAAGAACCTGAGACGGATTATCTGGATGCGTCGTTGATCACAGTGATGCAGATACATTTGCGGGAACCGCCGGGCGATATCCTACTGTTTTTGACCGGTCAGGAGGAGATCGACACGGCCTGTGAGATCCTCTATGAGAGAATGAAGTCTCTAGGTCCTGACGTGCCAGAACTGATCATCTTGCCTGTGTATTCTGCTTTACCCTCTGAGATGCAAACCCGTATCTTCGAGCCGGCGCCGCCCGGCTCCCGGAAGGTGGTGATCGCGACCAATATCGCGGAGACTTCCTTAACCATTGATGGAATATACTACGTGGTGGACCCCGGGTTCGTCAAGCAGAAGGTCTACAACTCCAAGACTGGAATGGACTCGTTGGTCGTCACGCCGATTTCACAGGTAAGAATTTTACCGAACAAATATGCTTTTAATTATGAATTCATCTTTATGAAAGTTCAAGGGAAATTACAGAGGTTCTATAGATATCGGTCCTATCCAAGGTGTGCTTCTCTTTGGTTCAGACACAGCTCGTTTACTGTGCCTTAAACATATCCGAGTCATATTTTCATGAAATGTAGATTAGTGAAGTTCGTAGCGGCCTGTATGAAATTGACATTCATTGAATTGTTATTTAGCTTTTTTAATTTGTATACGGAGCGCGGAGAGAAAATCTCGCTTCCTAGCTAAGGCAAGACAATAAACCACGGGCGGTAATTCGTGAAGCCCCAGATCGCATATTTAGGGCCCTCACCTCACCTTTGTTTCGGGCCACAAACACCTGCGACCTGGGACATTCACGAGTTCACCGCCCTTAGTAATGTACTGTATGTGATGTACTACTAGTGTAGCCGTAGTGTAAGATAGTGAAGTCGTAACGTATTCGTCAGGCAGCGGCGAAGCAGCGCGCGGGGCGCGCCGGGCGCACGGGGCCGGGCAAGTGCTACCGGCTGTACACGGAGCGCGCCTACCGCGACGAGATGCTGCCCACGCCCGTGCCCGAGATCCAGCGCACCAACCTCGCCACCACCGTGCTGCAGCTCAAGACCATGGGCATCAACGACCTGCTGCACTTCGACTTCATGGACGCGCCGCCCGTCGAGTCGCTCATCATGGCGCTGGAGCAGCTGCACTCGCTCTCCGCGCTCGACGCCGAGGGCCTGCTCACCAGGCTCGGCCGCAGGGTGAGTGTCGC
Source organism: Apotomis betuletana (assembly GCA_932273695.1). Lineage (NCBI taxonomy): Eukaryota > Metazoa > Arthropoda > Insecta > Lepidoptera > Tortricidae > Apotomis > Apotomis betuletana. Next base: position 3,215,184 of record OW026305.1, read on the forward strand.
ACTGTCTCCGAGTCTCTCTGTCCCGCCTGCTGACGAGGGGCTGCTCACCAGGCTCGGCCGCAGGGTGAGTGTCGCACTGTCTCCGAGTCTCTGTCCCGGCTGCTGACGAGGGGCTGCTCACCAGGCTCGGCCGCAGGGTGAGTGTCGCACTGTCTCCGAGTCTCTGTCCCGGCTGCTGACGAGGGGCTGCTCACCAGGCTCGGCCGCAGGGTGAGTGTCGCACTGTCTCCGAGTCTCTGTCCCGGCTGCTGACGAGGGGCCGCTCACCAGGCTCGGCCGCAGGGTGAGTGTCGCACTGTCTCCGAGTCTCTGTCCCGGCTGCTGACGAGGGGCTGCTCACCAGGCTCGGCCGCAGGGTGAGTGTCGCACTGTCTCCGAGTCTCTGTCCCGGCTGCTGACGAGGGGCTGCTCACCAGGCTCGGCCGCAGGGTGAGTGTCGCACTGTCTCCGAGTCTCTGTCCCGGCTGCTGACGAGGGGCTGCTCACCAGGCTCGGCCGCAGGGTGAGTGTCGCACTGTCTCCGAGTCTCTGTCCCGGCTGCTGACGAGGGGCTGCTCACCAGGCTCGGCCGCAGGGTGAGTGTCGCACTGTCTCCGAGTCTCTGTCCCGGCTGCTGACGAGGGGCTGCTCACCAGGCTCGGCCGCAGGGTGAGTGTCGCACTGTCTCCGAGTCTCTGTCCCGGCTGCTGACGAGGGGCTGCTCACCAGGCTCGGCCGCAGGGTGAGTGTCGCACTGTCTCCGAGTCTCTGTCCCGGCTGCTGACGAGGGGCTGCTCACCAGGCTCGGCCGCAGGGTGAGTGTCGCACTGTCTCCGAGTCTCTGTCCCGGCTGCTGACGAGGGGCTGCTCACCAGGCTCGGCCGCAGGGTGAGTGTCGCACTGTCTCCGAGTCTCTGTCCCGGCTGCTGACGAGGGGCTGCTCACCAGGCTCGGCCGCAGGGTGAGTGTCGCACTGTCTCCGAGTCTCTGTCCGGCTGCTGGCGAGGGCTGCTCACCAGGCTCGGCCGCAGGGTGAGTGTCGCACTGTCTCCGAGTCTCTGTCCGGCTGCTGGCGAGGGCTGCTCACCAGGCTCGGCCGCAGGGTGAGTGTCGCACTGTCTCCGAGTCTCTGTCCGGCTGCTGGCGAGGGCTGCTCACCAGGCTCGGCCGCAGGGTGAGTGTCGCACTGTCTCCGAGTCTCTGTCCGGCTGCTGGCGAGGGCTGCTCACCAGGCTCGGCCGCAGGGTGAGTGTCGCACTGTCTCCGAGTCTCTGTCCGGCTGCTGGCGAGGGCTGCTCACCAGGCTCGGCCGCAGGGTGAGTGTCGCACTGTCTCCGAGTCTCTGTCCGGCTGCTGGCGAGGGCTGCTCACCAGGCTCGGCCGCAGGGTGAGTGTCGCACTGTCTCCGAGTCTCTGTCCGGCTGCTGGCGAGGGCTGCTCACCAGGCTCGGCCGCAGGGTGAGTGTCGCACTGTCTCCGAGTCTCTGTCCGGCTGCTGGCGAGGGCTGCTCACCAGGCTCGGCCGCAGGGTGAGTGTCGCACTGTGTCCGAGTCTCTGTCCGGCTGCTGGCGAGGGGCCGCTCACCAGGCTCGGCCGCAGGGTGAGTGTCGCACTGTGTCCGAGTCTCTGTCCCGGCTGCTGACAAGGGGCCGCTCACCAGGCTCGGCCGCAGGGTGAGTGTCGCACTGTGTCCGAGTCGCTGTCCGGCTGCTGGCGAGGGGCCGCTCACCAGGCTCGGCCGCAGGGTGAGTGTCGCACTGTCTCCGAGTCTCTGTCCGGCTGCTGGCGAGGGGCCGCTCACCAGGCTCGGCCGCAGGGTGAGTGTCGCACTGTCTCCGAGTCTCTGTCCGGCTGCTGGCGAGGGGCCGCTCACCAGGCTCGGCCGCAGGGTGAGTGTCGCACTGTGTCCGAGTCTCTGTCCGGCTGCTGGCGAGGGGCCGCTCACCAGGCTCGGCCGCAGGGTGAGTGTCGCACTGTCTCCGAGTCTCTGTCCGGCTGCTGGCGAGGGGCCGCTCACCAGGCTCGGCCGCAGGGTGAGTGTCGCACTGTGTCCGAGTCTCTGTCCGGCTGCTGGCGAGGGGCCGCTCACCAGGCTCGGCCGCAGGGTGAGTGTCGCACTGTGTCCGAGTCTCTGTCCGGCTGCTGGCGAGGGGCCGCTCACCAGGCTCGGCCGCAGGGTGAGTGTCGCACTGTGTCCGAGTCTCTGTCCGGCTGCTGGCGAGGGCTGCTCACCAGGCTCGGCCGCAGGGTGAGTGTCGCACTGTCTCCGAGTCTCTGTCCGGCTGCTGGCGAGGGGCCGCTCACCAGGCTCGGCCGCAGGGTGAGTGTCGCACTGTGTCCGAGTCTCTGTCCGGCTGCTGGCGAGGGGCCGCTCACCAGGCTCGGCCGCAGGGTGAGTGTCGCACTGTGTCCGAGTCTCTGTCCGGCTGCTGGCGAGGGCTGCTCACCAGGCTCGGCCGCAGGGTGAGTGTCGCACTGTCTCCGAGTCTCTGTCCGGCTGCTGGCGAGGGCTGCTCACCAGGCTCGGCCGCAGGGTGAGTGTCGCACTGTCTCCGAGTCTCTGTCCGGCTGCTGGCGAGGGCTGCTCACCAGGCTCGGCCGCAGGGTGAGTGTCGCACTGTCTCCGAGTCTCTGTCCCGGCTGCTGACGAGGGGCTGCTCACCAGGCTCGGCCGCAGGGTGAGTGTCGCACTGTCTCCGAGTCTCTGTCCCGGCTGCTGACGAGGGGCTGCTCACCAGGCTCGGCCGCAGGGTGAGTGTCGCACTGTCTCCGAGTCTCTGTCCGGCTGCTGGCGAGGGCTGCTCACCAGGCTCGGCCGCAGGGTGAGTGTCGCACTGTCTCCGAGTCTCTGTCCGGCTGCTGGCGAGGGCTGCTCACCAGGCTCGGCCGCAGGGTGAGTGTCGCACTGTCTCCGAGTCTCTGTCCGGCTGCTGGCGAGGGCTGCTCACCAGGCTCGGCCGCAGGGTGAGTGTCGCACTGTCTCCGAGTCTCTGTCCGGCTGCTGGCGAGGGCTGCTCACCAGGCTCGGCCGCAGGGTGAGTGTCGCACTGTCTCCGAGTCTCTGTCCGGCTGCTGGCGAGGGGCCGCTCACCAGGCTCGGCCGCAGGGTGAGTGTCGCACTGTCTCCGAGTCTCTGTCCGGCTGCTGGCGAGGGGCCGCTCACCAGGCTCGGCCGCAGGGTGAGTGTCGCACTGTGTCCGAGTCTCTGTCCGGCTGCTGGCGAGGGGCCGCTCACCAGGCTCGGCCGCAGGGTGAGTGTCGCACTGTCTCCGAGTCTCTGTCCGGCTGCTGGCGAGGGGCCGCTCACCAGGCTCGGCCGCAGGGTGAGTGTCGCACTGTGTCCGAGTCTCTGTCCGGCTGCTGGCGAGGGGCCGCTCACCAGGCTCGGCCGCAGGGTGAGTGTCGCACTGTGTCCGAGTCTCTGTCCGGCTGCTGGCGAGGGGCCGCTCACCAGGCTCGGCCGCAGGGTGAGTGTCGCACTGTGTCCGAGTCTCTGTCCGGCTGCTGGCGAGGGCTGCTCACCAGGCTCGGCCGCAGGGTGAGTGTCGCACTGTCTCCGAGTCTCTGTCCGGCTGCTGGCGAGGGGCCGCTCACCAGGCTCGGCCGCAGGGTGAGTGTCGCACTGTGTCCGAGTCTCTGTCCGGCTGCTGGCGAGGGGCCGCTCACCAGGCTCGGCCGCAGGGTGAGTGTCGCACTGTGTCCGAGTCTCTGTCCGGCTGCTGGCGAGGGCTGCTCACCAGGCTCGGCCGCAGGGTGAGTGTCGCACTGTCTCCGAGTCTCTGTCCGGCTGCTGGCGAGGGCTGCTCACCAGGCTCGGCCGCAGGGTGAGTGTCGCACTGTCTCCGAGTCTCTGTCCCGGCTGCTGGCGAGGGGCTGCTCACCAGGCTCGGCCGCAGGGTGAGTGTCGCACTGTCTCCGAGTCTCTCTGTCCCGGCTGCTGACGAGGCGACACTCCTAACTATATTTCAGTGCTATGAGTGTTCAAATTTCACATATATCCTCTTCCTATGCCTTAATATGCCTTATTTCCTTTTTTAGCTTGGGGGTAATTAACCTTCTGAGCGCCAAAGACGGCAAATCACGTCGACGGAAAGTTGTGCCCCAGGCGACACGACGTCATTAGCCGCTATACCATGTCAATGAGCTGGGCGACTAAGAGGTTAAACATTTACTGACCTGTTCTGTTTTCAGATGGCGGAGTTCCCGCTGGAGCCGAACCTGTCTAAGATCCTGATCATGTCGGTGGCGCTGCAGTGCTCCGACGAGATCCTCACCATCGTGTCCATGCTCAGCGTGCAGAACGTCTTCTACCGCCCCAAGGTATTACTTACATTGCAGTACATTTTGCACTCGAAATTACCTGTTTACCAATATTTGTAAGCTTTGAAATTCTGTCCTTAAATTATGTTGAAAGTGGAACCAAGTTAATACTAATGCTTACTTCGGTACGTGCAGGACAAGCAAGCCCTGGCGGACCAGAAGAAGGCGAAGTTCAACCAGCCGGAGGGCGACCACCTGACGCTGCTGGCCGTGTTCAACAGCTGGCGCAACAACAAGTTCTCCAACGCCTGGTGCTACGAGAACTTCGTGCAGATCCGCACGCTCAAGCGCGCGCAGGACGTCCGCAAGCAGCTGCTCGGCATCATGGACAGGTGAGAGAGTGAGACAGTGAGAGAGGCGCAGCTCTGTTCATGAGGCCGTCACTGATTTTGAGGAGCGTCGCTTGCATGACCTCGACGCAAAACGCCTAAACAGAAAGACCCGTCCAAAGCCTTCCTATACCTACACGTTTAATGATAAAGGTGAGTTGCATTGTGTGCCTTGTAACAGAACCTTCAAAACCAAATTCGGTTTTGCAAGCCACATTCGTGCACATGACCGACGCTCGTGAAGGTCATGGAGCCAGGTTTCGCCATTGACGGATACGTCAAGGAGGACGATATGATATTAAATACTGGCTGACAAAGTTGATACATGTCTTTAAAAGGTCCTGATTTTATTATACCGATCGCGTGAAACATCTCGTACATGAGTTCGCGCAGATGAGAGCGGGGTGCTGACGCTGCCCAACTTCCTGGCCTCGCGTTAATTAACTCGGGGGGAGTAAGGTTCTAGGCGAGCTTGCCCTGAGATCTTTGCTGTCCTTGCGCTGAAAAATTATCTCAGTTGAAAGAAAATTACCTACTTTAAAATCTCACTATACTGTCCCAAATTCTATTTAAAATGTAGTATAATTTCTAAAATCGACGTAGCGGTTGAGGTTTCGACTAACAAATGTCCATATCTTTTATAGCTTCTGACTTGCCTGTATTGGGCCCACGTGTATTGCTTACTTTGTATACTCATACATTTGTATATGACGCAGGCACAAGCTGGACGTGGTGTCGGCGGCGAAGAACACGGTGCGCATCCAGAAGACGATCTGCTCCGGCTTCTTCCGCAACGCCGCCAAGAAGGATCCGCAGGAGGGCTACCGCACGCTGGTGGACAGCCAGGTCGTGTACATCCACCCCTCCAGCGCGCTGTTCAACCGCCAGCCCGAGTGGTAACGTATACACACACTCCAATACTTGTTCCGCACGCTGGTGGACAGCCAGGTCGTGTACATCCACCCCTCCAGCGCGCTGTTCAACCGCCAGCCCGAGTGGTAACGTATACACACACTCCGATACTTGTTCCGCACGCTGGTGGACAGCCAGGTCGTGTACATCCACCCCTCCAGCGCGCTGTTCAACCGCCAGCCCGAGTGGTAACGTATACACACACTCCAATACTTGTTCCGCACGCTGGTGGACAGCCAGGTCGTGTACATCCACCCCTCCAGCGCGCTGTTCAACCGCCAGCCCGAGTGGTAACGTATACACACACTCCAATACTTGTTCCGCACGCTGGTGGACAGCCAGGTCGTGTACATCCACCCCTCCAGCGCGCTGTTCAACCGCCAGCCCGAGTGGTAACGTATACACACACTCCAATACTTGTTCCGCACGCTGGTGGACAGCCAGGTCGTGTACATCCACCCCTCCAGCGCGCTGTTCAACCGCCAGCCCGAGTGGTAACGTATACACACACTCCAATACTTGTTCCGCACGCTGGTGGACAGCCAGGTCGTGTACATCCACCCCTCCAGCGCGCTGTTCAACCGCCAGCCCGAGTGGTAACGTATACACACACTCCAATACTTGTTCCGCACGCTGGTGGACAGCCAGGTCGTGTACATCCACCCCTCCAGCGCGCTGTTCAACCGCCAGCCCGAGTGGTAACGTATACACACACTCCAATACTTGTTCCGCACGCTGGTGGACAGCCAGGTCGTGTACATCCACCCCTCCAGCGCGCTGTTCAACCGCCAGCCCGAGTGGTAACGTATACACACACTCCAATACTTGTTCCGCACGCTGGTGGACAGCCAGGTCGTGTACATCCACCCCTCCAGCGCGCTGTTCAACCGCCAGCCCGAGTGGTAACGTATACACACACTCCAATACTTGTTCCGCACGCTGGTGGACAGCCAGGTCGTGTACATCCACCCCTCCAGCGCGCTGTTCAACCGCCAGCCCGAGTGGTAACGTATACACACACTCCAATACTTGTTCCGCACGCTGGTGGACAGCCAGGTCGTGTACATCCACCCCTCCAGCGCGCTGTTCAACCGCCAGCCCGAGTGGTAACGTATACACACACTCCAATACTTGTTCCGCACGCTGGTGGACAGCCAGGTCGTGTACATCCACCCCTCCAGCGCGCTGTTCAACCGCCAGCCCGAGTGGTAACGTATACACACACTCCAATACTTGTTCCGCACGCTGGTGGACAGCCAGGTCGTGTACATCCACCCCTCCAGCGCGCTGTTCAACCGCCAGCCCGAGTGGTAACGTATACACACACTCCAATACTTGTTCCGCACGCTGGTGGACAGCCAGGTCGTGTACATCCACCCCTCCAGCGCGCTGTTCAACCGCCAGCCCGAGTGGTAACGTATACACACACTCCAATACTTGTTCCGCACGCTGGTGGACAGCCAGGTCGTGTACATCCACCCCTCCAGCGCGCTGTTCAACCGCCAGCCCGAGTGGTAACGTATACACACACTCCAATACTTGTTCCGCACGCTGGTGGACAGCCAGGTCGTGTACATCCACCCCTCCAGCGCGCTGTTCAACCGCCAGCCCGAGTGGTAACGTATACACACACTCCAATACTTGTTCCGCACGCTGGTGGACAGCCAGGTCGTGTACATCCACCCCTCCAGCGCGCTGTTCAACCGCCAGCCCGAGTGGTAACGTATACACACACTCCAATACTTGTTCCGCACGCTGGTGGACAGCCAGGTCGTGTACATCCACCCCTCCAGCGCGCTGTTCAACCGCCAGCCCGAGTGGTAACGTATACACACACTCCAATACTTGTTCCGCACGCTGGTGGACAGCCAGGTCGTGTACATCCACCCCTCCAGCGCGCTGTTCAACCGCCAGCCCGAGTGGTAACGTATACACACACTCCAATACTTGTTCCGCACGCTGGTGGACAGCCAGGTCGTGTACATCCACCCCTCCAGCGCGCTGTTCAACCGCCAGCCCGAGTGGTAACGTATACACACACTCCAATACTTGTTCCGCACGCTGGTGGACAGCCAGGTCGTGTACATCCACCCCTCCAGCGCGCTGTTCAACCGCCAGCCCGAGTGGTAACGTATACACACACTCCAATACTTGTTCCGCACGCTGGTGGACAGCCAGGTCGTGTACATCCACCCCTCCAGCGCGCTGTTCAACCGCCAGCCCGAGTGGTAACGTATACACACACTCCAATACTTGTTCCGCACGCTGGTGGACAGCCAGGTCGTGTACATCCACCCCTCCAGCGCGCTGTTCAACCGCCAGCCCGAGTGGTAACGTATACACACACTCCAATACTTGTTCCGCACGCTGGTGGACAGCCAGGTCGTGTACATCCACCCCTCCAGCGCGCTGTTCAACCGCCAGCCCGAGTGGTAACGTATACACACACTCCAATACTTGTTCCGCACGCTGGTGGACAGCCAGGTCGTGTACATCCACCCCTCCAGCGCGCTGTTCAACCGCCAGCCCGAGTGGTAACGTATACACACACTCCAATACTTGTTCCGCACGCTGGTGGACAGCCAGGTCGTGTACATCCACCCCTCCAGCGCGCTGTTCAACCGCCAGCCCGAGTGGTAACGTATACACACACTCCAATACTTGTTCCGCACGCTGGTGGACAGCCAGGTCGTGTACATCCACCCCTCCAGCGCGCTGTTCAACCGCCAGCCCGAGTGGTAACGTATACACACACTCCAATACTTGTTCCGCACGCTGGTGGACAGCCAGGTCGTGTACATCCACCCCTCCAGCGCGCTGTTCAACCGCCAGCCCGAGTGGTAACGTATACACACACTCCAATACTTGTTCCGCACGCTGGTGGACAGCCAGGTCGTGTACATCCACCCCTCCAGCGCGCTGTTCAACCGCCAGCCCGAGTGGTAACGTATACACACACTCCAATACTTGTTCCGCACGCTGGTGGACAGCCAGGTCGTGTACATCCACCCCTCCAGCGCGCTGTTCAACCGCCAGCCCGAGTGGTAACGTATACACACACTCCAATACTTGTTCCGCACGCTGGTGGACAGCCAGGTCGTGTACATCCACCCCTCCAGCGCGCTGTTCAACCGCCAGCCCGAGTGGTAACGTATACACACACTCCAATACTTGTTCCGCACGCTGGTGGACAGCCAGGTCGTGTACATCCACCCCTCCAGCGCGCTGTTCAACCGCCAGCCCGAGTGGTAACGTATACACACACTCCAATACTTGTTCCGCACGCTGGTGGACAGCCAGGTCGTGTACATCCACCCCTCCAGCGCGCTGTTCAACCGCCAGCCCGAGTGGTAACGTATACACACACTCCAATACTTGTTCCGCACGCTGGTGGACAGCCAGGTCGTGTACATCCACCCCTCCAGCGCGCTGTTCAACCGCCAGCCCGAGTGGTAACGTATACACACACTCCAATACTTGTTCCGCACGCTGGTGGACAGCCAGGTCGTGTACATCCACCCCTCCAGCGCGCTGTTCAACCGCCAGCCCGAGTGGTAACGTATACACACACTCCAATACTTGTTCCGCACGCTGGTGGACAGCCAGGTCGTGTACATCCACCCCTCCAGCGCGCTGTTCAACCGCCAGCCCGAGTGGTAACGTATACACACACTCCAATACTTGTTCCGCACGCTGGTGGACAGCCAGGTCGTGTACATCCACCCCTCCAGCGCGCTGTTCAACCGCCAGCCCGAGTGGTAACGTATACACACACTCCAATACTTGTTCCGCACGCTGGTGGACAGCCAGGTCGTGTACATCCACCCCTCCAGCGCGCTGTTCAACCGCCAGCCCGAGTGGTAACGTATACACACACTCCAATACTTGTTCCGCACGCTGGTGGACAGCCAGGTCGTGTACATCCACCCCTCCAGCGCGCTGTTCAACCGCCAGCCCGAGTGGTAACGTATACACACACTCCAATACTTGTTCCGCACGCTGGTGGACAGCCAGGTCGTGTACATCCACCCCTCCAGCGCGCTCTTCAACCGCCAGCCCGAGTGGTAACGTATACACACACTCCGATACTATTCTTCTTCTAACTCGTACACTCTCCTAAGCTCTTTTAGAATAGAGGCTTTAATGCGAAAAGCGGTCCACTACTATAATCAACTCAAAAAGTCATCCTAGTCATCTTGATAGAATCAAAAGAGAAATTTTATATTATAAATACTAAACATGCCTTGCAATTTACAATTCTTAATAATATAAAATATATGACCACCATCTCACTATGTTAGAATGTAAACGGGATGTAATTTATAAAATCTGCAATCAGACGAGACTTTTGTTTTAGAACGCACGATTAACAGAGAATATAACGTCTAAACGTTGTGGATAATTAGCAAACTATCTAGAATTTTGGAACTGTGGACCCCATATACTATTAAGATATGACACTTTACTAATCCACATTTCGTTAACAGGGTAATCTACCACGAGCTGGTCCAAACAACGAAGGAGTACATGCGCGAGGTGACGACCATCGACCCGAAGTGGCTGGTGGAGTTCGCGCCCGCGTTCTTCAAGTTCTCCGACCCCACCAAGCTGTCCAAGTTCAAGAAGAACCAGCGCCTCGAGCCGCTCTACAACAAGTACGAGGAGCCCAACGCGTGGAGGATCTCGCGCGTGCGCCGCAGGAGGAACTAAACGTGTGCTCGTGGAGTCAACTGTGTGGCCAACCATATTGTAGGACAGTACTGATTACAACTGGCCAAACTGTACACGATCATGGATTTATTTGCTTCCCTAATTGACAACGTTTCAAATTTTCAAATAGTGTCAAATTTAAACTAATTTCATTAATTTATTATCACAGAACTTAACATTATTATATTTGTATAGAATCTTTTTTATCGATTCATATTTTTTATGTGGTAATACCACATTTTTTATTTTTATAAATAATGACACAAAGGTAAATTAAGAAAGAAAAATTGAATGCGATCTACTACAATCGAAGCGGGGTTTGAAACGCAGAGGTCGCGGGTTCAAACCCCGCTTCGATTGTAGTAGATCGCATTCAATTTTTCTTTCTTAATTTACCTTTGTGTCATTATTTATAAAAATATTAACATTATTATTTTTATTTGATTATGATTATACCGACTGATTTCTAAAATAAATAAAAAATGCAAAAGCAGCGTCACTAACACGGAAGAAAGAACCTCTGGAATTGGCATGTAGGTTAAATCGTACGAAAACCGCTGTCGCCAAACCCATCAAAATAAAGGCAAATCGTTACACGTCACACTATTACAAATCTTTTTTCATTGGTTTAAAGTTACAGCAATATCAACAACAAAATGTCACTTAAGTTACGTCAGTTCTAGACTGAAAGCAACTTTACCTCGCTTCATCTGCGATGTAAATTACAATGTTCGAAAATTTTAACATAAGTTTGTTTTAAAACTGCTCGGAAGTCACCAAAAGCTAACATGAAGTCACCAAAATTCTGCTACTCGAAAACAGATGACACTGTGGTCAATAATATTTTAAGTTAAAACGTGATGGTACCTAAGATTAAGTATGAATTATCGATAGTTTCGTCCTCGACAAAACAATATGAAATTCCATTTATAACAAAAAAATAGCTACATTCCAACACATTTATAAGTCTACGGTAGTGATATATTTTACGTCATATGTTACATATTCTCTGGTAACGCAAAAATAACATTCCTAATAAGCTTTTTAAAAACAGTCTTGCGAAACTAGCTGCTTCTAGTGATGAATCATACATTTCCGGCAGTTTGTCTATCCTAACTAAACCTTTACTAAACATATTCAACATATAACATACATATTTACAATACTTTTTTAGACGGATCCAAAAAGAAGGGTATTTCTAAACGGTAAGATAAGGCAGCAAGCTTAAGCTAGAATCATTTTTTTTTGCGTATGTCTCCCCTTAATAAATCTTCCATTATTTAATTTCAGTTTTCAAATTCGAAATTGGTATCGACAATAGTAGCGATAGTAACATAGCCGCATCCCTACTTGAGTAGCGTTCACTTTGACATCTTGAATAGCGAATTTTCTCGATTACTGTTTAATGTAGATAACAAACGATAATCAACTGTATTTCTTAAGGAATAAAGTTGTATTCTACTAACGTGATAACTCAAATAACGATCAACGAAATGAATAAAAAGGAAAAAATTGAATTATTATTTAAATAATACTTAGCGATGATACAAAATGCCTCCTTCAGAGACAGTTTTTGCCAGGGGTTGAATTTCGGCAGCTTATTACTGCACAATACGGCATGATCAATTTAAAATAATTATTTTTTATTGAAAATTTCACACGTCAAATCTAGTCTGCGTTTGACTAGCGATTGGCGACGGAGAGGTGCCACGGCACATAAGCTTGGAAACACGGGAACGCCTACTTGCCACTTCCATTAGTCTCTTTCTTCCATGGTCACTAAGAATCGGCCTTCTACATGACGTCACCTTGTGGCAGACTTGACAGTCATAACACAACAAAAAGAACAGTTTCTATTCTGAAACCGCCTTAGTAATAGTCCCACTGTATAATATTCTGCGCTGTGACCAACTGGTCTTCTATGCTCTTTTAGACTGAGGAACTTTTCCAATACGTGACTTTTTCAATCACAAATTGGGATATTTTTGAAAATGTAAAAATGTGGTAATATTTAATTGTTTATCCTTTATTTAATTAACTTTTGTACATTATTTAATTACATAGAAAAAAAAATATAAAACCTTACTCTAAATAACCTATAAATAATACAAAAAAATTAAAAAAGGGATCATAAATACTCCACCTAAAAGGTCCGCCTGCGGCATGGTCCCCAGTATGCTGGTGGCGTTACCTCTTTGTATAGTCAGGGAAATTCTGTGGCAGAGGTAAGCGCCAGCTCTGGGGTCTCCTTAATTTGAAAATGTCGTTAAAAGCCTGGTTAAAAAAAATACATGTTATTTCTTCCTGGAAAATAGAATTGGTGTGCATAACTGTGTATTATGACTTTTTGAACTATAGAAATGTAATTAACGGCTATGCGATGTGAGCGCTGGTCAAGCCACCAACGTGGTTATCCTAATATTTTTTGCTGGCGGAGACTGCGCGGTCATTATTTAGATAGAGGCTAGCCTAGAAACATAATTCCTAAGTGTCCGGTGGAGATAGCGCCCCGCTTGATCGAGTTCTTCGACCCCACGACGTTGTCCAAGTTTCAGAAGAACCAGTGGCTCGAGAGTCGAGGCCCTCAAAAATCAATGAAGAATATCGCTCGTATTGACGCAGATAAAAGAGTTTTCAACGTGTGTGCACTTATGAGCGAATATGTAATAAAATATAAGATTTTGTAAATAGTCATGACATTGTTTAATTTGAAGTAGGTACCCGTACATGCCCTTAAAGTCTTTTTTTTGTGAAAAGGCTGTGAAAATGTGATTATATTCTCTACAACGAAGTTGCGGGTGCATTCTAGCAACAAACAAATGTATGTAATACCTTCGAACAATCTTACTCAAATCCAGTCTCACCCATTATTAGAGTCAAAACTAGCAACTCGGTCACCGAGAGATGTATAACGTTATGTTTTGTTACTCTCTGGATACAAGATATGACATATTAAGTTACATAACTAATCACCGAAACAATAAATAATACCTCATGGTTTTCAAACGCTGGACCGATTGACTGGACTGGCCTTTTAAACAATCGGTATCGGACCGTATAAGGTCCTTGCTAACGAGAAAAAGAATTTTATTATATGGTCCTTGTACATATCAATACATGTTTTAATGGAATAACAGAAACATTGTTAGTGACATTTAGTGGTGAAAAGATTATAACTACAACGGTTTGATTTTAACAGATATTTGACAAAAATAGCAGAATACTTTATTTGAGGCATAGTCGCGCCATCTAGCGCTGAATAGCTTAACTATAGTGATTTACATATAGCTCGTTAGATGACGCGAATTACAATCGTGAGAACATGACATCTAGCGTCAAGAACATTCATTAAAATTATTATTGCCGTTAGATGTCGTTAATATCAATATCGTAGTGACATCTCGTGGTGAATAGTGAAGCTAAAATAACCAAGAACTTACTAATTTATTAAAAAAACTTACATGTTGGTTGTAAGATGGCGCTCTTATAAACTTCTGACTCATGATAGACATACACACTCCGACGAAAGGAAAAAGCTCATTATCTATGGTTTTGACGAATAGATGGCGATACATTATATTTTGATTACAGGCAAGGCAGATCTTACAGACCTATTTTCACAGGACAGTAAATGTAAATTGCAAAATTTCAACACAGATTACTATATAAGCTTTAACTCACAACCTGCAGTGCAACTGTAAAATTAAGTACCATGGCTACCGTAGAAATTGAAGTTACACTTTTTGAAATACCCGCAATGCCAATCAGTTAGTCCAAAGTGCGTTTAATTATAACATTATTTTTATTTAGATTACTGAGTAGACTACTAAACTTGTAATCAAACCAAATTCTACCCCCGAAGAAACCATGGAGAAACAAAACGTCATCTGTCAAAAGAATTCCCAGCTGATTTTCCGAATACGCTTCGGCGTTATAATGGACTTATTTTCGAGGAAAATTTAGATAATATTGAGAAGATATCACCATAATTACACGTCAGTGGAATAGTTCGAGTTCTTATACATAATGGATTTCTTCACGGAGGTGATTGGAGAGACTGTGATTCTCGGTCTGGACTCGCTCATTCTAGGGTTTTGTGTGAAACAGTTGAGCAAATGCAAGCACATATTAAACGCTTTGCAGGTAACTTTTACCGTTGTTAAACACTTTTGTCCGTTTTTGTCTGATTTGCACAATTTGGTATCGATTTGCGGAAGGTAAACAATTGCATAATAACAACAAACCTGGCGTGTTTTTATAACATTTGCATATGCCATCATTTAAGTATAGCTACTATTTACTAATCATCATATCAGCCGAAGGACTACAAAGGACTCCCCTAAAGTTCTCCATATACTCATCAATAGCCACTAATAACACATTTGAAAGTAATTTGTATCAGCTCTAATATTATCACAAGAAATCAGAAGACATGGCATAATAATATGATGTGTTCTGTCTCCTGCCCCTCGGTCCCTCCTGGATTGTCAAAGCAATGTCTTAATGAGCTACAAATTAAGTATCTATGCTAGAATTTGCACACAGCAATCATATAAAAAAATGAAGAAATCAGTAATATTAATCTATCACCGAAGTAAAGTTTTATAAAGATTATAATGCTAATTGTATTTCTATAAAAGTAATTTATTGTTATAGACAGCACCTGTGCTGGACATAGACTCGTCTCTCAGTACGGAGATCAGCAAGTTCCCCAACAACACCATCCCATATGTGGTGATCCGGGGCCTTGTGAAGCCCCTTGGGAATCCCATCACCAGCAACTACAACAATTCTGTCACAGGAGTGGTTCAAAGGTAAACCTTTCATACCTTGATACTGCATTCTGAAAAATACTTCTAGATAGATTTAGATTTATTTATTTATTTTATTTATTTATTTATTTTAGGAGAACCAACAGCTAATACACTAAATATAGAAACTTAAATAGAAATACAGAGCCAATTACAGGAACTCACAAATAGTTGCTGTACATAAAACATAAACTTAAGTAAACAGCGCACATCGACGTACCGACGCGCACTTGCAGCAAATATATGTAAAAACTATGAACATCAATTAATCTACAAACTTAAACTTTAAACCTTAACTTTTAGAGCCTTGATGGGCTAACAACCTAAGTACCTACCTAATACACAATAACAATACTGCACAATTTATTTCATAATATAAAATGTCAGTATAAATTACGCTATAAGACAATTTACATGCATTTATACTATGATCATATGCGCTAAATCTCTTGTTTCTTTCAAAACTCAACTGAAAGAACATTATCTATCCCTTTCATAATTCGTATTTTATTCAAATGGTCCTATTACCTGTTGGCTGAATGTATGTATGTATTTATGTATTTATTGTTTATTATATTTATGTATTTATTTGTTTTTGTTATGTATATATTATTATCATTTTCCGATTTTTGCACCGCCTAATAACAAAATCTTATTTTTTCAAGTTCTCCACTACCCTAAGGTTGTCTGGAAGAGATCGCTCTTTAGCGATAAGACCGCCTGTTGTTTACCTCTAATTGTAATTTCTTGCATTGTATTTCTCCTGTATATTTTATGAGGTGTGCAATAAAGAGTACTTGTATTTGTATTTGTATTTGTATCATCATAAAGATAAAAATGAGATACTTAATATAAATAATAGTAAAAAACATAACAATTGATTGTAACAAAAGATATTTACATGTCATAGCTAATAATATCAGACAAGAATAATAAAAAATAGCCAGGAATGGTCTAACATATTGCAATGTCATATGGAGCCAGGTCCAGACTTATAGGGACAGGGCCCCTACGCACTTGGCATTTGGGGCCCCTCCCCTTTCTCAAAATTGTTTTCAGCAGATTAAATAGTAGTTTTAGACATTTTTCTCTATGATCAAACATGTTTCTTAACATATTATGGATGTTACTACCTATAACAGGGCTATTGGTAATGTATTGGTATATATTTAAAACCTACAGTTATAATTTTTCATTGATAATTTAAGTTTCAAAAACTACTCGAAATTGACAAAAGTCACGCGGACAATTGGTTTTTTCAACTTATTTTCGACTGCACGCAATGAAAGCATGAAATAGCTACGTTAGTACCTAGAACTCGGGGGAAAGTATTATTCACTTCAAAAAGTTGGTCGTAATTATCAATATATTTGTCATAAAATGAAAAAAAAAAATATTTTAGTAGGAATAAGGCCTCTTAAGTGATAAATAAGGACCTAGGGGTAAATACGGAACTGTATGGAACTACTGGACCGATTGAGTTGAAATTTAGTACACGTATGTAAATTGATGACCCAAACATGGACGTGTAACGTAACGCACATAAATAAATTTTGACATGAGGGCCAGTTTTAGGGGGCAAAATAGAAAAAAAAAATGGCATATTATATCGTGTGACATATCAAATGAAAGGGTACATTATGAACATCTCAAATGTATGTATTATATAATTCTAAATTAAACGGTTTTGAAGTTATTTACGAAAATGAGCAAAACTTGACGATTTCCCCACACATCCCTTATTTCCTAAAATAGTAGGTCTAAAAAAAAAAATACAGGATATAGTTCAATATTTGTACATTACAGAAAAACATTTAAGAAGTCTATGGAATTGCAAGTAACACCGTTTAACTAGTACGAATATTTATATTTCGCATAATGGCCAAATGACTTAAATTTTAAAAATAGCATTGCAACGGTAAATTAAAGAGTTACAGAAATAAATTATACATTTTTAGAAGTAACATTTTCCATTCTTTACTATTGTCATACATATTTTGGCCGAGAAGTGTGCAGTTTTTGAGATAACTAACCTTTTAGCAGAAAAAAAAGATCAATAATTAAAAACGCTAGTATTTGGTAACAGATTGCGCTGATTGTATAAGTGCTACCGCTTTTGTATGTATGAAAGGTTTATAGTAAATTTATTCAAGATTATTTCGTTGCTATACACTTTGTATGTATCGTACACGATTTTCTTTTAAAGTGGAAAATACCGCGCTCCGGGACACATTCGAGGTCGCGGGGGGGTGACGCTCACCCCTGAGAGGGGGGGGGAGAGTAGATAAAATTTAACTTGGCTCTATAACCTACATAAATTGATAGATAAAAGTTGTCCTTTAATTTTGCCAAATTTTCCATATATTGCAATCTAATTTTCTTGGATTATAGGTGTACTTACACCTGATATAACTAGGCCATCAGATATAATTTGAGGATATGCTATTGATACGCCATGTTTATACCTAACTAGCGACGGGTGCAACGCTGATAAATTATGAAATGAAATGAAATGAAATGAAATAATTTATTCAGTAAGTAGGCCACAGGGGCACTTTTACAAGTCAAATTGTGAATCTACCGGCATTTCTCAAGAGGAGACCGCTGTTGAGAAGAAAGCCGAAAGAAACTCAACAGTAAGTCATTTTTTCGTAAATAATACTTAAAACAATTACATGATACATTTGTAGTGTTATAACTAATTACACTGGTACACGTAAAGGAGATGTAAGATACTCCAAATCAATGTTAAATAGGAACATTAAAATAAAATTTTAACGATACATTTAAAATATTAAATATACCCAGAGATGTATAAAGTCTCTTGGTGTCACAACATGCAATAAAATAAAATAACTTAATTAATTTAATTCCACAGAGATGTATAAGGTCTCTAGGCGTCAACGTGAATAATTTACAATAGAAAATAATTATTAAACCTAAATTTCTTAGAGATGTATATGGTCTCTAGGCGTCATAACATGCAATAAAAAAAATTAAAATTATTAAATTTCCTCAGAGATGTATAGTCTCTGAGTGTCATACTACACTAAGCTGTTTCTTAGAGATGTATACAGTCTCTAAGAGTTCAAAAAGTAAAAATCAACATATAATAACTTCAATCGAGTACAGGATGAAGTTTCTCACGTTTACTTAATTTAACACTACTATGCGGTTGCTACATATTTAATTTGGCCCTTGCTAGCATGAACAGACCGGACCCCACAAACGGCACCCGTTCACGAGTATGACGCATATCTCAGCCATCGCCTCCCTCAACCATATTATAGGGAAGGCTGCGACCCGATCAACGACGCCACCGTAAGCAAAGACCTTTAAGCGAGCATGACATGCTCAAGCTGCCGGGCATACTTGACTAATACTGTTTGCCCGGTGAGAAACAACAAATTGTGCTCTCATGTTACATTAAAAATTACCCACCAAAATAATGCTTATTTAAAAATTTACTATTGACACAATACTAAACTACTGGCTTAAAGGCATCACTGTCGTTTAAAAAGTCATTAACCGTATAATAAGCTTTATTCAATAAGTGACGTTTTATTTGCGCTTTAAATTTGCTACAGGGAAATTTTACTACATCAATAGGTATTTTATTGTAGAAGCGTACACAGTTCCCCACGAACGACGAGCTAACCTTACGGAGACGGTGGGCAGGTATTGCGCGCTTGTCCTTACTTCTCGTATTGTAGTGGTGAATGTCACTGTTGAGCTTGTATTCATGGAGATTTTTCCGCACATACATGATATTCTCAAGAATGTATTGAGATGCTACGGTGAGAATGTTTGTTTCCTTGAATTTCTCTCTTAGTGACATACGACCTCCTAGTGCATAAATTGCGCGTACAGCTCGTTTTTGTAGCACAAAGATGGTTTGGATGTCCGCCGCTCTTCCCCATAATAAAATTCGATACGACATAACACTATGGAAATAACTGAAATATACAATCTTTGCCGTCTCGACGTTTGTCAGCTGCCTGATTCGCCTAACTGCATAGGCCGCAGAGCTAAGCTTACCTGCAAGAGTGGCTATATGCGCACTCCATTGCAGTTTAGAGTCTAAAGTAACACCCAGGAATACTGTTTTTTCTTCAAATTCCAGTACTTCGCCTTTCAGTTTTACCTTGGCACAATTTACTTGTTTCACATTTGGTAATGTAAATTTAATGCACTTAGTTTTCTTGGCATTTAAAAGTAAATTATTTGCAGTAAACCAATCCACAATAGAGGACAGTGCATCATTAATCACATCAAAGTTGTTTTCTTGCCTTTTTACTTTAAAAAGAAGAGATGTGTCATCTGCAAATAGTACTATATCATGTTTATCTCGCACAAGGTTTGGTAAATCGTTAATATACACTAGAAAAAGAAAGGGACCCAGAATTGAACCCTGAGGTACCCCCATAGCAACAGCTGACCCAGTCGATTGAGTCCCATTGATATCTACCCGTTGCGTTCTGCCTGAAAGATATGACGAGACAAGGTTAAGGGCATTGTTTTTGACTCCGTAGTGTTCTAGCTTACGTATTAAATTCTCATGATCAACGCAATCAAATGCTTTGGATAGATCACAAAAAACTCCAATAGCATCTTGAGCTTTCTCCCAGGCGTCAAAGATATGTTTAACTAGTACCACGCCAGCGTCAGTGGTAGAGCGACCCTTGGTGAACCCGAATTGATTGCTGTGGAGTAGGTTATTCCGATTGAAATGAGATATAAGTTGATTTAGAATAATCTTTTCAAAAACTTTGCTTAATGCTGGTAGTATTGATATTGGTCTAAAATTTGTGGGGTCCGATTTTGTACCTGATTTGAATAAGGGAATAATTTTGCTATGCTTCATCAAATCAGGAAATACTCCAGTATCAATACATTTATTAAAGATATCAGCTAAATATGGTGCAATAGATTCAACAATTGAATGTAACACTTTCACAGATAGGCCCCACAGATCCTCAGTCTTCGTTAAATTAAGCGATTTAAACGCTTTAATAATAGTGGTAGGGGTTACATAAATGAATTTAAAGATAGTTGTACATTCTGTTACATTCGTTTTCAATAGTAATTCAGCGACATCGGGCGATGAATTTAAAGACTTTGTTGTCTCTACAGGTATATTGCAGAAGAATTGCTCAAAGTGATGGGCAATTTCAACATCGGAACTTATTACAGTATCGTCGATTCGAAGAGTGTAATGGCGATCTTTTGGTTTCGTTTTCCCAGTTTCATCATAGATTACCTTCCAAATAGTTTTCACTTTATCACTGGAATTTGTGATCTTTTTAGACAAGTAATCAGCTTTAGCGGCGGCACACATTTGCTTAAAAGATTTGGAAAACATTTTCACGTACTCTAGGAACTCCGGTCTCTTATCGATTGTCCTTTGTTCATAAAGATCGTAGAGACGACGTCTTTTTTCATGAATATCAGGTGTAGCCCAGTCGCTGAATTTAGTTTTAACCCTGTCTTGTACTTTCCTCAAATTGAAACAGGCATCAAATTCTTTTTTGATGCAGTTCAACAAGACCGAACACATACAGTTAGCATCCTCTTGAGTAAATGTAAGATAACATAGTCTCCTCTGAATGTTATGGTTAAACAAATCTAAGCGATTTTCAGAGATAGGTCTGCACATGGCGTCTTGTGGATCACTCTCAATATTTCCACTGAAGTTGAAGGAGGCATATTGTCCGCAATGGTCAGAGCTTAGTTTGTTTATGATAGATTTATCAATCGCATCAACACTACTAAATTGTTATCAATACACGTTGAACTGGTAGCTGTTATTCTGGTAGACTCAGAAAACAAATTCACTAGGCCTAAAGAATTAAAAGTGTTCAATAAACTCACACTCATAGATGATTATTCACACAAATTAACATTAAAATCACCACACACAATAATACACTTATTACTTGAGAATACACTATTGAGCACTTCATCCATAGTTGACTCAAATAAACTATAGTCTGCTGATGGGGGTCTGTATATGCATATAATTATAAGTTGTTCCAATTCAATACACGACAGTTCAATCTGACGCTCAATGGACATGTTAACAATATCTTTGCGTTCTTTATGCTTTAAATCATGTTTTACCATAATCAAGGATCCGCCGCGGATGTGAACTTCTCTAGAGAAAGAACTTACTATACTATGATTGTTAAAATTGAACATAAATTCATGACCTTTAAGCCAGTGTTCAGTTATACACAAGATATGAATATTATGATTATCTATAAATAAACCAATTTCAAGTTCTTTACTAGTAAAACCTTGTATATTTTGGTGAACTATATTAATCGCATTATTATCAAAACTACTACTAGTGTTAAAATCGTCGGGGGGAGCAGAGCCGGCGGGGACACACGTTGTCGAAGAAATGCATGTATTATATATATAAACCTTCTTGAATCACTATATCTATTTAAAAAAAACCGCATCACTATCCGTTGCGTAGTTTTAAAGATAGGGACAGACAGCAGGAAGCGACTTTGTTTTATACTATGATATAGTGACATGAATGTTGCAGGTTAACAATAAAAGAGCATGTGATAGCGCGCACCTCTGCCGGCTTCTGGTCGGACCAGACGCGCACCATCCACGAGGTGTGCAACTCCTGCCCGTTCGTGCTCAGCAACGGCAAACACAGCATCGAAGTCATCGACGCTCTCACAGCAGAACTACTGGGTCAGTAAATATAAATAAATAATAATAAATAATAAATATCAGACAACCTCACACAAATCGATCTAGTCCCAAATTAAGCTCAAGAAGGCTTGTGTTATGGGTACTAGACGAGATATATATACTTATATAGATACATATATACTTAAATACATAGGAACAACCATGACCCAAGCACAAATGTACGAGTTCATCACACGAATATTTGCCCTGGCCGGGATTCGAACCCGGGACCGCTGCTCAGTAGGCAGGTGCTTGCAAACTGAGCCAACCGCGTCGTCAAAATATGTTATTTATAGTAGTGTTGTAACGTCAATTTATTCGTGGACCAGTCTGGTTTCCAGTAGAATACGGCATTTAAATGGCTTAAACTAGATAAACCGATACCTGTCTATAATATTTTGTACAGTTTCCGCGACTATCACACATTTAAATAAAACAATTTAAACGGTAATCGCGTATATTCATTATTTGACACCTGTATATTCATTAGTTGACCTCCCTGACAACCTTTGACAATGGTATCTGTAAAAGTACCGAAACGTTAGGGAGGCTCAAATAATTAACATACGCGATATAATCAGTTTTAATTGTTTTTTTTAAATCGATGCCAGAACTAATGGGTCAGTGAATATGTTATTTATAGTAGTGGTGTAACGTCAATTTATTCGTGGACCAGTCTGGTTTCCAGTAGAATACGGCATTTAAAGGGCTTAAACTAGGTAAACCGATGCCTGTCTAGTTCTATGGATTTACGACATTGACTGACACGATACTTCCCCAGACATGGACGTGATCTCGGACAAGTTCGAGCCGATGTCGCCCGGCGTCATCGACCACGTGTGGGGGTTCTTCTCCGGCGTGCGGCAGCGCGGCATGCAGACCATGGAGGAGATGTTGAGGGACGGCTCCTACATCACCGCAGTGGGGGAACTGAGCGGCCCGCCTGGAGCGCTGAAGATACAGCCGCCTAGGGATGGACTGCCGCTGTACCTCACTACCGCTACAAAGTCCAGTTTACTCAAGAGGCTTGCTAGTTCGAGGGATTTCTTAAGGTAAGCTATTGTAGAGAAGACTCGTACTCAGTTTAGTTTCTGTGATGTGATTCCTTCAATACAGGGGGAGCTGAGTGGCTCGTCTGGTACGTTCAAGGTACAACCACCAAAACTTGGGTTCCTATTGTACCTCACTACCGCCACGAAGTCGAGCGTACCTATTTGCGTAGGTATTGTACGAGCATATCGTACTAGCTAGCTCCATGGATTTCAAAGTTCAAGTCAAAGTTCTCAACCAGTTCATCATTCATTACTAACCCTTGGGATAGAGACCTTCGTCACCGCTGTGGCCGAGCTGAACGGTCCATCCGACGAGCTGAAGTAGCCACCATGGAACAGTCCCACTGTACCTCACGACGGCACGCTTTTTATCGTTTACCTGCTGGTGTCTCTTCTCTGTCTCGCTTACTCAAGAGGCTATCCTATCCAGCTCTGGAGATTACCTAAGTTAAGGTCTACGTCCATTTTAGGCTCTTCATCAGTTCATCACTGCTGCAGAACTTGTAGATGCTGCGATACGGGAACGATAACGATGATTGAATATTAGAATAAAACCCGATCCCTGTAGTTACTCAATTCCCTCAGTAGGTCATGAACTCATGAACTAGCGAAACAATGCACGTGAGCCGACAGTATGCGGTATCTTTAATTGGCGACCGGTCGAACCGGTCCATCGGTTCTGCCTCTAATTGGTTTTCATTGAGTCCTAATCCCTCTCAATATGTTCATCACTACTACAACCCGTTTACAATATCTGTGGACCTCGCTGCCATGTAAAACCATCGACGCCAGGTCCACAGATATCGTAACCGGGTTGTAAGTAAGTTTTTTCGTAGAAACATACCGGTTTTTTTTAATTTATTTACCAATAAGGTGTGAATATTTGTGTAATGAACTCGAATATTTGTTCCTGGGTCATGGATGTTATCTATATGTATATGTATTTATATATTATGTATATCGTCGTATAGTACGCTTAGTACAAGTTTTGCTTAGTTTTGGACTAGGTCGATTAGTGTAAGATTATCCCTTAATATTTATTTATTTATTTGGAAAAAAGTTCCGACATAGGTACAGTCGGACCAAAAAGAGTAGAAATTAAAAAGTGGCAATATTTTAGTGTCCTCTCTTTCTAATCAATATAAGAAAACGGGGACGACACTTCAGTATTGCCACATTTTAATTTCTACCCTTTTTGGTCAGACTGTACACTGCTTATTTGTCTTATTTATTCTATATATTAGCGCTCTAATGGTTACATTTACTCGATACATAAAATTTTTGCTACGCGTCATTTATGTAGCGGTTCTTTGAACGACATTTTAAATCATATGTTAAAGCGCAAAAATAGGTAAGTAACGAAAAAATATTCGCAAAATCATTTGCGTTCTGAGGTATTCGCCTATTGTCTACCATTATTTAATTTATGATTTCTCATGTAATATTTTTCTTGTTGGTGTGCAATAAAGTATTGTTGTATTGTATTGTATTGTATTCACGAATTCACCGGCCTAGGTATGTGATGTGATGTCATATTAAAATGTGGTTCAAAGAATTGATTATCTAATTAGTAAATCACTGCGCGACACGATGACCGGACCGGTCTCATCGTCGCGTCATTTACCTACGTTTACTCGGTGACGTAAACGTGCTCGCTGGAGACAATAATAAATAATCGGCAGCGAGTGGTCGCCGTCTAATAAGTCCGCTATTGACATTCTATTGCTCGTTAAACATCGCGATGTTCAATACACTCATGTAAGTGTTTTGTAATTAATTATTGATATATTCACTGTACCTACTTCAAAAAAGCATGTTCTCAAGTCTACATATTTTATTTTAGGTTTTCATCTCTGAACTTGCTCATTTATGAATCGATTTTGGAATCTTTTTGTCTTAAAATAAAAAAATCTGATGATGAGGTCTGTGAATGTCTAGGAAATTTGACAATTAGTGGTATAGAAATGTATAAACGTTTTCCATACAGAATCACGCTTTGCTCTTAGAATGCATCATTAAGCGAAGTGTTACTGATAATAAAGACTACAAATGATCAGTTGAGTTCCTCGATAATAATACGTATTTTATGGTAAGGTAAGGTAAGGTACCTTTTTACGAGTAATTTTGATAGTCAACTGGGAAGATTATTAACTTGAGCACACATTATTAACTTGACTCTAGAAAAAGGTATTTTTCCAGACGACCTAAAAAAGGCGTTGATAAAACCCTTACATAAGAAAGGTTCCAAACAGGATATAAATAATTATAGACCTATTGCTCTATTGCCTAACTTCTCTAAGGTATTTGAAAAAGTAATATTGAACCGTCTAATGTCGTTTTTCAATAAACACCATGTTTTAAATGATAACCAGTTTGGATTTCAAAAAGGCAAAAATACGACACTGGCTATTTTTAGTATCCTGCAGCAAATATGGTTAGATATGAATAAAAAAAAGACATCTATCGGGCTGTTTATAGATTTGTCAACTTTTGACAGCGTTTCTCATGACATACTACTGAAACAGCTTGAACACGTCGGGATTCGCGGAATTGCCCTAGAATTAATTGCGTCTTATCTTTCAAATAGATCACAAGCCACAGTTCTAGACACATATGACAAAACTACAAAAACGGTTACAAAGGTACAGTCAAAATACGGAAATATTCTGCAAGGATTACCTCAAGGCAGTGTGTTGGGACCTCTATTGTTTCTGATATATGTGAATGACTTTCCTCGAATAACTAACAACTTATGTGTTATGTTCGCTGACGATGCGACTATTTTTGTATCAAAGGATCACGATCTTGATATTACTACTGAATTGTATAACACCTTAAAGATTGTAATGGATTGGTTTTCGTCATTACATTTAAGTGTCAATCTGAATAAGACAAAAATTTTACAATTCACGAACTATAAACAAACACCCCAAAGTTTAAACATAGAAATTGAAAATAAGAAGGTTGAACAAGTCAGTAGTACAATTTTTTTAGGAATTACAATAGATGGCAATTTTAACTGGAAGAATCACATTGAGAAAATAAATAAAAAGCTAGCTGGAAGCTGTTATGCATTATCAATGCTGACAAATATTACTTCAATTGACGTTGCAAAAACCGCATATTATGGAAATGTATATCCTTTACTGACATATGGCATTTTATTTTGGGGGAACTCTGTAAATGTACAATCAACTTTTGCATTGCAAAAAAGAAGTCTACGAATTATATTCAAACTAAGAAGCACAGAATCACTAAGAGATATTTTTAAGAATAATAAAATTTTAACTTTGACATGTATTTATATTCTAGAAATTTGTTTATTTATTAAAGGTAGAAACGACATTTTCATTAAAAGAAGTGACTTGAAAAATAATATCAGATCCCAATATAAACATGATGTATGTACAGTTCGGCCTTCCAGTTACATATTAAGCAAGAGCCCGTATGTCGCTGGAATCAAAATATTCAATCATTTACCTGAATGTTTAAAGTAGCTTGAAGTTGTAAGTCAGTTTAAGAAGAAACTTAAAGAGTGGCTGGTTACTAGATGTTTTTACAATTTGAATTAATATTTTAGCGCAGATAGTTAAGTTTAAGGTAATTATTCAGTGAAATTAATATTGTACGTCCGAAATGGATAAGCTGTTGAAACTATAATTCTGTAATATGACCTTGTGTACACAGTCTTGACAATAAATAAATGTCTTTAATGTCTTTAAGAATAACCTGAAGCAGTATTTCCCCACTTATGACATATCCGAACATCTGTTCCAGAGTGCTAGTGGTGATATTCGGCACGGTGGCCGTGCTGGCGTCGTCCCGGATCGCGTACAAGTACATCGCGCGGCGGCGCCGGCGCGCGCGGGAGGAGGGTGTCAAGAAACAGCTCGCGGCCGGACGGAGGGAGCGCCGCGCGCGCGCCCGGGACAAGGACCTCGGCGAGGCGCAGCTGTGCGTCGTGTGCGCTGAGAACCCGAAGGAGGTGAGTGGAGGGTGTATAGATATATACAAGGGAGGAGGGTGTCAAGACACAGCTCGCGGCCGGACGGAGGGAGCGCCGCGCGCGCGCCCGGGACAAGGACCTCGGCGAGGCGCAGCTGTGCGTCGTGTGCGCTGAGAACCCGAAGGAGGTGAGTGGAGGGTGTATAGATATATACAAGGGAGGAGGGTGTCAAGACACAGCTCGCGGCCGGACGGAGGGAGCGCCGCGCGCGCGCCCGGGACAAGGACCTCGGCGAGGCTCAGCTGTGCGTCGTGTGCGCTGAGAACCCGAAGGAGGTGAGTGGAGGGTGTATAGATATATACAAGGGAGGAGGGTGTCAAGACACAGCTCGCGGCCGGACGGAGGGAGCGCCGCGCGCGCGCCCGGGACAAGGACCTCGGCGAGGCGCAGCTGTGCGTCGTGTGCGCTGAGAACCCGAAGGAGGTGAGTGGAGGGTGTATAGATATATACAAGGGAGGAGGGTGTCAAGACACAGCTCGCGGCCGGACGGAGGGAGCGCCGCGCGCGCGCCCGGGACAAGGACCTCGGCGAGGCTCAGCTGTGCGTCGTGTGCGCTGAGAACCCGAAGGAGGTGAGTGGAGGGTGTATAGATATATACAAGGGAGGAGGGTGTCAAGACACAGCTCGCGGCCGGACGGAGGGAGCGCCGCGCGCGCGCCCGGGACAAGGACCTCGGCGAGGCTCAGCTGTGCGTCGTGTGCGCTGAGAACCCGAAGGAGGTGAGTGGAGGGTGTATAGATATATACAAGGGAGGAGGGTGTCAAGACACAGCTCGCGGCCGGACGGAGGGAGCGCCGCGCGCGCGCCCGGGACAAGGACCTCGGCGAGGCTCAGCTGTGCGTCGTGTGCGCTGAGAACCCGAAGGAGGTGAGTGGAGGGTGTATAGATATATACAAGGGAGGAGGGTGTCAAGAAACAGCTCGCGGCCGGACGGAGGGAGCGCCGCGCGCGCGCCCGGGACAAGGACCTCGGCGAGGCTCAGCTGTGCGTCGTGTGCGCTGAGAACCCGAAGGAGGTGAGTGGAGGGTGTATAGATATATACAAGGGAGGAGGGTGTCAAGACACAGCTCGCGGCCGGACGGAGGGAGCGCCGTCATCTATGGCCCTAGCTGCCGCTTGTCAGCAACGTCCTTAATTAATTGCCTAAACTAAATACTAGTTATATTATTGATAATACTAGTTTTAAATTAATATATTGCATTCCTCAGATAATCCTGCTGCCGTGCGGGCACGTGTGTCTCTGCGAGGACTGCTCGGACAACATCATCGACAACTGCCCCATCTGCCGCGAGCGGATAGAATCGCGCGCCCCCGCCTTCATCACGTAGGCAAGGGCCGCGACCGTTCGAGACATGGCTCCGGGGCTTGTTGTAACACGCTTGTACAGGGGTAATGTCAACTTACGACTTGACAATCCAGTGCGGGGATATCAGTGAAGCTCGTGACACAATCCTTTATGTCGTTAAGGCGTCTATAGGGAGGGGGCAATTGATGGTCTTGGGGGGCTATTAATGGAGAATAGAATGAAGTACCTTTTTGGATATCTAGGGAGGGCAGCTGCCCCTTCTCCCTACCCTTTCTTGGTGACGCCCTTGTGGCTGGTTGTAACATGAGCTATGGCATTGGTCGATACAAACCTGTGGGACAGTTGTGACACAAGCCCGGGGCCGGCTGTGACACGAGTGTGCGAGGTTGGAAGTAACGCTGCGCTCGGGGATTGATGAGTTCTACGGATGCATTTAGGTTTGAGAACGTAATGCCGCGTCCGCACGGTTACTAAGCCTACGGATGCAGTTATATGTTAGAGTGAGCACGATGTAGTCCCGTCTAACTCTAAAGTATAACGGCGTCCTGTAGGCTTGCCGAGGCTTGGCAAGTCTGCGAACGCGGCATTTCTATACTATTATAAAATTCTAGATTCGTATTGAAAATCATTTTTCTATGGACAGGGGTCATAACTTCAGGAAAAATCTTAACAGCGTGATGCAGGATCGTCATTTGTTTTGTATGGGTGTGTAATAATTCATAGAACAACAAATGGTATAACGTTCATCACATCGAATAACATATAATATAATTTCAACACATAGAATCGATCAATTGATAGAATTATCATTTCGTAGAAAATCAGTTCATATATTTTCATTTCTTATAACAACACTTGATATATTTTTTGTTTCGTATATAAACACTAAAAATAATGAACACTTAATATAATGAACATTTAATATAATAAACATTTAATAGAATAAACAAATAACATAATACATACTTAATATAATGAACATTTCATACAATAAACATTTAATAGAATAAACAAATAACATAATACAGTTAATAGATTTTTTGTCAAGAGAGTGACTATTTTGTATCATTTACGCGCTTATGAATTAAAATGCATAAAATTCAAGTACTTGTTTTTTTGCCAGTATTCCGCCTTAGCTCCAAACTTAATACTTTCCTGAAAGTGGTTGGGTGGATTGTTCTTGTATGTAAACAGTATGAATACAAGCAAAACTTTTTTCAGTACGCAAAAAAAAAAATAACCTCGAAGGCCAGGCGGGAGCTCGCTATACGCTTCGCTCCCGCCTGACCTTCTAACCTAACCCGGCCACGTCGGATCTACTCTGAAAGGTTTTGCTCGCTCGCTTCGCTCGCTCGCTCGTATGTTTTTTTTTGCCAGCAGTCCGCCTTAGCTCCAAACTTAATACTTTCCTGAAAGTGGTTGGGTGGATTGTTCTTGTATGTAAACAGTATGAATACAAGCAAAACTTTTTTCGGTACGCAAAAAAAAAATAACCTCGAAGGCCAGGCGGGAGCTCGCTACGCTTCGCTCCCGCCTGACCTTCTAACCTAACCCGGCCACGTCGGATCTGCTCTGAAAGGTTTTGCTCGCTCGCTTCGCTCGCTCGCTTGTTCAAATTTTGTAATTTATGAATTTGAAAGTATATTATACGAAAAATACATTCTATTAAACGTACATTCTATGAAGAGTACATTCTATTAAACGTACATTCTATGAAAAGTACATTCTATTAAACGTACATTCTATGAAATTATTGTTATAAGAAAAGTGCATTATATTAAACGTGCATTCTATCAAATTATTGTATAAGAAATGACTTTCTATCAATTGTGCTTCTACGAAATAACGATATATGAAATAAACATTCTATGAAACGTTGTTATACAATCTGAAAATTCTACCAAACGTATGTTCGGTCATATGAAAATATGTTAATTGTTTTTCTATGAAATGAGACGCACCCGTTTTGTATGGGTGCGCGGCGCCGTCCATCCTGGCGCCATCTGTTTTCATAATTTCCTTTGTCCTCGCATCACACCGAACATTAACCAATTCTGGTACGGGGATAGCTGGACATCCAAAGATGGTTATAGGATACTTTTTATCTGTCTACGGTAAAGAAAAAATACGCGGACGAAGTTGTGGGCACCTCCCTCCTCCTAGTATTTAATACAAGTAACTAGTACGAATGAACTTAGAATCATAAACTGATAAAACTGTTGTGTAAAACGAAAATTATTTAACTGATTTTGATAAATCCATACTATAATATTATAAATGCGAAAGTGTCTGTCTGTCTGTTACCTCTTCACGCTTAAACCGCTGAATCGACTTAGATGAAATTTAGTATGGAGATAGTTTGAGACCCGGGAAAGGACATAGGATACTTTTCATCCCGAATAAATTTAGTGTTCCCGTGGGATGAACGGGTAACACCGCGGGGCACAGCTAGTTATTTATAATTCAGCTTACATTATAAAGACGCAAATAAGATGCAGACCACAAGCGAGCTTTTTGTATAAGGTCAGTCTGATGCACTCGTCCATACTGATCTATCTCATGGTATAAGAAAATAAGGTATGGCACTCCGGAATAATAGGCGAGAGTTTTGACGTCATCACGCTATGATTGGTTGGTTGGTTCTGTCCATTTGTTTCTGTGTTGCCAGTGGTGTATCATAATACTCCCCGATTCCCTTGTTACCTGTATGAATCTCATAAAATCGTGAGCGTTTTAAAACAATTATTACGGAAAAATAAAACTTATTATTATGGGGGTCCTTACGGATACACTTTTGTGTAGAAAATAAAATAAAACTTAGTCTAAGAACGTTATAATCGTAATTCATAAATGCATAATAATTATTATTTGTACGACTGGCGGCAGGCATTTTTTTTCCTTAAAATTATTTTGTTATCATAAAGCGGCAATAATCAGTGACGTATAAAGTCTCACTCTTATACCATGAGTCCATGACTGACCTTACACATAGTCAGCTGTAAAGCAAAAAGTAATTCTGTGATACTCAGGCAGACCATATTTATATTCCCAGCTGTTGGATACAAAAGTATAAATGACGTTTATTATAATTAATGATGATGCATTTTGTAATATTATTTATTAAATATTTGCAATAACTCAGTCCATGGAACTTGTCAATTGAATTGTGCCCCGATTGTACAATATAGAGCAGCTTACTAATTTTATTGTAGGTTAAAGGGGCGGTTCTATAAAAAGTTATAACACCACTTTGTTCAGTTTAGTTGGAATAAATATACTTTCGACGACGCGTTTGGCTCGGTTTGTAGACACCTGCCTACTGAGCCGGCGGTCCCGGGTTCGAATCCCGGTCGGGGCAAATATTTGTGTGATGAACTCGAATATTTGTGCTTGGGTCATGGTTGTTCTATGTATTTAAGTATATGTTTATCTATATAAGTACGTATATCGTCGTCTAGTACCCATAACACAAGCATAAGCCTTCTTGAGCTTAATTTGGGACTAGATCAATTTGTGTGAGGTTGTCTGATATTTATTTATTTATTTATACTATTTCCGTTATTTTCATCCAGGTTTAGTAGTTAATTACAATAAATATATGAAACATGTAATGTCTCATATTTTTTAATGTACACACCACAATTTTTATTTAAATCATTGATACAAAGATCAAAGTTTAAAGTTTTTTTTTAAATGGAGTTCATTCCCAGTCTCTTCCACCAGGTAACTAATTATTCTGTCAGCTTTGATCTTTGTATCAATAGTTCATTACAATTTAAACATTCTGTAAAGTAGTTGTATTTTTTTTATAGAATTGCTCAATCATGTTTGTAATAGAGCTGAGCGTATTTTGTGCTGTTAATAGTGTAAATTAATAAACGTTTTATATAAATATGTGTATAATTCATCAGAAACCTATTTGCATAGATCCCAATGCTCCACAAGCCCCAGAACATCCATCTTCACCATCCACTAGTTCACTGTCAGAGTCGTTGGATTCTTGTTTTCCGTTGGCTATTGTATCTGTCTTCATTTCTGTGTTACTTGCCTCATGTAAGCCATACTCTTCTAATAATGTATTTATCTTAGAATTAGGCTCCCTCGTTTCTTTAGAGCATTTTCCTGAACAATTACCACAATTCTCCTTATTTTTATTTGTCTTCTTACACCTTCCTGGTTTACCCTTGGAACTACTATTATCATCATTAAGATCCCTAATAGCTTCATCCAACCCATTCCCTGGTGGTTGCTTGGCATTGTACTCTTCTAACATTTTCTTGGCTTTAGAGCTCTTGCCAATGCCAAGTCGGGGAAGCCCCTTATTCAAGCCCTCTAGCAGCACACAGGCCTTGCAGACTTCCTGGGACGAGACGAACTTGCATCGCACGCAAATCCTCTGAGACGGGAGAGATACTTCTTCTTTTACTGCCATAGTCTCACCTGGAAATAGACAAAGAACTTGTAAAATGACTTATGATTTACACATAATTAGCATGGTGTTCATAGCATAGATTACAATCGGCTTGCCTATTTTAGGGAATTTAATTTAGGTACCTTATTCTACTGCACTTGAAAAAAACGTAAGCCAAATCTGCACTGGCTTTACTGAGAATATATTTGATACCATGCCACTCTATACAATATCAATACAGAGTTGGAGTTGTAGGAGATTCATAGCTCTTTAACTCTATCAACATCTTTGGCCTGACCTCTATTCACAAAACAATTTTCCTTTATATTTCCTCATGTCTTTGTAGATTTTGGTTTAATAAATCACATAATTTTCTACTAAAATGTTTGTGATGCAGGTAACATACTGACCTGAATAAATAATATCCATAATACAAGTAGGTCTAATTTTCTCCATATCCTTGAGCAGAGCCCTGGCATGTCCTCGGTAGGCGTTGGGTGCGAACACACACTCCGTGGAGAAGTACACTAGCTTCTTGTAATGTGCATACATCACTATCTCCTTCTCATAGGTGTACTTGAGGGGCTTCACTCTTGGGATTGTGCCTTCACTTCCCTGCAATTGAATTTGTGTAAGGATTGAGAGCTGCTTGTAATTGAAACAAATATACCAAAAATATTTAAATTATTTTCTTTTAATTTAAAACTTTCGGGTCAGCAATGTCTATAGACATAGCATAGATATTTGTTTCTCTAGACCTATGACACCCCCTGTCAGTGAGCTCACCCGTAAAGTGTTAAAATATAAAATAAATATTTCTGTTGCTGTTCAGCTTCCTCCAACATAGTTTTACTATGGTATTATGTTCTTGAAAACAAAAATTTATTTAGGGCAGTAAAGAACTCACGGTAGATATTGCTGTGCATCTCTTCAGCCTGGCAATGTCACCTCGCAACACATTCATGAGCACCGTCTCCGCAATGTCATCAGCATTGTGTCCTGTGGCTATGCACTTCACTCTCAGCATGGCTGCCCCTCGGTCCAGCGCCTGTCGCCTGAACACTCCACAAAACGTGCAGTTGTTCTTTCTACCAATTTGTGCTACTATCTCGTCCATCGTCCATCCATACAAATCCTTATAAGACAGGATTTTTAAAGACATTTCATAGTCATCACGGTTCTGTTTCACTGTTTCTAAACTGTCATCTCTGTAACCAGTGATGCCCTCGTCTATAGAGAGTAGCATAAGATTCAGGCCGTAGTCGTATCGCTGGTTGAGCGTCTTCATCACGTGCGCGAGCACCGTGGAGTCCTTTCCTCCCGAGGCAGCGATTGCGACTGCATCTCCTCTGTTAAAAAGGTGGCCTTTTGTGATGGTGTAGTGCACTTCTGTCTCGAAAGCCCAATAGAAACATTCCTTACATAGAGCATCACCAGTCTTTGGACGCTGAAATGAAATACAATTAAATCAGTAGAACAATATGTTTACTATGACTACAACATAACCTCAATAAAATCAATCTAGAGTACCTTTAATACAGCATTCTTGCCACAACCAGCCCTACAAACCACAGGCATTACTTATTAAATATAGTGATCTACTTAATATTTGTAATTCTGACTAGATTTCATTTAATAAAAATTCGTAATGTTTGTTCCGTGTGGATGATGGATGTAAATAGTGTGACAACTAGGTGTTTTACACTTCAATAAAGATTAGAATGAGTGGATTTATAATTAAATAAGGGTATCAGCTTCTAACTGTGTCTTAATGTAGTAAAATTTGTAAGAGAATAATATATGTTTTCAAATATATTCGTCTTTTGCTGCACATTGAATTATTTAAAATCATTATAAAATATAAATCAAACAAATGATTACATCCACAGAATTTTGCACTATAAAATACCTTTTGGAATGTTGATGACGTTTATACAATACGTTCCATTTCAGTACAAAATAAAACAAAGTTGGAGTTAACCGAGCAATTAAGCAAAATTTTACTTATTCTCTGTAACAAAGTGGTACTTAATCTACGCAGTGATTTTGTTTATTCAATTTACTGTAACCAAGCGTTTTATTACTAAAACAATTATAATTTTTTTTTTGGATATATATTCCTTAAAATTCATGAAATACTCTTGTAAATCTTGTAATGAAGAACGAAACGTAACTTCTACTCTACTTTTCCTATCGAATGTACGATCTCGTCTCGGTTCCAATTACTAAAATATTACTAAAACCGCTAAAAATGTTTTGCTACCGTATTCACTTGTCTTAAAAGTTTACACCATTAAAACCATAAAGCTATGCATGACGAGCAATAGCTGGTCAAGTGAGTGTGATGTGTCGGCTGAAATAGTTCGTGGTGATTGAGCACTATGCAAGTGTAGCGGCGAAGAGGCTCTCTGCGAGGACCCAGAGGTCTCGCGATGCACGAGCTGCTGAAGCACGTCCTAACGGAGCGGGACCTCACCCGCGCCGGCGACCTCTTCTCAATCCCTGACTCTGAGATCGTCGATGACCTGAACGAAGTAGTAAGTTCTTGTTTTCAGATTCTGATTTTAAGCTTTGATAGTAGAAATCATAATAATTAGAGCTAGGTACGTCTTTTATTTGGTACTGTACTAATTTAAAGGTCTTTCAGATAAGATGAATATGTTATTCCAGTAACATATTGCTTAAATTGTTCTGTTTTGCATTATATAAATAATTC
This sequence comes from Apotomis betuletana, assembly GCA_932273695.1. Lineage (NCBI taxonomy): Eukaryota > Metazoa > Arthropoda > Insecta > Lepidoptera > Tortricidae > Apotomis > Apotomis betuletana. The sequence goes on from OW026305.1 coordinate 3,250,448, forward strand.
AAGAGGTTTAAAAACTTGTTTACATGTTAGTCTAAGACAGTATTTGTGTATTTTTCTATAAAAATACTCACAAAAGTAATCTTTAGTTATTAGAATTAGATGTAACTGTATGGTCACAGAGCATAGAGATATTAAATGTGAATTTATTATGTTAATTAACTTTTACATTTGAATAATTTGCAGTGGACTAAAAGAAACTGTTATAACTACTTGCTTCCAAAATAATATCATCATTGGAGCTCTAATTCTCTGATTTTATCTGAATTTATTTTTATCAGTACAAGTATAAGCAAGTTTTGTTATTATCACTTCGCTAAGACAATTAATTATGTTAGGGCAAAATTATTGGAATTGATATTTTGAATTATCACTGTATTAAGTAAAATGCTTATTTGCTGGTCATGCTTGGGTAAAATGTACAACTCCTGTTACAGCTAAAACAAATAACGGAGATCTCATCCCGTCCAGACTATGTCCGCAATGACCATGACCAGGCTCTCATAGAAATATGTGTGACCCGCGTGACATCCTGCGTGAAGGAGACAGGCACCCTGGAGAAGTACTGTGGGGCGCTGGTGGCGTTACTGGAGTCCTGTTTGCACCACAACCTGATGCCGGTGGGGCATCTGCGGGATGATGATCCGCCTCACGCCAAAATTGCATCTGATGTCATTGCTTGTATTGTTTTGGTGAGTTTCCTTCTGATATATTTTTAACAGTACCTTTTTGTACTCCAATTTTGTAAAGCATAAGCAGGAAACTGAAATTTTCTGTGTACTAAATCAGAGGGGTCACTTAGAAGTTCCAAATTCACAGTTAAAGCACCATCCTTATCATTCTCATGATAATTTATATTTGCTTGAAAATTAAACTTAGATTTTGGAGCTTTGGAGCCTTGACTCGGTGCAGTTTTAGATAAAAAATAAATTAGCAGGACAAAACAGCACAATATTTAGTTCAAGGTGATATAATAAAGATGATAACTATAATTTTATTGCTTTCCTACTGAGCACATGTAATATCAATCTCTAATGATAACTATGTATCACCTGTCAGTCGGATATCAGGTCCAGATTTGAAAAGATAACAAATTCCATCAAACATAGTTTTGGTTGATATTATGATTTAACACCATAAAGGCTGATTTAGACGATGCCAATTTTGAGACGCCTAAATTACGGCGCCTCGAAAAAGCACCGTGTAAACACTTTCCGCGCCATTTTTTCGCCGCATGCCAGCGCTGGCGCGGAATAGAACACGAGCCTATTTTTTGGCGCCAGTGACCCCCCCTCCGCGTCTCTCGCTGCCACTAATGACTGGTACTGAAAAAAAGCACCGTGTAAACACGACTGGCGGCGAGATTTAGGCGGCTGAACATAGTCATCGTCTAAACGGTCGGAGGTGTGCTGTGCGGTAATCACTGGCGCCGTAATTTAGGCGTCTCAAAATTGGCATCGTCTAAATCAGCCTTAATGTTAAAAACTAAGAAAGAAATTAAAGTATGTAGAAATTCTATCAGTACCTAAGTATTGCATAAAAACCTTGTAGGTACCTATATACATTGTCTATAGTCCAAAAACTTTTTCAAATAATTTATTTTATTATCACTATTTTACAGGCTTTTATTTAACTTGCAATGTAACTATGTTTGTTTGGGTGGAATCATGCAACTCAATTTTGAAGCAGATAATATCTCCAACTGAAATTGAGATTTTTGCATACCTACTTTACTGATGCCAATACAATAATATGGTAGCATTGGGCTGTTCTGATGATGTAGCTAGATGTGTAATAGATTAAATAATCCTACTGAGTTTGGGGTCTTTAGAATCGTCTCAGGGAGCAATAGAAGGATGTTTAGAGAAATGTACAGTTGGCTATTAAACTACATTTTTGACAGAAACTTCATTTTAGATGAATGAAAAACATAAAATCCACGATGACTATACTAAGGTCCTATGTCTATGACGCGGTTGGCTCGGTTTGTAGTGCAGCTGCTTACTGAGCCGGCGGTCTTCAGTTCGGTTTGAATCCCAGCCAGGGCCAACATTTGTGTGATGAACTCGAATATTTGTTCCTGGGTCATGGATGTTATCTAGATATGTATTTGTATATTATTTATATCGTTGTGTAGTACCCATAGTAGTACAAGCTTTGCTTAGTTTGGGACTAGGTCGATTCGTGTAAGATTGTCCCTTAATATTTATTTATTTATTTGTAATATTTACCAAGGATGAACATTACACATTACATTATCTTTTATTCAAAATAAATGTCATGAACCTGTCAATATTGATATTTTTATTACTTAACAAATATCTATAAATTACTGCCAATAGCAATTAGTGTAAATAAAAACCGGCCTAGAGCACGTCGGGCCACGCTCAGTGTAGGGTTCCGTAATTGCCCATCCTTCACAATAGACGGGCTTAAAACAGCGGTTTTAAGCAATTTTTTGAATTTCAAGAGCGAATATTTACAACACTACTGACTTTATCAAAAAATTATGTTTGAAGACCCCTATTATTTTTAAAAGACCTATTCAACGACACCCCACAATCTAGTGTTGGAACGAAAAAAAAATCACCCCCACTTTAGGTGTACCCCACTGTAGGAGGTACCCGAAAAAATGTTTTTTTTTTTACCGTTTTGTCGGCGTGATACATACACATGCTCATACCAAATTTCAGCTTTCTAGTACTAATGATCACCGAGCTAAGCCGCGGACGGACAGACAGACAGACAGACAGACAGACAGACGGACAGACGGACATGGCGAAACTATAAGGGTTCCTAGTTGACTACCGAACCCTAAAAACTGAAATATATTTCCAGGTATCATTCCCAATTCAGTCAGACAAAGAGATCAGCGGGAACAAGAATGTGATGGAGCTGTTCCTCCCCGTGGCGGTCCAGTTCCTGCACAAGGGCAACCGCGAGATCTCCCGGCACATGGCGCGCTACCTGTCCCTGGCGGCCGTGCACCACGCCGGGCTGCTCAAGCCGCACGTGCAGACTATCATGGACTCTATCATGACTGGTGAGGGCTTGCGGTTACTAGCTAGTTAGTATTAGCTAGTTTAAGTAATGGGTGGAAGTTCTTTCTGTCATAATGCCAGGATTCTCTAAGGCCCCCGTACATGGGAAGGCAAAACTGATCAGGACGATGTGATTGAATCGCTTCAGTCCATCCGGACGCCGTAAAGCGTGGTGACCTTAAGGCCGTTTCATTCATACATGGTACGGATTTAAGTCCGATCAGATGGAACTGAAGGTAAACCTGGTCATGTATGGGGGCCTTAATAAGGCAGAGTGAGCTTGTATTTCCACGATTTTACAAGAACATTTGTGACGTTTTCAGCAAAAGTGACACTCTGTAGCTCATCATAAGGACACATTCACAGGTTATACTTTTTTTTAGGAAACTATCCTCTAAGTCGCATCTTGACCAACCTATACGAGGTCTGCCCGGAGCCTCTAGAGGGCCACGTGATGGCGCTGGTGTCGCTCCTCCCCCACGCCGAACAAGTGGAGAAGAACTCTTTGTTCGCGCTGTTCGAGCAAATCGCCGCGAGACGTCCAGAAGCGCTGAAAACAAGTGTTCCGCAGTTGTTATCGTACCTGTGTCCGCACACAACCAGCCAGAGTGATCCGGGCTGCATGTGCGTCGATATATTACAAGTAAGCGCGACATAATCTATAATGAAACCCAAGAAAACGACATATGACGGTTTTCTAAATTGGTTAAATGTTTCGCGTTCCGTATGGCTAACAAATGAGTTGATGTTACTGTTCAGCTCATCGTGTGCCTGTCCCGCGCGCGCGTGTCGCTGGTGCTGGAGCACGGCGCCGCGCTGCGGAGGGCCGCGCGCGCGCCCCACGCGTCGCCGCAGCAGAGGGCGCTGGTGGCGGCCGCGCTGGCACAGCTCGGGTACACTTCTAAGGTAGGTAACTCCACCAGCTCATCGTGTGCCTGTCCCGCGCGCGTGTCGCTGGTGCTGGAGCACGGCGCCGCAACAGAGGGCGCTGGTGGCGGCCGCGCTGGCACAGCTCGGGTACACTTCTAAGGTAGGTAACTCCACCAGCTCATCGTGTGCCTGTCCCGCGCGCGTGTCGCTGGTGCTGGAGCACGGCGCCGCAACAGAGGGCGCTGGTGGCGGCCGCGCTGGCACAGCTCGGGTACACTTCTAAGGTAGGTAACTCCACCAGCTCATCGTGTGCCTGTCCCGCGCGCGTGTCGCTGGTGCTGGAGCACGGCGCCGCAACAGAGGGCGCTGGTGGCGGCCGCGCTGGCACAGCTCGGGTACACTTCTCAGGTTGGTAACTCCACCAGCTCATCGTGTGCCTGTCCCGCGCGCGTGTCGCTGGTGCTGGAGCACGGCGCCGCAACAGAGGGCGCTGGTGGCGGCCGCGCTGGCACAGCTCGGGTACACTTCTAAGGTAGGTAACTCCACCAGCTCATCGTGTGCCTGTCCCGCGCGCGTGTCGCTGGTGCTGGAGCACGGCGCCGCAACAGAGGGCGCTGGTGGCGGCCGCGCTGGCACAGCTCGGGTACACCTCTAAGGTAGGTAACTCCACCAGCTCATCGTGTGCCTGTCCCGCGCGCGTGTCGCTGGTGCTGGAGCACGGCGCCGCAACAGAGGGCGCTGGTGGCGGCCGCGCTGGCACAGCTCGGGTACACTTCTAAGGTAGGTAACTCCACCAGCTCATCGTGTGCCTGTCCCGCGCGCGTGTCGCTGGTGCTGGAGCACGGCGCCGCAACAGAGGGCGCTGGTGGCGGCCGCGCTGGCACAGCTCGGGTACACTTCTAAGGTTGGTAACTCCACCAGCTCATCGTGTGCCTGTCCCGCGCGCGTGTCGCTGGTGCTGGAGCACGGCGCCGCAACAGAGGGCGCTGGTGGCGGCCGCGCTGGCACAGCTCGGGTACACTTCTAAGGTTGGTAACTCCACCAGCTCATCGTGTGCCTGTCCCGCGCGCGTGTCGCTGGTGCTGGAGCACGGCGCCGCAACAGAGGGCGCTGGTGGCGGCCGCGCTGGCACAGCTCGGGTACACTTCTAAGGTTGGTAACTCCACCAGCTCATCGTGTGCCTGTCCCGCGCGCGTGTCGCTGGTGCTGGAGCACGGCGCCGCAACAGAGGGCGCTGGTGGCGGCCGCGCTGGCACAGCTCGGGTACACTTCTAAGGTTGGTAACTCCACCAGCTCATCGTGTGCCTGTCCCGCGCGCGTGTCGCTGGTGCTGGAGCACGGCGCCGCAACAGAGGGCGCTGGTGGCGGCCGCGCTGGCACAGCTCGGGTACACTTCTAAGGTAGGTAACTCCACCAGCTCATCGTGTGCCTGTCCCGCGCGCGTGTCGCTGGTGCTGGAGCACGGCGCCGCAACAGAGGGCGCTGGTGGCGGCCGCGCTGGCACAGCTCGGGTACACTTCTAAGGTTGGTAACTCCACCAGCTCATCGTGTGCCTGTCCCGCGCGCGTGTCGCTGGTGCTGGAGCACGGCGCCGCAACAGAGGGCGCTGGTGGCGGCCGCGCTGGCACAGCTCGGGTACACTTCTAAGGTAGGTAACTCCACCAGCTCATCGTGTGCCTGTCCCGCGCGCGTGTCGCTGGTGCTGGAGCACGGCGCCGCAACAGAGGGCGCTGGTGGCGGCCGCGCTGGCACAGCTCGGGTACACTTCTAAGGTAGGTAACTCCACCAGCTCATCGTGTGCCTGTCCCGCGCGCGTGTCGCTGGTGCTGGAGCACGGCGCCGCAACAGAGGGCGCTGGTGGCGGCCGCGCTGGCACAGCTCGGGTACACTTCTAAGGTAGGTAACTCCACCAGCTCATCGTGTGCCTGTCCCGCGCGCGCGTGTCGCTGGTGCTGGAGCACGGCGCCGCAACAGAGGGCGCTGGTGGCTCACCTAATTTAATGTTATGTTCTCGGTCCGTCGAGCCCGGGGCTTCTATCAGTCGGAGGCGCGTTGCATTTGCCCGGTTTTCTACGCTTTTGCTACGCCGTTAATCACACAAATTCATCTTTCCCTTGACTTTATCCCATTTATTTGGGGTCGGCGCAGCATGTTTTCTTCCCCCATTCTTCCCTATTACTCGTCATCTTGTCATTTACTTCCTTCTCATTTATATCAGCTGTTAATCAGTCAAACTATTTGTTAACTAAACAGGAGCGCGCCCAGGAAGCGCTAAACTTCATCCTGGAGTCGATGAGTGCGGGCGGCCCGTCTCAGGCGGCGCTGCTCCGCGAATGCACCGCGCTTTGCAGCGCCTATCCCGCTCTCTTTACTGAACGAGTGCTGACCGCCGTGCGAGCTAATCATAGGTAAGACTTCAAATGTAGCTCGTAAGCATTTATTTATTTATTTATTCAAATTAGTTGTACAGCATTACAGTAATTAAACTAAAGCACTGTGAACTACAAAATCATACATAAAATAAACTTAAATGTAGTTGGATTTAGGCGACGTACTAACAGCGTGGCTCCGTTGCGTCGTCTGATCTGGCGCAGGATTGGGCAGATTGCCCCGGAACTGCCGAAACACAACACCCTTCGGCCAGAAGTCTGCACTTGCGATGGTGTCCTGCAGCGGCCGCGGTAGCATATACCAGGCAAGGTCGTCTTAGAGCATGTCGGGGCCCCGGGCATTCCATAGTTAGGGGCCTCAAAAATCGTCCACTTATGTTTTTTCGGGAGTTGCCGGGTCAACTCGTGAGATTCGGCGCCCTGGCCACGTGGCCAGAGTGCCGAGTGAGAAAGAGGGGCTTGTTAGTAGGATGGCCTACTCTAAAGTAGAGTAGGGAGGACCTCTAACTGATAAAGACTTTAAAAAAGGTGTTTTGTCATTCTCTCCACCTTTCTACATTAACTAAAATGACTTTACGTAGCCCGCTACGATGGTAGAAAATCTCACTTCTTGGCCAAGGCAAGACGTAAAACTTTAGACAAACTACGGGCGATTATTTCTAAAGCTCCAGATCGCATATTTATGCCCCTCACCTTCGGTTCGAACCACATACTATTAATTATAGCACTTAAGGGAGGGCACTCAAAATCAACAGAAGTTTAATATGTGTACTTTCAGCAGCGAAGTGAACCGGACGTCGGGCGGGGTGACCATCGTGAAGCTGGGCGGCCCCGGCGCCGCGCCGCCCGCCCCCGCGCCGACCGCCGCCTCTAACAACGCTTCTTCGCAGACCACGCGTAAGCTATACGTTTATACTTGATTCCCACAGTTTAGAACATATTTAGAGAGATTTTTGTGTCGTTTTAACCAATAGGTCCACTTTGTAGCTTTGCAATTCATTACAATTTAATGAATGTTTCCGTAGTAAATCACAAGCGGTCGAATGGTCTAACAAATTTTAAGACGCTTTTCTGGTAGAACAGAGATTAAGACTCCGGATTACATTGTAGTGGATCGCATTAAAGTGTTCCTCGCATTAACACGTTGAACGCCATACAAAAAACCACGTTTAGCCCAGGGGGCCACGGCGGACACCATGTGACCTGAACATGTCGAGTCCATGGGGCCGCGTCGGACACCAAGTGTCCGCATGCTCACGATCGCTTCAGAAGCCTATACGCGGCCGACGGACGGCATTTAAATGGTTTTTACTAAGGCGAGTGACCCGCGTGGCCCCACAGAACAACCTGGCCGCTTGGCACAAAAAAAAACCAAAGTTCTTAAGATTTCTGTATATTTTTACATGATGTCTCCAAAAGTGTAGTAAGTAGGTATAAAAATTGAGTATTTTATATCATTAAATAAAAAGCTATTATAGTTATCACGTAGTTTTTTAGTTTAAGAAGACATTAGAAATTCTTTAGATTTAAAATTGCTTTCAATCTAGTCCGTATCAAATCAGAAACGGGTTCCGTACCTATTTGATACTTTACGTAAGAAGTTACCTTTTCTGAATAAAATTTTCGGCTTGATTATATGTCGATGCCTTAAGGACATCATAAAACCCGTTAAATTTGAATTTTAATAAATACTTACTATGTATATACCTAAATGTTTAGATAGATAGATAGATAGATTTTTTATTTGTAATAATCATACATTGTCAATCTAAGCTATAACACAATCATAGCCATTATTATTATTACATATAGAATAAATTAAATTCAGTAGGTAGTCTTATTTTACATTTGGTATACATATATGTCAAGTACCAACAAGTCAAGTGTTACAAATAATTTAATTTATATTAATAATTGAGATTAAGTAGTTAATTATATTGAATAAGATGTCAAAATGATGGTAAGATTTTAAAGTTAAAAATTAGAAAATAATTATTATAGAATTTCAATAAAAATATTATTATTTAGTCATCCAAGAACTCATTTATAGAGTAATAAGCCTTCTTAGTGCATAACATTTTGAGTTTATGGGTGAACGCGCGCTCATTTGGTGAAGCCCTAATCTCTTCAGGCAGTTTGTTATAAATACGCGCTCCCATAATGCCCAGAGATTTACCTGTCTTTTGTAGTCTGTGTGCAGGAACGGCAAGCCCTGGTTTCCTTCTGGCAGAGTAGCTCTTGCTGATAGGGAATTCGCTCAAGTTCTTCCTCACATATTTACTGACTTCAAATATGTAGAGAGAAGGCACTGTCATCACCCCCAGGTCGACAAAGAGCTGTTGTGCCGGCTCATCTTGAGGAACACGGCACATGAGGCGGATCACCTTTTTTTGGAGAATGAACGGACGGTCCCTATCTGCTGCCAGTCCCCAAAGGTCGATGCCACATATTAAGTGTGTGTGGAAATAAGCATAATATGCAGTCAGGAGGTTTTGCACTGTCAGTGTTTGCCTTAGGCGAGATATGGCATAGTAGGCAGAGTTCAGCTTAGCACATAATGTATTAATGTGCTCAGACCACTGCAGACTACTATCGAAAGTGAAACCAACATAGCGAGCATATGGTACAGATTCTATTTGATTTCCGCTAACCGACAGTTTCAGTTTAGGTTGCGTTTTACATTTCAGAGAGAATTGGAGAAGGTTGGTCTTTTCAATATTCAATTGCATTCCGTTTGCATTAAACCAGTGCAGCAATTTGAGGATGGTATTCTCGACAGTATATTGCAATTGAAGATAATCGCCCGCATGTACAACAGCACAGATATCGTCTGCGTACATGATGAATTCCACTTCCGAGCTTTGGAATGGCAGATCATTCATCAGTAATGAAAAAATGGTATTCCCTACATTCGAGCCCTGGGGGACAGACCTGTCTCCGATCGAACCGAGCTCTGATCTGTCGCCTTCCACATCCACCACCTGGCAACGGTTAGCTAGAAAGGACTGAAAGACTTCCAAGGCCACACCTCGCACGCCATAGTATTCGAGTTTCGCTGCTATCAACTTATGATCCACCAAGTCAAAGGCACGGGAGAGATCAAAGAAAACCGCTGCAACATATCTTTTCGATTCAAGGTTATTAAGGACGATTTGTACCAACTTGCGCGCTGCTCCCACTGTAGATCGACCAATCCGGTAGGCATACTGCTGGCTACAAAGTGCATCGTTGGCGCTGAGAAATTTATCAAGCCTATTACATAAACCCGTTTCAAAAATCTTAGAGATTGCCGGTACCAAAGAAATTGGACGGTAATTCTTTATGGTTTTCTTGCAACCTTTCCCTTTATATACCGGTGTCACTCTGATCAACTTTAGCGATTCAGGATAACAGCCATCAGACATGGAAGCATTAAATTGTTCACATATACTAGCAAGAAAGTTAAGCGGTAACCTCTGTAGAATCGATGTTGGGAAGCCATAGAAATCTTTCGTTCCCTTAGGTTTAATTTTCCTAACTATTTCGATCACCTCCTGAGGCATGAATGGTGCCATAAACATGCTAGAAGCTTGCGGTGGACAGGTGGCACGGAGCAATAGCATCGCCTCCGATAAGCGTGGGCGTAGCAGCGTGTCCCGCACCACACTCAGGTAGTGTTGGTTGAGCGCGTCTGCCAGCTCGCGGCTGGAGCCGCGCTCGCCGCACACCGCGCGCCGCAGCACACCGAGATGATCTCCACCTGCTCGGCCTTTATTGGTCTCAGTTTTGATTACATCCCACAAAGCCAAGGATTTATTTAAGCTTGATTCTATGGCACCATTCATGAATGTTCTTCGGGTTCTGCTTAGTAAGGAGTTGTACTTGCACTTATAATCGTTTATAAATGCAAGTAGGTCCTTGTTGTCCGGGCAGAACCTCGAATACATCCCTAACAACAGCAGAAACTCTTTGGCATCTGCGATTTCATCATTAAACCATACTCTCTCCAATGGTCGAATAGGTACTTTTCTTTTAGGGCAAAATGATTCGAACCTCTTGTGAAAATCGAGAAAAATGCTTTCAAACATGCTAGATGAATTTGCGGACTGAAGATACCAATCCTGATTAGCTACATTTTCAAGAAAACGAGATATACGTGCATTTCCAGTCAGCCTTTTAAGTTCATGCTTAGTCTGATTGATTACAGTTGTTATTGATAATTTCAAGCAAACCGCGCAGTGATCACTTATACTTGTGTCTAACGGCCAGAGCACGGTACGATCTCGAGGCAGATCAGTGTACGCATGATCGAGGCAAGATTTTGACACACCCTGAACCCTTTAGTTTAGACCGACAGCGTGACCCGCGCGGCGCCTACGGAAGGAAATACGGTTGGACGCTGGCACAGGCCGCGACGGACACTGTTGTCTGCCATTTTAACTTTTCAGAAAATAATGAATATATCGCTGTTTCTGTAAGTCGCCCATTATTTTTGAGATTTCTTGACAATAATTGCAAAAAAACACACCAACGATTTTGGGACGATTCTCGATTTATGGTCCGGCCGCTGGGGAAAGTATAATGTCGGCTAGATAAGATAAGATAAGATATTTATTTGCAAAGAATAAGTGATTACATAGTTGTCTTAGTGTGGTATATGACATTTGGTATCTTATTCCGCTATTTGTACTTATATATACTAGCATGCAAATATTTTAGGTACCACGTTAATACACATCACGTGAGAGAAAATCCTTTATGTTATAATAGAGCTTTTCACTCAAAAGCTTAATTAACTTGGATTTAAATCTATTTATAGGTAACTCTTGTGTAGCCTTTGGCAACCTGTTATATAGTCTCATACACATAATGAAGCAGTGATTCGAGTACAATGCTGTCCTCGGAACATAATTGTAAACTAATTTTTCAGGATTCCGTTGACGTCTAGTGGAAGTGCTTGCTTTTTTAAATAAATACATATGCCTTTTTACAAACATGCACATTTCTAAAATATATAAGCAAGGTAAAGGTAATATATTAAGTTTTTTAAAGAGTGGCTTACAGGATTTGTAGGGAGCTACACCGCAAATAGCACGTACACATTTCTTCTGTGCTACAAATGAAATGTTAGATTGCGTACAGTTTCCCCACAAAATAAGCCCGTATCTCAAGACGGGGCTAACATAGCCATGATATGCGCTTAAAGTGGTTTGCAATCCTGAAGTGCGTCGTAATTTACGCAACACATAAACAAATCTATTTAGTTTATTGCGTATCTTTTCTATATGGGCTTGCCAGTTTAAATGTTTATCTAATATTACTCCTAGAAACTTTATATCTTGCACTTCTTGTATTATCTTATTTCTATAATGTAAATTAAGTTGTATATGTTCACGGCGTTTTGAATTAAATTGTACGTAGTTCGTTTTACTTATATTTATCTGCAAGTTGTGTACTTCCAACCATTGTATAACAATTTCCAATATGTCATTTATTTTTCTTTCATGTTCCTCTATATTATCATTATATTTTGATGTTACAATAAAGGATATATCATCAGCAAATAGTACTGATTTGAATGGAATTAAGTCCGGCAACTCGTTTATATAAATAATAAATAAAAGAGGTCCTAGGACGCTTCCTTGAGGAACACCAAAGTGGTTACATTTTAATTCAGATCTATATTTTGTTTCAACCTTTAGCTCATTTAGTTTTACAACTTCCACACATTGTTTACGGTTTTTTAAGTAACTTTTGAACCAATCTAGCGCCACACCTCTTATTCCATATTTTTCTAATTTGTATAGTAGTAATGAGTGGTCTACAAAGTCGAAAGCTTTAGACATATCTAAAAATATCCCGGTTGTGACTTGTCCTTCATCTAAGCTTTTAACAATGTGATGGATAAGGTTAAAACAAGCCAGTGTTGTTGATTTGTTTTTTTGAAAACCATTTTGTTCTAATTTAATTATATCAAATCTATTTAAAAAACTTAGGAGTCTTTTGTACATACATTTTTCAAATATTTTTGCAAATATCGGTATCAGAGTTATGGGACGGTAGTTTCCCATATCCTTCTTGTAATTTTTTTTAAATAATGGTTTTACTATTGAGATTTTTAGTAGTTCTGCAAATACTCCACTCCCAAACGAAAAATTAATTAAATGGCAAATAATTGGACTAAGTTGGACTTTACACTGCTTTATGATTTTTGTACAGATTTCGTCAAATCCTACCGCAAGCGTATTATTTAGTGACGAGATAATATTCATAATTTCGCTTTCAGAATATGGCATTAGAAACATAGTATTATTACTGTGGGTGGAAATGGAGTTTGGAAGGAAATCTACATTACATGCTACATGGTGTCCGTCATGGCGTTCAACGTGTTAATATAAATAGCAGATAAGATATTGACACGGTGAAACATATATTGCAGCAGCATGGAGTGGAGGCTACACGCGGCGTGCGAAGCTGGGGGACTCTCGTAGTACGGGGCGCCTGCACCCCGGCCCGCAGCGCAGCATGACGCGGCTCAACGTCGCCGGTCAGTGTGTTACAGTAGCTTGTAGTGCAGCAGCATGGAGTGGAGGCTACACGCGCGCGCGAAGCTGGGGGACTCTCGTAGTACGGGGCGCCTGCACCCCGGCCCGCAGCGCAGCATGACGCGGCTCAACGTCGCCGGTCAGTGTGTTACAGTAGCTTGTAGTGCAGCAGCATGGAGTGGAGGCTACACGCGCGCGCGAAGCTGGGGGACTCTCGTAGTACGGGGCGCCTGCACCCCGGCCCGCAGCGCAGCATGACGCGGCTCAACGTCGCCGGTCAGTGTGTTACAGTAGCTTGTAGTGCAGCAGCATGGAGTGGAGGCTACACGCGCGCGCGAAGCTGGGGGACTCTCGTAGTACGGGGCGCCTGCACCCCGGCCCGCAGCGCAGCATGACGCGGCTCAACGTCGCCGGTCAGTGTGTTACAGTAGCTTGTAGTGCAGCAGCATGGAGTGGAGGCTACACGCGCGCGCGAAGCTGGGGGACTCTCGTAGTACGGGGCGCCTGCACCCCGGCCCGCAGCGCAGCATGACGCGGCTCAACGTCGCCGGTCAGTGTGTTACAGTAGCTTGTAGTGCAGCAGCATGGAGTGGAGGCTACACGCGCGCGCGAAGCTGGGGGACTCTCGTAGTACGGGGCGCCTGCACCCCGGCCCGCAGCGCAGCATGACGCGGCTCAACGTCGCCGGTCAGTGTGTTACAGTAGCTTGTAGTGCAGCAGCATGGAGTGGAGGCTACACGCGCGCGCGAAGCTGGGGGACTCTCGTAGTACGGGGCGCCTGCACCCCGGCCCGCAGCGCAGCATGACGCGGCTCAACGTCGCCGGTCAGTGTGTTACAGTAGCTTGTAGTGCAGCAGCATGGAGTGGAGGCTACACGCGCGCGCGAAGCTGGGGGACTCTCGTAGTACGGGGCGCCTGCACCCCGGCCCGCAGCGCAGCATGACGCGGCTCAACGTCGCCGGTCAGTGTGTTACAGTAGCTTGTAGTGCAGCAGCATGGAGTGGAGGCTACACGCGCGCGCGAAGCTGGGGGACTCTCGTAGTACGGGGCGCCTGCACCCCGGCCCGCAGCGCAGCATGACGCGGCTCAACGTCGCCGGTCAGTGTGTTACAGTAGCTTGTAGTGCAGCAGCATGGAGTGGAGGCTACACGCGCGCGCGAAGCTGGGGGACTCTCGTAGTACGGGGCGCCTGCACCCCGGCCCGCAGCGCAGCATGACGCGGCTCAACGTCGCCGGTCAGTGTGTTACAGTAGCTTGGACTACTGTTCTGTCTGTGTACTGTGGGCAGGCCACGTTGCGGTATTGACAAACATTCTCTACCCGAAAAGAGTCACCGAATTGACATGATTCTAGCAGTTTAGCGCGACTGTTTGTCGGTGTCGATGAAAAAGATATATGCAGAGCGATAAGCGATGACACTGCCAGTTATGCCCAGTACAGCAGACTTCTCATATTGACAGAAATATTTAGCTTTCCAAGTTGTATCTAATGATGGTGTTGCTCGTCTACAGGAGGCTCGGTGGGCGGTCTGCACAAGAGCATGACGCGGCTGTCCTCGTCCCAGCAGATCAACTCGCAGCAAAACACTGCTGCTAACGCAGGTACGTGTACCTAGTTTTTAAATGATTACTGATTAGTAGAATAAATTAGTCTATGGAGGTCTTTATGGATGAGTGAATTCTGTTGGAAAGGTTTTTAAATTAATCATATCGCTTTATGTGGTTTCAGGGTTCGAAAGGATAATTATCGTGATAATAATAGACGTATAATTATCGATTAATAATAACAATTTTGCGCTCCTGAAAGTGAACCGTATTCGAAGTACTACTCGTATTTCCACATTTGTGTCTATCCGAACGCACGAAGTGTTTTTGTAAGAATTTGTTACGAACCAATATAACAAATAAATTCCTTACCCTGGTCATAATTATCGGATAATTTTCAAGTAGCGTAAGTATCTAGATAATTTGGAACCCCGTGTTGAATACGCACAGTTCCCGACGCCCTACAAGTAACTGTTAGCATTCGGCCAGGGTACTGATAGCCCCGTGTGATCCGCAGCGGCGGCGAGCAAGCGGCCGGCGGCGGGGGCGGGGGCGGCGGCGGCGGGGGCGGGGGCGGCGGTGTCGGTGTCGGCGGCGCGCGCGCCGCGCCCCGCGCCCGCGCCGCACACGCACAACATCCTCATCGGGCCCAACCACAACGTGAGTACCACGGATTACCATATCCCGGGGTTTTAGGTGCACAAATGATTTGTCGGGTTTATCATCATTTGCTAAACAACTTTTTACAAATAATCACTTAACAAACAACGATTTACAAACTATTCATTTCACAAACCTATCATTCCTTAAAATGCTCATTTTACAAATAATTACTCGACAAATATACATTTAATAACTTAGACGCTTTATAAAAATATTGAATAACAAAGTTTCATTTTAAAAATCTTCACATCACGAATAAATCGTTTTACAAATCAGTTATTTTGCAAAACATTATTTGATAAACTATTGTTTCATAAAAATATTAAAAATAACTCTCTATTTAACGAAACGCAGGACGGTATGAAGTTTAATACTCGAAACACTTGGGCCATAGATTAAACAGGCAAATACTTATTTCGGTCAGATTGCAACGAGGGGCCGTTTCTGGGACTTAAATTATTTTTCCGTTTGTCGTTATTCTTTCCTTTATTATACGGGGGGCACCCGCTCCCCTGTTCATCACATTTAAAAGTATAAGGTGTTTTTAACTCTGTCCTTTGCATAAAATAAAAATAACCAATAGTGTAATTTTCCAGAGCACCGGCCCCACAATAATCACCAACCCGCCTATCCAAACCCAATCCATCTCCGTGAACCCTTTAACAGGCAAGTCGGCCGACGCGCTGCCGCTCGCGTCCGTGTGCGTGACGCAGGCGCCGCTCGCGTCCGTGTGCGTGACGCAGGCGCCGCTCGCGTCCGTGTGCGTGACGCACGCGGCGCTCGGGCACGTGGCCGTCGTGACGCCGTCGCCCGTGACCGTGACGGCGCGCCGCAACAACACCAGCGTCACCATGATCAACACCACCAGCCAGAACCACAGGATTAGCGTGTTCGAGCCCTACCCCATGCGGGACACGGTGCAGCATTTCTGCGAGAAGCACTTGGACAAGATCAAGGCGTACATGGATATGGTGTCGCTGAGGTTGCCGCCGCCCGCTAAATGCACTATTGAAGGTTAGTTAGCAGTTAGCACCATTCGTTCCCACGTTTCTATTAAATATTAGTTTCCAGCACCTTGTTGCGTCCTATATTCGTCGCCACCTCACTTGAATTCATTGAAAATTATATGAACTTAACTTATAAATAAATATAAATTATAAAAATAAATTGATTATATTCTCACAAACAAACCTAGAATATTTCTGAATGTTGATATTGTAAACCAACTTAACTTTAACACAGACCACAGAATGCTTCGAGGACAGGTGCAATCATCAGAACCAAAAATATCTAGGAAAAATATCCAAAGTAGTAGAAAACCCATACCTTTACCAATACCAAGGAATATCCTGGAATCTTTAGAAAACACATTTAAAATGAAAAAGAACCACAAAGATGTCCAAGAAAGTTACAATACATTTGAAAAACAGCTGAAAAAAATAGAAAACGAAATGAAAATAAATAACAAGATTCAAGATAAAATAGGCCCAGAGGCAAGAGATCTGATGAAACAGAGGAAAACCTTTTACAAGGACAGGAAAAACAACAAACAAATCATAACAAATTTAAGTAAGGAAATAAATTTACAAATCAGAAGGTACAGACAGAAAAAGCGGGATAGCATAATCAATTACTACATAGAAAAATCTGGAGGAATTAAGAAGGCATGGAACTTTCTACGAGAAACTACAAATTGGATAGACAATATGAGACACCATAGAAATAAGAAAACCAAGACCAAGAGAATCGAAATACTGGAAGTAGCCACAGAATATTACCGTGAACTTTATAACGACAATAGGATACTAGACGAAACACAACCAACTGAAAAATGTTTAAATACGAGGGAAGAAGTCCCAAACATACTAAAACAAGAAGTAGAAAAGGCAATAAAATCGCAAAAAAAAGGGAAATCAACGGGAGAAGACTGTATATCAAATGAACTTCTAATAGGAATATCAGATGTTGCATTAGACACTATGACAGACCTATTTAACGATATCTTAGACACAGAATACATACCTAAACAATGGACCACATCAACCATTATATTGCTCCACAAAAAAGGAAATAGGGACAATATTGCCAATTACAGACCTATCAGTCTGATGTCTAATGTCTATAAAGTGTTCTCTAAAGTAATACTAAACCGCTTAACAAAGACTCTCGATGAAAACCAACCAAGAGAACAAGCTGGCTTCCGCAGTGATTTTGCAACGATTGACCACATCCACACAATAAAGCAAGTAATTCAGAAATGCAACGAATATGGCTTAACCTATTACCTAGCCTTTGTTGACTACAACAAAGCATTCGATTCTTTAAGGCACACAAAAATTTGGGAAGCACTTGCAGCTCAAGGTGTCGAAAATAAATACATAAGAGTGATCAACAACATATACAAAACAATGACGGCGAGGATAAGAACAGAAAGAGTCGGCGAACACTTCCCTATCAAGAGAGGAGTCAGACAAGGGGACCCGCTGTCACCGAAACTCTTTTCGGCAGTGTTGGAACACATATTCAGAAATCTTGAATGGGACAACTATGGACTAAACATTAACGGAGTTCGTCTGAACCACTTGAGATTCGCAGATGACTTAATTCTGATTTCCACAGACCCAAGAAACCTGGAAGAAATGCTCAAACATCTAGTACTAGAAAGTGACAAAGTTGGACTCTCAATGAACGCAACAAAAACCAAAGTAATGACGAATCATACCAAATCACCCATCATAGTAAACGGCGCCGAAATAGAATATGTTGAAGAATACACATACCTTGGACAAACAATAGCACCAATGGACCTCACAACAAAAGAAATAAACAACAGAATACAGCTAGCATGGAAAAGATATTGGTCTCTCAAAGACGTTGTCAAAAATCCTCAAGTACCACCCAAAGCAAAGAAAAAGATATTTGATTCATGTATTCTGCCGGTAATGACTTATGGATGTCAAACATGGAGCCTAACAAAACTAAATATGACCAAACTCGAGACGTGTCAACACAGCATGGAGCGAAGTATGCTCAATGTGAAACTAAAAGACCGAGTAAGACTAAAAACATTACGAAACCAAACAAAAATCACTGATGTAAAGTACACCGTAAGAAAACTAAAATGGAGGTGGGCAGGTCATGTTATGAGAAACAATAAAGACAAATGGGTGAAGGACGTTACCCAATGGTGTCCAAGACAAAATAAAAGAAGGAAAGGGAGGCAACGTCTAAGATGGGAAGACGAAATTAAAAACGTGGCTGGGGCTACCTGGATGAGAAAGACACAGGATAGAGGACTGTGGAGGGCTTTAGGGGAGGCCTTTGCGAAATCGCAAGACAATCGTCAAACTAGCTCATAAATATAAAATATATAAGGAATGTTAATAACATGTAATACATACATACATATAAATGTAAATTACACAAACCATATTTTATAAATTGTTAAATAAAGGCTAATAATATAAATAAATCGTGTTCTTTAATATTTTGTGACCTTTAATTATTATAGTAACTGTGAATTCGATGTCAATATCAATTCGTCAAACATGGATTATGGTAAACACAAAAACACGTCTTAAGGCGCGCTTATAGGCGAACTTTAGGTATTTGCGGGGGTGAAGCAGACACGCGGTGGAGGCGCATGCGGGGCGCCCCGCTCCACGCCACGCGCGTTGCTCGCGCAGCCCGTTGATGGCCTTATTCTGTTCGTAACCGTATTCTGATTGAAGTAAAAAATTATAAAGTACTATTATTTTGTTTTATAAAAAAAATGCTTACCGCTTCATTTAATATTCATTTAATGTAAATAGTGGTAACAATACACCGCGTTTTTATCGATGATTTTGTTTATTTTGTTATGGGGTGATCAGGTAAACCAAATAACGGCAACAATTTAAAATGAAAACTTAAACTTTAATAACTAGGTTCTTAAATCTAACTTAAATTTAAAGGGCGCCAGGAGAGTTTTAGTTCTGTGTATTACTGGGAACTCTGCCTATCCTTGCCAAGCGTAGCTCAGTCTGCTTCCAAATGAAAGCCGTGGGTTTAAAGGGCGTATCGGTACGCTGAAATACAAAACATACTAATATTAGCTATCCTGTTAAAAATGTAAACTAGCAAGCCCTACAGATACGATCCATTGTGAACTTACCCCTTTTTTAATATTCACAGCACACCAAAATATAAAATTAGTCACTGCCACTAGATAGATGTCCGGAAATTCAGTTCCACAATTTCTATAATATTATTTCCTAAATCACACACTATGTGGAGGACCTTTACTGGTCGCTAGTCAGAGCTCAATTGTCGAATATGCCAGTCATGACCCCAAACAATATTTTAAATAAATTACATGCATAGGTACCGTGCTATAAAAATGCAACTAAATTTAGAAAAAGAATAAGAAGACACCTGGGGATCGAACTCCCGACCTCCTGCTTACTAGTCCACTATGTAGACCGCCGCGCCAGAAGCGCAATTAATTTGCCTCACGAAATATGTGATTACTAGTTCCTACTTGTTCAATGTAAGTGTCACAATGGAATAGAAACTCTCAGAGCTGGAAATAAGGTCCTCAAATTCTATAGCTACGTAAGTCTACATCATTAATATGACAACAAAGTCTGCACTTTGACATAACAATTTATTTTATTTATTTATGAATGATGATTTATTGATGATGATAGCATACGCAAGTAAGCAAAATAAAATTCAGATGTGGAAGTATGATAAAAAATTATCAATTAAAAACTGGTCAAGTTGCGAGTCGGACTCGCGCACCGAGGGTTCCGTACAAACTAGGTTGATTTGTGTGAGGTTGTCTAATATTTACATATTTATTTATTCAAAAACTTTCCTTCCTTAAGTGGTTAAGTTAAGTTTGCAACTGGTATGTATAGCGCCCCATACCTACAAATGAGGTGCAAAGTTAACGCAACCAATCCCGTTTGTTGTATTAGAGCCCCCCTTAAATACTTATTTTATTTTATTTTTAGTATTTGTTATTATAGCGGCAATATAAATACATCATATCCACTCAATTGCTTGGAATTTTGAGTTGGACTCTATTTATATAATAAAATAAGAGCGGTGACAGGTAGCCGTAGTTACCAAAAGCAATCTAGTGGATATGTGTAAATTTCAACTGTCTAGCTATCACCGTTCTTGAGATACAGCCTGGTGACAGACAGACGGACGGACAGCGAAGTCTCAGTAATAGAGTCCCGTTTTTACCCTTTGGGTACGGAACCCTAATAATTATCTAAGGTATAGTAAAACTTACTCATTACGAGAATGATTAGGGGCTTCAGTGTCCATTGAGTTTGGCAGTGATGCACCTGTCAGTGTCAGGATTGTAAGTGACGTTCCGGGGTTTTCAAGCTGAGAGTCCTGTTTAGCTCTAAAATTAACCCTTAACCTACCTCCCGTCTCACAGACTCATTCAAACCTAAAATTGTTAACAGGGTCATTCAACTTTTTAGTGCAGGTTTTTGTGTCCCCCGGTAATAATCCAGTGAATAAAGGATTTTGACCTTACAAACGATCCTGTAGTTTTGAATTTTTGATATGTTGTCTAGGATGGTTAGTCAGTATTTAAAATGCAAAATGCACAATTCCCCCTCCTTCGCGCCCGCCGCCATATTGAAAAAACCAGCACTTTCTTCATATTTTTTTGGTCATATCTTCCTTTACATGCGATAACTGCGTATTTCCTTATCCTTTGGAAGTGTTCGAACAATAATTATAAATATTTATTAAGAAACCTAGCCCGTGTAAGTGCTGTGATTTAGCAAAAAGGTTATAGTAATAATAATAAAATTATTATTTACAACGTATGTTGTAATGTAACTAAGAGACCAATTAAGCATTTTTTTGTAAAAGAGAATGTTCTAATGAAACAACTGTGTTACTATTGAACAACTGTCTTACCATTATGTCCCTATTTCTATATTGAAGTTTTTCGATTTTAGTTGTACGATTGGTTTCTAAATTATATTACAAATATATCAGATGCAAGCTAACATAAATATTTATCAATGTTAAATACTTTGCTAAGATATTTTTACGCACTTTTGTTTCAAACTATTTGTCATAACCATGTATACGGTTATGACAAATAGTTTGAACCAAAAGTGCACAACAGTAACACAGTTGTCTTTTGAATGTGATTTATAAGACTAAATAAATTATAATTTCTAATTAAAATTATGAAAAAAAAAAGATTACGTCCTTAAAAAACGTATTGTATTTTTTCTTTGTTGTAATGAGTGACTGGCTGTGCTGGCAGTGTATTGGAATTGTTTAGATATAATTCTGCATACATACAATGACATAACTTTATTTATCTTTACACAATATTTTTTTCAAACCCGTTACTACTAGTGTCAAAAACCTGCAGTAAAAAGTAGAATGACCCAACATACCTATGGGCGAGCATCCTACAAACGTTTGTGTCCTTGTACCTTCTCCTCAGTGAGTGCCGCGTCGTCGCTCGACAAGACAAGGTCGGTCGTGCACGCATCTAATTTTGGTGAGCATATTACTGTCTCCGACCGTCTGTGAGACGGGTGGTAGGTGGATACGTATTTTTCTTAAGGGTCTCGGAGACGGGTGGTAGGTGGTTACGTGACTATGGCTATTTTTTTCTTTACTTAGCCGACCGCGAAGTCACGTTGGTAGTGATTGGAAGTGCGGAAAACCTGTTCTACTTTTGACCCGAATAAAAAACGGGACCCAGTACGTATGTTTCTAATGTAAAAAATCTATCATCATCTATGTGCAAACAAACTTACATTCACTGCCGCGAACAAATTGATCAAATTAGTGGTCTGCAATTTTATAAAAATATTACCTTCATTTTAACTAAACTTATTGATTTGGATCTTTATATAGTAAAAATTTTTGTTGATCTCACCTTCCAAAGGATATTATACAGGGTGTAACCGACGGTGTACCGAAAACTGAAACCATGGCTTCAGACCATTATTCTGGCCTGGAAAATCGTGGAGATTTCTTTGAAAAATTCACAAATTTTCCTCGCGAGTTTTCATTTTTTCTTTATTTTTCCGTTAATTGAACTCTATCGGTAACAATTTTTCATGAAAAATCGCATGAAAATTGCATTTTCCGCAAAACACGCAATGTATCACAAACAGTATTATGTAAGCTTTACGGTACAACACAGAGAGTGGAGTGGGCAGATAACGGTACTGGCCGGTCATTGATCCGCCAGGCCAGTCAGTGCGCTCGCGCA
Source organism: Apotomis betuletana (assembly GCA_932273695.1). Taxonomy (NCBI): domain Eukaryota; kingdom Metazoa; phylum Arthropoda; class Insecta; order Lepidoptera; family Tortricidae; genus Apotomis; species Apotomis betuletana. Next base: position 3,272,732 of record OW026305.1, read on the forward strand.
GCCCGGACGGCGCGGTCGGTTGCGGTCCGACGCATGAATAATGTTTACCTACCCGCACATTTTATTTGCTTTACTTGCTTGAATGAAAATCTTGTTAGACTGTTTTAATTTATTGGTCAGTTGTTAATTGGTGTTATGTAGTACACTAGTTGTGATCTGTGGTTGCGTTGTTTTTGTGGTTGCATTCATTCATGTCATTCGATGCGCATTGGCGTAACGGTATGTTTTGCGCTGACGCGTGAGTGGAATGGGGAGCGCCCGGACCGGTCGATGCTTGCCGCGTGCCTCCCTCCCCGCGCGTCTGCACCCGAGAGAATTGGACGCAATACATTGCGCGTCGAGTTTTATAATTTATTTTGGAAAATCTTATCCTTGAGTTTTCCGAGAAAATGAACACTCGTTTTCAGTTCGTGATTATGGTCTAAAACTACAGTTTTCGTTTTCGGTACGCTGTCGGTTACACCCTGTAGTTTCTAAGGGTTGTTTCACACGTACCACAACCACACCACGTCGCAGCGTTAAAATGTGGTGTGGTTGTGGTTACGTGTGAATTGTACTATTTATTAAACATACAAAATATGCGCCCGACCACGTGGTGTGGTTGTGGTGTGGTTGTGGTTGTCGTGTGGTTGTGGTACGTGTGAATTCGCCCTAAAGTGAAATAAGGACTGTTGCCATATGTTAACAGTAAAAAAAAATCTTTTAATGTTTCCAGAATGATTATTAGTTTAACAAATATTATAATATATATATTGCCATTGTCTATATTGCCATTATTATTTAAAATGTCCGATCCGATAAAATTTAATATATAAGGCCGACATTATGTATCCGTCCTGGGGACGGGAGGTAGGTGTTTCTGTGACTAAATAAGCAGTTAGGTATAGGTCGATTCACTAAAGCTGGCGCGAATGGATTGAATGAAAGTTATGTCACTTGTCACTTCGAGTGTTAGTGTGAGTGCCGTTCTTATACAGGGGCCTCCTAATATTTTGTAAACAACAACAAAATTGGTTTTTGTTATTCAAGAAAAATAAAAATTATTAGGTATAATATATGCATAATCTGCACAATATTTAGACTAAACAAGTAATATATATCCGAAAGGTATATTTAACTGTTTGATACAAAAATATTTTACTATCAATATTGGTGTTTTATGCAGACGCTAGTTTTTTGACATACTTTAGATTTTGACTGTTGTAAGGCAGTGTAATTGTACATATTGCTTAATATTCATGCAATCTGTGTATGACCAGAATTAGGATGTGGGATGAGGGATGAGACTATTCCATTGTCTCGTATGAGTTTGACCATGTGGGACTATGCAATGGTATTAACGTAACCCACATTTTCTTCTTGTCTTCGCGGCCTGGTAAAGGGTTAATGTCAAGAATAGGTGACGGACGACTAGTTCGAATTATAAAAAAAACCGGCCAAGAGCATGTCGGGCCACGCTCAGTGTAGGGTCTCGTAGTTGCCCGTCCTTCACAATAGACGAAAATTACGAGAAAGATTTCAAGCCCTATAAAAAGGTCGTACACGCCAAGAAACAGTAATTACTTATTATCTTTTGGAAGTTATCTATTATACGCGACAGATTGAGCGAAATGTTTTAATATAGTTTAGTACTTAACCAATATGTGTAACGTTCGAAGTGTAGTGACACCGCGCGGCACTTACGTCATTTTAAAGAAAATTATGAAATTTTGCAATAACTCAAAAACGGCTCGACCGATTTTATTCAATATAGTTTTCATTGAAATTACTAGTATCCGAGGCTAAGACCCATTCGATTCAATAAGTTATGCTCAGAAATGGCTCGGCCCTCCGTCGAGCTAAGATTACTAAATTTTGTTTGTCCGATATTATCCGAAGTTTACCGAATATTCAAAATCCGTTTTCATATTCTGAGTTGGAGGACCTAAAAGCCCCCCAAAACCGAGTTTCAGCCCCCTCGGAACAATTTGAAATTTTCGAAAAAAAGTCGCCATTTTGATTTTTTTTTCCACGACTGTACTCGGGTGGGGGTCCCCTATGATATTTGTTTGAGCATCCCCTACCCATCTCCAGCCGTTTACGAGATACGGGACTCTTAAAAAAAAATCTCCATACAAATCTTGGTTTTTTCGATATTTTCCGACTTCGACCGAATTTTCGGACACCGATTTCAGATTCATATTTATGAGCCCCAAATGCCCCTCGATACCGAGTTTCAGCTTCCTAGCACCAATTTGAAATTTTGGAAAAAAACCCCATTCGTCGTTTTGAATTTCATTTGGTTCGATAATATTATATTTTGTAGTACCTATTCTTTATACTGCTGAATTTGGGCGGTTATGCGTCTAGTTTGTCTACAAATACGTTTTCAATAATCACTTATTGTATCAACCTGTATGTAATCATTTTGTGACGCACACATAAATATTATCATTCACTCATTCAATCCATTCGCGCCAGCTTTAGTGAATCGATATTAGTATATATTATATTAATTTATAGTTAAGGGTTAAAATACATAAAATTACAATGTAATAAATGGTGTTAATCCAACACCTTAAAATAATTATAGTTAATTCACGTGTAGGTTAATTACAAACCGGAGTTTAAATAATAGTAAGACATATTAACACTCATTAAGGAAATAACGTTTGTAACTCACTTTAAGAGAACTAGAATAGAATAGAACTGTACAACACACTATTAGTAAAACTGCACCCGAACTGCAAACCAACTACGTAAAAACGAATGTGAAATCCGCTACGATGCGGCCGGTCGATTGGTCTGGTTAGGTACTACATAAATATGTTCTCTTAGTTCACTTAAGCGTTTCCTCTTTCGCTTAACTTTATTTACACTGTGATTACCCATATTGCTTGCTGTCTAAAGTCGTATTACCGCGTTAGAAAAATGTGCACAGGTCCGGCGTCGACCGTTGTCACGAGCGTACTGGCGACTAGGCAATAGTCGGCCGCCGCCGCGCGCTGAACCATTTTATTTTGCCAATAACGAAATGAATTGGTATGATTGATGTACTCAACCTATTAAAAATCTATGAAGCACAAATCTAAATATACAAAAAAACTATTAAATGAAGCAAATTTTGTGTTGATATTCATAATAGTTATCGAAATATTTGGCTTAAGGTGTAAAAAAGGGGTACTTTTCAAAAAAGAAAACTATCGAGGATTTTTTCAGTAATCGTGTTTCTGATGAAGTAAAAAACTAGGGCATATACTGAAAATTTACATATAAAAAAGTTGCACTTGTAAGTTATGTGCAAGTATTGTATTAATATTTTCTAAAATTGTAGTTTTCACTATTTACAGCGCCTTAAAAGAGAGAGCAAAACACTGTAATTTTTGCAACATTTTAATGTAAGGCGAAGGCTACTTACTTTATTTATTTATTTATTATTCAAATAAGTTACACAACATTACAGTAAAAACCAAGGCACTGTGAACTATAAAAATACATATAAACAAAGACTTACAACTAGTTAGATTTAGACGACACAACGGCGTGGCTCCGTTGCTTCGTCTGATCTTGTGTAGAATACGGCAGATTGCCCCGAAACTGCCTTGAAACGACACCCTCCTTCGGTCAGAAGTCTGCACTAGCGGTGGTGTCCTTCAGCGGGCGCGGCATGCGAACCACAAACGATCTGAAGTGCACGTACAATATTATACAAATGCATTTCAGAACGGCGCTCCAAGAAGCAAGCCCGCCTACAGTTCGCATGCGGCACGCGCGGCCCGCACTGCCTCTACTCCCGCACTCTCTTCACCATGAGAACTCGAGCCCCAAGAGTGTGGATACATCTCATGTTCCTGGCACTACAAGCGCGGCATACTGCGGCTCTGTCTTCAAGAGATGCGTCCGTATCAAGTCTGAAGCACTGCTGGGACATTCTGAAGTGTGAGAACAAGACCTTTCTCACGCTGGTCACTAGCGCTTTCCCGGGGATCAAGGTGAGGAGACAGGATAGACTTATAAACCTTTTGCTTAAAAGTTTTGAAAAGACTCTTCACTATTTTCTAACCTAGACTCCCAGGTTTTTTGAGTCCAGCTCTCTACAAAGAAAGGAAATTAATTTAATGACATCTGGCCGAGTTTATGTTTGGATGCCCACGTTTCTACTATATGGTCAACTTACAAGTAACCTATCATACACGGTAACGGTCAACTGGTCCACTCAGTCCCACTTTAACTAGGCCGGCCTAAAGTCCACGCTGTAATGACGCTTCAAGCAGTCGTATTTGCTTGAACAGGAGCAAGAGATGCTGCTGAACGAGCTCCGCTCGGCCGGGTTCTTCGACGTGTTCTCGCTGAGCGTGCCCGTGGAGGCGGGCGCCAGCCCCACCGCGGCCACGTGGGGCTGCTTCCTGTGCACGCACCCCGAGCGCGCGCCCGGCTTCCTGCAGCCCGGCGCGCCCGTCATCGAGGGCACGCTCAAGGAGAAGAAGGGCCGCTGGAGACTGTTCCGGCGCTGGCGCACGAGATACTTCACCTTGTCCGCTGCACATCTCAGCTGTAAGGGATCGGTGAGTTGTTCCACCTACACCGGCTTCCTGTGCACGCACCCCGAGCGCGCGCCCGGCTTCCTGCAGCCCGGCGCGCCCGTCATCGAGGGCACGCTCAAGGAGAAGAAGGGCCGCTGGAGACTGTTCCGGCGCTGGCGCACGAGATACTTCACCTTGTCCGCTGCACATCTCAGCTGTAAGGGATCGGTGAGTTGTTCCACCTACACCGGCTTCCTGTGCACGCACCCCGAGCGCGCGCCCGGCTTCCTGCAGCCCGGCGCGCCCGTCATCGAGGGCACGCTCAAGGAGAAGAAGGGCCGCTGGAGACTGTTCCGGCGCTGGCGCACGAGATACTTCACCTTGTCCGCTGCACATCTCAGCTGTAAGGGATCGGTGAGTTGTTCCACCTACACCGGCTTGTCGCAACTTCGGGTGCTTGTTATTAAAGGTAAATTGAAAAAAGAAGGAAAGACAGAAAGAGAAGGAGACTGTTAGGTCGTTGGCAGACGGGGTACTTCCGTCCGCACTTCGGTTGATGGAATCGGTGAGTTTGTAGTAGGTATTGTAGAATGTCCCATTTTGCAGTAACGATACCAAAGTCTTAAATATCAATTTCATCGACTTTTCATTGCTCATTCATGATTAAAACTGAACTATAATCCTCGCGAGGAAACTCCTAATAAACGCAAATAGCACTAGGCCGAAGTATCGATAAGCGCTAATTAGTACCTTGTTATTCGCCTCATAGAGCGGCGGCGAAAGCATAGACATCAACCAGATCCGGTCAGTGAAGGTGTCCCGCGGCGCGCGCAACATCCCCAAGGCGTTCGAGATCTTCACGGGCGACCAGACGCTCATCCTCAAGCCGGCGGCCGGCGACGCCGAGCAGTGGGCGCAGTGCCTCAGCATCGCCGTCGCCACCTCGCAGGCGCGCCACGCGCCGGCCAAGGCCAACAGCTTGCCGGCGCGCGGGCTCACGCTCAAGAGCTTCTGATCACATCAGAGCTTCTGATGTGATGCTCACGTCGGGGAAGTACAGGGGCAGGCGATCGGTCGCTGTCGACGCCAAGTGACTCGCTTTCTGGTTACTTTTGTTTAAAAACCCGGCCAAGTGCGAGTCTGACTCGCGCACCGAAGGTTCCGTACAGACACTTATCCCGTCTTAACTGGCCGGGTTAAGTTAAGTTTGCACCTGGTATGTATGGCGCCGGATACAAATGAGGTGCAAAGTTAACGCAACCGATTACGTTTGTTGTATGGGTGCCCCATTTAAATATTTATTTTATTCTGTTTTTAGTGTTTGTTTTTATAGCGACAACAGAAATACATCATCTATGAAAATTTGCTATGATGGTTTATGAGATACAGCCTGGTGACAGACATACAGACAGACGGACGGACGGACAATGGAGTCTTTGTAATAGATCCTGTTTCTACCCTTTAGGTACGGAACTCTAATGAAGGAATAGAAATCACCTTGAAAGTCATTAAATTGTTGTGCGGTAAAATTTCGCTCTTTCTTCAGCAAGAACTAGGGCCACTCCTGAATACTATAATAAAAAGTAGAAAAAAAAAAGGTTTACTCTCACGAGACCTCACGGTCAAGAGCTTTGGATTTGATGAGATATAATGATGAATGTCATGCACATTGTGTACAAAACTAAGATCAAGCTTGCCCACGTTCCCACGCAGATTGTTCTCCAGCCTTAAAAGCTTATCCAAGATAGGAGATATTTCATGAAATCCCAAAAGAAGAAACGGTTGTAGCGTAATATCGCAAATATTATGTGTCAGATCATATACTTATATAAAACGGTGTTTCTGAAGATTAGTGATTTAAACTTGTTTTGTGAATGGAATCTTATTAGCAAACCGATGAGAGATTTAAATTAAGTCTAATATTGCCAAAAATGCTTGTCAGAATTACTGCCTGGCTGAGCTTGACTTAATCGTTTTCTAATTGACTGATGACAATTAGTAAAACTTTTTTATGAGTACTTAAGAGTAAGGCAAAGTAAAACTAATAACTTTGTAACGATATTGTCGCAATATTATTAAAAAAGTGTTTTGTTTGCAGTCTTCCTAATCGAAACTAATTAAAAACGAAATATATATTAGGTATAAGATTTTGCTAAAGGCTTATTATTACAGAGGACTAAAGTATTGTATAGGGTCACAGCAAATTACTGCCAAATTTTGACTGCATTATTGAAATAGATCTCATACTAGACGTAACATTATACTCGTAACAATCTAGTAGGTATTACACGCACATGGTCAGAATACCCGAGCTGCCCGTCTATCAGAATCACAACTATGCTTCGCGACTTGGCGTTACCCGTCACTCTCTCACAGTACTGTAAAGAAAGAGATAGGTAATATATCTCGTGTGAGAAAGAGTCGCGTGTCACGGTTGGCTAGAGGTGCAGGTAACTACTTGTGAGCAACACGAGCTGAACATTTTGCATTTTGCGGTGCAGCCTAAGGTTTTATTGTGGATAGAAACTGTAGTTTCAAAAGATGTACAGAACTATGACTACTTAAAATTTTAACTGTCAAAATTTCAGCAGTACTATATCACAATCTTGTTGTGATTCACAACAAGATGGGAATTGGGTATTGGACTACATAAAAATTCAAAGAAAATAACTTGGTATGACGTCACTGCTCTTTATGGTCAGTTGGCTTTCTTATTTTTACTATGGTTATTTGAAAATCGCCAAAAACGTAAAATAATGTATACATAGATTTTGTCGGTGTATTTTCAGATATATCATTAATTGGTATGCGTGACATAATTAATAGTATACAAATGATTTATTTTGTTATATAAATCAACGATTCGGACGCGTCATTACGCCCATGCTTTAAAAGTCCCATTTCGTTGTGATAATGTTATCAATCGTATTATTGGCAAATTTCACGACTCCTCAGTATTCACAGTTGACATGTCCATCCATGTTAAGCCTTCAGATAGTCATACTTCTAAGGAAAGCCGCAAAGGTGTATAATTAATGTGTATATAGTGGAATGATGAAACGATGTTTGTATAGGCTTTTAGGTGTCATATCAGTTTTTACAATTAATATTGATAACCCTGCCAAATAATGGTTATATTATGATATAGAGTACTTATATACGCTGGAACTAAATGCTCACTACATATACTATACCTACATTACTTAGCATGAGGCAGCGAGTCTATCGCATTCCTTTAACAGTTGCTCCACAATTAATTAACTTATGTATGACATTAGATTAGGTGTTTTTGATGTACTTACTCTTGTAGTGTTAATGTTTTACGGTTAGCAAGTGCCTTATGTATATATGTGTTAGCGTAGGACGCAGTTCGAGCTTAAAGTACAATGAATTTATATATACTTATATACAAGATTTGTTTTATAGCGGACCGCTTCGTACCTATATACTGATCAGTTGCTCCAGTAAACGAGGTCTATGATTTGATACCAATATATTTAACGAGTACTTTTGCATGCTTATATTCTGAAACGGTAAATTTTGAGTGCGCCAGCGGGGCAAGCGCATCTACCGTATCGAAAAGTACAGTAACCTTACCACGAGTTTACAGTGACCGTACTCGCGAGCGACAGCGTAACCGATTTCTATGGAGAATTGTAGTTCTACAAAGTAACCGCTAGGGCGCTGTACTATTATCCACACAAATTGTTTACGCTGTCGCTAGTGAGTCCGGTCACGTTAACTCATGGTAGGAGTATACTGATGTTATACTACTATATCCATCTTACTTTATATAACTAGCGCACTTTGCCCAACCGACCTTAACCTGTTCGGTTAGGTACCTACGAGGGGCAAACCGAAATGATCGGGAATTTAAAAAACTATGTGCACTATATACATAAATTATATTTTATTGTTTTTCGAAGTATTCTCCGTTACATTCAATGCACTTTTGCATTCTTTTAAATCAGTCATTAAAACAATAATTCCAGTTTGAAGTAGGCATTGCCAAAATGGCCGATTTATAGGCTTCCACAGCGGCTTCTGGGTTCTCAAACCGCTGACCACGCAATAAATCTTTAATTCTAGGGAACGTAAAAAAATCATTTGGACTCAGGTCAGGGCTGTATGGAGGATGGGACATCAACTCAACGTTTTCGTCGTTCAAAAATTTAGTTGTTTTGTGGGCGGTGTGGGAGCTCGCATTGTCGTGGTGTAAGATGACGCGGCGTCTCGGGTTCCCTTGGCGAAGTTCGGCCAGCACCTCCGGCAAACAAACTGTGATATACCAATCAGCGGTAACGGTTCTTTGTTCTTCTAGAGGAATTGTGGCAACATGCCCCTTTTTTGAGACGAACGAAGCCACCATCTTCTTCGACACGCTTCGAGAACGCACAACTTTCGTTGGTTTGACCTCGTCATCGAAGACCCATACTGCCGACTGGTGCTTTCTTTCAGGCTCATAAGAATAAATCCAGGATTCGTCACCCGAGACCATATTATAAACGGCTTTTGACTTTCCTCCATTGTAGCATTTCAGAATAGATCGGCACCAATCAACACGAGCCGCCTTTTGCTCTTCAGACAAATTATGGGGTACCCATCGGGAAATCAATTTTCTGACACCCAATTCACCATGCAAAATAGTGTGAATTGCAGTCATTCCAATGCCTATGGTTGCCCGAATCTGCTCGTATGTCACATGTCTATCTTCTTTTAGTAGTTTTTCCACAGACGCGATGTTTTCAGGCGAAACCGCCGTTTTCGGCCGACCTGATGAAGGTACGGTGCCAAGAGAGGCACGACCCCGTCGAAACTCAGCATACCACCGATATATTGTCGTCTGACTAGGTGCTTCAATGTCGTATATAGTAACAAGCTCATTGCGACATTCATCTGGAGATAAGCCACGACGAAAGTTATGGTAAATAATTGCACGAAAATTTTCACGCGTCAGCTCCATTTTGTTCATCGAGTTGTCAATTTAAAAATGGAATTAAAAAAATATATCGTTCTTTTTTTAAATTGTAAAAACGGCATCGTGATTGTAAGTCGCCAGTATGCATGTGACAAAAAAGGATTTAATGTAACTCAGTTTAAAGTACTCTATTCCCGATCATTTCGGTGTGCCCCTCGTATTGTTAACAGAGAAACTTTGGAAAATTTACGGTTTCAGATAGAAATATGTTATGACAAATAATAGAATAGCGTATGAAATTATTAACTATGTTAGTGACGTATATATCCTATATAAAAATAATAATGTACTTGTCGATTGACAATGAGATTTTATGAAAAGCTCTAAGACTGAATGCTGGTCATGTCTACTTCTTTATATTGTTTGCGAGACCAAGTTTTGTGATTCAAAATTGACATTCCCGTCCTGTTTGACAGTCTTGATAATTATGAAATAATTATTGTGGTCTCAAATTATTACTTTTAATGGTTGTAAAATGACATTATTATTACGTTAGTTGCTTATTTCGGTTAAACTCCCAGTTTTGACTTGCCATTCGCTTTTGACAAGAACGCTGAGGATCGTAGTGGGTGATGTACTGATGTAGGTGGGAGGTTTCTGTACAAATTTTATGATAGTAGCAGTGTCGGGCTCTCCTTTTTTCACTGACGTATCAATTCCTTTTGGCACCTCTCTTTCTACAGGTTGCGGTCTTCGTAGTCTCTCCGTTTGACTTATTTCGTAAACGACTTAAAGATGTACTTTCGTGTATTTCTCCAAGAGTTATTTTCTTGGGAACAGTTCTAAATCAAATGATGGTAGTAGAGAGCTACGAGGAAATAGCTGTTTAAGGTAAAATACGTTGGTTCTTGTTGGTATAAAGTTGGTGAAACAAGGATTTATATACCCATAACATAACGGCTTATAGAAACCCGACACTGGATAGTATGTATGTCCTGAATAACTCTGGGCGTCCGAAGGCGCGGCATCATCACCAAATATCGAGTGTTCATCGTAACCAAATTGTTAATTCATTGTTATTCTTATAAGGTGCTTCCACTAAATAGGGTTTTTAGACATCAGACCACCAGATGAAATGAAGCCATTTGTCTAGATTATTTTCACCGAAAATACATCACAAGATTTAAACACTCACTGTGTCAAAATATGGTGTGGTCGGAAGAAACAAAACGATATCTTAACGTTTTTACTGAAACGAAAATGGCGCCATCTGACAACATGATGTCCAAAAACTATTGTAGAGTAGCTGTAGGCTAGCGTAGTGTTAGTAACTGTGACGTCCATTTACAATATTTGATATATTTACTTTTGTGTCGAATGATGATTAATTTAGTTCAAATGGGAATACTTGATATTACAATTAACTTATAATTTGCTCACCTGTTTGTCCGTACAATTTCTTAATACTTTTGTACTGCTGATGCAATTTTTGTATATATATTCTATTGACGCGACTGTGACTTTTAGAAACTGTTTTATTTACGTTCTACATCATAATCAAAGTTTGTATAAATATAATTTTAGGTATATTAAGCATACTCAAACATATAGTATAGAAATTACTTGCGGTCAACAGTACAAAGGTTTATTTAGTTGACATGTAAGATGTAAGAATGTAGTCGTGTCAAATTAAAGTTTTACGCTTTAATTAATTGTAAGTCATTGATTTTTGCTGAGCGGATGTATATTGTCTGCTCAAAATCTAAAACTTTATTGTAAACTTCCATGACCCAGGAACTAATTATTCGAGGTCACCACAAAAATATGTGGCCTTGCCACGATTCGAATCCAGGACCGCCGGGTCATTAGGTAGCCTAACGATATAAAACAATAGCTTTTAATTAACATTGAGTATCCACTCAGCAAAAACAAATACTTTAAAATGAGAAGCTAGACCTTGATGACTTTAGTATGACGCGACTAACGATCTGTATTGTTTTGGTCGCGCGGCGCGCGGCGCCTGGCCGCGTCAGTGTACAGAAAGATATTTATACAATTTTATACATGTTGATTAAGTTTAAGTTTAGCTTCAGGAAACTCGGTGCTATTTGTCTTATGAACGCGAAATAATACGAATGTATCTTATTCTGCATATATTTAATATCTTAATGAACTTAATGTGTTCTTTAGAGCAGCATTCGCTTTAATATTGTTTACATCAGGCCCTCGTACTTAATAGTCAATAAATAGTTCTGTTTGTAAAGTGCATTTTTATTTTAAATATTCTTTGGTGTTATTATTTCTCCGGGTTTCATAGCGGTTAGTTGCTTCTTGAATCCAGCATTAGGCTGTATGGCGGGTCGTTTCTCTTTGACCAAGCGATATGCGTCTTCGAATTCCATCAGTTTGTACTGCATGAGGTAAGCTATGGCCACCGTGGAAGTGCGAGAGACACCGGCGTTGCAGTGCACCAACACATTCATACCGCGCGTCACACATTCATTAATAAACGGCAGACACTCTTCTAACACAGGTTTTATATCAGTATCTGGTAAATCCAAACACTGCACAAACTTATGTCGAACATTTACCTCAGCGTCTATTCCTACACTAAAAACACTATTTATATCATACGTCTTTAGTACTTCAGCCACGGTGCAGTCCTGAGATCCTATATACAAGTGGTTGACCACTAACACTGGGGTATTATCAGGTTTGGTATCGACAATGAACCCATAAGCGCTGGGGAGTTCAGTCTTTTCCCCAGCTTGTTCTACATATCTCTGTCCATCTGCATTTGTCACTACAGTTTCTGTCACTTTCAGTCTGTTCTTTTGTTTCTGCAATTGGTTTAGGAAGCTCATTCTTCCTCACTGTCACTTTCGTCACTAATTCTAGAGTTTGTGTCTGTGTTCTCTCGGTAGACCAAGTCCTCAGGGTTGTACTGTACGTCGCACAGATACAGTCCTTGAGGAGGGCAGTTCTGTATGAAGTTGTGCCAGGAGTGCTTGGAAGGTACTTGCAGCATCACCTTTATCTCTTCTGGAGGTAGTTTACCCACAGCCACACTGTTCAGTGTTCCCATCATCCGCCGAATCTGTAAATTTAAATATTATTATTATTTTATCTCTTAGTATCAATATATTTCGACACTTAATAACGTATCGATACCATGGTTGGTTAAAAAAACCTGGACCTATACTTTCTTAAAGTTCTTATCATATAAACCCCGCGCCGCAGTAGCGCTAGCTAATCTTTCTTGATTTAAGGAATCCCTTATTATGATTTGTGTGCTGTATGTACCAGTGGCGTATCGCAAGTATCGCAACCCAAATAGGCAACATTTAGGGAAATGTTGCCTAATGCTTTTTTTTTAAAGGAAGTATAATTTGGTACAGGCTTGTTAGAGATTTCATTTGACGCAGACCCACAGTATCGTACTAGAGTCGATCACTTTAAAAACAGTTTAGTTTTGCTTGCAACCGATGACATTGCCCTGCGCCTTTAAGTACAGCGAAGCGAGCTTTGGCCGATAGTTTGTTTCAGTGTTTTTATATTTCACCTGATTGTGGACGAAGGCCCGCCCCGTGAACTCCACATCCCAGTAGTCCCACACGGACTCCCGGGGATAGCTGGTGAGCTGCGGCACCCCGGGCCGCACCTCTATCCGCTTGATCTCGCGACGGCTGTGCTTGTGTTGCTTGAGCTTGTCGAACCGCTTGAACGTGGTGAAGTCGTGCGTGCCGATGAAGTACTTGGTGCCCTCTTTGAACCGCTCTATGTCGAAATCAGGTGCTCTGAAAAGTGGAATGAAACATGTAGAAGAGAACCAACCAAATTTGACGTTAAAGGCTTTAGGCACACATATAAACGAAGAAACGACGGAATGTTGGTTCTCCAAAATAACTAATACTTAGACCAAACTGCGTCTTTGTATAATAATTTAAAAATGATTAAAAAACGAGATCTGCTTTAATTGCCGACCGGTCTTACACAAACTGTTCATCAAGACAAATCAAATGGTCACAGATTTATCTTGTGTTTAGGAGTTCCTACCTATATGATTATGTTTTGTCGCCATCATTAAATCAGTTCGAAGATACAGATACAGAATATTGTATTTTCACTTACAATAGTTGGAATTCAACGCAACAGTTATTTTATAAAGTATAGGATAAAATTCACTTCAATTTGATTACATTGTTAGTTACTTATAAACAGACCTAGTTACAAGTGATGCTAATAAATTCATGTAAAAAAACATTTGGGAGTTTGTAACCTATATATAACTCGATCATTTTAAACTGTCGTTTTTATATTTAATTTTCAACCACACTAAAAAACCACTCTTTCTAAAAAAATATATTTTATAGAGTGAATGTTTCGTCCAATTTTTACCATTAGATTTACCTCATAAAATGGCATCTTTTCCACTCTTCAATAGGTATGCGTTGTGCTATGCTGGTGTATTCTGGTAGCTCTACTCCTTTTTTCAACACAGCAAACCTGAAATAGACATTGATAAGGATCATCACATTGCTCCTTTTTGAAATGCTTTGTATTTGAGTGACCTAAGCATATCTGTTACAGCTTGGCCAAAAAACATTTCACATGGCGAGATGTTTGGATGTTTAGTGCTTTCCGCCAGTTCTTGCCTAGAGGTTGCATTTCGACTGATTCTCATGAAGTTACGTGAGTAGCTTAGATAATTTGTACAGACACTTGTCAATTCAGTTTACTGATTTTTTTCAAAATGTCTGTGGGTAAGTATATGTAAATAAATTAAAATTTTCAGCCATTTAGAAACTCGCAAGGTCTACAGTATGTCTACAGCTTACAGAGGCACAAGAGTCAGTAATGTCAGGATTCAAAGGGTGTTAAATTTCAAGTTCAATCCGTAATATATTAAAATTGTTATAGTTGAATTTAAATTCAAGTTGATATTTGATAAAATATGCTTATAAAATTCATTTTTATTTTCAGTTTATAATGTGTTATAATTTACCTGTACAAATATGTCCTTGAAAGTGCTCGGAATCTCGCATGGAAGTTGTCAGAGACACGCAGGCAATCCTTAATGTAGATGGGTGTGTCCATACGCCGGAAATATTTGTTCACTGAGTAGGTTATCGCGTGTGGTTCATAGATCCTACTGCCAAACCGCTCCAGGTCAAAATGAGCACTGGAGTTCAATGCATGCACTCCACCATCTGTTCTGCAAAGGTTAATATTAGCTTATATATTTACTTGGGTTTACCCAACTTATGTTATTAAGTTTTTTTTTGCGAATTTGAACTTGTAAAGTTCATCTGCTAACATTGATACAAAAATGCACAAAGAAAAATTGAAATTCGTAAGCTGACAGAAGAGACCGGGAATCAAACACGAATCTTTCATTTTCTATGATAAAAAATTGTCTTTATCATTGTTCTGCACCGTTCTTGTGTAAAAGAGTAACAAGCACTATTATTATTACAATTATTTAATTATTAACATAAACGTAATGATTTTGTTTTTTGGAACTTACCGGCTAGATAATACGACATTAGGGTAGTTTAAAGACCTCAGATTCTTCAGGGCAAGTTCAAGGTGACCTTGTACGCTTTCCAGATCTGTGTAATTTTTCCCATCTTTCAACCAAATCTTCTCCGAGGACCTGTGTTCAGGAAGATGCACATGGAGAAGAAAATTTTCCTAAAAGTTATTTCAACAGGTTTATTTATAGCTTACGAACCTGAAAGGCGTCCCTATATACGAAAAGAATGTTAAATATCTGGCCTTCATTTCGTTCGCAACATAGAAAAGTTCTTTCTTATTATTTTAAAATTTCACAAAATGGAAATAACTATTTACTTTTATAGGTTATTTAATGGTTATTTACAACAGCTGATTAGAATATTGACAGCTATGCGGTAAGGTAATTTCAGTAGGTTTGAATTGAAAGGAATTGGATTTTTCTTGAGTTAAATTCGAAAAATGTTCCATAGTTGTCAGTGAAGCTATTTAAGTTAGCTTGACAAACGCTGTTTAGAATTGAAGTAGGTACTAACTTTTTGTTTGTTTTTCTTTCCGTGACGTAGTAATAAACAGCATTTGACACTTTGACAGTTCAATTCATTTAGTTGAAAAATGGCTCGACGGACGTGGCATATGTTTACTGTGTTAACACTAATATTTACGATTTTATCACTTGTTGGCGATGTATTTACTTCGTCGCCGGCACCATGGTATGAGAACTTGCCTGCGGTGACCATGGACTACAAGGTCCACATCGACGCGGGCAAGGAAGACTGTTACTTTCAGTACGTGCAGCCGGGAGCCACATTTTACGCCAGCTATCAGGTAATTAGCAATTATTTTCGCTTTCAGGCATATGCTGTTATCGCATATCTTTCCGGTTTAATTAATAAATGCTCGTTAGCTTGTTAGGTTTTTATTTCGCGTTGCGAAACCGTGTCAAACTTGGAACTTTCTAATCTAATATGTTTGTTAGGTATTGAAAGGCGGCGACGGCATGTGTGGTTTCGCGGTGCGGCACCCTAACGGCCAAATCGTGCACCCGTATGAGTGGAGACAGAGCGCGGAGTACGCAGACCAATCGTCCACGGGCGGGTACTACGGAGTGTGCATCGACAATCAGTTTTCTCGGTTCGCGAGCAAGCTCGTGAACCTGTACCTGTCGGTGATCCGGTACGACATGTGGGAGAAGTACGCCAAGGAGGTGGAGGAGCTTGACATGAACATTAAGAATTTTACTGTGAGTTTGTTTCATTAAACATAGCTTTATAGAGCAACAAGTTGTTGACTGTTGGAGACATAGATCACATCTGCTTCCTTATGTGAAGTGACTGTGTCACAAAATCATGCAATTTGATTGGTAATTTAGAACTGAACTGAGTATTAATTAAAGGTAAATATGTTATAGGTCTGATCATCATTAAACAATCTGTGCCATCCAAGATGCCAGCATGTCAGATGTATATAATAACATATCTTATGTCTATAGGATTTGTTTAAATATTAATTTATATGAAATAACGATTTTGACTTCTTGGTTATTTTGGCAAAACAAGTTTTGAATTGTAGTTTCCAAATACCAAAGTGATAATGTCACATGCATATAATTAAAATAACTAAGCGTCGGACTTTAGAGAGCAAGCGGGCTCCATTGCTCTCTAAAGTCCTACTGTTTTATTGAAAGTCTGATGCCTAGACATAACACTCAACAGGTTATGTGTACCACTGTACAAGTATGAGTACGAGTATCAATTGTATTTTAATTGTAGTGTATTGGCTCCATTGCTCTCTAAAGTCTGATACATAACACTCAACATGTTTTACCAAGGACAATATTTTATTCTTTTTTGTCAAAGAAAAATTGTAAAGCACTGCGCCTCTAGTGCAAATTCAAGTGCAGTAGCCCACACTAGTGTTAATAGGACATTACTTAAGCAATATTTGATGAACATAATCGTCATTAAATTTATACTTGTAATGTCTCATTTTTTAATCTCTTTTTTTTATGCGAGGTCTAAGGTTAAAGCTTTTCAAATAAACTATGCAAAGATCGACATACAAGGCATAAGGAAAAGTTTGAAAGTTTACCTGGGCGTTACAGTTGCGGAAAGGTTAACGCGCTGGAATGGCAATCCAGAGGTTCGATGCCCGGTCTCTTCCACAAGGTTATGCACTTGTTTTTTTTTTGAGCTTTGTTCTTTGTATCAATGTCTTAATATAATCTTCGTTACACAACCTTGTTATTTGCAGTCATCTATCCAGTTGGTGGAGCGCAACATCAACGACATCCTGCAGTACCAGTACCACTCGCGGGCGCGCGAGTCGCGCGACTACAACCTGCTACAGGACAACAACACCTACGTGTTGAGGTATTTTTTTTTATGTCATAAGGGGCAAACAAGCAAACGGATCGCCTGATGGAAAGCAATCACTGTCGCCCATAGATACCTGCAACACCAGAGGGGTTACAAGTGCGTTGCCGGCACTATACACTACATAGTGCACTGTACATTATGCACCAAAACATTATGCACTATATCTGTAGTGTTTTTAAAGTGGATTATATTCTTATCTATGTGGCTACACATGTTAGTTCTTATAACTAAGTAAGGCTTTGAGAGAAATTTAAAATGGATGGTTGCGCTGCAAAAATATAGGGTACCCTATTGTCGGCACGCCCCCTCCTATATTGATGAGCACCTCATTATAAGTGGCAACAATTCTATTAAATTTGATGACTGATAATTTAATGCTCCAATAATTGGTATTTTACTCGAATATTGTTCGACGACGCGTTTGGCTCGGTTTGTAGACACCTGCCGCCTACTGAGCCGGCGGTCCCGGGTTCGAATCCCGGCCAGGGCAAATATTTGTGTGATGAACTCGAATATTTGTGCTTGGGTCATGGTTGTTCTGTGTATTTAAGTATATATTTATATGAGTATATATTATATCGTCGTCTAGTACCCATAACACAAGCCTTCTTGAGCTTAATTTGGGACTAGATCGATTTGTGTGAGGTTGTCGGATATTTATTTATTGTTTCTCCGTTTATGCAATAGTGAACAAGTCATAGCGTCGGGGATAGTGCAATACCGCGTAAATAACAGCTGTCGATAAAGTTCTCATTTCAATAAAATACTTAGCATTTGTTTGAATATTGATTCGTATCTACACTTGTTACTTACGCGGTATTGCACTATCCCCGACGATAGGCAATAGCTTGATACAATATCACCATATCATTATTGAAGGACGGGGAACGGGGTATTAAATATTGTATCTCATATCGATATTTGACAACAGTGGGGGCCATTAGTAATACATAGTGTCCTTGTACCTACTGATACACATGTGAAAGTGCTCGAGTGCCAATCAATACAATACAATACAATACTTTATATATATTGAACACCAACAAGAAAAATATTACATGAGAAATCTTAAACAATGGTAGATAATAGGCGGTCTTATCTCTAAAGAGCGATCTCTTCCAGGCAACCTTTGAATACCGGAGAAAACAAAATTAAACAGAAAACAGTAGGTGGTAAGATAAGAACATATAATATGAGTTTTTTTTTCTCTTTCAGATGGTCGTTCATCCAGATCCTGGCGATCACGGCGACGGGAACATTACAAGTATACTTTTTAAGGAAACTCTTTGAAGTGAAGGACAACTCGTCAAAAACGAGGATATGATTAGGTTTAAGTGAAATTTTACGGTTCGGACACAACGGCCTATTCAATGGCGATATCAATTACTAGTTACTGGCGACGTAGAAAATTAATTATTACTTGTCTTCTTTGGAAAACTAACGTCTCCTCAAAATGTACATTTTAAGTCTAAGCCAATAGTATTCTCATAAATGAACCAACGCGAAAAATATTTTGGCCATTTAATGCGTTGCGAAAAGGTCACCACTTATTGACGAGAAAATATTATAAATATTTTTTTCTGATGTTAGAAGTTAGAACTATACAAAAATAAGAGATTACAAGAGTGAATGGACTTTGAATAAGAAGTTTTTCATTTGCCTATCTAATAGGATGCTACAATATGTAAAGGTCGATGCTGGGTAGACTGTTGTCTCTGGGCAGGTATTATAAAAACGCATTTGTTAACATTTTCCACTCGTTGACTGATTCTAACATTCCTTCTTTCTATATAAATACAAAGGATAAATAATAAATAAGAAGCCAAAATTTTACGCAATCGACTGAAGTGCAAGAGGGGGTCGAACCCACGACCTCTGCTCTTACCACTGAACTATTGGACCGCTACACGGATGGCGTGAAATAATGCCTTCTCATTCCGCTTTTTTAAAGCGCCCTCTGTATTAAAATAGGATCAAAATTGATTCTGTTCAATATTCCTTCTTTCTACTTACTCATTCCGATCTCTTATGATTTTAAATATTAAGCATGAATGATTTTTGATTTATTTGTTAACTGTTGTAAATCAGATGGTACAACTAAAAGACCTTGGCCTAATATTATAAGAAGTTTGTAAAAAAGTATGAACTGGCATACTAAAAATAGGGATGTGTCTGTTACATTTATATCTTTAGTTACATAGTGTTTCACCTAATTGAACCGTCGATGTTTCCATAATAATTTAAATAACAAACTATTCTCTAACCGACTGTGAATCTCTCTGACGAATGTACAACCACAGTGCACTATGCATATACAGTTCGTGAGCTCTCCGATTACGATTTGTGTTTGGGTGAAAATTGAGAGGTTCTTATCTGGATCGCGTAAGAGCGAGCGAGACAAGTATAAAACGCGAATAGCATTCTGACAGCTCACACACTGTATCTCCAGCGAAAGTTTGTTGCTGTAAAATTAGTCCCATTTCGCTGAAGGCACAATTAATTGGTTTATTTTAAGTTTCCGTTTTTTTACATTTTTATGCCAAGTTAATTTATAAGGATTCAGATTTTACGATGCATTTTATTAAGTTTAGGTTCCGCTTATTAATTTTTTCGCTATTCTCAATATTAATAAGAATACATTCTGTTTTTTAACGTGAAGGTGCACAATGCTTGTACAATTTTATAAGTTTTACATTTATGATCTGTGTATTTTGGACATCACATTATGTGTTCTATGCCAACAAGGAATTTAATTTATGAATTTATTTTTGATCTGAATTATGTTTTTATAAATTTATCAAGTTTATTTTTATTTAATATAATGTTGACATGTAAAATATAGTTTTTAAATTGAATATTCTGACAAATAAATAGTTTATAATTGTTGAGGAGTTTCCTACAGTCGACTTGACTTGAGATTTCAGGTATCTAGTATACATTTTATATGTGATGTACTTACAGAATCGAATAAAATCTGAATAAAAATATTCGTAGTCCTTTAATTATATATAGTATGTACGTCGAACTTACTAAGTACCTACTCGTAAAGAAACCATAAATAAAAAGAAACTGATACGGATTTGTCAGTGCGCAACTGCAAATCACATTCGGCCTTTTTAGACTGAGCTTGAATAGAAAGTTTATTTGTTAGTATCTGATTTCCAGAAGGTAGGAATAAAAATGAAAATTCGTTTTGATATGTACGGAGTTATATTTGATAACACTATAAATAAGCCCTATGAAAAATACACATTCTAGCATATACATATAACAATAATTTACTTAAGTACATAAATTCAAATCATGTTAATTGTAAAATAGTAAAAATAATTACATGGTAAACATCGGAATGTTTTAGAATTTAATTTAATTGTGATAATTTGTTTAAAATCGTCCATCTCGTCCGCTTAATGACTAGGTGATGGACAGCGGCAGGCTGCGAGCTGTCGATACGTGGACCGTTCCTAAATATATCTACACCACAGATACTTTAACGACCTTCACCTTTCCTATTTATACCAATATTTTTAATAACTTACTTACGTTATTATTAGTGCTTACGGTTGATGAGAAATAGACAATATTCTCAGTCAATGACCAAATAAAATCGCCTCTTCCATCGATAGCCTTTAGTCGTGATGATATTTATTATTTGACTCAAGATGACTTTCTTAATGAACAGTATTCAAAACTTGGTAACAAAATAGAAAAGTAAAGGCTCAAGCGCTTTGTCAATGTTTATATTTTTAGGAATACTTATTACTTACAAACGTTACTTACAAGTATTACAACTAATCAGCAGTTTCATAAACATCTGTACAAAAAACTCGTGAATCTCATGCGTAACTGTACACTCCACTACACTATATTAGGACGCTCTTTCAGAGCGCATAACATGAATACATCGTAATAACAAGCACCACTATTTACTATTGTACCCTCCTAAGGTACCTTTACAAACATTTCACATGAGACTTTGAAATCTTTGCTTTTGCTTAGCTAATTTTAGAGGCATGACCTTAGGAACGCAGTAATCCATTTCTTAAGAAAATCTGCATTACATCTGTAGAAAACTACTTCTTAATGCATTTTTCCTTTGGAAGGAATTGGTGCAGACTTCGTGTTGGTTAAAATGCTCCAAAAATACTAAGACCTACTAAATAAGGCAGTGTCTGGACGGACGAATATAGTCTCTCGCCATATTACCGTGAGTGGCTCACGGTTTCAGATCATTATGCACAAGTATGTATTAAAATAAATTACACTTCATTATTAGAACTCTCCTTTAAGCACCATGGTCCAGTTGTTATAGTTGATTAGTCCTAAAATAAGTACATCCTCAAACCCTTGGTGGGAAGAGACTAGGACATAACATTATGGGACTGGTATCCCGTTATTATTTCGTGATTGAATAAACAGACTGGACATAAACTCGTACAATCCTGTACAGAGTAAGACAATCCACTTTACGATGCAGGCTGACGCGATGAAGGACACGTGATCCTCCTTACAAATCCCCTAGAGATTTAAGGTTTCCAATTTTGTAATCCCAAGTCGCTACCAATTTGGTAGGTAATCGCAGTCATAACTAAAGGATGATTTTCGTCATTCAGTTTTGACTTACCTATGCTTAAGGTTTCCACATTAGTTCACGGCATGACCCTCCGTTAAGTGACCTATTCTCATTAGTCGGTTCGGATGTTCCATCGCTTACACTAGGGTTACCGATCTTCAGTTATCCCGACTCTCGCTCAGGGTTGTCTCTAACACGTGGCCCTGTATAGGGTTGTCACTTGTGTCTTGTTGTTCTCACAACTCATTAGGGTTGTCACCGTGGGCGTGTTCAGGGCTGCCGCTTCTTCTGTCCGAGGTAGGTGCCGGAGAGCGCGAGCAGGCGGTACCGCTGGCGCAGGTTACGGGCCCTGGCGTGCGCGGAGGCCACCTCGGCGGTGTAGGAGCCGGGGAACCAGCCCGCCTCGCCGTCGCGCGTGCGCTCGCCGTAGTACCAGCCTGGGGACAACATGTATTTATTAAGCGCGTAGCTCGAGATAGGACTTAGTGCGGAGTACTGTGGACGCTCTCTGCCCCACCTAAAGGTTACAGGACTAGACAAGTCAAAGTAAGTCATAATAATTGCATTATGACTTGAGACAACATTTGGAACATGTTAACTTCATTTAACAGTGGTAGTGAAGCCTAGCCGCACAGCAGCAAAGCCAGATTCAAAGGTGATATCATTCAATGGGAAACACGGGGTTACGATCCCTTGATTCTTCCTCGGCTTACTCTATGTCAAACATCTTTCCGACGTGCAAATCGATCGAAATATCAATATCATATTAAGGATAATTATTTAGGATAAGTTATAATCAGGTACAACAATCCGAACCATGTTGATAAATCATAGGCTGTCTCCTCGTCGCCACCACCACTCGGTACCTCCTCCTCACCTTCGCTGGTCTTGCGCGTGACGTTGAGCACGTCCCCCTCGGCGAGCGGCAGCTCGTCGGGCTGCGCGGGCGCGTACGCGTAGAGCGCGACGGCCTGCGGGCAGTCCCAGCCCGCGTACACCGCCTCGCCCGCCGCCTGCGCAGGGGGCGGCGCCAGCGCCTCGCTCCAGCGCGACGCGTCCGTCTCCGTCGGACACGAGATCAGCTGCCAAACACACTCCTCATTTAGTTTTTTATTTTATCGTAGACTAAACTAACATCATACAAACGTGAACTACTTAAGAGGCCTTATTGCTTTTAAAATGCTGATTGTTTTAGATATTTTTCTCTATGATCAAACATGTTCCTTAACATATTATTGATGTTACTACCTAGAACAGGGCTATTGGGATTTATTGGTACATACAAGAAACCTACAGTTTGAATTTTTCATTGATAATTTTTGTTTCAAAAACTACTCGAATTTGTCAAAAATCACGCGGAAAATTAGATTTTTATTTTCGACTGCACGCAATAAAAGCATGAAATAGCAACGTTACTACCTAAAACTCGGGGAAGTGTTATTCACTTAAAAAACTTGGTTGTAAATTATCAATATATTTGTCACTGTATGAATAAAAATATATTTTCAAAGGAATAAGGCCTCTAAAGACTTTAGAGTAGGTACCTTCAAAATTCCACTACAATGATATCTCTGAATTTAAAATTTAACGTAACTAATAGCAAACTTCTAATTTATACGGTAATACGGTACAAAAGGTGAATCGTAAGTATTTACAAACATACTTATACACATTACGAACAAAATGCACAGCTGACGAAGTGACGACTCGTGTTTATTCTCGTATTCTCGATATTAGATATTAGATAATGGAGTGTAGTTACTATTTTTTTTAATGGTTTTCTAATTCATGTACACACTATGTTTATATACTTCATGCTTATATCCCAAAGTACAGAGCGAACTGATATGAACAATAATTAGGTAACTGTCTGTTCTAATTATACATAAATAAATTGTTATTTATTTACAATAGTAGTTTGAATGTGCTTATAAATGCATATATAATTATATGTTCTATGGTATTATTTCGTGTTTAAGCTAGGTGAATACACTTGACCAAGGACCATATACACGGGACCGCTATTCTTCATACTACGCACCGTACTCCGTTAGTTACTATCGTTCTACGTCGCTAGATGCCGCTAAGGGTCTCAATTCATTCAAAAGTCGTCATTTTTCAATCTCTACCGTACGGTACGCGCAAGCGTGAAGTAACACAGTCGTCAAGCGTTCAACGACATTCCAACTTCCAAGTGATACAGTAAAAAGTGAATAGATGACGTTAGGTGCGATGTTTGTTTACTACGTTCCGTTTCGTCTCATTTCACTATTTGTGTATGTTTTATTTAAACATAAAAATTACTTACATCCTAATCCTAATCCTAATAATATTATAAACGTGAAAGTTTGGATGGATGTATGTATGTACGTTTCACTTAATCTCAAAAACTACTGGACGTATTATGATGAAACTTTCCAGTTATGTACCTTATATATCAGAATAGGACATAGGCTATCATTTATACCAAGTTTTATCCCTTTTAGGGACGAAAAACGGGATTAAAATTTGTATGGAGAGCAAATCATTGTAGTTGCAACAATTCCCTACATGTCATCGTTTTGACGTAAACTAATCAATATAATAATAATTTTGTCTGGGCCTACGATAGACCTTCACGAAACGCATACCAAACTATTCTTTGTAAAAAAACAATAAATTCTGATATGGAAACACGTAACCGCAAAATTCGATTAATCGCGTAATTTCATGAATAAAATACATACAATTTTACAAATTTGAAACAATGACATTTGATTTGACGACATCACACACCCATCTGGCAAGACATGTCAAACCAGTGATGCCAGAAGGGCTACCCCGATGTTCAAAATTTGACTGTCGAATAGCGCCATCCTTCTCGATCATCTGTCAAAGAATATTTTAGTGAATGGAATAGCACTATACGACAGTAAAATTTCCAACATCGGAGTAGCCCTTCAGGTAGGTATCACGTTTCGAATCGAAACTTTCGATACGCACATCATCTGAAAATAGTAGGACAAACGAGTAGTATGCCATTCAACAGTATGCCAAACATTCTCGGCCAAACATTTTTAGGACAAAAAACATTATGCGATACGACAGGCACCCGAAATTTATCTATACAAAAACTAACAGAACTAACGACAGTGATAATTCAATAAAACCACAATTTTATAAACGTTTTCCTTATATTACTTTTAACAAAAACAAAACGAACGAATATATTTTCGCAGGCCGCCTGCATGTAGGCAATTCCTAATTGTTCTAGGGTAAATGTCAAACATTTCCGCAAATCGTCCCGTTGGCGTAAAGCCATTTTGTCGTCGGCGTTGGTCTTGGGCCATGGCAAGCGGACGATGCAATGGTTACTTTGCTTTGCAGTAGATCAATAAGGTTTCCTTCAGCATTATATCGCCGTACCCAACGTCAAACTGTGTCCCTGCTAGCATTTAACCGACGTGTGATCTCATAAATCCGTATTCCTTCCTGGTGTAACTCCACTCTTTGAGCTCTTCATTGTTTTCAGTCATTATCATTATCTTTTAATAGTTCACGGTTAGCGGCAAGCATTTTATTTTTCAAATTAATAACGTTGCTGAAAATTATTTTACGATTTTCTCGATTGACACTGACATATGTTCCTAATTAGAAATTAAAAGCAAATGATAACCTTTCGCGAGGAGGTTTTTTGTAAAATGAAGTGACAAATAATAATATTGACATTTCAATACTATTATTGAAATATAATTTTCGGCCTTAATGCATTGTGAATGTCTAACGACATTTTAACGAAATGGGTAGGAAATGAAATTCCTTGACTGTACAAAACTTATCTAACAAATATTACGTTACTGACTGTTTGTTAGTGGGAAATGTCGCTTGACAATTCGGGCGTAACTTATTTTGTCCATTACATCAGTGCACCAACGCCATCTAGCTATTTTGTGTAGCAAAAATTGGCGAGCCCGCAAGCAACCTTGAGCTATCCAGAGGTAGTGCCATCTATTTTAATACGATCAAACCACGTTGTTGAAGACTAAAAAATATAATCCTTAAAAATTGTGTATTTAAGTTATATTATCGTATTAAAACAAAGCAGTAACGCGTTTGATTTTCAAAAATCAAAAATCACTTATAAATATTGGTAAAAAATATCATTTTTGTCACTTCCAGGCTACGAAGCAGCGCCATCTAGTTTTTATACCGAATTTTGAGCTTTTTCAGAGTTACGTTTTCTTGTATGAGAACATAAGTCCCGGGTATATGGTCCTTGCACTTGACGAATACATGGCTCAATTAAACACGATGATATCAAATGGTGCAGTGTTTAAGTAGACATGCGTTAAAAGGTAAATTGTTGGCGACAAATGTTTACGTACGAAAGTAGAAGTTTGTCCAGTCTGTTTGTCCATTTTTCATCTAAGTAATCTGAAAATACATTTAATTTGTATACAAGTAAAAAATACCTAAAAATGGCAGGAGGGGGATAGCTTTTTTGTAATAATTCTGTTTTGGATAAAGGTAATATTTGTTTGGATTCTGTTTGCTAACATGTAATTTCGTTCGCTTTTTTCAGTAAGTGATTTGGTCAGCAGAAGATATCCTGAATCAGAACTACAATATCAACCGAAAGCCGTGTGGAAAGCCTTATTCTGAGGTGGTACTTCACTTCTTAAGATTTTCACTTGATATTGTACATTTACCAATAAAAATCTGAAATCACAACATTATCGATTCACATCGAGGATTCATAAAAATAGTGTAGTGCTAAGCCGGCGGTTCTGGGTTCGAATCCCGGTAGGGGCAAATATTTGTGTGATGAACTCGAGTATTTCTGCCTTGGTCAAGGGCGATTTTTCTTTCCACATTAAACTCAAGATGGCTCGTCTTATGGGTATATTTAAGTATGTATTAAAAAATTATAATGCTAATATCTCGAAAACTAAGCAGTATTCGGCTTACTTTATACGACATTTTATTTTCTACACATACCTACTCAGGAATCCGCTGGTAAAATCATTTGGATTGTCGAGGAGCGCCCTGTATTATAGTCGTCCATGGTTTAAGAAAAGAAGGTATGACATTGTCGTAATATATGGACACTAGACGACGTAGTGTCCAAAACACAAGCCTACTAGAGCTTGCTGTGGAGCTAGATCGATTTGTGTGATGTTGTCCGATATTAATTGATATGAGTGTAGTCACCATCTCCATGGTGCGGCCCTCGTGGTTCTCGAGCAGCGTGAGCAGCAGCGCGTGCTTGGCCGCCAGCCCCGCCGGGCCCGCGTCGCCGGCGCACACCTCCAGCAGCGAGCGCGTTATATATATATATATATATGAGTGTAGTCACCATCTCCATGGTGCGGCCCTCGTGGTTCTCGAGCAGCGTGAGCAGCAGCGCGTGCTTGGCCGCCAGCCCCGCCGGGCCCGCGTCGCCGGCGCACACCTCCAGCAGCGAGCGCGTTATATATATATATATATATGAGTGTAGTCACCATCTCCATGGTGCGGCCCTCGTGGTTCTCGAGCAGCGTGAGCAGCAGCGCGTGCTTGGCCGCCAGCCCCGCCGGGCCCGCGTCGCCGGCGCACACCTCCAGCAGCGAGCGCGTTATATATATATATATATATATGAGTGTAGTCACCATCTCCATGGTGCGGCCCTCGTGGTTCTCGAGCAGCGTGAGCAGCAGCGCGTGCTTGGCCGCCAGCCCCGCCGGGCCCGCGTCGCCGGCGCACACCTCCAGCAGCGAGCGCGTTATATATATATATATATATGAGTGTAGTCACCATCTCCATGGTGCGGCCCTCGTGGTTCTCGAGCAGCGTGAGCAGCAGCGCGTGCTTGGCCGCCAGCCCCGCCGGGCCCGCGTCGCCGGCGCACACCTCCAGCAGCGAGCGCGTTATATATATATATATATATATGAGTGTAGTCACCATCTCCATGGTGCGGCCCTCGTGGTTCTCGAGCAGCGTGAGCAGCAGCGCGTGCTTGGCCGCCAGCCCCGCCGGGCCCGCGTCGCCGGCGCACACCTCCAGCAGCGAGCGCGTTATATATATATATATATATGAGTGTAGTCACCATCTCCATGGTGCGGCCCTCGTGGTTCTCGAGCAGCGTGAGCAGCAGCGCGTGCTTGGCCGCCAGCCCCGCCGGGCCCGCGTCGCCGGCGCACACCTCCAGCAGCGAGCGCGTTATATATATATATATATATGAGTGTAGTCACCATCTCCATGGTGCGGCCCTCGTGGTTCTCGAGCAGCGTGAGCAGCAGCGCGTGCTTGGCCGCCAGCCCCGCCGGGCCCGCGTCGCCGGCGCACACCTCCAGCAGCGAGCGCGTTATATATATATATATATATGAGTGTAGTCACCATCTCCATGGTGCGGCCCTCGTGGTTCTCGAGCAGCGTGAGCAGCAGCGCGTGCTTGGCCGCCAGCCCCGCCGGGCCCGCGTCGCCGGCGCACACCTCCAGCAGCGAGCGCGCGCAGAAGTCCACGGCCACGTGGCTGTTCTCTCTGCGCACAAACGATTCGCTTTAGGATAACACTTGGGTAAATCTGTACCTTAATCTCGGTATCAACAAGTCATAAAAACATAGGAACATGTGCAATGGCTACTTTATGTAATAAGTTGGGATTTAGCCCCGTGATATTGGCGCTACACACGGCTTTCATATGGCAATAATGTACAGTCATATACAGGGTGCCCGTAAGGATTGCGACAGATTTTAACCACGCAGTCCTGAAATTTTAAGGAGTAATAAGTGTTATATGAACCTCGGCCTATTTATACTTTTTTTTTCATTTTTCTATACACAATAAAAACTTAATATTTGCTTCCCCAGTAAAAACAGGCCTTAGGACGTGCTGGCAACGTTTGTTATAGCAATCTCTTTTTATAATGTCATATAATTTTCTCCTTTTGGGTATAGAAAAAATTTGCGGACGACCGACACGTGAACAATGATAGTGACAGAACTGGATTTGACTTTTACAGTAAAAAAAATGTCAGTCTCGCAACATTGCAATTATAAAGGTGTATTGAACTGGATATTTGTAACAACTTGTTATACAAAAATGGAAATATCTCTAAAACAAAACCGAATCCAACGTACATTATCAGACATTTTATCTTTAAATATGTCCAGCAATCCGTGGTTAAAATCTTTCGTAATCCTTACGGGCACCCTGTATGTTATAAAATGTCAGTAGCGGTATCAACCAAATTCAAAACAATGTTTTCCGGAATGCTGCTCAATCCTTTCTTCTTATTATAATATAAATATTGAATCGCATAGAAAAAATACTTGAGAATAGTTTGGCTTTATCATGCGAACATTATATGAAATTCGCGGAATATTTGGTCCTGTTTCCTCTTTGTTTACATCAGTGACGCTCACCGACTTTCAACGCCAGTTACCAAAATGTTAATCGTTGCCAGAAAAATAAATTAAATAAATCCGCAATATGGTATATATTTTTATCGTCGTTTACACAGAATCCTTCTCCCTGGTGTGACGATATCGTTAAAGAGGAACTACATCAGTTCTTGTGGGACACTTTTTATCAACAAATAGTTATACACTAACCCCTTCTTCTTGGTGATGACGAGCAGGTCGTTGAACAGGAACAGGTGTAGCGGCGTTTTATGGAACTTGCGGCCGAAGGTCAGCTTGGACTCGTCCGTCTTCCACACCAGCTGTGTGGCCTCGCCCGAGCGCACTAGCCATCGCACCGGCCTGCACGAAATAAATGTATCATTAGGATCTCTGAAAAATCATCCAGAAATTGAAGTCCCTATTTATTTTAGCATCTTTATCGGCTCAGACAGGAACTCTGTTGGTCTTCTACACCACAAATTATTATATTAAAAGGCTGAAATTGCTTAAGAATAATACGTATCCTTCGAATAGCTTGCTACTAATAGTGTCTGGATGGCGTAGAGGTCCCTAGATCGTATAGGAAGATACGTATCTGTACGCCATCCTAGGCCGTAAGTGGGATTTTCTGGGGTGGGGAGAGAATTTCACTTCCTGGCCAAGGCAAGACGAAGACTTTAGGCAAATCACGGGTAACAAGTCTCAGATCGAATATTTATGGCTGCGACCTGAGACTTTCACGAATTCACGTAGTAGTGGACTATTACGGACAGTTCTGTACAACGTTATTAGTTAAAAAAAAGTTTACGTCGCATTGCGGTTGATTGTGATCTATACCCTAACTTGACATAAGACCTTTATAACTAACTCGCAATATTACAATAAATTATTGCAATTCTATTTCAATTTAAATCACACTCTGCTTCAACGATATCCACCGTTGAGGTTGTGGCGTACCTCTTGTCGCGGCGCGAGCAGGCGGGCCCCAGGTTGGGCGGGTCGCGCATGCTCGCCGGGAACTCGATGCTCTGCGACACGCGGAACATCTCCTCTATCCGCTGCGTGTTGAGGTTGTGGCGTACCTCTTGTCGCGGCGCGAGCAGGCGGGCCCCAGGTTGGGCGGGTCGCGCATGCTCGCCGGGAACTCGATGCTCTGCGACACGCGGAACATCTCCTCTATCCGCTGCGTGTTGAGGTTGTGGCGTACCTCTTGTCGCGGCGCGAGCAGGCGGGCCCCAGGTTGGGCGGGTCGCGCATGCTCGCCGGGAACTCGATGCTCTGCGACACGCGGAACATCTCCTCTATCCGCTGCGTGTTGAGGTTGTGGCGTACCTCTTGTCGCGGCGCGAGCAGGCGGGCCCCAGGTTGGGCGGGTCGCGCATGCTCGCCGGGAACTCGATGCTCTGCGACACGCGGAACATCTCCTCTATCCGCTGCGTGTTGAGGTTGTGGCGTACCTCTTGTCGCGGCGCGAGCAGGCGGGCCCCAGGTTGGGCGGGTCGCGCATGCTCGCCGGGAACTCGATGCTCTGCGACACGCGGAACATCTCCTCTATCCGCTCCGTGTTGCGCGCGCCCTCGTTACACTGCGACACGAACTGCAGAACAAAGTGAGGATAAGAACACTTCGTTAGGAGCTACATGAGTCACCTAACCAGCTCTTTTATCCTATACCACAGTAAGTCACGAGCGATACCGTTTTTACCAGAAGGGTACACAAGGCGCGTGACCAGTGCCCCCAATTTCACGGGGCCCCGAAAAACTATAGGTGACGTTTTTTTAACTGTGTTGGACAGTTAATATCAAACGTCAATGATAACGTGGGCCCCTAATTATGTAGAGTCAGGGGCCCGAACATTTCGGTGCCCAAGTAGGTATGCGCTAAGACGCATGTGTGAAAGTGTTTTCTCTGCAGGTGTATACAGGAATAATACCTCTTATTACAATCCTATATGGGCGGTGAAGACTTACATGGTTGAGTGTGGCCAGCGCCAGCATGCAGCCCTCGCGCTCCGCGTCACCGTCCGCCAAATGTTTGAGTACGGCGTCCATCAGCAGCGGTAACCGGGTGACGCGTTGCATCGGTAACATTAGGAACGAGTGTAGCGACAGGGACTGGCACGCCGGATGACTTTCAAGTCTGGAAAAGATTAAAAATCAGTCATTAAGAGCTCTGTCTCACCGGAATGCCATAGCGACGGCGACGCAAGCTCAAGGCGTTGCTATCTCTGGCATCCAAAGGTCGCCAAACAGAGTAAGAATGGCTACTCTTCAGTCAGTTCGGCGACAACGGCGACGCAAAGGAGATTGCACTTACTGAAATATGACCGAGCGTCCAAGATGATGGCCGGTTGGCGACTGAGTGAGGTGCAAGCTTATGCGTATACATTTTAGTGGCGACGTTGCCAGGCTGCCACAGCATCCAGTCGCCACGTAGGGAGCCGTAAGCTGTGGCTACGTTTCTATATTAGCGACGTTGCCAAAGCGTCGCCAAATGAGTGGGAGCCGATACATTTCTATATGAATTATTTGGATACGAAGCCGGCGACGTCGCCATGGCGTCCCGGTGAGCTCTTACACAGAACAAGTAAAGAAGCATCAGAAAAAAAGCAATCCAGTGCGAGTCTCGCGCACCGAGGGTTCCGTACAACCACTTATCCTATCTTAACTGGCCGGGTTAAGTTAAGTATGCACCTGGTATGTATATATGGCGCTCGATATAAATGAGATGCAAAGTTAACGCAATCGATCACGTTGGTTTATTCTGTTTTTAGTATTTGATGTTATAGCGGCAACTGACATACATCATCTGTTAAATTTCAACTGTCTAATTATCACGGTTCATGTGATACAGCGTGGTGACAGACAGAAAGGCGGACGGACACTGTAATAGAGTCCCATTTTTAAGAGCAATTTCTGGGCTTCTCGGGCGAATTTCCAGCTGCCTTTTGTAATTTTGGTTGTAACCTCAATCTAATTTGTGAACTAAATATCACAAAAAGGTAAACATATTACCATACATTGTTCTAATAAGGTTAACCACTACACTCAGCGCTACGGGTGCCACCAACATGAATATCTTGAAATTACTTCAACATATGAGGCGTCTTGAAGCCTTATTTCAGAAACAGCCTATGTATTTTAACTGTTTTTGTGTACAATAAATTGTTTACTTACTTACTTAACTTACAACCGTCGGAAATAGGTTTGTTCTCTGTATATATACATAATTATATATTTTTATTACTTGGTTAAAAAACAGAGTAACAAAGTGGCCCTTTGTTTCTTTCGAGCAGTGTAAATTAGATAAATATATTTTAAAATATATTTAAATTTTCGTCCCCTCACCTGCGCAGTGCCGCGGCGAAGGCGGGCCGCTCCCGCTGCCTCTGCAGCGCGCGCACCATGAGCGCCTGCGCGGAGCAGTACTTGACGTAGGAGTGGAAGTGCAGCTCCGCGTGGCGCCGCACCAGCTCGCAGATGCCGCTGAGCAGGATGTTCTCCTGCCAGCACCGCTCCAGCTCCACCATCAGCAGCTGAGAGCATTTGCGGACTGGAAAGGGAGACGGAAGAGTGAGATTACACGAATTTAATTAATATTTATTTATTTATTCAAGGAGAACCAACAGCTAATTATGACATATAAAAGGAAAACTTAAATAGAATTACAGAGCCAATTACAGGAACTCACAGATAGACACCGTATATGAAACATATAAGTAACAACGCGCATTATTAATACGGCGCGCACACACAGCAGAAATACGTATACACTTACAGTTTATTCTTAAAGCCTTCCTAGGCCAACAACACAAATACTTAATACTAAATACTAACTGCACTAACACGAGATACTATAACGCTCATTTGAAAAACGCCAATAAAATATGGTTGTATAACTAACTAACTGCTTTAGGGTGGAGCCAGATGAGCGTAATTTTTTGAGTTCCGAGTGGCGTAATTTCGGTCGCGCCATACATCATATCACGTGGTCACGTCACACTAAGTATGGCGCGACCGAAATTACGCGACTCAAATTAAGTTCGTCTGGGTTCCCCTTAGGGTGATTCTCTGAGCGTTCTAACCGCGTGGTTCTAGCGTCATTTCGACGATCATTTTTTACGATTATTACCACAACGGAAGGTCAGTTGTTTAAATTATGATCACGCTCGAGAGTGACTTCGGGATACTTACATAACAAAATGACTCTATTTTAACAATATTTGCAGAACTTAACTTACGTTTGTAAGGCGTTTATTTTTCGTCATTCTCACTTCAGCATTTCAGTGTTTGCCGAGTATTAATGTTTTTTTGTGAAAACGTTCCTATTTCAAAATCGAACGACACATCAGAAGGAGAAAGCACATTTAAACAACATCATAACTTTATATTTAATAAAAAAACGCGGATACCCGGCTTTTAATATACAATCTCAAAATTTCAACCGTTGTTCTGCTCATCAAAATCAAGTTAGTGAATATATCATGCTGAGGTGCTACGACACAATACGGTCTAGAAAACCTGAACTAACCGGGTAATATAGTCGAGAACAGCGTCTCCCAGTCTTCCCTCGGCAAGACCTGGGGGTCGCGGAAGGCGGGGTGCGAGATGAAGTGCGACTCCAGCACATTCAGTGAGTTCAGGTACGAAGCTTCTGACGTCAGCAGCTCGAACTTCGCTTCTTGGAGACGTTTCTGGGCAGGCGCTAGGGAACCTGGAAAATTAAGGATTATCGTTAGGAAAGATTCATCTTTATCAATTATCTATCATGCTTAAGGCAAGCTGTATCTTATTGATATGTTTTGTATCTAACAAAATGTTAAATATTTTAGTTCTATTCTATCCAAGAAGACAAAGACCGCGGGTTGTTGCAAGCCGAAAAACGTTTTTGTTCAGCCAACTCCTGGAAACAGTGACGGCGCGGGTCGGCCGGGCGACTGCGACTGCCTCTTACAGGGAGTTTTTAAAGACAGGTCTAAGGCACCTAGGGCGTCACAAATCCAAATAATGGACGACTCGCCCGGAGCGCCTTTATGACTAAGGCCGGGCTTGTCAAGAAACTTTGCATTGCAGGGGCTTGTCTAGATTTTTTTTATACCATTGCTGGTCGACCGGATATGGTTGACCAACAATGGTATAAAAAATTGGCCCCAATTCGAGTAGTTGTGTAAAGAAGAAGAGAAGGAGAAGAAATCTTCACCGTGCCCCCGAGGCACAAGACTGATTCCACCGTCGCAATCCAAATGCGACAGATACTGCCTAAATGTGCAAGGCCCAGAAAAGGCCTCCTCCACACTCCCAAGAATTGGGAGAGTGAGAGATGAGCAGAAACTAGACTCGAGTAGTAGTGTAGTGTACTCACTGAGCACCGCGGACTGGAGCACCTCGGGCACCTCGCACCAGAGCGTGCGCGCCGGCCCGCGCGGCGCCACCAGCGCCATGGCGGAGGGCCGCGCCGGCGCCGGGCCCGACACGGAGCCCGCAGCGTCGTACGCGTCCGAGTAGTGTAGTGTAGTGTAGTGTAGTGTAGTGTAGTGTAGTGTACTCACTGAGCACCGCGGACTGGAGCACCTCGGGCACCTCGCACCAGAGCGTGCGCGCCGGCCCGCGCGGCGCCACCAGCGCCATGGCGGAGGGCCGCGCCGGCGCCGGGCCCGACACGGAGCCCGCAGCGTCGTACGCGTCCGAGTCCGAGTCGCCGGTGTCGCGGCACACAGACTGGAAATAATGATTACATTTATATTACACTAAATTATTAAGTACAGTACAAACTACAAACTGGCGCTACGTTTCACCGACTCCTCCAGTAAGCCGGTACGAAATGAACGCCGAAATACTATCGTAATACGACACTAGAGTGCCCGCAATACTGCCGGATTATCAGGATTGTTATAGTAAAGCCTTTGGCTGTGTTAATGAAAGGGCGGTGTTCATTTAAAGCATTTAAAAAAATAAAATACTTAATCCCTTACGGTTGATGCCGACATGACGAATAATCTTTCAAAATATTAGCTGTGCAATTGTGAAGCTATGGATTGCAAAGACAGACACAAAGGCCTATAAAATCTTTCATTGCGTTGCTAGTGCGCAATGTTGCTAGATACCATAAGTTCCTTTAGTGTAGGTATGTAGTAATTTCTTGTACAATGGTTCTATTACTAGTTTCAAGGCAGAGTTAAAGAGCCCTCTACGTATAACTTATACTTAATATAAGTATTAATAAGTACTGTTATTTCTACACAAGGAGTGAAGGCACTCTAAAATTGACTCCCCCTATATTGGTTGTAGGTACCCGTTGTCACATACGATTATCACCTTTAACTGAGATCGCGTGCCCCTAAAGTGTTTGTTCTGCAGGTGCACAAGTAAAATAGGTATTATTACGATCCCATCGTAAGAATGTGCCGTCAGTACAATGACCTAGTAGCTCAAGCAAATTAAGCCGAATATGGGCAATCAGGGGAAATAATTCGTGTAGTTTTGAAAATTGGTACAGTTATACCTTATGGTGTCTAGATGAACATACTAAAAGTCCTCGAGGGTGGGGGCTGTGCTAAAGGAGTAGGGGGGGGTTAAAGGTACCTTTTTCCTGATTTTCGCTCATATCTCAAATATTTGTAGAAATAGCATTATGATTACTTCGGACAAAAGTTTTCACATAAAATTTCCTACAAATTGGTCATATTAATTTTTACTCTACGATCAATACTTTGGGAGCTACAGGGTGTTTAAGTTAACAGAAATATCAAAAAATGGTCGTACAAGAAAACGTAGTTTTTTCGTAGTTGCTCATCATAACACGCGAACGTGTTGCAACGTTGTGTAGTTGAGAAATTCCCGTTACCGGTAAATTCCCATTTGGGAATATTCCAAATAAATTCCCATTGTTTCCGGGAATATACGAGCTCGGTGGACCCATTCCTTTGATATTTCGTTTTGAGCTAATTAATTGAATACAAGCAAACCGTTTTCACTTTTTGACTCATCCTGAATCATCACTTAGAGTGAGTATCATAAAATTTACCTGATGATGGACCCTGGAAGCCCGT
Organism: Apotomis betuletana; assembly: GCA_932273695.1. Lineage (NCBI taxonomy): Eukaryota > Metazoa > Arthropoda > Insecta > Lepidoptera > Tortricidae > Apotomis > Apotomis betuletana. The sequence continues at coordinate 3,309,027 of OW026305.1, forward strand.
AATGATTCGGATTTCAAGATACGTTCAACGTAGACATGTGCGGTTTTCACATTTCAATTCATTTTGATGAGCACTTAGAGCCGGTATCATTAAATAAACCTGATGATGGACCTTACAAACCCGTAATGGATCTCAGGATACGTTCAAGACATGTGCGGTTTTCGTATTTCAATTCACCTTGATGAACAATTAGAGCCTGTGTCATAAAATAAACCTAATGATGGAATCCTAGAACCCCGTAGGTAATGGATCTCAGGATACGTTCAACGTAGACATGTCTGGTCTTCGCATTTCAATTCATTTTTATGAGCTGTTAGAGCTGGTATCATTAAATAAACCTGATGATGGACCTTAGAAGCCCGTAATGGATCTCAGGATACGTTCAACGTAGACATGTGCGGTTTTCGTATTTCAAAATCACCTTGATGAACAATTAGAGCCAGTGTCATAAAATAAACCTAATGATGGAATCCTAGAACCCCGTAGGTAATGGATCTCAGGATACGTTCAACGTAGACATGTCTGATCTTTGCATTTCAATTCACCTTGATGAGCAATTAGAGCCGGTGTCATAAAGAAATACCTGATGATGGAATCCTGGAAGCCCGTAATGGATCTCAGGATACGTTCAACGTAGACATGTCTGGTCTTTGCATTTCAATTCACCTTGATGAGCAATTAGAGCCAGTATCATAAAATAAACCTGATGATGGATCCTGGAAGCCCGTAATAAATCTCAGGATACATTCAACGTAAAAGAAAAATAGTTTTTTTAGGGATACGTCATCATCATAACGTTTTTTTTTAGTTTAGAATAAGCACGCTTAGTCACCTGCTGATCGAACATATAATCCCCATATAATGCTATTAAAATCTGAATAAAGTACCTTCAACTCTCCCTACTCACTCAGCACAGCCCTCACCCTCGAGGACTTTTAGTATGTTCATCTAGACACCACCAGGTTTATTTCATCTGTGTTAGTATGATCATCAGGTTTATTTTATGATACCGGTTCTAACTGCTCATCAAGATGAGTTGAAATGCGAAAACCGCACATGTGTACGTTGAACGTATCCTGAGATCCATTACGGGCTTCCAGTATCCATCATCAGGTTTATTTTATGATACCGGCTCTAATTGCTTATCAAGATAAGTTGAAATTCGATAACCGCACATGTCTACGTTGAACGTATGTATCTTGAGATCCGATCCATTACGGGGTTCCAGGGTCCATCATCAGGTAAATTTATAATACCGGCTCTAACTGCTCATCAAGATGAGTTGAAATACGAAAACCGCACGTCTACGTTGAACGTATCCTGAGATCCATTACGGGCTTCCAGGATCCATCATCAGGTTTATTTTATGATACCGGCTCTAATTGCTCATCAAGATAAGTTCAAATTCGAAAACCGCACATGTCTACGTTAAACGTAACTTGAGATCCGATCCATTACGGGCTTCCAGGGTCCATCATCAGGTAAATTTTATGATATTCACTTTAAGTGGTGATTCAGGATGAGTTGAAAAGCGAAAACGGTTTGCTTGTATTCAATTAATTAGCTTAAAACTAAATAACAAAGGAATGGATCCACCAAGCTCGTATATTCCCGGGAACAATGGGAATTTTCTTGGAATATTCCCAAATGAGAATTAGCCGGTAACGGGAATTTCTCAACTGCACAACACAAGTGTTATGATGAGCAACTACGAAAAAACTACGTTTTCTTGAACAACTACTTTTTAATATTTTTGTTAACTTACACACCCTGTAGCTCCCAAAGTATTGATCGTAGAGTAAAAATGAATATGACCAAATTTGCAGGGAATTTTATGTAAAACTTTTGTCCGAACTTTTGTACAAATATTTGAGATATGAGCGAAAATCAGGAAAAAGGTACCTTTAACCCCCCCCTACTCCTTTAGCACAGCCCCCACCCTCGAGGACTTTTAGTATGTTCATCTAGACACCATAGGGTATAACTGTACCAATTTTCAAAACTACACGAATTATTTCCCCTGATTTTATTAATTTTCTTAGAGTATAGTGTCAAAAAATAATACATCGACATTTTCAACGCACGATTTTTGGTATTCAGCAGGTGCGTTAAACACCATTGTTATTATTATTAAAATAATCTAAGTTTATACTCCGTTACAATTTTTTTTTTGTACTAGCAACGTATCGAACAAACTGCAATTTTTGCATCTTTACCAAACATGTTACTTTACGTCTGTAAGTATTTAAAAGTAAATCTACAGCCTCACGGTAATCTTCAACGCAATTTAGACTTTTCACACAATAAACTCCTAGCTCTTTGTCAGACACTTTCATTTTCGACCCACCGTTTCACCACTCCGCACTGAACTCTCTAATATCTTCAGCGATTGAGCGCACAGCACACTTAAAGGTCGATTCACGGTTTTGACACTATTTTTCCGGGTTAACCCTCTATTTTTAAACGCATTCATTTTTAAAGCATCTCGCAAGTAGAACTGACATACGGTAAACAAGACACTGCACACACTCGTATTTAATGAATTGACCAATTAATTCACCGCCCCGCTGAAGGTCGGTGCAATTATAACACCAATTAGAATAGGTACGTTGCAATTGCAATTCATTAGTAAGTGCCAAATTGTGTGCGAATTTGGAATGTACAGGTTAGTAGGTATATTTATAACTTCTGTACGCAATAAATTACGTCATTATGTTATTTATTAATTTTAATATTAAGTACTCAAGTTGTCTGTTATCACTGTATATGCCATACGATTAAATAAATTAATTTTAAATGATGTCCTAATGTCGTCCGTTTCAAAAAAATTGCAATTGGTGTCCTGTTGCTTATTTAGGTCCTAACCAAAGTAAAATCCGCGTCTCCAATGGTTGTAATATGAATGTGGGTATATTAGAAGTTACGGTAATATGTATACCTAAATAACAATATTATTATAATAATAATAATAGCCTAAGTATAAAAATGAATAAAGGGAATAATAATAATATATTTTTCTCCTAATAGTACAGATCGAACTAATTTATAGCAAAATCAAATTTACTAGTAAAACTCCACAAGGAAAATAAATAATAGGTTTACTAATGAATTACTTAACTAAACCGTTATTTTACGTAAATAATAAATACGAGTAGATTCATTTGGTAAACTTGTTATTGTCTTCTCAGTTTCCTTAACAAATCGACGAGATTTGTAAGGTAGCATGGCAACAAAGACTCAACATTACGTAAGCTATGTGCGCGCCCTTTTGTCCAAAACACGTCTCCTCTCGGTGACGCAAAGCCGCATACATTGGTATGAAGAATTGTCGTCTACGCCTAAAGCCGCATACATTAGTACAAAGAATTGTCGACTACGCCTATTGATGCATGGCTCCGCATTGTTGGCTGTCGACACTTGGTTGGGCAAACTTCAACAAAGACGTTTGCGGCCCTGGATATTTAGTTTGATGTATGGCGTTAGGTGTGTGAAATGAAAAAAAGACAACAAAGATCTGGTGGTGCGTCGTCATTTCTAATAGTTTGCTTACTTTAGGTTTAGAATGAACTGACACTAATTGATTGATGATGAACCCAATCGTTCCCAGCTATTCGTAAGCCATAAATGAGCACTATTATTAGCATCAGAGAATCTCGATCCCTTAAGATAACACTTAACCTCCACCATTTTGGTGGATTATCAACTGTAAGGCCTTTGTCAGGAGTTAAAATTGCTTTAATTGTATTCGCGTTTACCCGTTTACCTAACTACCCGAGGTTCTCTTTCTGAGGACCCCGAAAACAATTTTGCTCTTGGCAAAGGCCTTGATAATCCTACAAAATGAGACCTTGCTTATCTATTAAGCACGCTTCTCTGTTATGACGGACGATAATGAGGTACAAAACCACACAACATACTTTTTTTTAATGAGATCGAACACAACGCCAACCAAAAGACTATTACAGTAGCATCAAAAATAGCTGTCAATGTAGTAGACAATTCTGCCGTTTTAATTCTACGTTAACCTTTTAGCTTAGTATGGCAGAATTTGCTGTTAGCCAGACGCCAGTAGCAAAATTGTCAGCTTCTTTTGACACTGACTGCCCATCCTTCTACCACAATTTCTACACCTACTCACCTCTACTTTAGCCGCGTTGTAGAACTGGTAGAGCGGCTCGTGCGTGAACAGCGAGTGCGGCAGCGGCGAGGCGGGGTGCGAGCCCGAGGATGCGCCCGACGAAGAGGAGATGTTGCCCGCCTGGTACAGCCCGGCCTCCGCGTACCTGCAACACACGTGCTGTTACAGACTTGTCTATAGCTAGTGGTACTGTAGACCTCGCCAGTTTCTTTTTATACCACGACGGTGGCCAACAAGCATGCGGCCCGCCTGATGTTAAGCAGTTACGGCCGCCTATGGACGCTTGCGATGCCAGGAGCATCACACGCGCGTTTCCGACCCTTTAAGAACCTATTTACTCTCCTCTTGAAGAACCGCATGCTGTAGCCCCCGGGGAAAACGTTGGCAAAAAGTTTGTTCGACGGGAGTTTGTTTGTTTGAAAAAAGTCTATATATACCTACTTATCGAACCTACTCACAACAAATCATGAGAATCGGTTGCAAAATGCGTCCTCTAACCCCGGGTCCACACTATCCCGAAGTTAGACAAAGTATGAGTTTCCGCTGCAAAGTGGCTCTCCACACTAACATATTCGCCCAACTTCGGTCTACTTCCTGAGCAGTCTAGAGCTACGTCTAGACCTAGGGTAAGCGAGACCAGCCAGACCAGATAGCATATGCCCATCTAGCACAACTATGCTTATCGATTCGTGCCGCGCGACATAGCGTCACCCGTCACTCTAAGTATTTCATAGAAAGAGATAGGTAATATATCTCACGCGAGAAAGACTCGCGTGTGACAGTTGTGCTAGAGGAACTGGACATCCAAACATCCAGACAATACGGAAAGTATTTTGGGCCAAGCTGAAATGGAGACGCTTCGCTCGCTCGGTCAAAAATATATCTTTTATGTGTGACGAAATACAAAACAAAATGATCTAGCATTTCAATGTCTTCTTACTTCGACCCACAAGAAGGCGTGTCGATAATGTCACGGTTGTGGCCCTAGTGACCTAAAATACAACCATGTAATTAAGTTATTTTCATCGAAAACAAAGTATCGGCTTTATAGCGAAGACACAGTCGGTATGCTCGTGACCATTAATTTTCAAACCTAAACTATGTCAATGCTACTACGGCGATTACGTGCCGTATTTAATTTTAAATGTAATCGAAAATACACGCTATCTATGATTGAAAGTGTAATTTATGACTTTGGATTGTAATACGTCATTTATCTTTGTTACGTAATAATATTATAACTAGATAAAATTTACGTGTGACTGAAAAATTAAATGTAATGTACAGTCGCCATCAGATATATCGCAGCATATAAGGCGTTCATAAATATCGGAACACGACTCTTATTGACTGGGCGTTAAAGTACATGTTCATATATTTATGAACGCCTTATATGCAGCGATATATCTGATGGCGACTGTACAAAACAATTTATTTAAATTAAAAACCGCATATATTATTTTTTAGGTTTCTACAGTCTGTCCATATTGAATACTGAGCATATGCACTTAGAACCTTGTAATTTTATAACTGACTTAATCCAAATTAAAATAATTACCCTGTCCTGTCCTCTTGTCTGTCTTCTGGTACAGATTATTAAGACAGGGTAGTCAATTGCTTCACATTATTCTACGTGCTTGTTCGAATTCTATTTCTTTTAATAATAAAACCATTTAAAAATTTGGTATTGGTGGTACCGCCTATTAAATCATCATATCCTGTGTCTACAGGAATAAAACAATAGACATAAAATTCCAAGATACAGTATGTGTCCTTAAATCTATAAAGTATAAATATAAAAATAATAAATAAATACAGTTTCATACGAAACGTACCTATTTATTTACTATTGCACAAAATATAAAAGTAAAAGTACAAATGGCGGACTTAATGCTAAAAGGAATTCTCTACCAGTCATCCATAGGACTAAACAAACACATTTGTATGGTGTTGGGTCTTTTATAAATTATTCGAAATAATGTCGTATTTAACATATGAACTATCCGGTAACTGCAGTACTCACAAAATAGATAAAGGTAAAAACACCACAAGTGTAACTCCATAAAACATCCACACGAATTCGCGATAACAACAATCTAAACAGCTCACTTAACATAAACACGCCACAATTCTATTGTTATATTACGTGTGTTAAATACTCACAGCGTGGGAAACAACGCGTCACTACAGTGCCTGATCAGCCAACACGAGCCGCACGAAACTAGCATCACTTCGTAACAGATAACACAATAAATAAGAAAAAACTAACAAGTTTTAGATGAAAGTAGATTGTTTTGAATCGTAACCGAACTTAACGTCCGCTCCGAAGGCGGTTGCGGCAAAAAGTCATCGAATACCACGTTGTTTTTCAATAGAGGCGCAAGTGATAAGAAAGGAGCGGTTGAATTGAATATTAATTTGGACACAAACGGCCTATTCCTTGATTAATATGTAAATGGACATATCATTTAATTTCTCACTTTATTTCTTAATTTGGTTTTAGATTAGAATACCGATCGATAAGCAACGTGCCATTCGTATTGATTAGTAGAAGTACGATTTTATCCTGGGTTCGTTCGTGTGATAAAGTTTGTTTGTTTATTCTTCAAAAGTAGTCTAGTCGCCTTTTCCCACCCATATTACGAGTATATCTTTATGTGATAACTGATAAATCACGTCCATTAGGATATAATGTACTCAAAGTGTGATGATTGATTAATGATTATGTATAAATTGGTTTACATTCAGAATACTTTAATGCAATGTTTATTTATTTATTTATTTAAACTTTATTGCCACAAGGCATTCTCTACCAGTCAACCATAAGGCTAAACAGAAACAATGTTAATAGGTATATAAGTCGTTAGGCTAGTTAATTATTTCTTCTCAACGGTTAAATGTATTCATTTCTGAGGCCGATAGGTCCGTATCACCCTGTATTTCGCCTCTGGTAGTGCGCTCATGCCTTGTACCACCGGCTAACGGTGGTAGGGCGACTGGCTGGTGAGTCACCGCAGCGCCGGCGCATCGTTCCTGACTAACGCCGACTCACGCAGACTCTACGTAATCCCGTCATCCTGGCGGGACTCTCCTGCTTGCGTACAAGATTGTGGTCTTTGAACGCAAGTGTATTTAATTCTAATCTATATCCCTTTTTTTGGAAATGTCCAATATACTGGACAAAAAATGACCCTCTTTTTGTATTTTTTTCTGAACCGTAATGTTGTGAACTATCGAATCCGGATGTGGCTTGAATTATAGAACTTTAGTGTTCTTTGTCAAATTAAGGAATATGAACGTACTTTGGCCATGTTTGGTTCATGTAACTCTACTCTAAGAGCGTTTAGGTCTTAATACTAATTATTTAATAAAGAAAATATAAGAACGGCCAACTTCGTTCACGGAGGAGAAGAGGGAGACGAGGAGGAGAGAAAACATTAGAGCCATCTTTTATCCATATTTATCAAACTTCTAAACGGCCAGTTATAAAATATAATTTACTATACCGCACTGTATATCGGCGAAAATCGTCGCGGTATCCACGGAACAGTATTTAATCGTTGTAATTCGTAAATATTGAAGTGATAAGGTCAATGGTTAAATGAGGTAGCCAATGTTAAAATGGTTAAAATGATTCCTAATTGGACGTAAGTTGTAAGATATTGTAAAAGAGGCTACTATGATGATCTTAGGTCAAAGTTTCTCCTTCAAATATCGCTAGTACTCCTACAATTTTTGAATGGATCCCGCGGGACAGTACAAGATCGAGCGGACGCCCAAAGAGAAAATGGTCAGACATCATACTGAGACTGAGACCACACTGGATGAGAAAAGCTAGAGAGAGATTGAGAGCTATTGAAAGATACGAGGAAGGCCTACGCCAAGGAGGTTACTCTTACTTAAAGGCAAAACTATATTTTTTCTCTTATATTGTATTATTTGTGTGAGAGTAGTAGAATAGATGTCTTTTTTATTTTCTTTATACCAGTCAGGTTACACGACGACCGGCGATTTGAGAGTGTCTCCGGATCGCGAACGGGTTTCGGCTAACGGTGTCCGTCTGGCCGGGGTCTGCCAAACATTCCGCAGAGAAAGTTACTACATTTTAGAGGAATGTAAAAGCCATGCCGCACCCTGGGGCTTAATATTCAATTCATATTGTTATTAATAGTAATTTGAGTTATTTACATAATAAAACAGACATGGAATTTAAATTGGCGGACTCCGGTCATGGATCGCCTGCAAAGTTGACATCGTTCGCGGACCAAATTTTGACTCCTGCACGGAAAAAAATGATTTAGCTGTGGTAGCTAAACTCGCTTTGCTGAAATTTCCTTTGCTGATGCAAACAATTTCTTAGCAACTGTAACAAAGCCTTTTCTATAGCAACTAAAACCAGTTAGCTACCCTTACTAATGATATTTAGCTAAATGAATTTCAAATTATTTGCTACCGCTACTAATTGATTAACAACTATAGCTAATTGATTTATTGGTACCAACGAAATTTAATTACACATTGTTGTTAGCTGTGACTGCTAATAATTCTTAGTTGTAGTGGACAAAAACTTTGTTACTATTGCTAATTGTACATGTATTAGGCAACAAAACCATATCTTTGTTGCAGTTGATAAAAACATTTCGCAGTCGCTAACAACAGTTTTGCAACAGCTGCTAATTTTATATTCATACCCAATATACCCATCTACTAATTATATTATTTGTCAATGTTGCTAAAAATCTTAGTGACACTACCATATTTTCTACGCCATGAACAATAATAAAATATTAGCAGTAGTAGCAAATCAGATCAATGCGACCCTGCTAAGAACATTTGGTAGCTGTGACTAACTTTTTCACATACTTTAGCTAATATTCTTTGGTGCAACTGCAAAAAAAAAAAATAGCCAATGTTACTAAAAATATTAGTCACACTACCGACTTATCTTTGCAATGAACATCAATCATTTACTAGCAAAAGTAGCAAAGTAAACTTATGTGAGGCTGCTAAGAGCATTTTGTTCCTGTAACTAACTTTTTCCCAAAATTTGTCTGATTTTCCTTGCTGCAACCGCTACATAAAAATTTGCTAATGTTACTAAAAATCTTAGTCACACTACCGAATTTCTTATGCCATGAACAATAATAATATATTAGCAGTAGTAGCAAATCAGATCTATGCGACCCTGCTAAGAACATTTGGTAGCTGTGACTAACTTTTTCACATACTTTAGCTAATATTCTTTGGTGCAACTGCAAAAAATAAAATATACAATGTTACTAAAAATATTAGTCACACTACCGACTTATCTTTGCAATGAACATCAATCATTTACTAGCAAAAGTAGCAAAGTAAACTTATGTGAGGCTGCTAAGAGCATTTTGTTCCTGTAACTAACTTTTTCACAAAATTTGTCTGATTTTCCTTGCTGCAACCGCTACATAAAAATTTGCTAATGTTACTAAAAATCTTAGTCACACTACCGAATTTCCTATGCCATGAACAATAATAATATATTAGCAGTAGTAGCAAATCAGATCTATGCGACCCTGCTAAGAACATTTGGTAGCTGTGACTAACTTTTTCACATACTTTCGCTAATATTCTTTGGTGCAACTGCAAAATATAAAATAGCCAATGTTACTAAAAATCTTAGTCACACTACCGACTTTTCTTTGATATGAACATCAATAATTTACTAGCAATCGTAGCAAAGTAAACTTATGTGAGGCTGCTAAGAGCATTTTGTACCTGTAACTAACTTTTTCACAAAATTTGTCTGATTTTCCTTGCTGCAACCGCTACATAAAAATTTGCTAATGTTACTAAAAATCTTAGTCACACTACCGAATTTCCTATGCCATGAACAATAATAATATATTAGCAGTAGTAGCAAATCAGATCTATGCGACCCTGCTAAGAACATTTGGTAGCTGTGACTAACTTTTTCACATACTTTCGCTAATATTCTTTGGTGCAACTGCAAAAAATAAAATAGCCAATGTTACTAAAAATCTTAGTCACACTAACGACTTTTCTTTGCAATGAACATCAATAATTTACTAGCAATCGTAGCAAAGTAAACTTATGTGAGGCTGCTAAGAGCATTTTGTACCTGTAACTAACTTTTTCCCAAAATTTGTCTGATTTTCCTTGCTGCAACCGCTACATAAAAATTTGCTAATGTTACTAAAAATCTTAGTCACACTACCGAACTCCCCATGCCATGAACAATAATAATATATTAGCAGTAGTAGCAAACAAATTTATTCGACCCTACTAAGAACATTTGGTAGCTGTGACTAACTTTTTCACATACTTTAGATAACATTCTTTGGTGCAACAGCAAAAAAAAAATTGGTCGACGTTACTAAAAATCTTAGTCACACTACCGACTTTTCTATGCAATGAACATCAATAATTTATTAGCAATAGTAGCAAAGTAGACTTATGTGAGGCTGCTAGAACATTTTGTAGCTGTGACTAACTTTTTCACAGTCTTTGGTAAATTTTCCTTGCTGCACATGCTACTTACATAAAAAAATTCTAATGTCGCTAAAAATATTAGTCACACTACCGAATTTAAGGAATATATAATATAGCACATTACAGCTAAGTATGCCGGCTATATTATAACACCTTTTACGAGCAAGTGTGATGAAATTACAGACCTAGGGCGGCGAATTCGTAAATGCCCCAGATCGCAGGTGTTTGTGGCCCGAACCGAAGGTGAGAGCCATAAATATCCGATCTGGGGCTTTAGGAATTACCGCGCGTGGTCTGTTTAAAGTTTTACTTCTTGCATTGGCCCGTAAGTGTGATTTTCTCCCCTCGTAGCCGCGTAGCGGGCAGAAAATCCCACTTACGGGCCATTTTCACTGAAAATATTATTTTACGTCACCCTTGGCCCGTAAGTGGGATTTTCTGTAGAGATGCGCCGAATATTCGGTAATTATTCGGTATTCGGCATATTCGGTAAGACTGCCGAATATTTACCGAATAAACATATGATATTTTTCTGATAATAAATAAATAGCAACAATTATTTTGACCCCCAAAAAAATACGTTGATCACCAAAAAAAACTTTGATACCTCCAAAAATAAGGTAAATGATCTCCAAATTTCGTAAATTATCACCAAATCTGGTTGACCCATGTTGGGAGGTTTAGGTTATTTTTTTTATGACCCGAAACCCGAAACTCATTTTAATTTTAATTTTCGTGATAAATGTTAATAGGATAGTAAGATGTTATAATTTGGGTATAATTTCACATTAAAATGGTGATCTAATTTTGGTGATCATTTACTATTTTTACGGCGATTAACAAAGTGTTCAATTATTTTTACAAAACTAGAATTATAGAAATAAGACGATATTACGAAAACGCAGTTGGATTGGGATTTTTAGGGAGAGGAATTACATGAGCAAGTTTCCATAACATAAAATGAAAAATGTATAATATTAGATACACTTGAGCCTCTGTAGGTATATACTGTTAGTCTCTGTGTACTACCTACAGGGTCGAGTCACAGCACCCCAGCCCCAGTAGGTACCCGTACGCAGTGACTCATTTCCCTTTTTTTTTAAACATTAACTACTTTATTATTGTCTTGATTGAAAAACTGATAGGTAATGCGGGGAAAAAATTTAATAAGCAAAAGCATGTTGAGGGACTTGAGGGTGAATTTCAGCCCGCTACCACGACTTTTTGTTCACAATTTGAGCGTCCAAAAAAATCCGAGCTACTGTTGCCAACCCGACCCTATAGAAGCTGCCCAAGCTTGTTTTTGATTATTTTTTCTGTTTCATTTAGTTCATATAATAAATGAGTATGATGTTTAACAATAACGCTGTGAAACGATACTTGGTCACAAACATTGCTTAGATAATTAATGATTCAAATTGATTTATTCTTTGAATGTTTCATTTGGTTAACATAAATGACTCTGATTTATAATAATGATGCCAAGAAACAAACATTTGGTTAGTAACATGTTGTTGGTTGTTCACAAACATTAATAAATCAACAATTAAATTATTATCGTAAAATATTAAATAACTATGGGGCATGGCACACTGCGTCCGATTCGTACGACCCGACGTGCGAGCGGGATGTCGCTATAATACGCGCATAACGTTTTCTCGCTCAAACCTCGGAGCGACGTGCTAATCGGTCGCAGTGTACCATAGACGTTCGCGAAGTCAGCTAAATGTTTTAGTTATGCCAACGAATACCATATTTGCTGCAGTAGCTAAAATGCATTTTGCTGTTATGACGCATATTTTCGAGTTTTACGCGGGAAAAGTAACGTAGCAAGTGTTGCCAAATATAGGCCTTTTCAGTAAACTACGGATTTTATATTTTTTTAATATTTGATCGGCTATAAGAATATTCTCGAATGTCTTCAAGTTTTCTAAAATTTTATTATTGTCTGCCAAAATAATTATACACCAATTTTAATAAATTTGTATTTTGTCAATACTAGACGTAGTCAACACAATTACTACATGTTGGTACGTAACATAGGGCTTGTGCACAAATCACGTGAGGTTCAATAGGGGGGTCACGAAAAAATCACGTTGGGGGAGGGGGGGTATAAAGAGACCTCACTTGTATTTTTCCACAGTGAACGAACTAAGAAAAAAATCGATATTTGTGGCCGTCCATGAGAAAAGGGTCCTTATGGCAGTTTCTAGTTACGGAGATATTTGCTGTTTTGTAAATCCTTCAAAATTATCATTTTTTTGTTTTATGCATTATAGTAAAATACAAAGATAGAGCTGTATTTGTACCTTGGTTTCAGTTGTGTACGTTAATTCTTTCTTTATTAAAACGGAGTTTTAAGTTTAGTAGAAAAGGGTCTTTGTGGGATATTGCATACAAGAATGACAAAGGTCAATAGATAAACTTGCTTACAACTATTTCTTTGCTAAGTACCTATGGTCATTTTAGATTTTACGTAAAATGTACGTAAAATGTAGGTAGGTACTACATTTTTCGTCTGACGTCAAAACATCTCTCGGCGCGCGTCGAACGACATGTTATATCTGATTATTGTTAGTTAATTTAAAATTTAATGAAAAAATAATATGTATAGTCAAGGTCATTAATATGTGTACACTTTTTCACCCAGTCGAATGCGGTCGCCTACAATTTGTAAGCAAACGCATTCGACAAGGCCAAAAAGTGTATACATTATTAATGACCTGCGGGGCATTACTTACTAGCAAATGATTATAATTGGAATGTATCCCCCCCCCCCCCTCGCCCTTATCGCGTCAGATCAGAAATCGCGTGAAATTATCTTTATTACGTGATTTATGAATAGTTCCTTAGTAGTCACCGACTGTGTAAATTATTCGTTGACGTTAAATGAGAATAACTCCTTACAGATAAAGATTTTGAGTAAATTTATAATAACCTTTTTTCTTCGGTATTCTGTGTTAATACAAGATTAGGAAATAAATAATGTTATTATTGTGCCATATTGGAATTATTAATATGTTTTGTCTGTGATTGGTCATAAGGACCCTTTTCCCAAATGTATAGGAGTCAAATTTACGTAACTTTAATCGTATATAAATAAAAAAAACCGGCCAAGTGCGAGTCGGACTCGCGCACCGAGGGTTCCGTACAAACACTTTCCATCCCTAAGTGGTTAAGTTAAGTTTGCACCTGGTATGTATAGCGCCCCATATAAATTAGGTGCAAAGTTAGGTATTAAAAAAAAATTATGGTTTTCGTAATTATTCCTTTATCTATGCTATAAGACGTTGCTTCGTACCAAATTTCAAGATTCTGAGTTCACGGGAAGCACCCTGTAGGTTTTGATTCCCTTGCAAGTGTCGAAAATTTGCGGCATAAACGGCTGTATAGGTATTAAAAAAAAAATGTATGGTTTTCGTAATTATTCCTTTATCTATGCTATAAGACGTTGCTTCGTACCAAATTTCAAGATTCTGAGTTCACGGGAAGCACCCTGTAGGTTTTGATTCCCTTGCAAGTGTCGCAAATTTGCGGCATAAACGGCTGTATCTTTTGATTGCGTTGGCTTAGAAGTTTGATTTTTTCACAGCTTCAAGGGACAGTAGACCTGAGTAATTGATATAAATTTCAGCTTCATACCTCCACGCGTTCCTGAGAAAAAGGGTCTTGACAGACGGACAGACGGACAACAAAGTGATCCTATAAGGGTTCCGTTTTTTCCTTTTGAGGTACGGAACCCTAAAAATTAAACTTGTAGAACAATAATGATAATTTTGTGATACTCCAGTGGACTGGATAAATATATTTTAGAACTCACTGTACTAAATTTGTTATTGTTATAGGGGAAGATGAAAAGTATAATAATTATCACGTTTTCATTAAAATAAAGATCCTAGGGTATGGCTAATGCGCAATAAGCATTTCAAAAACATATATGACGCAGAGGGCGCTCCAGTAGCGTAAAGGATTAAGGGATGAAAGATTTGGTGTGACTTACGTAGCGGTCGAATAGCTCAGTTGGGAGAGCAATGCGCCGGAAACGCAGAGGTCGCGGGTTCAAACCCCGCTTCGATTGTAGTAGATCGCATTCAATTTTTCTTTCTTAATTTACCTTTGTGTCATTATTTATAAAAATAAAAATGTGGTATTACCACATAAAAAATATGAATCGATAAAAAGATTCTATACAAATATTTAAAATAAAGATATTTCGTTAACTATGTGATTTTATCTATATCCTAAAATGTAAGTTTAAATATGTCCTACTATATACAATAGTTCAGATTACAACATAATTAAAGACAAAGCTGAAAAACATGTTTTTATTAATTTCATTCTTATAGCGTGTTGCTGTTATCAAAGGCTGTTTTCTCAGGATCTGGAAGTCACATTGATGAAACCATGACTGAGTTCAATAGAAAAACCCCTTGAGATACAAAATCAATCATAATCTATGTAACTTCCAATGGGAACATACTTAAAGTTAGTTTCAAACTTCTTTTGACGTTTTCTCAAAAGTGAAATTTTAGCAAGTGTAAGTATGATGTTTTTTTTTTTTAAAAGTATGAGACTTAGGGAAATGATTCTTTCTGTGTTAAATAGCTTATTTAACATAAATTTAGAACCTGTGCTTAACTCAATACCTGCCATAAGGACCCTTTAGTCATGGACGGTCACATTTTTTTCTCGGTTTTGTTAAAAATAAATACTTCAAAATTACGACTCTATTTTACGAAATTTTGGCGGAAAAAAAATACACGTGAGGTACTGAGGGGGAGGGGGGGTTAGCAAAGAACCTCACCAAATATCACCAGGGGGGGTCAAAAAGTAGCCGAAAAAGCCTCACGTGATAAGTGCACAAGCCCATATTGGGATAGGGCTCGTCCAGAACCGCCCCCCTCCCCTCCTCTTGGTGATATTTGGTGATAATAACGCAACCCCCCCCCCCCCCATTCAAGATCACGTGTATTTTTCGCGCTTAGTATGAATTACCTATAACTTAGGTAATAAAAAAACAGCAATAACTTGATTTATTGACCGAGCGAACGAAGTGAGCGAAGCGTCTTTGCTTTAGCTTGGATGAAAAATCGTTGGTATGTGTAGATGTTTGGATTTCTGTTCTCGCCTAGAGCTCGCATTTCTCAACCGATTCTCATATCATGAAATTTTGTGAGTAGATTCGATCCGATATATCGAATACCCGCACAAGTAAAAGGATTTTTTTTATCGAGCCAGTTTTTCGAAATTTAGAAAAATGGCGGTTATAATAATAATATAGCCATTTATTCCTTAATAACATATTCTTCATGCATATTAACAATTCAAATTTTCAAAATAATAATAATCATTAAATAGTTATATTATCAAATCATATAAAATCATTCATAGTTTTATTTAATTAGTTACTGTGGACCTCTTTCCGAGTATAGGCCTCCTCCAACTCCTTTCATTTGTCTCTATCTTTGGCTGTCGTTGTCCAATTTTTACCCAAAAAATGACGGAGATATGGGAGTTCAAAACGTAAAAAATTATAAATTTCGGTAAGTAAGAGGTCAGCGTTGACTGGGCGTTCGCGACGTTTTGGTATTAATTTGCTTTCCATCCACTGTATCTTGAACTTCGGTAAAGTAAAATTGCCACCATTTCTAAACAAAGCGAGGACCTCGCTTTTGTTTTTTTGATATTTCAACCCCCATATCTTCGCCATTTAGCAAAATTTCAAAAAACCGACTCGACAAAGAATAAATCTATATATTATTATACTTACTCGTATAGAACCTTCTCACAAAATTTCATGTGAATCGGTTAAGAAATGCGACCTCTAGGCGAGAACAGAAATCCAAACATCCTAACATCCAAACGGTTCACTAATAGGTATGTTGCATAAAATTGATACTCATATTTTCATTTTGCATAACAACCTTTGACAGAATCATCATTTCTCCGAATTTTATATTGCATAATTTTTTTCTCATAATGTGATGTCACATAATTTTTTTATCTGAATAGTTATTTCGAAGAAATTCATATCTCATAATATTTAGATTGCATAAAAATTGTTCGAAGCAGAAATAGTACATTACATCAGAGGCCGGGAAAATGAGGATTTCCGGCCAAGTAGGTATATACGGCCGAGCGAGCGTGCGAGCGTGGACCAATTTGAAATTTTCTCCACACAAATCGTTTTTTTTTTCGATATTTTCCGAATTTGACCGAATTTTCGGACAAGATTTCAGATTCATATTTTTGAGCCCCGTGAGCCCCCCGATACCGAGTTTTAGCCGCCTAGCACCAATTTGAAATTTTGAATCGTTTTTTTTCGATATTTTCCGAATTTGACCGAATTTTCGGACAAGATTTCAGATTCACAGTTTTGAGCCCCGAGAGCCCCCCGATACCGAGTTTTAGCCGCCTAGCACCAATTTGAAATTTTGAATCGTTTTTTTTTCGATATTACCCATTAAGTTCGGTTTTAACCTAACCTACTTTACTGGCAGCAGTTCAGCTCTGTTGTGGTCGCAGTTCTAACCTAACCTAACCCATTTTACTGGTATCAGTTTAGTCAATAAATTCGGCGATATTAATGTTCTGCCATATAAAATTATGAGAAATGAATAGTATGCCAACTGACAATTATGATACTAAATGATTATGATAAAGAATCATTCGGAGAAAAAAAAATCGGTGATAGCTGTTATGCGAAATGAAATTCGGAGAATCGATATTATGCAAGATAAAGCGAACCCCATCCAAACATACCAACGATTTTTCGTCAAAGCTGAAAAAGAGACGCTTCGCTCGCTCGGTCAATTATTTGAATAAACACGCTCAGACCGATTTTGATATGAGAAAATTATTTAGTAATTTCGTTATTTTTTTTTACTTTCCTGCTGTTTAAAAAAATTATACGTCATGTGTTCTCAGCCCCTCCCCCACCGTGATCATTCGTGATATTTTGCTGACCCCCACCTCCCCCATAAACGATCACATGATTTCTGGACGAGCCCATAGGTACAATTATTAATGTTGTTGAATAGGTACTTCGAAAGTGACTAAAATAACTGAGTCGGCTTTACATGAAATCTCACAAATTTCGTTACGGTTTCCAGCGTAACAAAATTTTCATAGGAGCTATGAAAATTTTGTTGGACTAGGCATTTTTGTATAATTTATGTTTTTTTTTATTGGATTTCTTTGCTACGGCAGCCGAAAGACCATTTCCATAGAAACACGGTTATTTCACTTCCGGCGTGGCACAGTTTACGGCAATTTAAAAATCAGAGCTGGCAACACCCGCGCCGGCCGACAAGACACAACAAGTGTCGAAATCGCCATATCGTTTGTATTGCATAGTTTCGTGTGTACGCTTCACGCTTCAGCTTCGCGTCGTGTTCAGTGTGTCGTTCAGACTTCGGTGTGCAAGAAAAAAATATCTATAGTGAAAAGAGGTAAATTATACGATGGAAACGCAAGACATTTCCCAACTGCTTGAAAGCTATCAGCAGAACCTCATCGATAAATTTAAAGGTTAGTAAGTTTTGTATAAGTAGGTACCTATGTTCTACAGGTTTAAGCTAACGGTTGGCGGTGGCCTAGGCGATAGAGAGAAGAACCTGCTGATGCTGACTATGCGAGCTGTGACCCTTCGCGAAATGTTTTCAAACTTATGTTTCCATATCTACCCTTGAGAATGCTCTCTTGCATTGCTTGCATGCTAATACTCCGGCCGGCCGGCTAAGGCACGCCGAAGGCAGATAATCCTTAACGTTCTAAACTTATTATCTGTTTTTGTTTAAGATGAAGGAATCAAATTTTGCCATTTGAATTTAATGACCGAATATTCGTTAGAAAAACTCTTTCCAAAGATTGGTGAGCGAATAACGTTCATGGAAAAACTGAAATCTCTGCAAGTCCAGGTAAAAAATTGTTTACTTATACATTATAAACCATATTTTCTTCCTCGTATAAGTACTTAGTAACTCTTATTAGGCTGCTTTCTCAATTTTTTATCATTATAATTAAAATATTTTTTTATAACCTTGGTATTTGCCATGCATTCTATGTAATTCTAATCAACCCAAGATCAACTTAATCTTATGTGGCCGGCAGTCTAACTTAATTAGTAATGGATTTAAATTTACAAGATTTATGTATGTGGCACTTTATAAAGAATATATTCAATCAATCAAGGTAAACAATATATGTTTATAACTTTGATTGAAGCAATTTCAACATATACTGCTAAAATGTTTTTAAATAGGAAATACCAGCTAAAAGGAGAAGAGTTTCTTGCGATTCTGATGTAACAAGCATGGCATCAACTTGCTCAATTACCAGCGTCGCCACAAATACTTCATCATCTAACAAGTTGGTAAGTATGTCATACTACTTCGTAGTATGAAGTAGTAGATATTTATTATTTTTTAAAACCCTGACTCAACAATCTCATGATTAAATATTTTTTTATGTTGATCCAGTTTTTGAGTTTACATATTGTGGAAATTGGCATAAAGGACTAAGGGCTGATTTCACCATTGAAATTAGGCTTAAGCTTAATGCAAGATCTAGCTCAATGAGCCACTAGTTTAGTAATTGGATCAAAAATGCAACAATGTAATTCCTAAATTTTTTTTCAGACACTTGAAGAACTTTTAAATGGCCCAGATGGCAAAATGATCTTGTCATACTACAAAATGGAAAATAAATTAACCGACTACTATAGACAAAAGCTGGCAGATGAAATTGTGAAACATGAGTTGAGACATGACATGCAGAAAAGGTTTGTAGATTTGTTTTTTTGTTTATTGTATAGAGAGAATGAGACTTTTCTTAATATTTACATAGTTTCATTTTAAGGAACAGTGGTTTCGCTCGCGTGGACCTATATTTAATAATACCTATAAATATGTCTATATTCAAAGAAGCATGCAAGTAAGCAAGCCTGCAAGCAAGCAGGTTGTAGGCATCTTGTTGACCGAGCGAGCGAAACGTCTCTGCTTCAGCTTGGACGAAAAATCATTCGTTTGCTTGGATGTTTGGATGTCCGGATGTCCGATTTCTCACCAAGAGGTCTCATTTCTCAACCGATTTTATTATCTATATATAGCGGTCTCTGCAAAACAAACTAGACGGAACTGCTAATTACTTTAGCAGCGACAGCTGAATAATTCGTAGTCATAGGAAATAGCATTAGCTGTAGCAACTATGTAAATTTGATACTCTATTGAATTACTTTAGTGATATTTGACAATGATCTTAGCTGTAGCTGTGAATTTGATTTGTTGTTTGAAACAAAGCAAGGTATGCAGCTCACAGTGCCACTAGTGTGGTTTTAAGTTCCTATTGTGTCACTGATTCCATGTTTTCATTGTCACTTCCCAAGACAATGAGGGTTTCCGGAATCTATTTTTTCACCACGTGGCAGCACTGTGACACTTCAAATGCTAGCAATTTTTATCGCCTATGATACAATTAACATTTCATTTTGTGTAAATGTCAAGTACAGTTGCCGAGAAACTTCTTGACCCAAAATGCGCATGCATATTTGTACGTAACTGCGCAGTCAAGGTTAGGCTCAAGAAGTTTCTCGGCAACTGTACTCACCATGTGTTAGTGTTACACACTAAAGAATTGTTGTCTTTTTTTCAGTTTTTCAAATAATGTTATAGATTATTGGTCTGACCTGATAGTTAACGTCTTCAGGGAGGAATGTTATGTAAGGGGAAACTACTCAGTAACTTAATTTTTTGCATTTAGGCATGGCATTTTCATGGCATTATCAGTTAGGGTTTCATGCCAGTTATTGAAAACTAGCTTTTGCCCGCTATTAGTACTAGCAGTTACACTAAAGTCCCATTTACATTATACCAGGGTAAAAAAATTCTTATATATATAATTCTTCTGTACGTGTGTTTGTTCCCTATCTCCTCCTAAACGGCTGGACCGATTTGGATAAAAAATTGTGGGAATATTAGAGTAGGTCCCTGGATGGTTTAGATATACAATGGGACCCGATAGATGGCGTCGTGATCGCGTTTTATTGTGTTGCTAAGGCAGGTCGAATAAACAGTTAAGTGTCAAGTTTTAAAAGAAGTTGGCAACGGTTTGACTTGTTTGAAATTTAAACTAAATCCGTTCAGCGGATTAAGCGTGAAGAGGTAACAGACACAGACAGAAAGATAATGACACACTTTTGCATTTATAATATTAGTATGGGTGTTAGTAAAGTCCACACCACACATATATTTTTTAATAGCTGGCATGGCACTTTAAAATTAATGCTATTGCAAAGTTTTGATCAAATCAAAAAGGACAAGTTTGTCTGGAAATGTATGGAAGAAAATGTAGAATTAGTTTTATGCTTGTCTATTAAATAGCAGTTATAAGCTTTATAACTAGAAATTGAAATTTATTTTCAAGATTATTACAATTATTTTTCTAGAAATTGAAATTTTTGTTAAAATTGTTTTATTTCTCCCTTGGGTCAGCTTTTTGATTGCATTTAAAGAATTTAAACGTTTGTGGTCTAAGTTATAATTTAATTAAAAAATTAGGTGTTATCTGTGCACCGTCTCTGCCATTACTGCCCAATTTATAATCCCTAAATAAGCAGCCTAATACATACTTCATAATTTATGTATCTATGTAGATTTCAATTTGGAAAAGTATTGTATTATAGAATATAATTAAATAGGCACTGTAGATTGTAATAATAGTAGGCACTTAGTTGTAGATTAGAGTAACCTATGATTTTCAAATGAATGAATACTCAAACAGTAAAAAAATTTTTAGGAGGTTTGGGCAGGGTGTTCCAAGGGCAGGAATAGAGACTCTTCAGCTGGACGTGGTATACTATTAAATAGATACTACAACTTAAGAAGAAAGCTCTTGAAGGTGGGAGCGATCTCAAAAAGAAGTCTGTCAATGGTTAAAGATGGCGTTAAAGACGGCATCGAAAAATTCACCGCTGATGAAACAGATACAGGTATTTCGTTTATTTATTTATTTAGTTACTGATGTTACTTATCAAACCACGATACAACCCCCATATGTATTGGTGGTTGTTACTTTGTCTTTGTATAATACATTATTTGTGTGTATGTTTATAGACGACGACCATGACGACTTGATACGCTGGCTGCAAAATACCAGAACGGTAAATCTTGTCCTTGAAAAATGGGAACTCACAACATCGAAGAGATTATCTATGCTGAAAGGATCAATGGAAATCCACGAATACATGGTCAATTTTCCTGCTCTCAAATGTTCTGACGGCTATAGATTGGTAATTAACAACTATTTTTCTACCTACCTACATATATATACTTACTACAGTTACAGTTTATATACTCAGGGGAATTTTGTTCCCGAGTAGTAAGTATAATCTGTATGTTGATTAATTACAAAATTTATTTTCCACAGCTAGAAATGGATTTTGGCAAATTGTATCCTGACGTTGTAATGCAACTATATAGCGGAGTGGCCGACGCTGTCATCTTTTATAATGAGTAAAATTCCTGTAAAAGAACAAAATGCAATAAACGACTGCTGCACACCAGGTATTGTAAACTTAACTGACTTTTTAAAGCTTACTTTTCAAAATAATGTGTAACCTGGATAATTGAAATCTCAAGGGACCGGCAATTTTGTGTCATTTAACCAGGCTTCTCATTTAAGCAGGTCGTGCCAATTAACGAGGTTCAAAAAATCGTTGTTTCAATTATAGAGGTTCTCATTAAGAGGAAATATCACGGGTAATTTTTCCATACTGTCCGTTTACGTTAAGCTTGTACCTGATCACTATGGCATCGGATACAAATGAGGTCCAAACTTAACGCAACCGGTTTATACAAATCGAGGTTTCGTACTCGACTGTTTCCTCCTCCAAAACTTAGTCAATCGTAACGAAATTTTGGAAACTGAATGCGAAGAAAATGTACTATGTTGCACCGTTTTGATTTTTGTATTTATTATAATAGAATTTGTGTACTGGGTGTCTATTTGGAGCGAAATTTTGGCTATAAACAGACGACTAGTATACAAATTGTATAATAATAAACGCAAAAATTAAAACGGTCCGACACAGACAATTTCCTTCCTAAACAGTTTCCAAAATTACGTTTCATTTGGGTAAGTTTCGGAGAAGGAAACAGTCGAGAATGAAACCTCGATTTGTATGGAAAAAAGGACCGTGGTATTCATTCTGACAAATTAATTTTATGGAGGTGCAAATACCCATTGAATAGTAGTTTATGCAACTGATACATAATGAGAGGCTCTAAAATATGAGTGTGGTTTTATGAAACGAGCGTCAGCGAGTTTCATGATAGGATCACGAGTGTTTTAAGGCCTAATTATGTACAGTTGCATACATTAATGTATCTACACCCATATTTTTAATCGTTTTCTGTTAATTCCTGTAAATTTTAAATGGTGTTCATGAATAATTGAGGGCTCGCGCAGCGCGGCGACGTGGGCCGCGGGGATACAGAAATCTGTATCGTTATGAGAAATCTGTATCGTTAAGCTCATAACGATACAGAAAACTGTATCGTTATGAGCTTGTATTGAAATGTGGGTCGTTATCTGTGGCAGTTGAACGCGCAATAGAGGATTTACAATATGGGTATAAAGTCGATTTACAAGCTTACGTTCTGGGTTTCTGGCCTGTATGTTATATAACTTGCACATTTATACTATATTAATTACTACCTATTTTTTTCTTCTTCCTCTGTTTTGATGGTGTTTCTGTTCTTATTATTTGCAGATGGAAAAAAAAACAAAACTCTGAGAGCCCTTCCATTGTTGCTCCCAATTAAAAACATTGTTTTAAAGAAAAAAACACAGGCCATCAAGACTGGAAACCAAAGATGTTATTATTCAATATGTAAAAGTAAGTATTTTATTATAAATTCACACCTACTCTATGAGTGGTTCTTATGTTATACGTTACTTGTCTCACAAATGTTTTTAATTTTTCAGTCTGCTGCTGAAGTCCTGCCAGCCAACCTGCATAATAAGGATAACTGTCTCAAACGGGGCCTTACGCTTGGTCCTCAGTTGTTTGCAGTATCACCGGACGAAGACAACATCACTGAGTGTTTTTTGATCATAAATGACATAATGTATAACGTAGACAGCCCCCTTATGGCCTTCGACATTTTCTTTAAAGTATTTCACGCTTTAAATTGTTGTTATCCCAAAGAAATTGAAAGAGAAATGTATTTTCTGCAAAGGGCTGTATACAACATACAATGTCGTTCAGATAAACAAACACGCGATTCTAAGACCGAAGGATTACTAAACGATTATAATAGATATAAGCCTGTCTAATAATAATAGGTTATAATAGAGAATAGCTGCGCCTATTTTTCTTTTTTTATGTTAAACTCTATACATGACTCATGTAGGTACATGGCTGTTATCACTACTCAATTTGTATAATATAGCTTGAAGTTTTGAAGAATGGTCGCGATAAACCAAAAAGCCAGTTATATCGATTGAGCAAGGCTCGCCCGTATCCTTCGCGGGATCCTTGCTTAGAGCGGGGCCACATTGGCGATTTGCGATCGAGTTGAAAGCGAAGCCAGTGCGCAATGATCTCGCCGCGAGCAAGCAACGATTTCGCTCCGTACTGTTATACTGGAATGGGAGCGAAGTAGTTGCGTGCTCGCGGCGAGTTCGTTGCGCGCTCGCCTCGCTTTCAACTCGCTCGCAAATCGCCAGTGTGGTCCCGCTCTTATAAAGACATGGAGCGCGCCGCCACCACAATAAGCGTTGTTTCACACGTACCACAAAAGAACCACTCATAGAGTAGGTGTGAATTTATAATAAAATACCTACTTTTACATATTGAATAATAACATCTTAGGTTTCCAATCTTGATGGCCTATATTGTGTTTTTTTCTTTAAAACAATGTTTTTAATTGGGAGCAATAATGGACCCTTCCATTGTTGCTCCCAATTAAAAACGATATGAGCTTAACGATACAGATTTCTGTATCGCCGCGCCGCGCGAGCCCTCAATTAATCATGAACACCATTTAAAATTTACAGGAATTAACAGAAAACGATTAAAAATATGGGTGTAGATACATTAATGTATGCAACTGTACATAATTAGGCCTTAAAACACTCGTGATCCTATCATGAAACTCGCTGACGCTCGTTTCATAAAACCACACTCATATTTTAGAGCCTCTCATTATGTATCAGTTGCATAAACTACTATTCAATGGGTATTTGCACCTCCATAAAATTAATTTGTCAGAATGAATACCACGGTCCTTTTTTCCATACAAATCGAGGTTTCATTCTCGACTGTTTCCTTCTCCGAAACTTACCCAAATGAAACGTAATTTTGGAAACTGTTTAGGAAGGAAATTGTCTGTGTCGGACCGTTTTAATTTTTGCGTTTATTATTATACAATTTGTATACTAGTCGTCTGTTTATAGCCAAAATTTCGCTCCAAATAGACACCAAGTACACAAATTCTATTATAATAAATACAAAAATCAAAACGGTGCGACACAGTACATTTTCTTCGTTTTCAGTTTCCAAAATTTCGTTACGATTGACTAAGTTTTGGAGGAGGAAACAGTCGAGAACGAAACCTCGATTTGTATAAACCGGTTGCGTTAAGTTTGGACCTCATTTGTATCCGATGCCATAGTGATCAGGTATAAAGCTTAACGACAAAAATGGAATGGCTCTTACATATGGCGTTGACGAATCAAGGTGTTGGAGTTTTGCAGAGATTAAAACAATTTTTATTACAGATAGGAATGATGTTATATTTATTTGCTTGCCCATGAAAAATTTAGGTTTAAATGCACATGTCCGTGGGTTTGAAGTGAAGTGCGGAAACCCACATGACAAATTATTAGGTTTATCATTGAATTTGCTTAATAATCCGTTCCCTCAATGTGTTGTCACATCAACAGATAGTGACAAATATATAATGCCTAAACGGATTCTGTAAATATTGTAATCGTCCCTTGCCTGCTATTTGGCCACATCTAAAAATTTATGATAATTGCAGAATAATCTTAATGAAACATAATAAAGTTAAGTTTCCTTTAATAATGTTGGTGACCAAGTGGCCGTATTGCAGGCACGAAACGAGTATGTGCTAGCTTGTAGCCGTAAAACATAATTTAGACCCATGCTAGAGACAAATCTGATTGCAGGTGTATTCCCATCACGTGGGGCGGGCACAGATATGAATGCATACTTCTCATCTGTGCCAGCTGGGAAACTATTACTATTTGTCCCCGCCGCGCCGGGCACTGATGGGAATAGATGCAATGCCATTCGTCCCCGGCGGGCACAGCTGGGAAGTATTCGTATTCGCATCATTCCTATTTGTGCCCGCCTCGGATACACGTTCTTTCTATCATTATATGTAATATCGATTTTGATAATAGAACATTACGATAGTAAAGTTAATATTCAAATACTTTAAAAAATAAACTTCATTATACCTAGCGCGTCGAATGATGATCCCTATATGACGGTATAGTTCATTTTTGTATGGAGTAACTACAAAATGAACGGAGCGCGGAGTAACGTTCAGTGTCAAATGTTTGTAGACTTTTTTGGTATTTTTACACATATTACATATATTTAAAATTGTTACAATTAAGTACGAAAAATACAGTAAAAACCTATTTATTCAAATATGTATGTTTAAATTAAGTCTATCCAAAAGCGACTTGGAGGAACTGTCATATTAGGGATCATAATTTGAAGCGTCAGGTATTTTTAGCACATTTGACGTTTAAAATACATTTCCAAAGTCTATTAGGTCTAGGCTATCAAAATCGCTGCAGACTTATCTTAGTCTAACTCTACCTAAAAAAGTCGTGCCAAGTACGTAAAGCAAACTTACCTACCAGTGATGTAATTTGAAGTACCTAATTGAGTTTAAACTGTCGTAATGCAACTATACATTCCTATCACGAGGTCCTCCTATACATAATACCTCCTATCAAAATGGACATTGTGTTACAAGATTGATAGAGTTAAACCAAGAAAAGCCTGCAATGATTTTTAATAGCTTACACAGTGCAAGTGTTATTTACACGTCATAATTTCATAGAAGTTTGACGTTCAACATAACACTTGCACTGCGTGTGCTATCAAAATCGTTGCAATATTTTCTTGGTCTAATTCTAGGACGTGCATCGTGTCTCCGGGGCGGGCACAGATGAGAAAGATGCGAACGAATCTATTCCAGCTGTGCCCACCGGGGACGGATGGCACTGCATCTACTCCCATCTGTGCCCGCCCCTGTCACATGGGACGGGTACAGATGGGAATACACCTGATTCCAGTACCGATGAATGGCTGGAAAGTTTAAGTAGTAAGGTATTTTCTATGGTATATTCTAAAAATATAATGTTCATTCATTTCTGCGTTTGATTTTTTTCTTCATATGTAACTAACTTGCGTGATGTTTTAATTAAGGACACTTTAAATTCTTAGTAAGTAACTTTATTTTTTTTTAGCAGCGGTAGCAGTAAGTTTATTACTCTATCATGGCTGTGAATTGAATTTGCTTCTTTAAGTAAGTGGTTTCGTTAAAGTAACGAATTCAATCAAAGCCACAGCTAAAACTAATTCGATAGAGTATTAAATTTACTTTGTTGTAACAGCTAAGAGTGTCATCTATACGACGAAACATTTTAGACGTCTCAGCTAATTAATTTCATCACGCAACAAAACCCTCTTAGTTACACTAACAAAACAAATTCACAGCTGCAGCTAAGATCATTGTCAAATATCACTAAGGTGATTCGATACAGTATCAAATTTACTTAGTTACTACAGCTAAGAGTATCTTCTATACGATGAAACATTTTAGTTGTCTCAGCTAAATAATTACATCACGCAACAAAACCCTCTTAGTTACACTAACAAAACAAATTCACAGCTGCAGCTAAGATCATTGTCAAATATCACTAAGGTGATTCGATACAGTATCCAATTTACTTAGTTACCACAGCTAAGAGTATCTTCTATACGACGAAACATTTTAGTCGTCTCAGCTAAATAATTACATCACGCAACAAAACCCTCTTAGTTACACTAACAAAACAAATTCACAGCTGCAGCTAAGATCATTGTCAAATATCACTAAGGTGATTCGATACAGTATCCAATTTACTTAGTTACCACAGCTAAGAGTATCTTCTATACGACGAAACATTTTAGTCGTCTCAGCTAAATAATTACATCACGCAACCAAAACTTTTAGTTACACTAACAAAACAAATTCACAGCTACAGCTAAGTTCAATGTCAAATGCTGCTAAGATAATTCGATAGAGCATCAAATTTACTTAGTTGCTACAATTAAGAGTATCTTCTATACGACGAAACATTTTAGTCGTCTCAGCTAAATAATTACATCACGCAACCAAAACTTTTAGCTGCACTAACAAATCAAATTCACAGCTACAGCTAAGTTCAATGTCAAATGCTGCTAAGATAATTCGATAGAGCATCAAATTTACTTAGTTGCTACAGTTAAGAGTATCTTCTATACGATGAAACATTTTAGTTGTCTCAACTAAATAATTACGCCACGCAACAAAACATCTTAGTTACACTAACAAATCAAATTCACAGCTACAGCTAAGTTCAATGTCAAATGCTGCTAAGATAATTCGATAGAGCATCAAATTAACTTAGTTGCTACAATTAAGAGTATCTTCTATACGATGAAACATTTTAGTTGTCCCAACTAAATAATTACACCACGCAACAAAACATCTTAGTTACACTAACAAATAAAATTCACAGCTACAGCTAAGATCATTGTCAAATACCAATAAAGTAATTCGATAGAGTATCAAATTTACATAGTTGCTACAGCTAATGCTATTTCCTATGACTACGAATTATTTAGCTGTCGCTGCTAAAGAAATTATCAGTTCCGTCTAATTTGTTTAGCAGAGACCGCTATATATAACTAATAATATAAGTATATAGTTAGGAGGCACAGCTAAAATAATTAGCTGTCCCTGATAAAATACAGCTAAAATAGTTAGCTATCTCTGCTAATTTACCTAATATAGTTAGCTGCTACAGCTAAATTCAGCTAATATTATTTAGCTGCCACTGCTAATATTTCTATGTCTCGGAGTGATTTTAGCTAAAAATATTTGCTAACACAGCTAAGTTTTGGTAGCTAAAAACACTTTGCTACGGTAGCTAAAAACTTCGTTGTCCCTATAGTTTCGAAGGTTTTTAGCTACCACAACTATTTTTTAGTTACCACAGCCAAGTTTTTTTTTCCGTGTGCGAACCC
This sequence comes from Apotomis betuletana, assembly GCA_932273695.1. Taxonomy (NCBI): domain Eukaryota; kingdom Metazoa; phylum Arthropoda; class Insecta; order Lepidoptera; family Tortricidae; genus Apotomis; species Apotomis betuletana. The sequence continues at coordinate 3,337,967 of OW026305.1, forward strand.
GCGAACCAGTAAAGGAACATGAAAGTGGTGGTGGTGAAGTGGCTCCATAGAATACAATTCCCACTAGCCTGCCTATTTTTTTTAATATTTCCAAATATTGCCTATTGTTTTCGAAAAAAAAATAAGCTAAATCGGTCTCGGCTTGACCAGAAATTTTGTTTTCACGCCACTAGAAGACCATGGTCAACCTTTTTTTTTTTTTTAACTTTGGGGAAATGCGTTTATGCATCCCGTCTAATCGGGGGACTAGAGCGGGTATGACGGACTAACCGAGACTTCGGACTACCGTCTAAAACCACCAACGAATGCCGGCACCGCCTTTAATTGGAGCGACGCGGGATCGCTTGATGCATTCAACCACGTGCAGACCATGGTCACCCTGGTATTCTTTAGAGATAAATAGATACCTATATCTCGAAGTTAAATTTACATTAATCGGTCACATTCCTAGGGTAATTAAATGTTTGGCCGCAAATATTTATTATTGATTATTGTGTTTGTATTTTACGTTAATGACACGGAACAGGGAAAGGAAATGTGATAAAGATTACACAGAGGAAGTCATGTTCACGTGAAATCGTAAAACAATCATTGTTGTGTATAATTACGTCGAACTCGATAGTAGCAGCGTACGGGAAATTACAATGTCTAGTGAAAAACAGTCCCCGATACCAATGTGTAATAGAATAGCATAAGTACCTATACCCGCATATTTTACATGGTTATTGTATGACGCACTCGCTCATGGGACAATTTTTTGCGTCTCAGACTTTGGGAAGGCTGGCGCGGCGCGAATACTGTTCCAGAGAGACAGCAGCCGTTAGGTGCAAGAATAATTGTGGTTTAATTGATATAAATTGGGATATTCTGCCGTAGAAAATCTTAAGTATAGTAGGTTCAATTGATGATAAACGTATTCCACTTACTGTAGGTACTTTAGGTGTTGCACGGCAGTATTGGAGGAAAAAGCTGATGGCTTTCTGGGTTATATCTTAAGACAGTCAGACATCTACCAAAATAAAAAAAGTGTCATGGCTAAAATTGCACTGGAGACTTGCCCTCCAATTGATCAGTACTGTCTTTTTTCATATTTATACGAAGCAACTACCTATTTCAGTACAAAGCCAATGTGTTGCGTTAACTTATTACATCACTAGGTTAGTTGTCACAGACTACAAAAAAATTAGGCCTGGATAACTGTGACTTACCACGAGGTGTTGGAGGTGTGCGTGGAGGTGTCGGAGCCGCACTCGGCATACCAGGAGGTGCGCGCGCGCGGCGCCTTGTCCTTGCGCGCTAGCGTTGGCAGCAACCGTTTTAGCTCTAGTGTGAAAAACAAATGATTAGTTTCTGTTGCTGTCTGGTTGAATGACACATGCCAAAAAAATATAAGTGGCGTGGCATCTTATCTACGTACGAATATAAAAGTCTCAAATGCCTCAACTTAGGCCTTAGGAACCACGTTTTATGGCCGCTTCATGGGTTTTAAGAGTATAGCCTTGTAAATCTTATTATACATATTAAGTAATGTACAATAAGAAAATAAAGTAGGCATAGGTGGTACAGTCTAGTTCATTTACATCTACACACTTACGAGAACAAAAATATCTGAACACGACCCTATTCTCAGGAACATAAAATCGTGTTCAGATAATTTTGTTCTCGTAAGTGTGTAGATGTAAATGAACTCGACTGTACGTACCTAATTGCGAGTGTGTATTATGATTATGAATTTCTTTCAGATTGCATCACATGTAATTACTTACAAAACAATTAAATTCAAACGTGTAAGTAACTGAATGAATGCTCTCATTTTAAAAGTAAAGAAAGGGTTGACAATCAAAACTAGGTACCTTGTAAGTGTAACCGTAGGTAAGTGTATTTACGTCACCCTTGGCCGTAAGTGGCATTTTCTGTTTCCTGGCCAAGGCAAGACGTAAAATTTTAGACTAACCGCGGGCGGTATAACATTAACAAAGTCGCATTGATAAAATAAGGTTCGGTAAAACGAAACCCTTACACAGAAGATCACTTTCTGTCTGTTCACTTCAGTCTAATCAAGGATTGCATTAGAGGCCACAGCACTTCTATTAGTACTAACGACTACTTCAATTCCATTGTGAAACATCAATCGGCGCAGGTACAGTCCACAACAAAACGTATATATGCATTTTTAACTTCAATCCTTTGTAATAGAGTGATAAATCCATGAGCGTACAATTATTATTGACTGTACTTAACGACGCGGATGTTTGCACACTCGGCTGTTGCACACGATCGGTTGAAGGATTTATAGTTTCTATGCAAATGCTTAAGTGGGAGGAATACTCGAATGCATGTACAATGAACTGATATTGTCAGTAATACGAGTATTAACATAACATAACTGAATTATATTAAGATATCAAATCAGATTATATTCGTGTTCACTGACTAGGTAGGTTAGGTGAGTCACATTTTTTAATTTTATAAAAGTATTGCAAAGAAAATTCTTCACTTAAATCTAAAAAGACACAACTCAAAATAAAAGCCACATGAAGCCTCATTTTAATAAATAACAATAATCATAATGTTCTTACTTTATTGACACAGTTGCTGGACAAAAACAGCAATTGGAATATCTGCCTCAGTAAATAATGACTTTGAACATAACACTTAGGTAATGCCTAGTTTTGAGTTGTATCATCTTTAAATTCAATTGTATCTTCGGCTTGTTTAGGCCACTTATCATAGGTGACGTCGTTTGCATGTGCATAATCACTTAATACTCATATAAATGACAAAACATTGTACCCAAACACAATCGACCGTCGGCATGCAACAGACGTGGGAGAGTACAAACTGACAAAAACTATTACTCATGCTATTTACACTTCAGTTCGCAGCATTTATAAGAATAGTCCACCACATATTTATTAAACTAGTTATCCTTCGTTTCTGCAATGTGCATTACATTCCACAATAGTGCAAAATTAACGTCGTATTATAAACACGTTATTACACTGACACAGATGATTAAATATGAAATAACATGACTGACGTTTAGTGCGTTAAGATGTGTGTAAAAAACAGTTAACTCACTACCCATAACACAAATTACACAAAACGAAAACGACACGACACGGAAACGCAAGCGATACGAACATACGTGCTCAGAGCGGGAGTTGCGCAGGATTACTAAACGGTACATAATCACAGCCAACTGTTGTATATAATGATATATAATTGGTATGCAGCGCGGAAGGTCGCTGATGTCATGGAGCATCATTCGTGATGATATAGTACATGGATTTAAAGTGCTAAAGGAGATTGTAATTATTGGTTGTTTATATTATATAAAATACCATGATTTATAAGTTATATATCGTCATATATTTTTGACTTTGAAAAAAATACAATTAGCGACTCCATGGATTTTAGAACCACGGTCTGCTACCAAATGTTAACCCTAGTCATAAGATGTCTCATGTTGTGTCAAATGTCTATATTCAATCGATCCTTTTTTAGCGCAATAGTTAATAACTACCGACATCACGTTCGATTCCAATAATCACAAGTATATCAATATAACTTGACTTATGTATTGTGACAGGTTTCAATAAGCCTTAATTAAACCTAAGGTCGTATTATGAATTCATTGTCAAGAGACAGGAAAACGTAGCCAATATTATCTACCTAGTTGTGGTATTTGCCTTAACGGGTATGATGGATAACTTCGATATTGTATGACAAATTGTGATTGAGTTTATTTATTTATGCCTTCTAAGTTAGTTGGGATCAAAATCTAAGTTAATTTAATTGTCATCTTCTATCAGTTAATTTTATAACAGTTATTTTACCGGTGACTTCACCCGAGTAATTTCATACTATATTATATATTTTTTGTCATCTTAGGAGATTGGGGTCAAAACATCTGGGACTGGGCTTAGTTGGCTTTCAATTTAGTGGCTTAAATTGAAAGTAGTCGAAATGAGTATAAGGTTTTATCTATAATCAACAAGAGGGCCTGCCTAATAGGAATTGAAGGCAGCTTTTATTTCTTCTTTAAAATATACATAATTGGAATCATTAATCAGCCTTGTTTTATGTTTACTGACTGCTGTCTTAATCTCTGATCTTTTTTAAGGAATGTAGGTACCTAATAGATAATTTCTGAATTATCTGCAATACGGGGGCGTAATGCATTGTTTAGCACGTAAACAAAAATAACATGACTCAATATTACGCCTACAATACTTTTTGTGCTCTGATCTGATGATATCGTGGTATATTTAAACATGCAAGTATTGCATCATTTATAGGTATCCAAATGGATATCCTATTCGTGTATTAACAGTGCGTTAAGTAAAATAAAAAAACGTGCAATTCTGTTTACTGTACAATTGATAGAAATCCTACCAAATGATACAGGATCAATCAATAAATGTGCTATAGTATTGAGTATATTTATATGATATCCACCACATCCTTCCTAGGTGTTTAGTATAAAGATATGAATGTGTGAGTGTATGAAACAAATGAGGGTAAGAAACAAAGACAGTGCAAACATAGAGCATTCTCGTGAACACAGACCATAACCATCCCGCTTTCGCTGGAATATACTATAATTACTAAGAATGCATTATTGCCTACATGTGTATCTAGGTCAAATTCTTTGAAACGCTTAACTACAGTCATTTTAAAGTCGCAAAGGAGTAACTATTCTATGAATAAATACTTGATTTCAAATTCTAGGATGTACTCATAAATACTAGTAAATGTGTCCCAACTAGGTATAATTTACCTATATAACTGTATCAGTCACGGATCGATAGGTAAAAAAAAATGAGTTGATAGAAGGCAAATTCCAAAAAAGTTAAAATTTACTCAACTTTATTGTTTACTTAGCTGTACTAATGTAAATACAAGGCAAAACGTAGCAAATACAAGGCGGTGAATAGGTATCTGCGGAAGTCCTAAATCCATAGGTAGTTATTTAATCGCAAGCTAGACTCAATTGTCCTCATAATTTAAATAACTATTTACATTCTTCTCAATAGTAAATTCCAGCGAAGCGGGCACTGACCTCTGTTTAGCGCTGTCTTCGAGTTTACGAGCAGACTCAGCCGGTCCAGTACCGGACAGACGTCAACTGAAATTACTATGTTCATTCTGTGAATCTATCTTTTTGTTCTTCACGGTCATTGTGTTTATATATTTCGATAGTAGGCTTCGATGCTTAGAGTATCAAAACGAATATATCTATTTGTTGGTTATACTTGGCTATATGGTGGTACTGTTTGTGTAATATCTTTGGCGATTTCTTCAGTACTTCTTTGCTTGAATGAAAAATCATAATCTATACTGTTATACAATTCTAAAATTGTTTTGAAAATCACTTTTCGACAATGGGATCATTATTTCAACTCTTAACAGCGTCATGCAAGATTCGTATGGGCTAGCGGCGACAGCCGTACATTGGCATCTGTTGGTAGAAATGTATTGTTTAGCTCATCCCGCCGAAACGGGTGGACGGATTTTAACCAATTTTGGTGCAGGGAGAGCTGGTTATTCAAAGATGGGTACAGGATACTTCTTACCCGACAAAATGTTTTACGCGGACGAATTTGCGGGTAGTTTCTTGTTAACTATATATTCATCTTCTATAAGTTTTGATTTAGGTATTTTTTGGATACATTTAAATGATCCCCACTTTGTTTTTTTGCAAGTAGTCGTAGTCATACGAATATTAAGCGATTAAAAAATCGTTATTTTTGTTCGTTTTTAATACGGATGCAACATTTTACACATATTGGCGATATTACTTGTGTGGCAAAACAACGTTCATTATAGTTAGTTCATAATTACGTAATTACTTTCACACTACTAAGGCACTACAAAGATTGTACAGATAGAGGAGTATTACTTACTAGCATACCACGGCCTCTCGGTAGGGGTTGGTAAACAAATATGTTATTACAACAAACTAGTATTAGCATTAGAGCGCTTAGGGAGCCATCTTTTTCCGATTGTCAACTTCCTACATAGAATTGTCCTAATTCTAGGTTCAGAATTAAATCGTACGCCGTGCGAAAGCGCCCTAACTATCTACCAATTTTTCAATCAGTTAGTATAGCAAAAGCAGTTGACGTCCGTTACCTTCATTGACAGCGCTAATGTCAGTGGGGCGGCCGGGCGGCGGCGGCGGCGGCACGCTCGGCCGCTCGAGCGCGGCCTGAGGCGCCTGAGCCTGAGCGGCCTGAGCTAGTGCCTGTGCCTGTGCCTGAGTGGCCTGAGTGGCCTGAGTGGCCTGAGCGGCCTGAGCCAGGCACGGCGAGGAGGCGGAGATGAGCGCGCGCGTACCGTCGCGGTGGTGGCGCGCCGGCGCCGTCGGCGAGAGGGTCTCCACGCTGCCTTGCCCGTTGTCGCTGCTGGAGGGAACATCGTTAAGTAACATTACTAAGGCGTATTCATTTGAGTCTAGGATCCATATTAAATCAAGTATATTCCAGACATTTTTGCGAACATCAGCTAGTATAACAATATGTAAGATAACCTTCGCAAATTTTATACGTCAGTTAAATTTAAGGTTGATTTAACAAGGTTAGATGACGCGAAGATACAAACTAATAATCATAAAGTGATCTCAGATTACGGTTGGCCTAAATCTTACCTAGTATATTTGATTTCAATGCTTGTATTTTATTACGTTCCTTATGATGATGCCTGGCATAAAATTTATAGGTATATAACCAAAACCAAGTATAACTTATTGATTGTCATTAAACCCTTCGTTATAATTTAGTTTTTCTCATTATATTGTAGGATTGTTACCAGCTTAGATTAGTTTTGTAATTGGTTTTACGTTAATAATTTCAGAATTTATAGCTAACGACTTTATGACAAACAATATGTTGTGGCCTAAGATAAATAAAATTGCCTCTACTTTATCGATTAGGTACTCAATTTTATTCTTAAATAGCATTATTTTTTTATTTACTTGCACTCAATTTTGATTAGATTACATTCCGACCGACTCATTCAAGTGTCTCCCGCGTATCATTTTTAGTTACGTAACAAACATACACTAAAAAAAAATGACAGATATTAAATTATTTTGCTTTGCTGAAAACATCAATGCCAGTTATTTAGTAGAGCAACGCAGTTGACAGTATTAATTCCATACTCTATATGGCTTTATTGGCATTAGGTATTTAGGTACGTTTAAATTATTTGGGGGGTATAGACTATTGTTGATAAGATAACAATATTATGAAATGATTCAGATATCTCCCGCAAACCACAATTAATAACAATGCTAATCTACAGATCGATCGACTATGGATTTGCCGACTAGCCGATTAATCGGTACTAAAACTGCCGATTAGTCGGTCGACTAGTCGGCAATGCCGATCGTGCTTGTTCCAACATAAACTTGCTGATTTTGTAGCAGTTGAATGGCAGGTTTCGATAAAAAAGGTTGTAACTGATAATTCTATAAAGAATTTCAAACAAACTAAAGTTAAACTAAACTAATAAAGTGCCTTATAGAAATTCAACAAACCGACACTGAAACCAGATCTACAAACCTTTTCCTTCAAAGCGTTACATACGATGATAAATCTCGAATTTGGAAAAATAACGAAAACTAAAGATATTAATATATGACTGTTCTTATTTCCCAGTAGGTAATAAAGTGCCGATTATTCGGCATTTTTCTCGACTAGTCCCCGACTAGAAATTATGCCGAGTAGTCGGCACTTTATTGCCTACTGGAAAATGAGGCTTGCTTAGGTATCCCATCTCTAAATCTTACCAGTTGCTAAATCCAGAATCCCCATCCATCGAGTCAGTCAAATAGAACGTAGAATTCGTGATCTTCAAGGCACTGGGAACATCCGAGTTGATGTCGATCGCCATGGACGTCGCTCGCCTGAACCGCGACTTGAAGGAAAAGTACGTTTTCCTGGACAACGTCCCGCTGTCCTTCTTGGTGTCGCTGGAGGGGGTGGAGGGCTGCTCCTGGGGGAGGAAGGGGGGCTTCTCGGGAAGAGGGGGAGGCACGTCGCTGTTGCTAAACCGCTTCTCGTTGATGGCGGTTTTGAGTTCTTCCTTGAATGAGCCGTTGAGCTGTAAGGAAATTAATTGATTATTTAATGATTGTAATTACCTACATACTATTTGCAATAAATATGACTTAAACTATGAAAACCGCACCACCTTCTTGATACCCAGTTTTCGATTGTCAGCGATAAGACATTTGGCAAGAGTTTGTTTTATAAAATGTAGAGATCCAAGTTTTTGTGTGATAATAACGACTTACAGATTTTTATATAATAAATTATTAATTAAAGTGAAATAGAAAGTGTCAAAATAAGTGATACTTAAAATAACATCTAAACTGATGTCATTTATGAGCTCGCTGTCACACGCAATATAATACCTGTAAACATTTATCCTAAGTACATTTTTACATCCATTAGCTGTGTTTGTTTTTATATGTAGGTAAAACTTCTCTTCAAATATATCTGACTGACTAAATTTGCGTTTGGGTTACGAGTAGTAAACATTAGTTACCCACATAAGCAAGTGGGGAATTATTGTTGATTCTAATGATACATTATATTTTTGTTCACTCACCTTCACAGGAATATCAGTCTTATTGATTGCGGGCCGTTCCTGGAAGTTGACATTACTGTACGAGTGCATCTCAGCCCTCTCACAGTTGGCGTAGATCGGTGACTTCTTCTCATCACAACCGTTCGTCTTCGGCGTCGATAGCTTTGTGAACGGCTTGCCGTCCATCGCCACTGGAACGATAAGATATTTATAGACCACTTGAGATTAGATGCGGAATTTCACCCACATTGATGCCATCCGATATGGTCTAGTGGCTAGGATACCTGGCTCTCACCCAGGAGGCTCGGGTTCGATTCCCGGTATCGGAATGTTTTTTTATTAAAATTTTGTTGTTGTTCAGTTTGCCATTTTAAGCCAGATTAACAAAAACGAAAAACATAAACATGTGGCAGAGTTTAGAGCACACAAAATCAGAATAACATAAGTTTTTAAATATTAAACGAAGTATTAATTTCATAATGTCACATACCTACATAAATTCATCCCAGTCAATACGGTATGGGGCAGTAAAGAATGCACATCGGAAAAGAGTTCGGCTTCACAAAGCGTCCTCTCTTTTGAACGACCCTATATATAGCTGTTGTACATAATTATTTACAATGCATGTGCTCAAAAAGAGCGTATTCTAGGCATTCAAACTGTGCGGAAAGTACTACTTTTCCGCACTAGTGCTTTTTATTTTTCAATTTTTTTTTAATTTCTAGCCGTATCTGACAGCCTGGCGCAAAGAGGTTTTATTATTTACAAAAAGTTTGATAAATAAGTCAAATACCGATTATTATCACGTATAAAAGTACAATAAAACCAATATTTCATTAATTCATTCATTTAACACGTCATAAATTACATTAGATATAAAATTTGATTAATAAACGAACTTTAAATCGTTATTCATTAAATCAATTTGGCTGAATGTACACGCGCTTGTGCCATTTTGACATAAGACGAATATTAAAAAAATACTTTTGCACATGCGCAGTAGTATAGATATGTCGAGCGCGGTATACAAATAACTCCGCCATGTTGTTATTGATGTCTAGTTTATTTTGAAGTTGTTTTGTGCAAATCTGCTGAAATAATGGCGATATAAAGGGACGAATCATGAGTTTAAACCCGTAAAATGTTATCGAAGAAGTAAAAAATGTGAACGACAGCTTCTTGTTGGATAAATCAAATCAAAACACTTTTTTTCCAATGTAAACAGTCTTTGTGAGTATTAAAGTATTTTCTATTTTCTCGTACATGCATAGTAAAGTTTTGTACGGAACTCGTGTGTAAGATGATTTCCGACTCGTGTTTGTTTAATCACTCGCTCGTACCTCGCTCGTGAATAAAAATCACACTCTTCTGAAATCACCTACCTTCCACACTTGTATCGTAAATAACTATTTTAATACTTATCAGCTTAAGATTAGTACATTAACCGCCCCTGATGCGTGATGAAAGAAGGTCAAATCGTATATTATATGAATGACAAAACAGAAGATGACTTTACCGTCTTGAACGGTAAAGCCACCTACAGTGAGCACCTACTGTGACTTTATTTAAATACAATTATAATACTATCAATTATTGATGAAAATAATCATTGTTTTTTTTATTCATTTATAAAGTATTTTAAACAGACAATAAATTTCGCTGTGCTCTACATCATCCGATATGGTCTAGTGGCTAGGATACCTGGCTCTCACCCAGGAGGCTCGGGTTCGATTCCCGGTATCGGAATTGTCTTTTTGCTTATTATTTAACATTATTGTGACAGATACTGTGTATTAATGAATTTGTCACAAAATATCATTACATTAGTTATTTATTTTTGATATTATTCGTCAAGAAGACTCGGTCGTCCTCGCACCACTTGGAGACGCACAGTCAACAAAGAGGCCGCGTCAACTGGCCTCGACTGGAAAAAACTCGAGGAAGCAGCGCAGGATCGGCGGCAATGGAAAATCCTTCTGAGAGCCCTATGTCCCTGATGAGGGATAACAGGATACCATCATCATCATCATCATCATTATTCGTCAAAGGGTGCTCCCTCACAAATTATCCTCCCACAAAAAATTATAAAATTCAAAGTAAATCGGGCTGAAAGCTTTCCTAAGAGTCTTCAGAATGCTCGTGGTTTATACCGAATTCATATAAATGTTCTTGGTCTTGCAGGTTGTTATTTCTAGTCCGCATCTAGTCCGCATCTAGTACATTGTAAACAATGAGGCATAGTTACCGGAGCACCGCTTGGTGAAGTTCCGCTTGAGCTGGCGCATCTTCTTGTGCGCCACGCTGGCGATCTTGGTGAGCGTGTAGGCGCCGGCGCCGGCGCCGGCGCTGGGCGGGGGCGGCAGGCGCGACGCGGGCAGCGCGGGCGCTTGGTGCGGGGGAGCCTGAAACAGGGAATACAATTAATTAACTAACTTCGATATATTTATACATAATTCCTAACTTTATTCAGAAAGACACATTATTACAATTCCAATCTAATATAAAACCAAGACAATACATATATTATTGTTAGAGATGTGCACCTGAAATTGTCTCCACCATAGCTAACTACATGATGTATAAATTCACAAAAATTGTCTAATTAAATTGTAATACGGAAAATTAAGCCGAACTACTCGCAGCTTAAAACACACTTCTAGCTGTGACACTCTTTGACGCGCGAGAAATACTACCTGTCACTTTAATGTCAATACTGTCTTACTGTGCGAGTAAGACAGATGAACCTTAGTCGCGCGACAAGCGAAGTCGCATCAAGATATGCTAGCCCCGCTGGTGTTTAATGAAGCAGATCACTAGCTTGTACGGTTTAGGTGTAAGTAAGTAACTAAGTAAGTACCTACGTTCTTCGTGTTCCTCGTCGACAAGTGCCACGTATGTGTCTTGAAACAGTGATTTTCCTCACTAACAGGTGGCGACGCGTTGTTGAGCAGAACAAGAGCAGCCGCTCCGCCCCAGGCGTGCCGTTGCAGTGTCTGAGTTCACCTCGTTTTCCTCGCAAGCGGTGTTGCTACGAAGAGCAGCATCGAAATCACCCTCCAGCGACTCATGCGGGTGGCTCAAATCGTCACTGTCATCGCACCTTGTGAGAACTCACCTGGTGATCTTCAGAGTCGGTGTCGCTGTCGAACGAATCGAAGTCCTCATCGATTGGTAGCACGTGCGCGTCGCTCGGCGCGATAGTCGGGGTCGGAGTCTCCAGCGACTCGTACAGGTGGCCCGAATCGCCGCTGTCGCATTCTGTGGACGATACAACATTCTCATATTAGTCATCATTAGCCATTTCAATATACAGCACAGCTGTTCACGAAATATATGTCCGCTATGGCGCCCTGATGAGCTTGTCGTCTTTTTAAATATGACCTCTAGACAATTATCAAATATTTGTAATCGTAGATCTAACTCCTCGGCTAAGTTTTCTTATGTTAAATGGACAATTTGCTTGATAGCTAGAGGGAGAGTAGATTTTGATCTGGAACGCGTACTAGGTACATGTTAAATAATACAAATATCAGGTACGACCTAGCTTTCTTTCAGATACTTTTTTTTTAATATACATCTTTATGAGGTTTTCTAATTGAATCATAATGTGAACGTAACTACGTAACAATTATTTCACGACAGGTGACAGTTATATTTCTATTTCTATTCGCATGACAAACTCAATGAGTTCCGTATCTATTTATGCATTTGCATTTGGCGTTGTCAGTAAAGTTGTGGCAATGGTACCACTGAAACCAGCAGTGTATCGGCATTTCTCTGACTCGCGTGCCTATGATATGAAAATGCCTTCGCTAAAGCACTTAACTGTATCCTACATTCTATATTTAATCAATATTTATGTATCCATACTAATATTATAAATGCGAAAGTGTGTCTGTCTGTCTGTCTGTCTGTCTGTCTGTCTGTTACCTCTTCTCGCTTAAACCGCTGAACCGATTTAGATGAAATTTGGTATATAGATAGTTTCAGTCCCGGGGAAGGACATAGGATACCTACTTTTCATCCCGAATAAATTTAGTGTTCCCGTGGGATGAGTGGGTAACATCGCGGGGCACAGCTAGTAATTAATAAATAGAGACTATCACTAAAAAGAAGGCTTTAACAACACCATTTAAATTTAACCGCTGCAGTCCATACAAAGGTCACATCAAATGTTTTTTCTATCTCAACATACACACACAAATACCAAACACAAAACAAAATGTCAAGGCCTTGATGACCCGTCACTTACGTAACCACCTGCCCGTAACATGTGGTAACTGGTAACACACATCACACACCGTTTCACAACAACCAACAAAAATACACCCTATTGTTGTGTGTCTTTAAGAGCCTTTCCCAATTTCACTTTGCACTTTTGAATCAATGTGTCATGCAAATAAGTAGACAGTCTTAGGTTTGATTAAATAAGGTCCAGTTTACCATTTCTTCGAGCACCCATGACATTGCAAGTGGTGTTTATATGATTTGAAACCGTAGAATTAGTTACATTAGGTTCGTTTTGGTTTGGCTGAATGTGGATATGAAAGTAAAATGGTAGTTATACTGGTTGTTCAGGTCTAGTGTGATTAAAGGTCCAGGAATGAACTCAAGTTACTGTGGAAACGATACCGTCACTTTTATACATACTAGGCGATTGTGAAGGCCTGGTATGAGACATTTTTGAGCTACTTTTTCTTGAGTTATATCAAGGAAGATAAAAGGTAGTTATATCCGCCATTTATTTTGCTGCGATGGGAACATTTTAAACCTCATATGTTTTTGCTAAGTAAATAATAATTAGCAAAATAATTATACCTAACTAGCGACCCGCCCCGGCTTCGCACGGGTGCAATGCTATATTATGCATAAATTATACATATAAACCTTCCTCTTGAAACCGCATCAAAATCCGTTGCGTAGTTTCAATGATCTAAGCATACATAGGGACAGACAGACAGACAGCAGGAAGCGACTTTGTTTTATACTATGTAGTGATAATTAATCTATTGTAAGTAACCATCCGTATATTTAATAAGTTACCAGATGATTTCAAGGAGCTACAATTGCAGACATTTAAAACTAAATTATACAATTGGTTAAAAGAAAAGACATTTTATTCGGTTAAGGATTATTTAAATAATTAATTGAGGATGTTCGTTTTTATTATGTGTTCAAGCTAATTTGTATGTGTATGTGTTTAATCAGAATACATTTTCTATTATATTTAATTTGACATGTCATGTATTTTGGTAATTTTTATAGCTATAGACTCTATTGTACCTATGTTTTTTTTTGCATGCCAGCATTGCTGGTTAGATATGTCATTTGTGCTTATATGTTTTTCATCCATCTATCTGTACCATATCTAAAGCAAATAAATAATTTCATTCATTTCATTTCATTTCATTTCATTTCATTTCAACCATAGTGTAAGATTTTCCTCATTAATCATTTTCCATATAAGGTTGATACAAAATTATCATCCATCATATTCATCATCAAATATTTAAGAGCTAGGCTCTTGTCGGTGGAGTAATTTCCAGCTCGTACTACACTCCGCTTTTTCTTTTCCTTCTTTATCTGATGAAGCGTTTAAAAAGTGTGCATACGTTAAATCATCTAGCGAAATTTGGTACTTAAAACAATGTTAAACGATATGATTATGTACCTAGTATAGTACATAGATAAATGGCTCCCGCATGGATTATAGCTAATTGATCGAAAACACGCAAAGGCAGGTGAGTATAGCTAATACATGATGTTGAAGAGGTTCTGCTACTCATATATGTATACGGTAGGTAGTGTATAAGTAACGTCATGGGCTATATTAAGACTAAGTACAGTACAGACCCTTATATTGCTTGGTGTTAGTAGTATTCGCGGAGCCGCAGAAGACGAAAACAAATTGCTCAAATTGCACATGATTTTCCACGACTCTTTTATCAAAAGAATAAGGTTCATACAGAAGGAGGCGACCTACGCTGCTGAGTGTCACTATTTACTGCGTTACATTGAGTTCATACAGTTTTATCATACAGTTTTGTACAGTTACGTGATCTATTGCTGAACGATCGTTGTCTTATAATCCATACTAATATTATAAATGCGAAAGTGTGTCTGTCTGTCTGTCTGTCTGTCTGTCTGTTACCTCTTCACGCTTAAACCGCTGAATCGATTTTGATGAAATTTGGCATAGAGATAGTTTAAGATCCGAGGAAGGACATAGGATAGTTTTCATCCTGGAAATTATACCTAAAAAGATTGAAAAGTGAGTGAACATTTCTGTTGGGGTGCGGTGACCCTGTAGGAAATGTAATTATTAGACCAAAAGCACAATTGCTCTTACATTTGCTTAGGCGCTTTTAAAAATCCCTTTTATCAACCACGCGTACGTAGTCGCGGGCATAAGCTAGTGTATCATAATGCCTGTACAGTACAATCATTATATTATCTATCAGTACATTAGCCTCTTGGGTTGAAGGTACGGAAATCCGAATCGCAATTTGAGAGCTCACGCACTGTACTAAGTAGGTACTACTACTGTTCACTAAGACTATTCTAAAGAACCTCTTGGGTCTTTAGAATCGTCTCGGTATATTTTCGTTACTTTTATTTAATTTGTAACACGGACATATTTTAAAACTCATATAATAATACTCGTAGTTTAATATAAAAACGTAAGAATGCAGATGAGAAATTCAGACCGACACGCTTGCTTACCTTTGTATATCTAAGCAAGTATAAACACACGTGTATGACATAATTTATATACGTATGTACAACAATATGCATTCTTATAATTACAGAGGACTCAATCGAAATGAAAATCTTTTATGGCTACTATAATTATATCTTCGCTAACTGAGCAAAAACAACCGTTCGTTGAATCGAAATGAACAAAAACATTCAAAGACGAGATAATGAGTGGTATCGAGAATGAGTCTGTATAATAATCGTCTGTCAATTTTAATAGACACAGTAGACTTATCAATGTGTTTTTGATTAGTTTAAACGATGGAAAGTTATTTTTATATGCTCGGTAATTTAATAAGCCATTACGCGGGCTTTCGTCAGTTTATAAAAATATTTATAGGAGACTAGTATTATATCGTGTTGGTTATAAAACCTGTCTCTTTTATGTTTGTTTCAGTGTTGTTCGTTGTTTATGTGTTAGTGTATCTGAATCACACAAGTTGATATTAAAGTATAGGACCTACGTTCCGTCCACGGGACATACCTATATATAGGTACACCTTGAATGGTTAGTTTATCTTTTTATACCCGATACTGAGTCTTAAAAACCGACTAAATATGTACAAGCTGGTTTATGTAGTTCCACTGACGTAAGCTTAAATGGATGGATTGATGCTGATTGCTGCTTGATAGATTTTAACACGCGACATTAACTCAAAACTTGGTACTTAAGTAGTTAATAGATTTCATACAAAGTGTGTAGCATACAAGAACCGAGGCATGGAAAAGTTAAGCAATTCCAGCTAACCACACACGTCTGAGCACGATGCTGTGCACGGAATGGTAATTTTAAAATGTTACATAAACTCGAATTGCTCTCAAATACTTAATAAACACGACATTACAATAACGAGTACCAACCACGGTCTATATCGAGAAAGTGCATGGAGCCGAGCCATTAAAGTTATGAACAAGTTGTCTATAAAGTGTTATCAAGTATCAGGCCTGTCATGAGGGAAATTGACGGTTATGCTGACAACTTCCGATTAAAGCAAAAAAACAGGAATGTAAATCGATTTCTCTGGAAAAGGTAAGCTGTAATCTGATGCAAACGTTGAATGAAAACAAACGCTGTGCTTGCAGGGCATAAATCCAATAGGTCTTTTTACTTTTTTATAATGTTGTATGTCTAACTCCATGCTAAGACAACATCCCTCCTATATATTATTGAAATATGTTTTCTGTGATTTATTGCCAAATATAGACAGTAAATCACGGAAAAGAAAGTGTAGTACACAGGCATACATGACAACACGAAAATTCTTCTTAATGTTCGTCTAAATTATTATACAAAAGCTGTGTACGAGAGAAGCGCAGGATAAAGAAAAGTGACATTTCTATCAGCGGATTAAATCTTATTCAGGTTGATCAACCAATAGACAAGGGGCACCTATTGACGAAGTGGTAAAAGTGGTTAAACATATTTCCGAAACTGCTTCATTCAATTTTGGTTTCGGGCAAAGACTCCCAGACATTCGTTCCACCGTTGTTATAAAAAATAAAATTACCAATGAAGGCGATAAGGTCCTGTATCTCAAACTCTCCATCCCGCAGCACGGTCCTGATGCTGAGCCAGCATTTCTGTTCCAGCACCTCGATGAGCCGAAGGGTCTCTCCATCCTCCCTGGCGTCCCGCGCCACTTCATCGTTCTTGCTGTAGTACGGCGACTTCGCGCTCGTATCGATGTATACGGTCGTCGGGGACGATATGAATACTAGAATTGTACGATCAAGGTGACTGTCGTTCGATATACCACGTTTCCAAAACACCAGAAGTTAGAAATTCCAATTTTGTACCTCGCCATCCCTCTCGATCTCACGTGAAACGACATTTAAATAAGGGGGACGGTAGGAAGTTTGAATTTCAAACATCGGAGTAACCCTCCAGATTTCCAATACACCGGTTTTATCTGATTATACCAAATTTACAGGGGTTTTGTACAAACTACATATTTATAACTATCTATAACCCTCTTCCTGATTTCTTATAGTGATACCTATTCATATTATTGTGTTCTGGTTTGAAGATTATAAGAATAATTGATAATCATGAGCATACAAGGTATTACGTGTTTACCTAGCTATAATAATTCTGCGAGCTATACAGTGAGTATTTAGTCAATAATATTATTTCATTCACTTTTTTTCTTTTCCTATTCAGCATGAGCCTTTTATACTTCCTTACAATCCATTTAAAGCAATGCAAAAAACACTGCATTAAAAGTCCAAGGCTACACACGAAACTACCTCTACTCTATACTTTATGAAAGATTTTATAAAAATAATCTGGCATAGTTAATAGAAATCGTGTATTATGGAAATCTGGTGCATTCAGGTCAGTCACTTCATTCACATTCCTATTTCGACAATTGGAATTGGGCTCATGAGGAGTTGGGAATGTGGTCGAGATAAGAATTTGAACGAAGTAAATCTGAACGATCTGATAAAACAAAAACGTGGTATCTTGAAATCGAGCGTTTGTTTGTAGGTACATCTTCAGATATAGCAATGAGATCACGACGACAGATAACGCTAAGCTGCAAACAGACTTCTAAACAGTTAACGCTTGTTAGTTGCGAATTCTCAGGTAACAATGCCTCGGTCCAGAATATCATTTTAATTGGTGAATTAGTTTACTCTAAATTATATGCAATTATATAAGAGTGTTGAATTTTAATTTGTTTGAAGTATGAAAATTGTTACATCAAAATCTACTTCATGGTTCAGTACAGCAACTGAGCCGAGCTACACTGACATTTTTATTTACAAACTATCGTAACATAAGTGATGTCTTGAGTTACTGAATGAAAGAAAGACATTGATATCTGTAAGCTTTATTTTATTTATGATTTCATTAGCTAGATCTTTTCGGTCCATTCGCAGGTTTCGTGGTAATGTGTAACTCAATTTCTACGGCCTCGAATCAATGCTAATTCAAAACGAATGCGAAACTACCTATAATTTTGGCAGACCCGGTTGCTACACAATTGAGTCATATACCCGGCGTCGTCACTTCGTCAGTCATACGTGTCTCAAGCTATATCAGAAAACACAACGGCATTTCCCGCCTTCACTTGTCGACAAATAGCATTATCTTTTTCAGTTCAGTAGGGTCTGACACAGAAAGATATGCTATTTGTGACGAAGAGGCCAGCGATGTAGTCTGGAGCACCTTGATCGCCGCAGTTCCTGCGGAAAGTCCTCGGCCGCACCGGCGGCCCGCACACCGGGGGCCTCTCGGCGACCATTTTTCATTTTCACTTCACTCGTTTTCACTTTATCACACACATTTCACTTTGTTTTACAAGCCCTTTATACGCGAACAAAGCGCTCGTTTGGTTCACATAGTCTTTTCAACGTCATAATTTGAATGAAAATGTTACGGTGATGTTTCTATCGTAATCTGTGGATGCCGGTTGCGTTAACTTCAATTGTTTCCTATACTTTTAAATGGTCAAGTTACAATAAAAAACGAAGTGAGGCGGCAGCTGCGTCGCTCGCTGCTCGGCGCCTCAGGGTCAACTGGTACCAGCGGGTTATTTCCAACGCCTCTAGAATCGAGAGCTGTTTTTTGCTCATTTCAATGCTGCGTTATTATTGCAAACTAACCGAAAAAATCACTTTTATTGGATTGACATTGGTAGCCACTTAAGCGCGCATAAACGATTTTCCGTATCATTGACACGAATAGAATCTGATTGCGAACACAAATAGTGAAGCGGTTATGTTATGGTACAGTTGCAAAACTAGAAGATATGTATGTGTCTGTATGGCGTTGCAATCAGAGCATGCACGTTGCAAAACAATGAAGGCCTAACATAATCAGTTCCGCGGAAGGGGAACAGTACGTTCAATTACCAAGTATTAAAGCGGTTCGTGTGAGACCAATTTGTAAATCAATCGATAAAGACTACATTTTTGTATCAACAAACGATACTCAGTGACAGTAAGTACGTCTCAATCGGAATGCTAAGGGAATTGGAAATCGTTGTGATATTCAAGTGTCTGTAGTTCAAGAGATGAATGTGGATAAAGCTGATGAGTTAACGCATGCACTTAGCTTTTTATCGCCGCTCCATATCGAGCACGCGACACTTTCTAAGATACAGTTGCGGCGATAGAAAACGTCAACGCGTTATTTTGTCTCCGCAGTCCATAAATATAAAGAAATGAAAAACGATTGCAAGAAGCCACACGACATGCAACGGTGACGCAATTTGAGCGGTTTCTACCACAACACAAAAGAGATAAATTTATCTGTCTTGGAGTAGGTAAATCTTAGTTGAATTTGGTAAATTCGTAGATAACGACAGGTAGAAAATTTGTCTTTAATTTCTATTACCTAAAGCAACTTTCAGATTACGGTAGTAGCAACGTTTTATTAATAACATTATAGTTGTAATTTGTGAATAGTGAGTCTGTTTCGGTCGTGTCCTGGTTCCGGTTAGCTGTGGGCACTCGAATGCGGATGCCCCTCTTTATCCTACACATACAGAAGTATTGTGACAAACTGAAATTAACTACGTCCCCCATTGACCTACCAGCATACTCCATTCTGATAGGAAACAATAAAACCATTATATGTAATGACCGAAATTTACTTAATGCCATTGTTAGTTATGAGAAATACGCAATATCGAGGTTGGGGATTCCAAATGATGTATCATTAATTATTTGGCAAAGAAACTCAGACAATAAAACATTGTCATAAAAATAATTTAATATACAAACGAGTGTGCACAATCATGAGAAATAAAGTAGGTAAACAGCAAGATTGCCGAAATTAAACGTATGTATTAAGAGCAAGACTTAACATTGATGGACCGTGGCGAGGCGTGACGAAAGATAACATACGAATTAGCTGTACAGAAACCGTAGAAAGTAAACTACAAAGCGGTCTTATACAGCATTAAAGACTGTAAATAATATTTGGTAATCGTTCGGTAAGTTCGCGAGTCCGTGTGATTTTGGGCAGTACAGCAACGCAACCGGCCGGCACGATGGCACTTGCAACACAGCGGCGCAATGATAAATCACTATTTCACAAGAGCAGCACATATGACACTAAAGCAGGTGTAATCAAGGTAGGCTCATCACCGGTGGATGCAGAGGTACTTTCACTGATATGCGCGGGCGCACGGTCGGCGCGTCCGTCCGCGGGCTGGCGCAGGGCTGACTCGTGCGCGCGCGCCTCCCTCCCGCGAACCTTACGCGGCAACTGTAGCAAAAGCGTTGGCGTACCAGAATGTCCATTTAAGTAACACCCCGACGTGTTCATGCGTTAAGCAGGTTCCAGACAAAGAAATTATGTTTCGTACAAAGTTGACGTAAGCCACAATACATCTTCAGCATTGGCTTTAATGACATCGTTACTCTACGTCAAAAACGGGTTATGTTTAATATCATTGATCAATCAATGTAAAATAAAGAACATCTATCTATTCGCACGATTTGTATCAGTCAACACATGTATATCTAGAAGATTGTATAAATGATACATGCAAATGTGCTCCCGTAATGTAAATCATTATGGCTTTCGTTCGATTTGGATACAGCGGAGAATGTCTGGTCTAGAACTGGATTCGAGACAATAGAAAACGAAGCAATTTAACTGGAGCAACATTTCAGAGAACTGGTCCAGTAAGACCGGCGGGAATCTAGGGCGAAACGCCATCAATTAAGCTATAAATTTGGCCACCGACAGTAGAGCGATAAACTCAAGCAATCAAAGACAAAACGCCGATAATTTCATGACAGTAACCAAAAAGGTAGCATTCGAAGATAAAGCTAAATAAGCTGTTGAAACACTCTTGTTTCGGAACAGTTGGTGACGTGAGTGCTTAGTTAGC
Source organism: Apotomis betuletana (assembly GCA_932273695.1). Taxonomy (NCBI): domain Eukaryota; kingdom Metazoa; phylum Arthropoda; class Insecta; order Lepidoptera; family Tortricidae; genus Apotomis; species Apotomis betuletana. Next base: position 3,359,170 of record OW026305.1, read on the forward strand.
TAAATGCTTGATCATATAACAGGTTCTCCTAATTGTAATGCACAAGAAATCTAGCGCATTGCTCTCGTGTCTAAAGTGACATAACGCCGACAAGTCGCCCCAACTGGAACAGGTAAATAATTGATCCCACGTTCGACTTCATCGGCGATTTTGACTGTGTTGTGCAATTGGTTGCACAACTGCATTGAGATTTTGTGCATTTAGCCCTGGATTGCCTTCGAATTGCATTCTATTTGGCTGGAGTGGCAACCAGCAAGTAATTTGTGATGTCGACTTAATGAATGTTATCCGAATGCTGCAACAATCGCCTCGTGAATGTAGCCAGATTTAAAATATTTTGTCTTGATTGCTGTATTTACGTACATGAGTACAACTGACACCCTTACTGGACCTAGGCTCGAAGCCGACGTAATCGGACCATTGTTATCGGACTCCAAAACGTTTCTCACCATTATATATTTAACCGTCGGTTCAAATTGCTTAGCGAAAGTCATAAATTATAATTCAGCTGTATTTAACATGTATTTTGTAATCGGTGGACAAATTTCATTGTGCACGGTATCTCGGAGGCAGGTTTCTCCATCTTAATTGTTGTTTAGAATGGAAATTTATCTGTTGATATGAAAAGTGTCGTGCGCGAACGGATTGCATTAAGCGATTATTGGAATTGACTTTTTCCTTCGAGAGATCTGATATAGTTTCCCGCGTTCTAAGTAGCTTAACAGTTTTTGCTGTGACATTGTGTTCTCTTGGAGACAATATCATGTGCCTTATTGTCTTCGACAATTTATGTGTTAAACTGGATAACTTTCTGGTGAGATAAAATATCAATGGTGTCATGTATACGCCAATTAAAAACTAGTTAGTAGATAATTTCCTGCTTGACCGCTCGAGTAAGATTTACAACATTTTGTGAAGTCATTTTTATAGTTTACATCCGCCACGAGGCTATTTTCAATGCCATAACAATCTTACAGAGTATTGGATAACTGCTCACTTTATTTCAATGGAACACACATTTTCTTCCAAAATGCATATCACCATGAAATACAAGTCATCATCACGTACGCAAGTTCCAGATTATGTTGACCCCACTCAAGAGTCATTGCCAAATATGAAGAGTCTTTGGCAAGAGGTCTCCTTCTACTGGGCACGAGCATTGCAGTAAAGACCATACTATTTTCGGTCAAGGTTGGGCGATATAAGGCTCATGCCGTGAGAACATATTCGCGCTTATCACAATTCTTAGCGAGGAATTCTTGTTCTGGGACTTTAGATATCGTTTCGATGCTTGATTTGCATAGGTAGCTAAGCGTTTAATTTGAGTGTCGCCGTTTACGTGTAGACAAATAAAATTGAATCTGTAATTGCGTTGACGCCTAACAAATCCTACAATCGACGCCCAACAGTTTTATATTACGATTAAAAATTCTGAAGCTATTTAATGAAGGTACTGGGTGGAAAAATGCACCTAAAAAGTCCAATACATACATACGTAAAATATCATCTAGTCAGCGGATACTCAGTACATACCACCATCGTCTATGGCTCTATGAGTTAGCCTGGTCGAGTAACTTTCCCTACTTCAGTCTATTTATATACTTTTCTGTGCAAACAACAAATGCCTAAGGATCGAGGATCTTAAGCGGCATCGGCGCCGTACAACCATCAATATGTGTTGGTATACTATGGACACCTTATCTATCAAGAGTGAACATGTAAATTTTTCTGAACAAATCGTTAAGTGAAACATATTGAAACCAGAACAGGTTCACTACCGGATTTTTGTACTAAAAGGCCTTGGTAAAACCCAGCCATCTCATTAACTTTGGCGCCGCGCCAGGCGTGAGGTTCACAACCTATACCTTTAGGTCTCAATGCCATGACACATCGGACAACGTCCTACTTGCCGACATCACAACACTCAAATAGACCGGTATTTATGAAAGTAGTTAGCAAGCAGGCGCGGACGAAAAACTTAGAAAAACAAGCGAACAAATTGCTTGTTTGTTTCGTCAAGCAAGACCGTTAGGTTAGTAATTCGATATAGGAAACTGCACTTTCACCAGAAAACTACAGGAACCGGTCCTGATGCTAATATGTTCCTGCTGAAGCGAGCAAAGCCGGAAGCCAGTTCTTGTGCATAATGACACGAAGGCAAACCTGGTATTCCATCCTAAGTAACAAAGAAGTAAGTATATATGAAGTTCATATGTAGTTACTACCTTATTCCCCTGGGCAGTGGTGTTATGTCGGCATTGAATATAAAATATGATTCAGTCGAGGTCGCTACAATTTGACATCATGATTAGATAGTAATAGCAATTTATTAGGTCTGTTCCAAACTTGGCGAACTATTTGTGAAGCTGATGTGAGTCAGATCGTAATGATATCATTATGTGATAATAATTAAGGTGACATTGATGACCGTCTATAAGGCAAGACCAGCTACATAGATGTGGTATTGATTGCATAGGTCATCATCTTTGATAGATTGAAGGCTGCAGGTAGGCTAGTTTTCCGTAAATTGACATCTTATGAAGCGTTTAAAGGAGAGAATCTGCGTGATGGTTTAATGGTACTGTTTCTGCTAATTTAACTGTGCCAAGATTAAGTCTTCTGGCTTGTGCCTGTCATCATGCCATCATGTTACCTTAAATATACAACAAAGGACGATTCGTATTAGGTATAAATCTTGTGAGGTAGAATATTAGAAAATGTATTGCCAACTACGTAAAGCCTTTAAAAGTATAAAATCAACAAACATTTACGTTTAGATATGGCGTTCTACTATAACTTAACAACCTATGTTCGTAAGTTCCAACTATGACTAGTATTTCAAGAGTAACGTTATACGACGTAAAATTTTCGATTAATTACCATGACTATCACCAAACGTTTCCGATTCGTATGTCAAAACACACGAAACGAATTCCATTCTATCCCACGCTCTAGAAGGCCGACCTTATTAGCCCGAGCCTAAGTTATGTCTAATCGGATTGATCCACAAATGAAAACGGACCATCCACTTGTGTTGTCATTTTTTCGAGTCATTGGACCACATTTTTCACGTTTATTTGACGGTAAAATGACTGCAGTTGAGTGAAAGCTGCGACCGAGACCTACATGACCAAATGATATTGATTTTTCATGAGCAAAACACAGGTATGTTAAGAGCGATGTGTGTATATAAAGTGTAGTATTATAGAGATAACGAAATTCACGTTTTCATTTTAGAATTTTTCATTACAAAATGAAACTAAATATTTTTGTAGAGAACTATTTGAAGACTGCTGTTTTGTGGTCTGATAAATTCTCTTCAGAATAGGACGAAAATACTCTTCTACTTGTTTGTGTCATTATGTTGAAAAAAAAAGCGATTTTCCGATGTGCCTCAAAATATTGTGTGAGAACTGCTTCTGACACATTTTTCAACTCGGTGGGAATGTTTATAAAAGTTTGATGAAGTCTTACACAATGGTACAAGTGAAGATGCATTTGTTTTGATCACAATGATATCATTATGGAAGAAGGTCATAAGTAACTATTATTTTCCAACCAAAATATTTAATAATATTTATGAATAAACAATAGTTAACCCATTTAATGCAACAATGCCGCCCGCGTCTTCGGTAGAGATGGGAAGAACGTTACACGCACTGCAGTCACCGTGACTATCGTTCCAGTTCCAAACAAATCACTGAGTTTGTCACGCCTGTTAATCACGTTACGTTAACGTTACATACTGTAATGTGATCAGATCCTCATGTTGATTACCTTAATGTTGATTGACCCACTCGTTGCTCCCATTACCAAATGCGTTTCGGACGAAGTAATTTGTCACTTTTACATAAAAACAAACCAAATATTGGCTCCTACGCCGTTACAGGCAAAATAATATAACATAAGGTCAGGTTGGGTAAGAGAAACACATTGGGGTATAGGTAAGGCAAACACAGTATATGTGGTGAACCCGATTTTTAGAAACAGTTCTAGGTAAACAATAAATAAATGTCACTGTAGTTGGTCGAGTTATGTCTATTAAAGCTATAATATAGAAAATATTCCAAAGTGTTCCACTTCTTTACGTGATTTGCTGTTCGCTTTTTAGAAGATACTTTTAGGACCGATAACCGTGACTTTTCACCGTGACGTTACTTATCACCCAGCTCAAGTCTTCTGCCCAATAAGGAAGTCCACTCCACTAGCGCTGCACAATCACTAATGGCAGTAATGCTCATAATGCATCCATTGTTCAAATAATTAGCTATGGCAACAATGGACCGGGCCTTAATGAATTTAAGGCGTGCTACCAGAATTGGTACTCCATACTGTTCTGCTAAATTACTTAAGCTTTGTTATTTTAAATACTTTAACGCTTTCAAAACCATGGTTGCGTTACTGCGACAAATAATTCCACTCTGTAAACATCTAGATAAATATAATGTAGATACACATAAATGGAAAAGTCCTGACTGACTGACATATCAACGCAGTGCCGAAACTACTGAAACCAGGACCTTATTTTTTTTAGAATATATCAAATCCAAAGGGGGTCAAATTGGGGTCGAAAGCTTGTACCTAAATATATGATTTGACGACGATGACTTCTGCCCATAAGACAATGGTGGTGGCGTGGCGTAACAAGGCACCTAAGGGCCGCTGCGTATACGAACGAATTGGGGCACCATGTCAGTTCGAGGTTTTTGTTAGATCTCTGAGCTTAGTCCGCCTACTCTGCCTAATTTACATAGAAAACTCCCATGAGTCTCAGACATTGAAATACCTCGGCCCTTCTGAAGATGAATCGCGAACCGATTCGGAACATGTCGAGCGATATTCGACTTTAACGACGTGAGTATATCCGTTTCGTAGATATTTTAATACTCTGCCTATAATCAGATCGTTTGCCTGTTAGCTTCTAATTGTATTATATAAAAACACGTAAATACAAATCGCAAGCATGTTACTTATTTACACATAAATACAAAAATAACTATACTGAAAAACCAGCACGAGGATATGCATACTCGTAACCAGGAAGTAATGCAGTTATACATATCTTCCTCATTGTATGTCATTGTGCAGTTAAATATATGTAAGATTGTATGTGTACATGCAAGTATACTGACGTTGGCTTCGCCCATTTTGCGTACGCGCATAATAACAGCTCTTGTTTATTACTTCTTGCTTTTACTTTCATCGCTTAACTACATGCCCCGCTTCCTTGCATACCAATGGGTCATTAATGGTAAGAGATTGAAGACAAGGATAATACTTCATACTGAACACTATAAAGTATTAAGTTCCTTAAAAATTGTAACAAACTTAAGTAACTTTTCGAACGTTAAACTAGGTATACTTTACTGGATGTATCTCGCGAGTTTGTTTCAAAATGAATTTGCAATTTTTACGTTCTCAACTCCCATATCTTCGACATTTTTGAAAAGTCTCGAAAAACTTCTATACCTATACTTATTGAACCTACTCACAAAATTTCATAAGAATCGGTTAAGAAATGCGACCTCCAGGCGAACAGCTAGGATGCATCTGCACATACAAACATTTAGACATACGAAAGAATTTTGTGCCAAGCTGCAACGGAGTCGCTACGCTCGCTCGGTCAGTTACAGGTGTATTATAATGTGATTCGGCTCAATAAAGATAGGCCGCTGATACTAGTTATTTCGGCTAAATAGGGAACTGATACAATACTAGATCTGTAAGTGCGGTGAGAACTGGAAAAGGAACACTCATGGCATAAGACGTATATGAAAGCAAGGAGATATCTTGATATTTCCAAAACGTTTTCGAAATATAATTAGGCTGATATTCAATCATAGCTAAATTTATAAATTCTTAATAATGCGGATGCCGATTCAGTTACTTTTCATCTAAACTTACCTATTTTAAAAGGCACCTTTACAACATTTTAACACATTTTACGATAAAAACATTTCGCCACATTGTTTCCACATTCATAACTGGAGGCACGATTACAGTGAGTCTGCTCGTCAACAGCATTATCGAACTGGGTCACCAGGTATCTGATCGATAGCTGCAGCTACCAAACATACGGTTTACCAACATTTTAGAGGGGAGATTAGAACAGTCACATGCAGAAATATACACCACCCTTTTAATTAAATAGATCGAACCGGAACACATCCATTAATACATAATAATAAATTATCTATATGTATAGGTAGTCACTGATAGTTTTGAACGCGAAAGTGTGTATAGGTGTTCCTATAAAACAAACGTTTTATTTAATCCCGAAGATTTTCTAAGGTAATCGATGTGGGTCAGGTTTCTGGCCTGATTGGGTGATTGAATTTGCCAGATTCTAAATTATTTAGCTGCAGTAGCTGTCCGTATTTAACATGCGTAATAATAATAATAAAAATAAAATAAGTTTTATTGGTTCAATAGGACATACAAAAATATAACGAGTGGTGAGGCCTCCTAGTAGGTGTAAAACACCTGTGTCAGGAGCGCTCGCTCTTCCAGAAGTTGTAAACATAATTCCTAGACTATTTTTAGGACAAACTTATTTTGTACATTTATTTAAAGTAGCTTAACTATGGTAATTTATATCTACAGTCTGTAACTTTATATCTACACTATTTCAATTACAATATATTATGCTAGAATTTGGTGCAAGTATTGGAACTTAAACTTGCACAGTAAAAACAGTTATAATTATTATTGTTATTTCTACTTAGGTACAGTATTATTATTATTATATATATATTTTTTTTCTTTTACAAGTTTTAATTTTACAATTTTTCCTATGTACTTCCAGTGAGTAGGTCTTCTGTTTCATAATAATTTAATTGTAGTAACCACTTAGTCACAATTTCTTTACATGTATGATATGTTAATCTGTAAATATGTGTTTCCTTGTTTATTTTGTTGTATAGATATGCAGATTGTCTTTCAAACTGCCTGGTTGCAAATACTGATTTGCTGGAGGGGATCGGGACAACTGAACAAATCCTTCGCTTATTGACAATTGAAGGGTCAAAAGATATATTTTTATGGAGCCTTAGTACCACTGATACAATATAAAGTTTACGCATGCTCAGAAGCTGACATTCATTGTAAAGATCTAAAGTTGGGAATCTGAAAGGTTTGGAAAACATGGTTTTTAATAAACATCGCTGTCCTCTCTCCACTTCTAGGTATTTTGTTTTAGCTGCTCCACCCCAGACTGAGATGCAGTATGTCATAATAGATTGAGCTAGAGCTAAGTAAATTTGTTTTAATAAGGTAGTAGTACTAATATGTCTAAGTATTTTAAAAATCCATGTGAGTTTTCGTATTCTATTGTTTATGTTTTCTATGTGCTGGTGCCAAGACAGTCTCTGATCAATGATTACTCCTAAGTATTTCGTAGACTCTACTTTTTTTAATTGTTTACAGGTGCAGTTTGTGGTATGGGACGTATGATTACAGAGGTGAATTTTGAGACTATGATGAATAGATGGTTGTGTGCTATTGATTTTAGTGAAACATATATAATTGGATTTATCTGTGTTTAGAGTTAGTAGATTTGATGATAACCACGAGTGCATCCTTTTTAGACCCAGTTCAGCGGTATTATGTACAGACTCCCAAGTTTTCCCAGTAAAAACGACTACTGTGTCATCGGCATATGATAAAACATGACCATCTCGAATATGCATATTAGTAAGATCGTTTATATAAATTAGAAAAAGTGTTGGACCAAGGACACTGCCTTGTGGTACACCAAATGAGATCTAAGAGTCCTTGCTCACATAATTGCCTACCTTAACACTTTGGTTTCGGTTACTGAGGTAGTCATTTAACAGATCCAAGGGCCTACCTCTGATTCCTGTACGTTCAAGCTTGTCCACAAGAGTAGGAATAGAAACCGTATCAAAAGCTTTTTTGAGATCTAGGAATACAGCGAGGCATTTACTTCCTTTGTCCACTTCTCTGCAAATTAATGACGTTAGTTTTATAACTGCATCTTCTGTGGATTTGCCTTGCCTAAATCCAAATTGTGAATCAGACAAAATATTAAATTTGTTTAAAAAGTTAATTAATCTTTTGTTTATTAGTTTCTCTAATATTTTGGAAATAGCTGTTAGGACTGCGATTGGTCGATAATTATTTGGATCTGTTTTATCCCCACTCTTGTAGACAGGCGTTACCATGGATTTTTTAAGTAAAAAAGGGAAAACTCCTTGCGTAAAGCAAAGATTTGCCAGATGACTAATTATAGGGGCAATTACATGTGTGCAGTTCTTAAGGAAGTTAGTCGGTATATTGTCGTGACCTGGTGCACTGTTTGATTTTAGTGACATTAAAATACTAGTTACTTCCTGGGGATCCGTTTCCAGAAGAACGAAAGATGAACAAGGAGCGTTAGTGGTCTGTGTAAAATAAGTTTCAGGTGAGTTGGGTGAGGGTCTAGAAGTAATATCTTCAGCAAGTTTATTACCAATGTTACTAAAGAATTCATTTGTTTCGTTTACAGATTCAAGGGGGGTCGATTTGTATTTCAGTAAGTCTGTGTTGCTATTTTTGCTGACTTTATAATTAGTTATAGTTTTAATCGTACTCCATAGGGTCTTAGGGTTTTTAGTACTCTTTTCTAATAGTTCCCTGTCGTACTTACGTTTCAGGTTTTTAATCAAATTGTTAGTAAAATTGCGATACCTCCTAAATGTAATTCCCAGTACCTCATTACGCGGGTCCGATCTGAGTTTCAGTTGCATTTTATCCCTGTTCCTTATGCATCGCAGAATACCCGGAGTGATCCAGGGTTTTATAGTTCTAGATTTTCTAGGTACAACTTTCACTGTTTTACTTTCGGCAATTGATTCTTTTATTTTGTGAGTCAGTTGTTCGATAACGATGTTGGGATCGTTACAGGATAAGAGGCAAGGTTTTTTTCTGATAATTTGGTAGCAGCATTTTCGTAATTAACAAACTCAGTGAATTTTGATAGAGAATTTCTTATTATTAGGTTATGTAGCACTAAAACAGTAGTGCGATGGTCAGTTATTGATGTGTCTAAAACGGCTGTGTAGGCTGATGTCAGTTTCTTATTAATTTTTAACATAATATGATCAAGGCAATTTTTTTCCCTTGTTGGTTTTAGCAATCCTGGGAGAATTCCATGTGTGCTTGCCATATTAAGGTAATTTTGTCTATTAGTACATTCGTATACTAGCTCTTTTTGATGTGGTAATAGATTGATATTCAAGTCGCCTGCAATAATTATGGTATTTAATGATTTTACACATTCAAGATGTTTGTTAAGAGAGTTTATAAATTTTTGGGCATTCTTATTGGATGGGGAGCGGTATATTCCAAGAATAATTATGTTTACTAAGTTAACCTGTATACACGATGCGTGTTCGAGTGTTATTTCTTCGAAGCTAGCATTTAAATTAGTTTTTACATAAATTACTACACCGTCATTTTGATTGAGATTATTTGTTGTCGCCAGAAATGAGTGGCTTGGTACGTTTGGAATAGGTTTTGTTGGATTTAACCGACATTCCGTTAGTATTAACACATCAGGTTCAAAGTGAAGCAGAGAAAGAGTAGTTTGAAGGTTATTGAAGTTAGAGTAGATACTACGGATATTCTGCGATACGACAGAAAGGCTATTTGTAGTCATGGTTATATGTTTCCCAAGGTCCTGGGGGCAACATTCAAATGATTGGGCTATTTCTGTATCGTCTATTTCATCTAATATATTAAGTTGACTAGACATTATGTAGTGATAAAAGTCTGCAGTGGGTGGGATATATCGTGTAAATTAGATGTATATATTTCTACTGAGCCGTAATTTACGCTTGGGAGTGACATATATGTTAGGGCTGCGATGGATTCATAAGAATAATGAAAGATTATATTTGGGATACAGTTATACGTAGAGTTAATCTGCTTGTGAATGTTACGGTGTAGGGGTGTGTAGTGTGTGGAGACTGTGGAGTAGAGGTAAGTATGTGAAAGTGGTTTACAGGTACATGAATACATTTCCATATTTTTGACAAATACTTGTTTATGTTTGTGATAGGAGGTTTGTGAGTGTGTAAGTACGTTTGCTGTTTTATAATATTGTATGCTATTTATTGACATGGGTATAAGTGTTCTATATTGTATGTATAAGTTGCGAAGGAATATATGTATCTGTTGTATAATACTGTATGAATGTGTTTGTATAATTGATAAGTACGTAAAGACAATTTTAACACAACAAAAGAAGCTGACATTTTCAGTGTTAATAAGAGAACTAAGCTCGAAAGAATTTACATAATATCTAAAACTTAATAATAAATTAATCTTTTCCGTATGGTTTCGACAGGTTTTTTTATAACTTACTAATAGTCAAGCTTGCATTGATAATTGTTGCACTTGCGCCTCGCTGTGTACGAGTATAGCCGGCGTGTTGTCCCCCACTCTCAGATAAACATTTCCATATGATATCCAGCAGAATTTATATAGTCCAGCTTTTTTCAGGTCGCGGGCGAGGAAGTGTAAGCGGGATGCTTTGGGTGTCAAGTGCTCCGATATATAGATTGGGGTATTTTCCGATGTTAGGTGTCCTAGGTGTTTAGCTTGCAGTTTTTCTTTATGCTTCAAATTAAAATCTTTGCACTTTTTAAGTATGTCATTTCTGAGTAACGTTGATGTAGTTTCCACAATGATTGGTGTGTTTGGTGATCCGTCTTTTTTACCCCGTACTCTGTATATATCTTTGATGTCAGTACTGCTAAATGGGCACTCTATTTTTTCCGAGAGTTTCAGAACCATGTTAATCAAATGTTCTTTCTTTTCATCAGGTAATTTTGGGACGTTTTTAATTTCTAAATTCGTTTTTCTAGCGTTTTTTAGGAGCTCTTCGACCTTGTCTTCTAGAATTATTATATATTTCTTATCTTCGTTTTTTTGTTGTTCAAGATTTTGGATTTTTTTCGTGAGTTCGTCGCATTTTTCCGACAAAAAAGACACTGAATTTTCGATGTTGCGGTTTGTTTGTCTGATGTCTGTCTGAATTAATATAAACATTTAACTTTCTAAGATAATGCCTAGTTTAATGAAGAACTTATTGTTGTGCAGCGATGAGCACTGGAGTTTAAATAAAAACAATCAGCAAGATGTTTTATCTAATCCATCTACAGTATGTTCGCACTTATCGCAAGAACTTTCATCGGCTACAAACAAAGTGTATGATGTTTGCACGCGGCCTACTTCCTTCCTAATTGCATGTAAATGAAACAATTGCAATAACGATATAGATCGCAACTTGGAGGCGGGCACAGCGCAAATACAGCGGGTTCATTGTTATCCGAAATACTTAATTATATTTTGCATAACTATGTAGATGCCGCATGTTGTCTAAGAATGATTGCAAATCTTTCTTTGCACATTTTCTGTTTATTAATTGAGGTATGCAATACGATACAATATTTGCATGACATGGAAAGAAATGCATTGCTGTTCGCACCGAGCAATTAGTTTAAGGATTACGTTCATGCATTTATAATACAATTATGCCAACTTCGTCTGTGAGTATAAGTAGGTAGGTATAACCCTCTTCTTGTTACAGCGTTGTAGGAAAAATCCACATTGGTATGGTTTTTAAAACAGTTCAACATGTTTAGATTTTTTTACCGCTAATACGGGTTTAATGACCTTAGCATAGTCTAAGATAACACGCCACTATTCCTAACTTCCGCAGAGTGTCGATACCAACTTACTAGTATTAATTAAATTAAAGTAGTAAGTTACTACTTTAATTTAATATTTACCTTTGAAAATAGCAGTAATCTATTAAATATCCTACGTTCAAAAAAGTGACTAGGCTGTAGTGCGCTGTGGTGTGGGGCTGTGGGCAGCGCGCGCGCAGGAATCCGGCAACAATTAGAGCCGCCCACCGGGTCCCTGAACTTGTTGCGACATTTAGGTGCTGTTTGACTATAGTCTTAACCTGTAGACCGCCAACGTTTTTACAAGTCTTTTTATCCTCAGCGCCATAGCCAAATATGTTGCCCATATATTATATATATATTTAATATTTATAAACCAATATTTTAATAACAATCCGGGAATTAAACGCGTTCAAAAAGTGTTTATTTAATTACGTCGACGTTTCGAAGGTGATATTATTACGTTCATGGTCTCAAAGGGATCATGGTGAGGGAGTCCCTTCGAGACCATGAACGTACCTCGACGTTCGTTTTGTTATAATAATGTGTGAATATCGTGTAAGTTTAAATCATTATAATATGTTGACCGTTCAATGCCCATAACTGGCAGCGAAGGCCCCAGACATTTTAAATTTGCGGTGCACTTACCAGTACACAGGTGCCGGCATCTTTACTCTCTCCCTAGCCCAGGGGTGTCCTTACTGAAAAGACACTTCGCGTAATCTTTCAGCGCTGTGATTATGACAGTGAACACTGGTTAAATAATACTTTCAGTTTACTATTATTTACATCTAACTTGCGTTGTTTATTAAATGTTTACTTCCAGTTGGAACTGTTCAAAGTTTACAAAGTATGCCATCCTTCTTAGATAGACTTTGTGAAAGTGGAGTACTAAATGGAGAAATAGGTGAATGATAAACTTGAGTATTATTTACTACTAAGTAGATCTCTACAACTGTTTTAACTGTAACTGCTTTCTCTAACCCACCGCAATATGGTGTGAATGTGACATCAAATCCAATTGTATCAAGCAAGGTGTACATGTATACACGCCATAAAACATCTCAAAACAAGGTGCTAAATGTTACCATTGTACCTTATCTTTAATTAGATTTTTACAGCTTTTCCGAAATTAAACTACAATGCAATTACATTAATCTATTCTGGGAAAATGAATAGTACAATTTGTATGCGACAATGCAAGCGTAGGACGCCTGTCACCGGCATTTGCGCAACTTGTGGCCAAACCGTGCTATTGTGAAATAATACCAGGTGGCTTTCTAAGTCTAGATCTAGCTGACCAAAAACTTGCCACAATCCTACATTTTACAGCTCTATAAACAAATGGTCTACGAGAAATATTCGATCTATTTAACGATTACTCTAGCGCCATCTACCGACAGTTGCAAACAGCGTGTAGATTAGCTTGTTCACGGTTACGTTGTAGTTCACAGTGGCACCACTAGATGGCGCTAGCCGTTCAAAATCGTGATGGCGGTATTACCTACTTAAACTTGGAAACCTTAGGTTTATAATGGTTATTTTTTCATGTAGGTCGGTTAATTCATTTATACATTTCACGAACTTATACATTTAACATATTTATATTAAGTATATTATATTTTAGATGCTTTAGGCCTTGTTATATCAAGAGAAAGCAAATTTAAGTATCAATCTTACGGTTGCGGTAGTAATGTTACGGTATAACAAGTTAGCAAGTCCTCCAGTACGTTTTTACGACGTTCGTGAACATTCGTGAAATATATAAAATTAAACGTTGACTGTAAAAGTATCTCACCTTGTTCATTGTCAGTCTCCTTGGGCGTCTTCTGCCACTGGTGCCGCACCTTCTGCGACCAGCTGATGGGGCTCTTCCTCCCTCGACTTCTCTCCCGCACACTGCAACGAACATCCATTTCCGTCACATTTGGAACAACTTAGACCAGTTACACCTATTTTTAAGGACCAATTAACTTTCAAAACTGCGATGGCAGCTGTCATCCCAGAGATAAATCAGGCTTCTATTTCATCTTTGCCTTCACTTTAATCTCACGATGGCCCTCAATATCACACAGTGGCCTCTAAAATGCCGAGGGTCCCGGCATATCATAAGTCTTAAAGAGAAATGTCTAAAATCCCATTTTATAGATCGGTCTGACTTGATACAACTGTCCGTGTAACTGAAACAACGTGGAGCTAAGCCCCCTTCTATTGTTGCACTGAGCCGACGGTTTAATATCAAGATGATTGACATTTCTCTTTGGAAACTAATTGCAGATTGTGTTCGAATGTTCCTGTGAACTCGGCACTTGACTTTATGTGCCCTAATTTTGTAATTAGTTAGACAATATTAGGTACTGTGGGCTGCACAAATGCATGACTCATTTATGAACGAATTCATCCATAAATGGGCCATGCAATTCTGTAGCTCATTGTACATATCATCAGTGGCGTGGCATCGTATTTCCTGGGTGACACCGAGCTGACTTGATTATTTTTCTCTTAAAGCAATAGATAAGAGTGCGACTTGCTTTGAAATAATTAACCGAATGAAAAAAGGGTTCTATGGATGAAATGGGAATCGTGTCCTAGGGACTGACTGTAAGAAATCTGAATGCCTCTCTTGCATGTGTGGGTAATATATGCGAAGAAAAGTTTGCAGTTAATAGGGCGTTCCTGTCTTTAAGGAGAAGAAGCAAGCTGAAACAAGAGGCGTATGAGATGAGATCGCACCGGCTCGTGTATGCATACTGTTTTTAATTGTCGTTTCGTCACGTTGGTGGAAATATGAATTACATTTCTGTCGTTGGCCATTCTCAAAACAACGAATGTATGGATAACGAGCCCAGAGCGATCAACGGCAGTAACGTATATTTTCATACTTTTCGATCGGCAAAAAGTACTGCTCTATTAACTCCATACTTCTGGTGCGAAACGTCCTGACATTTGATATGTAAATTTTTACGTATGAAAAAATAAACGCGTAGATACATACAATATGCACCATTGATACGTATATATATATATTACGCACAACACCAAGGAATCCACATTTCGCTTTTTCCATATTTGCGTCAGTCCTATAGTATACCTAAGGCGCAAATTCATTTCCCCACAACGGTACATGCACAGTAAACACATGGAATTTCAGCAAATACAGCAGACGATACCTGCCCTTGAACGCGCCGAGACGGTATTGTATTAGATAACACCGCAGACTATTATAAAATCTAATTTTGATAAGGTCAAAACCAATTCGAACTTGACATTTGACTTACATAACGATTATACTTACATAATGATCTTCTGTTCGTCATTCTTCTCTTCATCCGAGACATCGACCCAGTCGTCGCTCCGGTCGCTCCTGTCGCTCACGCTGGTCTCGCTACTCGGCACTTGGAAGGCAATCTCCTGGCCATTGTAACTCATCACCGACCTCTGCCCGTAGATACTGTTGGTCTTCTGTTCGCTCGAAATCGTCGATTGACTAATATTGGACATGTTGTCAAACGATAACCGCTTATGGACAGTAGAAGCTAACTGTTTCTTGAGATTGTTTCTCAGCTTCACCATACTTGGACTGTTCGGAATGCTTTCGTAGCAATGGGATAAGGAATTAGCGTCAGCGTGTTTGATTGTGTCGTATATGTTCTCAGAATCGTTGTAGCTTGTGTAGTCGGACGCGAAGGAATGTCTTTTCCTATCCGTGGGACTGCTTTCTTTAGACTTAGGCGGCCGCGCGGGTATTCTCTCGTATATTCTATCTGTGCCGATCTTTTCGTAGCTGACGGTCGAAGTTCCGCTGACGGATTTGGAGACTTCGTAGTTTTTGTTGGCTGTAGGTTGATATGGCTGGTATTTTTCGGCTATCTGAATGCCTGAGCTTGAGGTGACGCAGTAGGGTTTAATGGGCGATTTACAGTATTCATACCCGTCATCACTGTCCCCGTCTCCCCTAGTTCTCTCCTCTAGCTGTGAGTCGCAGAGTTCGTAGCTATGTAAACTGCTCTCGTCGCCTTCAGGATGCGACCTCATTTCCAAAAGACATTGATAAATATTCTCCTCTGTTTCTATTTTACTTTCAATCGGCTCTTCTTTTGGAATCTCTGGCAAAGGACAGTTAATCTTTGATACCCTGTCTAAGGTTCTAACTGGTATGACTATTACATTTTCAGTATCTCTTGGTTCTAAGATTTCATAGTCATCTTCAATAACGGCCTCCTTTTTAGGCTTAGACGTGAATGCAATAAGGACCTCTTTGTTGTAAGCCTCAACTAGATTGGTCTCAAAGTCTGAATTAGGATCATTTTTAGATTCAGTTCCGGCTTCTTCCGGGTTAGTCTGCGAAATAGTTACTTCGCTAGTTTGAGATTCTTCTTTAGGCAAAAAAGCTTCAGGACACGAATCCATGGTTTCATTAAGACTGCAAGAATAAATGTACGGGTTTTCTGAAATAGATTTTTCTGTGTCTGAATAAATTTGAGTGCTACTTTTTCTCCGCCATAAAAATGATTCGTTCGGCGTTATACTAGTATTAACATCTTGTACATTTTCTTCTACTTTAGAATTTTCTTTAGACTCAGGTGGTGCTACATCCTGTGTTCCAGGATTGGCAGATGTTAAAGAACTTTCACTAACATCTTCTTGTATTATTTCAACGATTTTTAAAGGCAGTTTTTCGGAATGTATGTAATTTGTTTTATATTTATTTTTATCATAAAGAGATTCTTTTCGTTTGAGATTTTCAGAGATGGGAGTTTTGATGTGAACTGGCTTTGGAGGCAGTTCATTTGGAGCAGGTCTTATAGTTTTGATTTTTGGGACGCCATCCTTTACGACAATATTTTTCGTTAAAACTAAAGTTGATTTCTTTTCAGGTACTTTTGGTTTTTCTTTAAGCATAGGTAAAGGTTTTTGGGGTTTCGCAGGTGGTCTTTTTAGTGTATTATTAGTTGAATTAGTTTGCGCAATGATCTCGCATTCAAATTTCTTAATTACGTTTTTGACTACGTTACTCTCCGTGGGTTTCCTTTCCTTAGGAGACTCGACGTCTTTACTGCTGGTTTTTTTGGGAGACCCGTCGACGGAATCAGATCCACTTTGTTCACTAGAATTTGTGTATTTTAGTCTCTTTTTGGGTGACTTTGGAATTTTGGTGTTATCAGACTTGGAGCGTATCACACGCATTCTAGTTGATGAGCTGTCGGACACGTGTTTGTCTATGGAGTCCATGCTTGAGCTTCTTCGTCTGCCGTGTCGCTTCCTTGAACCTCGTCGTGGCCGCAGCACTATTTTGATGTTCGGACTAGAAAGCGTCGAAGACGGCGTGGAGCTGTTGCTTGCGGACCATCGCGACACTGCATTCATATCTTCTATAGTTTTAGTCAAATTTGATGACTTTTTTGATCTACTCGGTTCAGTAACCACTAGATCGTTAAATTTCTTTGTTAATTCTGTTACTTTGCTGCTTGGAATTGTTAATGTCTTTGCCGCTAAAGGAGGGCGTCGGTAAGAAGACCCAGCGTTCTTAATTTTAAAGCTGACCTTCCTTTGCTGTTGTTCTACGAGCTTCTTGATATTCGGCGATATATCCTTTGGTACAACACTTTCTTTCCTTTTGAACCGATTGACTGTTTGTTTGAAATCTTTACCCCCACCAGTACTCCTGGAATCCTCGCTTTCTGTAGTAATGGCAATCTGTGCGTAATGTAATGTCACTTCTTCTTTCTTGACTTCTTTTCTAGGTGGCGCGGTCTGTAAAGTTACTGTGGAGTTTAAGAACGCTTGCTTAGCGTCGTTGATCGACTTCATTCTTTCAGATATTGGTGGTTGGACGGGGACTGTATACACGTAATTGTTGCTGTTGTTTTGGTGATCCTTTATAGCCATGTTTGGGTCCGGCAAGATGAAATTCATCAAGGCACTTATAGTTCTGTGTTCTTTCCCGCCGTTATCGAGGTGTCTAATTGACGAAATCAAGTTGTTCTTGGCTAGCGGTTCGGCTTCCATTAGAACATTTAATAACATTTGTGATGGATGTCTCTGACTGCTTTACGGCATCTGTAACAATAAAAGTAAACATTAGAATACGAGTAAGTGTCGATAATAAAATCTTATTAATCATGAAATTATAGCGTTGAAAGCTAATTTGGCTCAATATAACTAGTTGGAGTGTGGAAACAGATCGCAGGCGATTGCGGAGCGAAAGTACGCGTTCTTTGCTGGATATGTTACCACAGTAACGGACAAACTGACGTTTGAATTGCTGGTATTATTGTCTCTGACGTTCCCACGAGATTGCGATTACGATACCAGGGCTTGTACTACATTATGTTGGTACTTTTTTATAGGTTTTACAGAATGTCGTTTGGAAAATCCTACACTTATTTCTGCTGTGTTGTTATGAGTTTATTTTACGACTTGAATAATGAAATGACAACAGGTACATATGTGGCGTGCTAGGGAATAAATAAAATGTATGTAGGAAGCAATTCTGTCATTTCTTGAATGTGGGTATGGCCACGCATTTAAAATCACATGTTTTGATGGTATTGATTAATACGATGATGGTATGTATTATAAACTTTCAAATTTGCATCTTCGATTTATAACATCAGAAAATTATTCACCAATGGCAGAGAAGTTTTAATATTAATTAATGCTAATATGATGTTTTGAATGTTTTCGCTTATTTTAGGTAAGCGCTCTTTGCATAACAAAGGCATCCATTCCGGCAATCGATACTTTAGAGCATTTTTACCATAATATTAGAGTAATTATATTGAACTGTGCTTTAACGAGTAATTAACCGTAAATAAATAATCGCATTTAGCGTCCATCGTCACCGTTTAATCGCTCATAAATGCAAAGGTTTTTCTTTTGAAACAATGATTATTAAACTTCGTGTGGTTAGTGACTCCTTGTTTTAAAGGCCATAAGATAAAGAGTGCATTTGAGTTGTTTTCCATGCAACCTACAATAAACAATACAAGATGCTTTATTGCACACCAAAATAAGTAACTTATTATCGAATCTACATAAACGTTTTAATTGAAAGCGAAAATCCGGATAAAGAAATAAACGAGGCCATCCAATTATTTTCAGCCCACTTTGATTTTGAATTTTTGGCGACCCAGTGCGTTCCTGACTGGTTAACCAGTGCACTTGCACTGGTATCCAATATTTACCGGTTCGTCTTTAAGAGGCCTTGAATTTGCAGAAATGATTTTCACTTCGGAGGCGATTTTATGTATAAAGGATTTATACTTTATAGTTACCCGATGGATTGAAGGGAGTATATAAATTTCATGCGTAGAGCGATACCTAAGTGTACAATCGTATTCAATTATTAGAGTCCCCGTAACTTCGTTTTTAACAACAGTTGGCGCTGTACAATCGAATGTAAATCCTGCATCGTGCTGTTAAGAGTCTTTTAGTTAATGACAACTATGCATAGAAAACTCATAGAGTATAGATGTGTGCATATGACTATATAGTAGCTTCGTGGTTTTAATAGTTGCTATTAAAGCATGACTACGGAGCCGACCCATTGGCGTATGTATCTAAGATTATTTTTTCAGGTGGGGCCTGGGTGATGCCTGGCCATGGCCTAGTTATGAGTTGAAGTCATGAATTTCTATGGCTAACCCAAAATTCTGGGGTGGGCACGAAACCATATTGGGGTGGGCACGGCCCACCCGGCCACCTATGCTAAATACGCCAATGGGCCGACCGCATGAGCCATCAGGATAACAGTTAACACAGCTACTTATCTGCAGCGGAGGAAATGTTAGGTTGATTTGATTACAATAAAGATTACAGCTTAGCTCCATTTCTCAAGTTTTCCATAGATGCCCTTAGGGTGTCTACGTGATGCCGTACACCGTGGAAGCATGGCTGCGTGTAGTGCGCAAGAGTGCAAGTGGGGTCAACCGAGTCGTGATCAGCTTTCTCTGGGACCACGACGGGCGGCCCCTAGCACAACTATGACTCTTGTCGCGCGACTTAGCGTCGCCCGTCCCTCTCTTACAGTACTGCACAGAAAGAGATATATATCGCGCGAGAAAGACCCGCGTGTCACAGTTGTGCTAGAGGTGAGGTAGGTATATGAACTTAATAAGGGAAATAATAAACGTAGTTTGTGGTACTATTGGTATGTTGGTTTATATCAAAGTTATAGATGAAAAAGCTACAGATGTACAAATAGAGCGATCTTGCCTCGGGGTCTTTGGGTTTTTTTTTGCTGCGCGGAATCAATAGGTTGTCGAAATCTATAAATTGAAATCTAAATAAGACTAAAATCTGTTTAGTAATGGCTGCTGATTCCATGCTTTATTTCTATTTAGAGTAAGTATTTTTCTAGCGCGTTTTCATCAATAAGAAAATGTATCTTGTGTAAGTAACATTCCTATAGGTATAGTCATAAGTATAATCAATATCAGCCAACTGACAATAACCATGGTAAAAGTGGATATATCACCATGATGAACCTGTTGGTATTTAAAGTGCATACATTTACTCTGTATTACCAAGAAATTTTGATAATAAGGAAAAAAATATGTTATATAACAATGAAAGTCTTGGAGACCACTTCATATCACTGATTTCTTCCAGTAATATCATAACAAAACAATACTATACGTAATATCAAATTAAATAAACATTATCATACACATATCGTACTAAATATGTGTCCAGTGTTTATAAATGTAACAGTAACCAAGTTGCACAACGAAACATGCGTATAGACACAGAACAAACAGTGGCAGAATGTACACTGTTTGAAACAGTCTGCAGCCTGTCCGACTAGCACAACTATGCTTCGTGACTCTTCTCGCGCGTACTCCCTCACAGTACTGCACAGAAAGAGAAAGATAAATATCTCGCGCGAGAAAGAGTCGCGTATTACAGTTGTGCTAGAGGTGCAGGTTGGCACAACTGACCGTAACTACGTTTGACGCGTGACAAATTGTCATCCGTCTCACTCCTACTGTACCAATCGAAAGAGCATGTAATATTGCACAAGGAAGTGTCGGAAGGTGTATTTTTATGTAACAGGCAAAAAACCTATTAGTGGATAACACAAAGTGCAAGCACACAGTGTAAGTTCAAGATTGTCCGAGGTCGAAATGCTGTGCTAATTTTAAAGGGCCATTCATTCAAGCAAATCAATATTAAGATCAAGTGGCTCTACGTTTGAACCATTATTCGCTTAGTCCTCAAGAACTTGCTAATACACCAATAATGATAAGAGTCCATTTTATTTGCCTAAAATCTTTTGTATCCAGCCCAATTGACAGGTTATTTACGGTTTTAAGCGGACAGGATTTTTGGAATTCGACGTCTAAGAATGCGCCTATTTGTCATGACGGTTAGATGGCACTAGTCTCGACATACTCAACTCTACCGAAAGCTTAGTACACTATGGCCGGCCAGATTGATGCCCTTGACAGAGCGATGCTTCTGTGCCTTTCTGTTCTGTGTCGTGCGCGTGCGGCGATTTCCGGTCGACATTACGCGGCGCCCGGCGCTCGGTTTAGGCTCACGCAAAGCTCTAGAAAGTTCTGTACGTGACAGAAAGCAAAACAGTATTACATCTTACCATGTGTAACACCCTTACCGTATATAGAACAGTCAGTTGAGGTCCCTAGACGGATTTTAGATACTTTACACTCCTAAGGCGAAACGCAATCTATTATTATTTTAAATTACAAGTATAGTCACTGCAAACCATGGTCCTACTAGTCTAGTAGTAGTATTAATTTATACTCGTTCTGACCAGGACTCAGGATTTTTTTCATGTTAATTGTGTGGAAAACGAAATGTCGAGAGTTCTAACTATCTAAGTACCTACTATTGGTAGAACTGTGGTACGCTAGACTATACAACTGTTGAAGAAGCTGGGTCTGAATTACAGTGTACATTACTCCTATAGGTAGGCCTTGGGCTTTACGAGGGTATTGTACCTACTATATTATGTTTTTACTGTTTCACTTTTTAATTCCGGCCTTTTCTACCGTTAAAGGGTTATCGTGGAAGGATATCTGATGATGGTGATATTCCGAATCACGAAAGCAATGTAAGACCGTATGAACGTGGAAAATAAAATATTAAACCAGTCATCGTAGCAGTTCCGATAAAAAAGCAATTATACGTAAATATTGTAATCGGTTATGATTAAATTATTTAATAACACAACAGTACTAAAATAAATAAACATGACTCTAGGAAATCCTCTAACAATACAATCAAGGCTTTTCATAATAATAGACAATTATATAATTAGCTTCATAAAATTAACAAGTTTAACCCCGACGCGTTTGATGTATGCGCTCTTCGGAAAAGGTCACTCGGAAGGCGAGCGATCCAATGTTAACTCTTAAGGAAGTAATCTGTTAGAAAATACTAGAACAACCAGTTCAAAACATCCTATACCGGACAAAACTACTTACAAGTTCAAAGTGACGAAGATAACGAACCCATTAGAAAATCTAAAAACAACAAACTGGCACACTAACCTATACAGCCAACAAAAGAACACATTCTAAATTCAAACAGCGATTTCCGAAGGCCGAGAAAATCCCTAAACGTGGATAGAAGCAATGGTCAGTTGATAACTGTACTGTAGTAACGGGACTGACCGTTGTGCCAACTGCCAGTGATGAAAGAAAGAACATTATTCGGTGTAATTGATGAACGAATCCACAGGATTTGATTGATCCAACGGGTTAATTGAAGCGGTTAATGATTTGAGTTAGATGATTTAAAATTATCTCTAAAATAATCCTCTTGCGTGTCAAAATAACAAACCGTAAACATTGCCAGAGACAAAAAAAATGGTTTTGAAAAAGATTTATTGTGAATTCGCAACGTGGCTTTTATACATTTAGTAGAAACGTGTTTTATACATTACTCTTTAACTTTCAGATTGTCTTTTCAAAAATGTAAAGGAATTTGTACAATTCTCGATATCCAGGTAAGTACCAAAAAATTTTAAGTTTTTCGTTGCTTTCAAAATACCTACGACATTTTGTCCCTATAAGGTAGTCCGATATTTCTTAGAAAGCTTAAGAAAGTAGACGATAAGTGGCTTTTCTGAGATAGAATTTGCTTTATTTCCCTTTGCTAGACAATAAATTGGTCACGTACGGTCATGTACTTATTTCTTCTGACTTTTCCGGTATAACTTGTAATTATAGCTGTTGGCCTGACTGCGTTAAATCTATTGCACAGTCGTCTAAATCAGTGCTTATTGTGTAATATAACACAGTTCTTAGCAACTTATAATAAAAGCAAATGAGATAACTTAGTTAGTAATCAAAACGGCACGAGTTCCTTTTACTTCTAATTGGATTATTATATTTTTACAAGTAATTGTAAGGAAAGCCTGTATGCGATTGCCATTTAATACCTAATATATTTTCTGTTGGTTTATACTGATATTATAAAAAAAATCCTTCGCTAGAATAAAAATGTTCAGTAAATAATAATTAAATTTTCTGTGCGCCAGCTACGTTAAGCATTAGATTTTTGATCAATGTTTTTAAAGAAAAAACCCGTTTTGGCTTCGACTTTTGACTCGATAATTTAAATCAATAATAATACATACATAATTACAAATAGGCACTATGAAAACACTTTCACGTTCAACAACAGTTGCAGATATGGTCGAAGTTATAGCCCGTCATGTATGCAAATAATTCTTTTGTGTCGCGGTGTAGTGTATGGCAGTGAAAAGCAAATGACCACTTAGTATGCCGCCTGCATGTGTCTGGAATTACAAATAACAATATTATTGCTTGTATGACACTGACGACTTAGAAAATGACCCTAATTGCTGGCGCAAATACTCGTGAGGCTGCAATAAGTATCCGTACGCGAATATTGTGGACATTTCTTTGACTAACAGTATAGAGATGTCGTTTTGCGTGCAACATTTTAATAAGTAGATCTGATATTTTAATTTCCAATTTACTTCGCGAAGTAATAAAAAGAATAGCGTTGACTACATATCAGGACCAAACGGCCTTAAGCAATCACGTCCTACACATGAATAGATAGGTTTTTTTCATAGGTGAAGCGCCTATTCGTGAATTCTGTTAGTTCATCCTTTAAATATAACCTTTAGTGAGCCTAAGAAGAAATAATACTGCTCCTTTTTTCATACAAATCGAGGTTTCATTCTCGACTGTTTCTTCCTCCAAAACTTTAACCAATCGTAACTATAGAAACTAAACGGAAAGGCATGTTCTTTGTCGAACCGTCCCGAATATGCGCTAATTATTGTTTAAAAAATTGTGTAGTACTAGGCGTAATAATTTGCGAACAATTTATTTGGCCGTTTAACGCGATGTTTAGTTTTAGTTTAATTTATAAACACAAACATATTAATAAATCAAACCGTACAGTCCAGATTTGTAAACAGCGATGTGAGAGCGGTAGAACAAAAGTGAAATAATATACAATTTCCATCGCGATCGACAGCTAACGTATGTAATTTCGATGCTTTTATACTAATAGCATACATTAAACAACAATTTACAAAACTACCAAGGAATATATACTTAAAGGTCATTCATGGCATGGCTCGGGGGAAAGGAATGTACGAGTTTAAAGTTAAATATGACTAATGGAAGAACATTTAAGAGCATAGTGAGGAAAAGCGGATAATCAAACATTGCATACAAACCTAGTCTAATTAGATATTTTATGTATGTAGATTGTAGATACTAGCGGCTCTGTGAACCTTGCGGTCATAAATACAGAAATATGACTTTTTTCCGTTCTTCTCCACCATATCGAAAAACCGATTCGACTTTAAAACTATATAATTATTGAACCATCCCACAAAATATCACGAGAATCGGTTGAGAAATGCGACCTATAGGTGAGGCGTACAGCCGGAAATCCGTACATAACTACATATGAAAAAAGTTTAAGCAAAGCTGAAACGGACATGCGTCGCTCGCTCGGTCTATTACGTACAGTAAACGTGGTTTGTACTTTTTTAAGTTTTAAAGCTCAGCAGTGGAACACACACACTAAACCAGGCTAATAAAAAAAAACTAAAATTTGTTTATTGCGAAAGACCATTGTTAGGTGCAGAAACATTTATGTATTTTTATTTATTTATTAAAAGGTTTGCCAACAGATACAACACTATACGAAATTATAATAGTTAAAAAACATGTGTACATGATATGCCAGAGTGTCTATCCAATGATAGGCAAACACGACATGTATATCTAAAAGCTACTTAAACAATGTGAGGAGATAAAATTACAAAGAAAATAACAATTTTAAATAAGTACTACATTAACATTAAGTACTAGTTTACAAAACTATCAACTACGTAACATGACAGTTCCGAAGGAACATCTTAAATTTATTTAGTGACATAGCCAATAAGTAAATCCTTGTCACCTTGTATATTTTATTATGCTCCCTGCATATTCTAGGAATGACACTGTGAGAGAGATCCAAGATTAGTTCGATAGTTATCCAAAGCAAAGGGACGGAAATTGGCTATGCGAGAGTTAGGTCTAGGTACCGTAAATCCAACCTTGTTCAATAATTGCGGAGAATCTATCAACCCAGTTATAATTTTGAATAGTAAGACCTGATCAGAGATACAACGACGATTCTCCAATGATGAAACTTGAAAAAATGTAGTCGGTCTGTATAACTTGTTAGGGAGCGAAGTTTCTTCTGATGAACAGACAAGTAAAACAGAAAACGCTTTTGTATCCTTTCGATCCGATCTTGGTGGCACTTATACTGAGGGTTCCATACACTAGAACAATACTCCAATACACTTCTAACCAGCGCAAAGTATGCAGTAATCAGAGCTATAACGCCCAGATCTCTCATTACTGAAACTTCTTCCAGGGGTACATTATCTATGCGATATGATGTTATTAGGGGGCGCCGTTTTCTGTTGAATTTGATGTGCTTACATTTTGTATAATACTAGTGTTCGCTTTAGCCTCGCTGACTCAGCAGAGTCTCCTCTGAATTCTTGCACGTATGCAGTGCGATAAAGATCTCTCTAATTTCCCAGCATTTTACAGGTAATCTTGTAACAACAATGACATTACAACTTTCAGAATACCTAGATTGCTGCGCTCGTAACTCACGTAAGTACGTAATTAGACTATTATCTAGCTTAGCTGATTCATTTTGGTTGAAATAATTATTCTAGAAGTTGGTAGTAATTTATGTAGCTTGATTTTGTAACTCTACGGAATAATTTTATATTAGCGCAAATGTAACTTCGCTTAACCTATGAATAAGACTGCAAATAAACATAAGACACTTTCGCGTAGCGTAACAATCGTATGATTTCCATCAAAATAACAAAAAAAAAACTAGGTAATAATATTGTTTTACTTGCGTATGCCCAATGTGACGGCCCCCGACTAGGTGGACAGATGACCTCGTTAGGGTCGCAGGGAGTCGATGGACACGGTCGGCACAGGATCGCACCTTGTGGCCAGGTATGGAGATCAGTGGGTGTCTGTGGCTGATAGATACACTGCGTAGGTATGCATGTATTTTATAGATAATTTCCGAATTTTGGGTGCTATAGAAAAATATCATAAAAACACCTTACCTACAGTTTACATGGTCGAACAGAGCATTAAGTAACCAACGTGTTTAAGAGAAATTTCTCCAATCGGAGAAACGCATAAAATACAAAGGGCCGTAACCCATCAACTGCGAACCTCTAATATGTAAATACATGTCAATTTACCCACGCCACTTTCACTCGGAAATGAAAATATTTAATAATGTATTGATTATAAGAAAACATTTACAATTTATTTGAAGCCGTAGGGGCTTACAACTATTAGCTTATTAGCTTTACAGTATTTGAAAGAGAAAAAAAAATTGTAAACCAAAAACCTAAATTACGAAACATATTTTTTAAGACTAAATTGATACTAAAGGACTGAAAACTTTGCGTGTAAAGGCCACAGGTTTCGACTGTTTGAAAGTTGTACCCTTGGCATCAAAAAACAAACTCG
This sequence comes from Apotomis betuletana, assembly GCA_932273695.1. Lineage (NCBI taxonomy): Eukaryota > Metazoa > Arthropoda > Insecta > Lepidoptera > Tortricidae > Apotomis > Apotomis betuletana. Next base: position 3,385,889 of record OW026305.1, read on the forward strand.
TTGAATCAATACAAAACATAAACTTAAGTTGTTCTTATAATAACCAATTAAGTAAGTACCTGCCATTCCAATATTCACGTATTGGAATGGCAAAACGAGCACATAAAACACATATTTAACCAGTCCGCATCTCGCCAGCCTTGGTGTGGAATGTGAATCGGTCTGCCTTTTTACTGAGCTCTTACATTACCCGTCACACAACCTATACTATGTATTAGGATAATTCCATACAAAGCACAGACTCGCTCATCCATCACAACTTGTAACAAATTGTAGTACCCAAGGGCTAGGACGTCACGAACTGGGAGCAATTAAATAAATGGCGCAACATTAAAACAAGTAATGATTTCATCATTTAATAACACTATTAATCCCTCTATGGCTATGCATGTCAAAAATTAGATGGCTGTCAATAAGTATACCACCCATTGTTTGAAACCAACTATCTATCATTTCGACATAACGAATGAGACTAATTTCGGAGTACTGATAGTAGTATTGATCGAAGAAAGATAAGATAATTTATTTTAAATGAAAGCACATCACGCTTGTGTCTATCACTGGTTTAGCCACATTCGTTAAGGTCAAAGGGAAACACGAAATGGTTGAATATTGTAAGTTACGAAACATATCATCATCATCATCATCATCTCAGCCATAGGACGTCCACTGCTGAACATAGGCCTCCCCTTTGGACTTCCATATATACCGGTTGGAAGCGACCTGCATCCAGCGCCTTCCGGCGACCTTTATAAGGTCATCTGTCCATCTTGTAGGTGGACGTCCTACGCTGCGCTTGCTGGTCCGAGGTCTCCACCAACATCTACCTTTGTTTATTCACTCCATTTATTACAACAAAAGACAAATTATATTGAAGTTTACCTCCTCACTATTGAAATCTGTCTCTTAGATTTTTGTTTATAAATGTAGAACACAGGATTGATAATACCTACCCATAAAACTATGGAAAAATTCACCGGCGCGTTAGAGTAGAGTACGTCTAGCATAGCTGTGACACCTATCTGTCACTTTCTTATCAGTACCGTGCAAGCAAGACAGGAGATGCTGAGTCCCGCGACAAGCGAAGTCGCGGCAAGATATGCTAGCCCTGCAGATGTCATTTACGTTTACGTACATAATAACTGTAATTTTTTTTAGTCATGTGATCATGTCGTTTGATTTTCTTTCTTCCATGGATTTAACTAAGCAGAGTCTAAATTTTACTTGCATACTTTTTAGTACATAACACTGGCGTGACGTTACACAAAAACTCAGGGTAAGCCGGAGTAGATTTCGCTTACTTTTCTTCAGTAGCAATAGATAATGATGCTTGTGCAGGATGCCCTTCTTTTTATAGTGTTTTTAGCTTTTTAGGGTTCCGTAGTCAACTAAGAACCCTTATAGTTTCGCCATGTCCGTCTGTCCGTCCGTCCGTTCGTCCGCGGCTTAGCTCCGTGATCATTCGTACTAGAAAGCTGAAATTTGGTATGAGTATGTGTATGTATAACGCCGACAGAAAGGTAAAATAAAAATTAAAAAAAAAATTTTTTTGGGTACCTCTCGAACACCTAAGTGGGGGTGATTTTTTTTTCTCTTTTCAACACTAGTGTGTGGGATGTCGTTGAATAGGTCTTGTAAAAATAATAGGGGTCTCCTAACATTATTTGACGGTGGGAATCGGGTTCTATAGATACCACGCCACTGATACAGAATACACCTACTCAGAGTAAAACATCAATCACGTAGACGAACTCGCTGGAAAGAGCGACTTTGAATACAAAGAGAGGAAGCGGTCGCGAAACTACCACGCAGCCACAGTATAATAAAGAGTACGCAGCGTTGCCAATCCGATTGACATAGAGGCAGTGATACGTCGTCACCACAAAAGTAAAGGCGACGACGTCATGGTCCTTATACTGTCTCATTGTCTCCATTGTCTTACAGTTATGGAGCCTTACCGTCCCTTCCAGGTGCTAAACTATATTAGTAATTAATATCTATGCTGTATCTAAGAAACAGTAATGGTGCAATGAAATCGCTTAGCAGATGTCACGTTTTGGCACTGTGCGGTTGTGTCAGTTATACAATGGCCAGTTTATATACATGAAGTTACTTAAAGGAAATGTTTGATGTATAGACTGGAGTGTTGACTTTTGTAAAGACATGACTTATACTTACCTAAAGGTAAAACCCAGATTAATTCATTTTCATTACTGACAACTAGGTATAAGTAATAACCCAAAGGAAATTCCAAAATTGAACCAAAAACTAATAAACAGAAATGAATTAATGCAGAATTTGGAAATAACGTCAAAAGACCCAATACCATTAGTAAAGTGAAAGTGATACAAAGAGTCAATGAAACAGCAGGTACAATCCTAGTTAATCCTTCTAATGAGTTTTATGAGTTCCGAATAAAAGGAAGGCCCAAGGCCAAGACACAAAACCACCGGACGGCTGTTTGTATAATGGGTATTGTATGCGAGACAATAGAACAGATCCTGTGGCAATACCAAATGTTTAACAATTCCTTCAAAACGTTTAATAGACAATTAGTAATAGGCTAGTTACCCGATGGATCAAAATCAGTAACTTAGATCAACAGCAAAACGGTGAGTGAGATGGTATATGAAATGTAGAAAAGAAATACAAACTATAATTATTACTGTTTGTCACGTTTAAATTGCTCCCTTTTAACGGTTTGTCGCACTGCTCGGTTGGCCGCCGCTGCGACTGATCGGCTCTCCTGATGATGAATCGCGTACCGATTCGAAACATGTCGAACGATATTCTCCTTCTACGACATGATTAAACCCGTTTTGTATATTAATATAATTTCTTAGACTCACAGTAGTTTTATGTAAATAGCTCCCTTATATTTGGTATTTTGTATTTTAAAATATTCAAATAGACTAATGTACTGCACCTTAGTCTGACGTGTGGTGATTGGATGTCTGTGAATTAAGATTTCTCCGATCACACGAGGTTGTAATGAATATTTACCGAGGTAATTGATTAAAAGCATCGTTTGTATCGAATTACTTACGATTTTGTAGTTATGCATGCTTGTGCAGAAAATTTTACATTTCACGCATTAGAGGCGGAAATATTAATAAAATAAATATGATTTTGTAGAGAAACTTGACTCTGTAAATTGATATCTGATAACTACATTTAAATATCACTCTCTAAAATAAAATAAGTTAGAAGCCATGTGCAAGTAAAATCAACGACATATAATAACGGAAACTGGTGACAAGAGGATCTAAAAAGTGTCAACATGCACCTTAGATTTTAGAACACAGTAAGCATTTTTACTACAGAAACCGTGAGAAGTTTATTGACATAACTGTGTGTGTCTTTAGCTAATAAAATGCAAACATGAGATCGAGAATCGAGAGCATGGTCTGTACCACACTCTGGAACCTAACAGACAAAAATAACAAATATACTGCTAATGATAGATCCTAAGATTGGAAGTTAAATAATTGAGTAATAGAACTACTGCTAAAACTATTAAACATCCTCTATTAAGTAATCAAAAAAGAACGCGATTTTTGCAGCCGTTTCAAGAAAATAACAGGTTTTGTAATACTTGTGACCAAAATAGGTAGGTAACTAGTCTACCAGGAAATATGTCCGTGACGTTGCTGGTAGGTACGTCCCTCAAAAAGCTATAGGTAAGTGTATATAAATCGAATTAATTATTAATGGATTCATTCGTCTTTGAATCGATGTGTGCGAATTACAGATACAGATGGAACAAAATGTTAACGTAAAAATTAACAAAATTTGCCACATAGACTTGCATGTAACGAAGCAATCTTAATTTTAAACAATAAAGCATTAAAACAGCTCAGAAACAAAGTCCAAACACCTTATACTAGCTAGCCGTTGGATCTACCGCGTTACTCCATATTATTAACAACTGGCCAACAAGATTTGCAACACAGGCTCACTTGTCACGAAGCAATCGTAAATTAATGCAATAAAGCAGTAAAACAGCTCAGAAACAAAGTCCAAACACCTCGCATCGTACTGCCACAGAATACACTATTACTGGTAGCCGTTGCATCTGCCGCGTTACTTCATATTATTAACAAGTGGTAATTGCAGCCAGTGGCGCGGATAGCTGACCTTAATAACGGTTGCACATGTGGATTACTTGCAGCTTTGTGCGAGTTCTAGCTTTAATGCGTTACAAGTTTATGAGAGTAGATATTCAGATATAAATTATACGTTATTACGAACATTCAACATACGTATAATTATACAATTATCGTAGACATCTGAATATAATAGTAATACGCAATTCATATTATAGTTGCGTCTATTCTAATATTAATCTTCATTATTAGACGTATCTAGTTTATATTTCAAGAAATTATTGTAAAAAATATGCAACCGCGGGTCGGTTTATAGAATAATATATTATGTAGGTATAAAACCTTACCATATTTTGATGTAAGTAGGCGTTTTATACTAATTCACTTTTGGTTTATACTTATTCGTTTATGTGGGATAACACTATCCTGAAGACTACAAAAATATGAAACCGCAAAATTGACGCACCCAATGGTGACAACACAGACGAGGGTCTGGACAAAACCCAAAATAATCGCGATGAGTTCACATCACTAACACGAGCAATTGTAAACAAATAGCTGCGTGTGTTTAATTGACCGCAGTCAGATAAACAATACAGCTCGAGCTCTGTGAAATCAATGCGCTGTTATTGAGAAACATTACACATATAACTAGCTCGATAAAATTTTGTTTCGAATATTTTGAATAATGAAAATGAAGAAAAAACCCTAACATTAACACATAAAGCTGTATTCATTTCAATATGTGCTATGCTATAGCGCGTCAGTTTTATCCTGTTAATGAATAATTGGTTCCAGTCAGACCATATTATTAAGTACTTAAAGGTTACCTATAAAGGTTGTCTGGAAGAGATCGCTATTTAGCGATAAGACCGCCTTTTGTTTACCTCTGCCTGTTATTTTAATGTATCTCATGTTGTGTTGTATATTCCTTGATGCTTCAGGTGTGCAATAAAGAGTATTTGTTGTTATTGTTATTATTTAGACCAAGGTAGGTTAGTAAAGTCAGGGCTTAGGAGTTTGGCTTTGCCTGGGATCTGATTCCTTTTTTACAACAAAAGCGCTATTAGCTTGTGAGTCTTGGACGTCAATTTTACATGCAATTTTTTGATGGGATAATGAATAACTGGTTTCGTTGATGGCAGATAATAAGGATTAATAGTTGCAGTTAAAAAAAGGTTAAAAGTGGGAAAGTTTGGAATTACGGTACATATAGAAAATAGGTAAAGCAAATGCGAAGGGCAAAGGAGAAGATAATTATGGATATACATCTATAGCCATGATAATGCTGATGTGTCGATTTTTGCGAACATACCTACTTAACTACGATTATATGGAAATTTCACTAGGAATGTGAGATTTAGCCCATGAAGAATGTTGAATGTAATTTACTGTTGCATGCTTATTGCACTCAGGTTTATTGGCACGCCTGTCAAAAAGGTCAATCGGTTTAAATCGGTATAATCGATTTGCAAGATTAGTTCCAAAAACACAACTGCGAAGTCTACATACAAATTAAAATTTAAAGCTACGACAAATTCTTATTTTAGTAAATTACTCCATAGTCAATGGTTATGGAATAAATGAGGTAAACCTAAGTCATCAATGGAACTCTACTCACCTATGTGTCTTATGTATGACCAAACCAGAGCAAACGTACGTCATAGATAGAGCGTTTGTTTATTTACCTCCTGTCTAGGCTTATTATCAACTCTACCAATAAGACATTAATTTCGCGTTATGTTCATTCATGTTATTATAAATATTTACAATTCAAATGCACAAATCTATATATGTTGGACATCACGTGTGATGTGATATGCGGACAGTAAATTCCTAAGTTCAAAAACAGGTTTCAAAGTAACACAGTTTAGTAAAGGAAGGAAGACGAACAGTCGGGGTATCACCATCGGAAGAATTGATTTCAAATCAATATTCTCTGTATCCGGTTGTATAAGTAATCAATTTTGATCTACAATAAGAAGCAATTACAAAGACCACACACGAAATTGAACTGTATATTGTACAATTATTCGATCAATAACCGTACACAGTGATATACAAAAAGTTAATGGACTTTCTCTGGTATTAATAACATTTAATAGCTAATTTTGAGTAATTACGCTTACATCATAGACATAAAATACCTTCAACTCCGTTAGGAAATCCGAATTCACTGCACTACACTTCACTTTCACACTGAACATTGCACTAAGTGATGATTAATAGTGTTATTATTAGGATATTAATAAGCGCTGTCTCTGCGGGTGGTGAAATGTAAATATAAACTGTTTTGAGCGTGGACACGCAGCACGTGTGAGCGCGCGCGCGGTCGCGTAGGATCTGATCTGACGTTTGAGTTGTTTGACTGGCGTAGTCGCGTCGTGACCCAGTGGGCGGGAGGAATGCGAAGGGCTACCTGTTTAATCTCCTATTGAAAGAAAGTTAATCCGATTATTTATGGTTCACTGGACCAATTTCGGATGGTTACATAGGTTATGGCACCATATTAATGAATCTATAAACAATATAGCTAAATAGTTATTTGAGGACCTGTGTTGCGATAAAATAATCACAAAAAATAACTGACTTCAAGGTAAAGACATCGTTGTTCTAAAAAGAACTGGACGAGTTATTATATAAAAAAAAAAACGAAATCGCTATTTTGCTTATACCTAATATTTGAGTTCCTTCGATTCATCTTGGATGTCATCATCAGATCTTCATCCATCATAATTTTATGAAAACAATCGGGAGATGCCTCCACCTCCAATAAAAAAATAATTTTACAGATCGGTACAATGACCGAGTTCTGACACAGATATAATAAACAAACTTCAGACAATGATTCAAAATCCGATCAATCAAAACAAGACAACCTCTGAAATGACCACATGACCGCGAGTCATAAATTATTTAGATGTTAAGCAACTTTAATGTATGGAAGCAATGATAGTGATCTATACTCGATGGCGAAGGTTAAAGAGCTTTTAACTGGCAACTTTTGGGGGCAGTTGGTTAGTTGCACAAGCTTCATAAAACATAGTTATCTTGTCTTAATCAAACACTTAGCAACAAAATTGTATTAATAAAACATAGTGGATATCCTTATCCATATAAAATAATATCTAAAATAGTTAGGCAAAATTAAGAACAGACTTTTGTACTTTGACGTATAGACGCGTATAGCGGTTCCGATCTAATACATATTGAATACTTACCACTCTTTCACAATAAGAACAGGTTCAACAAATTAGAATTTAGCTCTAAGGACGAGTTGCATTTAATTTAACAAATAATAAAACGGGGAACCCCCGTTAAAATATAGCTGCCATCCCGAAGAGAAACGTCATATTCATCACACTGCAGATTAAAGTATGTAACTTAGGTTACATACGGTTTGCAACTACTTGCCCCAAGTGTGATTATAGCTTTGTGCAAGTTTTGCTCACCGTTCGTAAACTAATACAGAACTAGGTTTCATTTACAAGCATCATATCCTTCAGAGGATGGGTCATAGTCAGTTCAAAAAAAAAAATTTGTTCCTTCGGTGGTCAAAAGTTAAGAGCTTGTATGAATCTAGGTTATGTTACTATTACATCAGATTATAGAACAGGGAACGTTCTTTATTCTCACGTGAATTTAATCAGGAAATTAGTTCCTGGAATCCTTAATTTCGCAAATGTCCACCGGAAAGACGCGCACCTAAATCTGACAATGACCCGGATAGCAATTTTTATCCTTCCTTTCAACTAATGTGCAAAATAGAACTTATCTTATTTTCTAAATAACTTCTTAAATACAAACATTTTGCGGTTTCTACCGTATTTATTGTTCCATATCTATGAAATAAAAGTCTTAAAACACAAAAATCTATGTTAAAAATGAGTACTTAATCCGAAATATCTAACCGGTAATATAGTATGGTTAAAGGTTAACGGTTACAAGACCTAGTGCAAAGTGTAGTAACATGACTGTTGAGTTTCTTCGGCTTCCTTTCTGGAAACAGTCAGGATAGTCACACACTATCGTGAAATGTTGGTACTTTAGAGGCACTTCAAACGATCGATAGGCTGTTACAACACGTCCAACGCCCACAACTGACCTCAGCCCGTTTCCCAAGTCCGCGATCCACTTGTTTCTCGGCCACATACCAACGCGAACCATCGCTTGTAGTTGTTGCATCTTTCATGCAATGCATCAATGCCGTACTGGGTCTGTATATCGGGTAAGATCTAGAATCATAATTATAATAATACCGATTATAGATAGCACGATATTTATCGTGTGTAATTCTGGTAGGTAATGGCATTTATATATAGTTAGAGCAGTGCTGTGTATGGCTACAGTACATCGAAGACATAAGCTGGAAGCCTGTATAGGATTTGGATGGATAAAATTTAAATACTTTGACCGTAAGTTGGGGGCGGAGGCGAGGGGTTAACCCTATACCCTCACAATAATTTAATTTAAATAAGTTTAATTTATTAAAAAAGGAATATGTCGAATTTAATAAAAACTTTTACATTTTACAATGTTATATTGCTAAGTAGCAACCCGCCCCGGCTTCGCACGGGTAATGCTATATTATGCATGTATTATACATAAACCTTCGTATCTATTTAAAAAAACCGAACCCAAATCCGTTGCGTAGTTTTAAAGATAATTAAGCAAGCATACATAGGGACAGACAGACAGCAGCGACTTTGTTTTATATACAATGTAGTAAGGCAGTGCCTAAACATTTTGATGGTTTTTTATAAGTATAGTGTACTAAATGCTATCGTGATGTCGGAAGAACAAAATCGCCGCACGGATAGACAATCAAAATGTTGAAGTTAAAACGGTAATAATGTCTAACTTTTCTTATGAATAAAGTGAATCACCTTATCTTAGAGGCCTAGTTTATGTTCTTCAGGGTATTGAGTTATTAGAGTGCAGAAGCACTCGCTGTGTTTTTTGACGATTGTCTGATTCGGGTCGTCTCTAGTACCTATACTCGCACCCGTCTCAATCCCGGCTGAACGGGAAGCATCACATGAATTCCTCTGTATAATGCTCATAAGATGTATACATTGAGTTAATCAACGAGTCTTATTACGGCGATATAAAGGTGAGCTAACGGAGAACAATAGCACCACAGTCCGTACCGCGCTGCGGTAGGCGCGGCCGTATGTGGGTCACTGTAATAAGTAACCTACAAGCATTGATTGTTCACACTGCCTATTAGTTTTACAACCAGAAGATATAATTAATAAGAAAATGACACATACTTGGATTAAAAAACCGGCCAAGTGCGAGTCTAACTTGCGCACCGTACAAATACTTATCCCATCTTAACCGGCCGGGTTAAGTTAAGTTTGCACCTGGTATGTATGGGGCCGGATACAAATGAAGAGCAAAGTTAACGCAACCGATCACGTTTGTTGTATGGGAGCCCCCTTAAATATTTATTTTATTCGGTTTTTTAGTATTTGCTGTTAAAGCAGCAACAGAAATACATAATCTGTGCAAATTTCAAATGTCTGACGGACAGACAGACAGACGGACAGCGGAGGGTTTAATACTTTGGGTACGGAACCCTAAAAAAGGAAGGTACATATTAGAAAGATTTTTCTTTTCATATTAGACGTATTGTTACGTTTTGCACACAACTTGTAGACGAGACAATTTGTAGACGTATACACCGTATGACAAAGTTAATCAAATACTAGCTGTGTCCTGACGCATTTTATAACAACGGTAATATAATTTAAAATTGATCAGTACATTTCCTGATAGACTGACCACAAAATTGGTTGTACAAGAGGGGTCGTCCACATATTACGTCACGCAAAATGTCGACTTTTTGAACCCCCGCATGTCACGCTTTTTTGCTATACCTTTAACATGTACTGTCACGTTTGATATGACCCCCCCTCTCCTTAACGTGTGACGTAATTTATGGATGACCCCAGAGTCAACTAAGCCAAACCTGAAGCTGCCTATTAAAACTATTAATGCCTATAACTCAAACATTCAGATAATTTATGACACGCGCCTGCAAGTCGCATAAGAGTCATTAAAGCACTGTAATAACGTTATCTCCCAAGGCCGATCCGATCCCTATTTGTTGACCCACAGTTACATCTATTCATCATTTCCAGGCATGCAATCAGCTGAACAAAACCATTATCGAAACCTATTCACAATGTACGCATTCTTGTACGGTGAAGTAATATTTGAACAGGCGAGCAGGTCGGTAATAAGTATTTTTGCGTGGTTCGTGATCATTTTTATTTATTGTTGTATGTATTTTTATTAAGTATCTTGATTTCGACACTCAATACTACACGTTTAAATAACGCTTAGTAAACGAATTATTTAAAGTGCCGATTGCGTTAACTTTTAGGGAGAGATATGTATCATCAAATTCGGGCCGAACTCAGAGAAATAATGAGGCCGTATGATGAAAAAAAACCGGCCAAGTGCGAGTCGGACTCGCGCACCGAGGGTTCCGTACAAACACTTTCCATCCCTAAGTGGTTAAGTTTATTTTTTATTTATTTATTTATTTATTCATTCAGAAACTTAAATCTATCATTACAGGCCATTACCTAATGCGATAGACTAGTGAATATTAGTACCTATAGGTACTACAATTTTACAATTACTAATTGTTACACAGTACAAACATAAGTTAAGTTTGCACCTGGTATGTATAGCGCCCCATATAAAATAGGTGCAAAGTTAGGTATTAAAAAAAACTACTAACTAGATCTCGTTTAAAACAATTTTCGTTGGTAGTTTTTATAGTAATGTACATCATATGTTTTTTTTAGATTTTTCATTTTCTTATTTTAGAAGTTAGAGGGGGGGACCAGCTTTTTTCCACTTTGGAAGCGTCTGTCACGCAAACTATGCGGTTTAGAAAAAATATATTTTAGAAACCTCGATATCATTTTTGAATACCTATCCATAGATACCACACACGTATGTGTTTGATGAAAAAAAAATTTTTGAGTTTCAGTTCTAAGTATGGGGAGCCCCCAATATTTATTATTATTTTTTTTGCACTAAAATCTTAATGCGGTTCACAGAATACATCTACCTACCAAGTTTCAACAGTATAGCTCTTATAGTTTCGGAAAAAAATGGCTGTGACATACGGATAGACAGACGGACAGACAGACAGACAGACGGACAGACAGACATGACGAATCTATAAGGGTTCCGTTTTTTGCCATTTGGCTACGGAACCCTAAAAACCGGCCAAGAGCATGTCGGGCCACGCTCAGTGGAGGGTTCCGTAGTTGCCCATCCTTCACAACAGACGAAAATTACTAGAAACATTTATATGAAAAACCGGCCAAGAGCATGTCGGGCCACGCTCAGTGGAGGGTTCCGTAGTTGCCCATCCTTCACAACAGACGAAAACTACGAGAAACATTTATATTACGAGAAACATTTCAAGCTCTATAGAAAGGTCGTAAACGCCAAAGTAACAGTAATTACTTATTACCTTCTGGAAGTTATCGATTATACGCACTAGATTGAGCGAAATATTTTAATACAGTATATGGCACTTAACCAATATGTATAACGTTCGGAGTGTAAGGACATCGCGCGGCACTTACGTCATTTTAAAGAAAATTATGAATTTTTGCGATAACTAAAAAACGGCTCGACCGATTTTATTCAATATAGTTTTCATTGAAAGTAATTATAAGGCCTCATTTTCATGAAATTTTCCCATAATTTTTTGACCCGCCGTGGTTGAAAAGTTAGAGGGGGGGGGGACACTATTTTTATTATTTTCGGAGCGAATATTTACAAAACTGCTGACTTTATCAAAAAATAATGTTGGGAGACCCCTATTATTTTTAAAAGACCTATTCAACGACACCCCACACACTAGTGTAGGAACGAAAAAAAAAATCGCCCCCACTTCAGGTCCGTCTGTCTGTCTGTCTGTCCGTCCGCGGCTTAGGTCCGTGGTCATTAGTACTAGAAAGCTGAAATTTAGTATGAGTATGTGTATGTATCACGCCGACAAAAAGGTAAAATAAAAGCTAAAAAAAAAAATTTTTTTTGGGTACCTCTCCCGTACACCTAAAGGGGGGGTGTTTTTTTTGTGTCGTTGAATAGGTCTTTTAAAAATAATAGGGGTCTTCATACATCATTTTTTGATAAAGTCAGCAGTTTTGTAAATATTCGCTCCAGAAATCCAAAAAATAGCGTCTGCCCCTCTATCTTTTCAACCACAGGTCAAAAAATTATGGAAAAATTCATAAACATGAGGCCTTCTATGCACTTTCAATGAAAACTATATTGAATGAAATCGTTCGAACCGTTTTTGAGTTATCGCAAAACTTCATAATTTTCTTTAAAATGACGTAAGTGCCGCGCTGGATCCTTATACTTCGAACGTTACACATATTAGTTAAGTTCCATACTGTATTAAAACATTTCACTCAATCTGGCGCGTATAATCGACTACTTCCAGAAGGTAATAAGTAATTAGGTACAGTTACTTTGGCGTTTAAGACCTCGGGCTTGAAACCGCTGTTGCCCGTCTATTGTGCAGGATGGGAAACGGAACCCTACACTGAGCGTGGCCCGACATGCTCTTGGCCGGCTTTACATATCAACATCACTTGTGTGACGGATACTCCTTCGTTTTCTCAATAGCCATCATTAATTTTATAACAGCTGAAAGTGCAATTTACCTATAGCACTGCGACTATACGACAACACACCATCAATCTTAATCCACATGCAAATAATTGACACTCGCTATCTCGTCACCTGTCTTCGTCATATTGTGAGTAAATGAGAGAGACAGCTGTCGATGCGGCGGAGTACAAACATCTATTAAATTAGAGATAGGATAATTTTACGGCTGACTTGACGATCATTATCATTAGTTTTCTTTTCTCTAATACCTGTCAATATTTCAATTGTTATTAATTTGGCTTAAACATGCTTGATAAAAAAAGTATTGACATTAAACCAAAATTTACCGACGAGAAATAAAAAAGGTAATTCAATGAGTAAAAACCTGAATCACACAACTAAAGGAAGAAAACATCATAAATCATAATAAAGTAGAAACACAACATGTAGAATTCATCTGAGGGATATGGCTACATCACGGCTTGATTTAGGTATTTGTTTTTGTGTTTTGGAGCTCTTCTTCACCACCGCTTTGATAGAATAGAAGTTATGATGCATTGGTGTTTCGTTCGGTCAAATTAGAGAGGCACCTTAAAATGAAACTTTGTACTCTGGTTCCAAAAAAGTTGATAGGCCTAAGAGAGAGCATGGTCTAGTTCTGTATCAAACTTCTGCATCGATACAAACCATTTGTTATTATTTTCCCGACGTCGTGTCAGTCAATCAATAGTTACTTTGTACTTGTAATCTAGCACGTGATATTAAATTACCTAGTATTTAGGAAGCCGGACCACAGTTAGGGTTTCCTTCCGCGTCGCTGTGACAGTAATCGATTAGGTCAGTGTACGGATTCCATATCCGATAACGGATCGAATCGGATATCGATAGCGAGATGTAAACGAGATGAGAAAGTACAAGGTACTCCGTATCCGATGAAGTAAGAGTTAAATAACATGTATGTACTTGTAACTTCAGACGAGTTTCTTGACCAGATGTTGCGATATCGGATGCGGTCTTCTTCGATTATCAACGGATTATGTTTATGTGTAGGCAGAGAGAAAGAGAATGGAATAATGTAGTTGGCGATTTAAGTAATTGATACGCTAACTATTGACTAGCTAACAAAATGAAGAATTTATTTGTTCTGAAGAAACTCTACTACTATTTAGTCTACATTCAGGAAGAACTGGCATGGTTCAGAGATCAGGGATGGCGAAGCTCTCATGGGGTGAAACTGTTGAATGTTTAGTATGAAATGTGCTGTGCTGTGTTTGCATGCATATTGTCATTCAGTGGCACTGCTTTGTAATTTCATACCAATACTGTCAACTTGCTAATTTGGTTCTTGCCCTTAAACGTTGGCCAAAACTAGATAGATATAATTCGACATCTTTAAAAAGTTCTCTACAATTACAACTACCTATTACACACAATGTGTAGCTGATAAGTTTAGTATTGCAATTTGACATAAGCTGGTAATAATATGTTCAGCTACTTTTGATGTCATTACAACAATAGTTAGTATGATAATGTATTAGTTGTTTTAGGATGTAAGTAAAAACAAAGCAAAGTAACTAATGCTAATGGTATTTGATAGTAAATAATAAATTTATTCAATAACAACAAAGCAAAATTTCTTAATCATCGATCGTAACCTAGAACTTGACAGCTCAACATACATGTTTTGTCATTATGCATGACGTAAGGATACTACTTACGGAAGGATGAAAATGCCGTATAAAACCTGGTTTCCCTCGAGCTAGACACGGGTCCTCACATAAAAGGCTACGATGTCGCATGTCGTGTTCAGGGGAAAGTGGCTGAAGGGTCAACGGACGCTGCACCTGTTGCAGCCAGACCGCATAGCTGCACTTTAGCTGGAGCTAATGAGATGCACATGCACAACCGATAAGGGACTGTGCAAGTTTGTCTTCTTCTCAGCATATATGCGTCCACTGCTGGACATATGCCTCTTGCATGGATTTCCAAACTGATCTTGACGCGGCGATCCTACTCCAGGTCGGCCCTGCCGTCTTTTTAATGTCGTCCGACCATCTGGCTTGCGGTCTTCCAACGCTTCTGCCACCCGTTCGCGGCCTCCAGTTCAGCGCTCGCTGACTCCATCTGTCATCGTCTCTGCGACATATATGACCAGCCCATTGCCACTTCAATTGCGCAACTCTTTTGCCGATGTCGGTAACTTTCGTGCGTTGGCTAAATAAACGGCCGTATCTTTTTTTCAAGTTAACGTAGAAGTTTGATTTTTTCACAGCTTCAAGGGACGGTAGACCTGAGTATGTATAATGTATATGATGTTAATTTCAGATTAAGATAAAGGGTCTTGATAGACAGACAGACGGACGGACAACAAAGTGATCCTATAAGGGTTCAGTTTTTTCCGTTTGATGTACGGAACCCTAAAAATCGACCAATTACTCAAGGTGAATCTGAATCTCGGCTCCGCACCACCCTTGTGATTGGTCGATTCCGCACGTCTTCGCTCCGCTTCAGTGGAGCGCATCCTTAGCCACAACTTTTGATTTGTGAGAGTCACAGACCACCCCCACTAGACGGAGCATATAAGGCGACCCGCGCGCACCAACGATATGCGGTACGGCAGAACATTAAAGTATCAACACGGCGGCCACCGGTTAGTTGCGTTCATGTTTATGAGGTCTCTCTACTCCACTTAACACTACAATTTACCATGTTATTTATTTAATTTATTTTTTCGTTGACGTAGGCATGGGTCATAAACAAGGACGCAACTAAACGGTGGCCGCCGTGTTGATACTTTAATGTTCTGCCGTACCATATCGTTGGTGCGCGCGGGTCGCCTGACATGCTCCGTCTAGTGGGGGTTGTCTGTGGTGAGAGTAATAATGATAGTGAGGGGGCGTCGATACAATGTTATCATTTTCCTTATTTTAGACCTCTCAAGCACCTGAATCTTGAACTTTATTTCAAGAATGATTTGAATTGGACAAGTGGTGGTAAGCCCTCTTTACCATGAAGACGCCATTCATTAATTACGTAAGGGTCCAATCTAGTGATTAATAATAATAGTATGAGAATTCTCTTACTTTAGTTAGGGGAGGTCAAAAATTTTCCAAATTGCCCTTACCTAAATAATGAACGGTCCCTAAGTCGGACTTTGTGTGAGTGCACAAACATACATACGGGATTTTCCCTGAACAAAGCATTTGAGGAACTGCTAATGCTTCTTATAAATTTTCCTACATCGCCAAACATATTATTGAAGCATGGTTTCAGTCTATCTGATGTTTTAAAATTATGTGTTATGAACTTTTCAAAAATCTTACAAATAAGCAAGCAAGATTGACCGTTTACTTAGAAGATTACAAAAAGTATATTTCTCAAAAATTTCCACTACGCCTTCGCTTCTCGTTAAACTCAGTGACGTCACGATCGCGGATCGTGCCGATCAGACCTGTATCAGGCCGTACCAGGATAAACTTGGGTTTAAATATAAAACTCACTGTACGTAAAGCTCCGTTGACGACACTTGACTTGACGCCCAGAATCAAATATTACTGAAGCTTTTCTCCATCTTGGTCTTCGGAAAAGCTGCCTGTGTTATGTATTGTATTGGTCGTTGGTGTAAAATGCGATGGTATCGGTCGTGGAGCGTGGCAACACGACTGACCGATGCTTTTTGTTTAAAAAAATGACTTGAACTATATCAGGGCTGTTTAGCCCTCACGTCACGTAGTGGGTCGGACTATGTGTGGGAGTTAGGGCCTGCAAATATTCGACCATTTTAGGTATTCGAACATTCGTTTTTTTTTCCGCAGATATTCGAATTATTCGAATACTATTCGAATAGTTGAAATTATTTTTAAAAAGTATTAAAAGTCGCTTTTTTTTTAAATCCTGTGGTAAAATTAAACGAACAGCAATTCGTGAATACCTAAACATACGGTGCCGACGACAATGCAAAGCGAAATCAACGATACCCTGTGTCCAAAAGTGAAATCTTCTGTATCTGTCCTTTGACCCAGCCAGTGGCTCGCGAACGAGATCCTTTTAAGGTGTTTTAGCGAAACCCTGTAAGGACCCTGTAGAACAACCCGTACTGCTCCTTGCTTTTCCATACGTTCCTGCGGTCATCGGTGCTACGTAGCTCTGGTAAAAGTGAAGGCTTGTCTACTGCCACGTATTTTCTACTACTACTCTGCGATTAATTCCATACTTGTTGTTTAGGAAATATTCCCTGAGACTGTACATCTCGCGGTTGTGGAGATTCTTGGCGTTTAAAGTCACGGCCTCGACTCTTACGCAGAATGAACAGTCTCATAAATGATGGCTTTAACATACCATCCATACTAATATTATAAATGCGAAAGTGTGTCTGTCTGTCTGTCTGTCTGTCTGTCTGTCTGTCTGTCTGATAGATAATACTTACCTACGTCTCTACTTTGAATCCATACTAATATTATTTTGGTATGGAGATAGTTTGAGACCCGGGAAAGGACATAGGATACTTTTCATCCCGAATAAATGGAGTGTTCCCGTGGGATGAGTGGGTAACACCGCGGGGCACAGCTAGTATACCATATGTAGTGAGTAACACCTTCCTGTCCAAAGCGCCTAGCTTAGTCTGAGTCCGCAGTCCACCTCAGTAGGCCAAAGGAGTAAGTGATCAGAGGCATCTCCCAAACACACCTTGTAGCCACCCGACAAGAATTAAGTAATTTTGTCAAACGACAAAAGAAGCGCCTCTTTGAAGCCTGCTTCATGTCCCCGCAATACCAAATAGTAGTGATGATGATGATGATGATGGTATCCTGTTATCCCTCATCAGGGACATAGGGCTCTCAGAAGGATTTTCCATTGCCGCCGATCCTGCGCTGCTTCCTCGAGCTCTCTTTTTTCCAGTCGAGACCGGTTGACGCGGCCTCTTTGTTGACTGTGCGTCTCCAAGTTGTGCGAGGACGACCGAGTCTTCTTCTACCGGATACTTGCCACGTCAGACCTTGTTTGGAAAGATGGTTGTCAGGTCTTCGCAGTACGTGACCTATTCAGCGCCACTTCCGAAGAAGTATCTCCTTAGCGATAGGATTTTGGCCGCTCAGCTCCCATAGCCTTATGTTAGAGATGGTCCGTGGCCAGTAGATTCCCAGAATCCTTCGCAAGCATTTGTTAACAAATACCTGGAGTCTATTTGTGATTACGTTTTTTTACGGGCCACGTCTCACACCCATACAGGAGGACCGACTTGACGTTCGAGTTAAAAATTCTCAATTTTGTATGGCGAGTGATAACTGGGGACGTCCATACGGGCTTCAGCTGCGCATACCAAATAGTAGTACATAGATTTAATTTCGGAAAGAGATCTAAGGTGCTATCGCCACTAATTCTTTCTGTGACTTTCTGTAGCTCCACCACGTTTAAGCCTTCTGGGGCACTCAGTTTAGGGTTGTCAATGTACAGAAAATGAGCAATGACCTTGCGCCCTCTTCGAAACCGGCATTCCAATCCTGAAACCTTCAGAAGAGTAGGCTCAGGGCCAAGCAGAACCACAGAGCCCTGAAATAAGTTTCTCAATCCCTATAAAATCCTGCGGACCAGGAGAAGAAGACTTATCATTCATAATATTCACATATACATACATAGTTCGAAAGTTATTTTTATGGATATATTCATTATTTACGTTAGTCTACAATTTTATACATAGGTATACATACCCTATTTTGCTGAAGTGAAAGGATTACATTGAATTTGTTACATTTTTCATTAATAAAAAAATATTCGAATATTCGAATACCGCACACATTAGTATTCGAATATCAAAACGAGTCGAATATTCGTACTATTCGAATATTCGAATTGCAGGCCCTAGTGGGAGTACAACCCGCTAAAATGGGATTGTCTCCGCAGCACAGGAGTGATGGCTAACCGATGCGTGCGCGTCCCTACTTTTAGGAGTGGCTGCAAACACGCGCCGAGTTGTCTCAAGCAAACGAGTAAGGCGGAGCCCGGCACCCAGGTGCTTAGGCTATTTAGAACGGCTCGTGGCGCATAGTTAGACCATCTTTTTGTATAGGTACGCGACGTGTGAATGTGTGTTTGTCATGCGATAATACTGGAAATTCGATCTTCGTATCGTGCGGTCCCGCTTATTCAAATATTGATTGATGTGATATTGAGAGGAATAGTACGGTATAGTGTAACTTCGAATTTTGATCTTCGGAGTAGCCTAACTGCAAATAGCTTAGTATTATCAGGACGTGAACTTAATAAGTTACTACGGCTTTCATGACCAGAGGCCTTTTTCTTAACAAGTTTCATCATCTAAGCCATCGAAGGTCAGCCTTCATTTGTAGTCTTTCGACATGCGTTACAACTTCTACACATCTATGAGTCAGCACTTATTGATACGCATGTAATTTTGACAGTCTATTCGAAGTCTGATACGGACACGTATGCTGGCTAAATTCGACGTTTCTAATGAAATCTATCCGAGATTTCGCCGCTGTATCTAACTTGGATAATATAAGTAATTTAAGGATCCATCTATTCGAAGTACGATAATGTCGATAACTGTAGTCATGTAGTGTAATTCTATTCTTATGAGATGAATAACTAGAATATGGGTAGTCTACCTTGATAGAAATAAAATTCAAGATGACAAGCTATGTCGACAAAAATACAAAAGACAACAGTAATATTCGTGTTCATCCATGTCATCAAACGCATTCTGGTTTTAAGCCATGTCTTCTTTAGAATGTTCTCTTGTCAATATCGCAGCTAGAATTGCATACATTGATATATTCGTTACTTATATGACCGCAAAAAGCTGAGCTATTGCTAAATTGGAGATATCGCAAATCCCCGTCGAATTTGGGTTTTTATACGGACACATGTAACAGTAAGTGTATAAAATGCGTGGGAAAGAAAGTGTTACCTTTAATATTGAGCGTTCGATCAATCCTCGGTGACCTTTGGCAAGTGCATCGGGGGAAAGCTGTTCGATAAATTGAAGCCGTAAACTTACGGTCAAGAAACTCGACTTAAATCGAGCCTATGAAATGACACGTGTTACGTGAAAGGAAAGTGTTATTAAATATTGGCATTCCGGAGTTATTTAATTTAACGGTGACATGACTTGCGAAAAATTTGCATGTTTGATTACTGCGTTCATTTTAAAGCAAATTCGGAACGTGATAAAGGTTTACTAATGATGTGTCAAAGTTATCCAAAAATAGTCTAGAGAAATTTGGTTATTTTTTCTCCAATAGCAGTAAACATAGGCTGTTCAGTGAGATAATCAATAATCATAGTGGTGCAGATTGAGCCAGCAGTCGAGACCAATAATAATTACAACAATTAATAATAATAAGAGTAATTTATTTACCAAAGAAAGTTTCTACAATGTAGCAGGCAATCTAACTTAGACAGTAATATCCACTAGAGTCATAGCCTGTATCGCGGAACTCATAGACGAGAGACACGAAAACAATGCTAAATATAAACATTTCTAAAGAAAAAAATAATATAACAATGTTCCAAGAATTCAATCTAACAATAATAAATGAATTGAAAACGAGAGACGACACGATTTTCAAGTAAGTTTGCTTGAATGTGTTTATGTGTTGAGTTTTATTTCTTTTTTGTTAAATAACATATTATACGTGATATAGATTGCGAGTCGCAGATTATACCGTAATGATGTACGAGTATGTATATACAGGTACAAGTAGTTGCAACGCAATGCTTTGAGATCTATCCCAAAGATAGAAAAACATTGTGTTTGTCGTAATATTGCTCAGAAATCTAGGTTACTCTTGCGGCATTTGTTTTCAAGTTAATGACCATTCGTGCAATGATCATCAGGTACACTTTGATGTCGGTACGCTCTAATGGAGCCTCATTGTATTTAACCGAAAATAAAAGAGAAATTCCTCAATACTTTCCCCAGAAACTGCTGAACAAAGATTGCCGAATTAAAAGCCGAAGATATCAATCAGTTTACATAACAATCACGAGCTCATTTCTTTTTTTAAGTGATATAGCGACTCGAAATATGCTTCCTCGTCGACGAATTGCATTAAATTTCCCCCAAAACATCGTAATTGGTAAGGACAGGTTTAATTAACAGAGGTATATACGCAATGACGACACCTAATTACCCTCTGGTGGCATTTCACATCGGGTGGTCATTCCGACGACCACCTTTAAGGGTCATCGTGACCACTTTTGTCAAAAACGGATGATGCAATGTACAGTTTTACATTAAAAATCAGCGAATCAGTAATAAGAGATGCAGTATTGTTCAGTACTTATGATATGACTGAGATACAAATTTGTTAAGATGACGATAAACTTCAAGTAACGGTGACGCGGCGATAAACTTGAATCGAATCATTTGGTCGGATCTGGCAAAAAACTGCATTGAAATTAGTTGAGTTAAATTATTAAAGGAAAGGTAGGTCACATCAAGAATCGTCTTTAATTATTCACTCATGAATACGTCATAAGCATTGTACCGACGTACGAAAATATTTATACGATTATAAAATCAAGTTGAAGGATAATAAGACCTTAAAAGTAAATCACCCATATTTATCACCAGCAAGGCTTATAAAAGACTAGTTTTGGCGATATCAGACCGAACATTAGCCATATTGGGCTGTGAATGCGGCGGCAAAAAACTCGCTCAACTGGTTTCACACATTTAGAAGACGCCTTCGAGATATAATTGTTTAAAGATATATGGGATAAGTAAAAATCGCTTTATTGACTATGACATTATATTTAAAAAGAGGCAAATTGGTACAGCTTTCAAGTTTGAGTTTGTCACACGCTTATTTAAGCGTAATCTCCTAGGGGTTAGACATGGAATGAAATTACGTACAGTACGACACAAAAGAGTAGAAATTAAAAAGTGGCAATACTGTAGTGTCGTCCCTTTTTTCTTAGATCGATTAGAAAGGGACGACACTACAGTATTGCCACTTTTTAATTTCTACTCTTTTGTGTCGTACTATAGATGATGATGGGACTTTAAATTACTTAAATATTTAAAATATAAGCTTACCTGAAGAGAATGTGCGTTGCATATAAACAGCAGATTCTGAAACAAACAAACAGAATTATCAAAATGTTATCATACGCATGAAAATTGGTACATATTAGCCATGTTATTCAATTGAACAAATTATGTAAAACCACTCAACACAACAACATGCAGTTTTTATCGTTAAAAGACATACTTAAGTTAATTACAAAATTATCATTTATTCGACAAAGACAAGGAAGATCGCAATGAGGAACTGAACCAGATGCAACGCAAAGAACAGCCGCGAGCGGAGCGTGTATAATCTGTGGTGCCATGTTTTGCAGGCAAAGGAAGTGTACAAACAGCCATTGTTTGACATCGAAAACAAAGCCAATATGGCGGCATCGGTTGTAATTCATATTACGTTTATAATTGTCAGAACATATTTCCGCATCGAGTGAATAGGCAGTTCAAAGAATATTTTACAAGTCTTGCGTCACGTCATCTCGAGTTGTAGCATGTGTAGAGAGTAATTGTAATGTGATATGTGATATTGAGTTCTTTCTTTCCTTCCGTTTTATTATGAGAAGCCTTTATGTTATATTATAGGTATAAGTCTACCAGTTATTATCGAAGGAATGCGTGTGACAATATTTCGTAATTTAGTTTCCGCGTACATATTATGCACAGTAGGTTCGATGTAGGATAGTAAAAACCTTCGTGCACATAATACAGTTACGCATCTGTTATGTCAGACCGGTGGTCACACCGCAGTTTCTAAAAGGTTGTTTGCCTGATATGGAAAAAATCTTAACTTGCTCATGTTGCCTTAAATAGAAGATAAATCAGTTACTATTTGCATAAAATGCAATCTTTTTGCTTATCTTTTGCACGATACACATTATTATTCATCGCTAGTTGACGTGGTGTAGAGTACAAAGAACCCAGCTTACTAGAAAATAATTCGCTAAACTGGAAGAAGTATTAATAATAATAACGATTAGTTACAAAAATAAGTTAATCACTGGTGTGATCCTTGAAACTCACTATCGAAACATCATCATTCCCTTGCCCTTAATACCATTAATTCGGGGTCGGCGCAGCAACCAAGATTCCGATGGCGCTGCATTTTAAACCTATGCCAGTATTACATAGTATCACATCACAGGTAACACTAACATACATGTCATTTCATTATAATGAATTTATACAAGCATTCAATTTTCACGTCGTCAAAACAACCAACGCCCAAAATAGCTTCAAAACTTCTTAATTAAAACTGGCCACGGACTAACTGATTATTTACCAAATATATCTTTAAGAGCTACCTTTTATGATCTCTTATCTTATCGCGCTTCTGCTTTTGCACGAAACAAATACTTTGGTAGAACAAAACAAAGTTGATATTTTATAAATATAAATAAGTAGTTAGTTTATAAGTCGATACAGATAGAGACTTGCCAAAGTAATGCTACATATGTTACACAATGATTGTGTAAGACCAAAAGGGTATAATAAGTTCTTCGCTGCAATAGACATATGGTATTTTCACTTCGTATTGGCAGAATAAGCAAACGCTAACAAAGAAACATGTGGGAGAACAGACGCCATACTCGCTGCTAGTTTCAACACATATGAAGCTATAATTAACAAGAACTGTGCAGTTTTTCATGAGTTCTTCGCGAAGGTGGTAGAATGATTTTTCGCTTGGCAGCGTTTTTTGCAAGTATGAATAGTTGGTCACGGGCGCATGCGCGGTCAGTGGCTGCGATAACGCTGCAGCGAGGCGCGGATGCTCGATAACTTTTATTTAGAATTGTTTTTATTTGCAAATAAATAACCAAGTTTTGTTCCAAAATATTACGAACGATTTCTATTCAAATTGACTTTAGATGACAACAAACTTTAGTGTGCATTGTCAAACTAATTTATATATTATACCAAAAAAAATTTGGTTTGAACAAAAGTGTTTATTTTTGGCTAAAATAAACACTTTTGTTCATTAAATTACTTGTTTGAGTCATCCCTGTTGTTTGATGGAATCTGACAATAGAGTGAGAGTTCATAGAAAATGCTTTTCTGATCTTAAAAAAATCTGGACCGGCGCTGATAACAATTTCGCAAGTGAAAGAAAACATAAATATATCCGACCTCACGTGACGAGGAGCAGGATTCACAGCTGTAGACGGGCTTGGTCACATTAAGTACTCACTCTAATAATAATAAGATTAATAAGGGTTTATAGTACGGTGGTGTGGCAAAGTGTCAGATAGGAATGAACTCAGAGAACAGATGAGCCGATACTTTTTGTCCTCATTAGAAACAAATTAGTACCTAGAAGTAATCCCTGTGGCACAGAAGCCTTCGAAGTGAGTGTTAAGTGGAGCGCAAACACGTCTGCGTGTGCTGTTAGAGGATTAAGCGCTACAGGCATGTCTGCCGACATGCCACTGGTGTGGTGTAAGTGTGGATGTTTAGTCTCGCATTTATGTGGAGTGGTTAGATAATAAATACCAGCTTCCACGTCATTGAGCCCCGTTGATCAATGAAGACATTAGACAACATACACAGAAAAACAAAAAGAGTTGTTGCATTCCGTTTTCATTGTATTATTCTCAGCTAGAATGTACAAGTTATAAGTACTTATTTGTCTTAAATCTTAAAGCTCGGAAAACTAGAAAATTATGCACATGCGGGCAGGGTTAATTATTTTACGTCCTAATATATGCAGTAATCTAACAGACTTGGAAAAATCCTGTGATACGCCGAAATAAGGAGCACCTACTGTCTTTTGTCTTACAATGTATATACCAGGTGGGCCCTGTAACAGGAGCAATAAATTAAAACATAAATTCTACCCCTCAAACTGAACAACATTTAAAAATAACTCATTTATAATGTAAACCTGTAAAATAAAGTTTATTTAAAGAAGCAATGTATTGCGAAACATTGGATATTTAGTAAAGTGATGTTGTTCAGTTTGACGAGTAAAATCTATGTTTTAATTTTTTGTTCCAGTTACAGGACCCACCTGGTATGGTATACCTATGCCAGCGCGGGGCGTCTTAAGTACGCTGCTATTGAGCCCCGCGAAGGGCGACGCGCATTCCTAGTTCAATGTTTATGTTAGCGGCATTGAGCTTTAGGTGATATTTGACGCAATGCAAAGGAAGTGTTTGTTAATAGAAGCGGGGCAGTTTATGATGTTATGGGTAATGTAAACACTGCCGAACGTAGCCGTGGGGTCTGAGAAATGAAATTTGGTAACGTTGTTTTGTTCTAAGTTCTGGCTTGGGAGCCGGACGAGGATTCAGGATCAATCTATGGTTGAATTGGGAGGTGTACCATAATATATACATACCTACCGACACCGGATCCGTTTCCGTTTCATTTAGTTTGTTCTTGTAGCGATTTAGCGCTTACACTTACTCTGTTACGTTAGTGATTTAGTGACTTTGTTACTGCCATTATTTGTGACTTTACTGTCAATTTGTGCTCGTAGCACTATTGTGACTTTACTGCGCTTGTGACACTATTTCTCTAATTGTGTAACTGGACTTGCGTGCGTGATTGTACCCACTGCACTGCCCACTAAAGACGAACCCATCTGATGTTCAGAAGGCCTCTGCCGCTTCTACACCGATATATATTCTTTATTTCATCCCCCTTTACGTAACCGACGAATTACCACAAACTTGATATAAGAAATTATTTATAAGTGACTTAAGCGCCAGTGTAAGTGCCCTTTAAGTTTCTCCTACCACAAACCACAAATATGCTCAGTTATGTTTATTCTCGTAAAGCAGTCAATGACTCCAGAGTCCGGTCCAGTTTAATTTCACTTAGCGCAAATTGAACAGATATAGCTTCGTGTCGGACAACAGCCCTTGTTTGCTGGCATGTGTTTAGTGTACAGTAACTCGTAATATCCTGCTGTAAACGAGTTGCAGGCGAACCGAGAAGTAAAAAAAAACTGAAGTATTCAGAGAATTTAAACCCATACATAAACGTACAACAACACGTAGTTTTTTTTATATTGTGTATACTTATATTACAACAGAGCCCTCGGTGACAATCTCTATTCTTAAAAAATTTGGTCAAATAGAGTCATCAAATAACACATATATATACATATAAGTATACGAAATGATATATCAACACGAAAAAGAAAAGAGTAAACGACACCAAGAGAAGAGGGGGGGTATTGTGATAAGCGTTGCGTAAGAAGGAATCGAAATGGGAAGGGACAATGAGTGACTATTCAAAGATTAGAGACAGAAAAATTATACTGGCTGACCCTGTAAGTTAGATGCGGGCAAAGGCATGATGAAATGACACAGTAAAAATGCAGTTCAATGCCGTTAACGAGTTTGTTTATATAGAACACAAAGGATAATAGTGTTTGATTCAATCACATCCATATAGAAACAATGTTTTGACAAATGCAACGACACCCGACCCCGATACAACTGTAACCGCAACAGACAACCTCCGTCCAAAGTTTGTACACAACAATGATTCATTCATTTCTCCAAGTTTCGGATGAATGGACGGAACCGCGCAATGTATTCTAAATCGCAGCTCCATGTTAATAAGATATATAATATATTTGCTTTCGCTCGTGTTGCTGACCCATAGTCAGTGAGTCACAGGCTGAAACCTGGGTCAATGTGACGTCACACTTCGTAGATCCGTTTGTGATGTAAAGGAAATGCTCACGGTTACGATACGATCGATTAAAGTAAATTGAGAATACCTTGACAATGATGACGCATGGTAGAAATTAATGAATACAATAAATGTCACGTTTAGAAGAATGTTACTCGCAACAGTTAGATGTAGGTATGCATATGTTAGGTGGTATTTTTTTAAGCCAACTTAATAACAAAGATGTAATTGTAGAAACATGTCAGTACGGCCAAAACAGTCGTCATAAAACCGTAGAGTTAACCGTTATAATAGTTAAATAAATTTACCGTGTATTTCCAGCTATTCAGCTGATGAGGGATTATTCTTTTCGATGTTTGTTTACTCATAAATGAGCCACTTTGAATCTTACTCTAAGCATATGTAGATCCTGTTACAAACAAGGCTGATAATTTTTCTAACACGGACGCTAAAAGTATAACTTGTAGAAAATACATTTACAAATATAAACACATTGATTATCTAGATCGACAATCCTGAGAGCCTAAGTACTTCTCAGGACTAGTTAGTAAAACAATACTTTCTCCGTTCAGTATGCATAATCTAGATAAAGCCGTCCAAAATCTGTTAATGAATGATAAAACTTGATTGACCGCCATGATAAATCAGAGATGGCGGCGTATCTGCGGCTGAGCACGCGCAGGTTATCAATCAACAGTTTCGTAACGAAAGTGAATGTGCTTCCGCCGATCAGAACAAATATGAAGAATGCGAGCGTACCTATTCTCAAGATAGGAACATTGTATGATTCAACTGTCTTACACTGTATTTACAAGTACTTTTCACCGAGAGCAAACTTTTCAATATTTGAGCGTCCTGTTTGCTTAGTTTCTCAAAAATCCCAGGTGACAGAGCAATGTCCCGATTCCCACGGGCGAGACCTGTTTTTAAGCATTTTAGTACCCCTTTAGGATTGTTGAATAAGCAAGCTAACTCTGCTCCGGATTGTCCAGAGAGTTCAGCACGCCACTTGGGATGAGGGGACCAAAATGTGACCATCAGTAGCCCTGTTTGATGAGACTAGAAGACGGCGAATCTTCAGCGTTTTTCCGGAATTTATTTTACCTTTGTTGTTGTCTCTACAAATGTTTAGTCAGATGATGGTTGAAGTCATGTTAAAGGCCTGATTTTCTTATGTATCCGAAAGACAATCTGGAGTCTTATTCTAGTTTGATCACAGTTATACCGTGTTGTTCTTCCATTGCGATAATGATATGGTAAAAATACTGATGATAAAACCGCGCGGTTCAAACGCTCGGAGATTCACCCTAGCGTTCCAGCTTGACAGATCGTGAGTTTCCAAAATAAGTTACTAATAGTAGAGTTATTAGTCCGCTGTTTTCTAACATAATTGTGCGCATAGGGTTACAAGCATGAAATTACTACCACAGATATAGTGTTTTCCGGTGATTATTTTCAGATGTGGATGGAAGTCAGATTCGTCCCCTGTGAGGCGAGAGAGCGGAGTGAATAGGACCAAGTTTTATTTACGTTGGTTACGCCGACGTAAACATATATTTTAAGGTACTGTTTGTATGACAAGTGCCATGCATATATTTTTAAAAACTAAATTAAATGTGCATTATCAAATAATACTAATAATTTGAAAATGTTAACGAAATCTATTTAATTTGCCTCACTGAATAAAAAAAAACTCGTGATTTTTACTTTTTCGACCATACACCCATATTTTTATATAGAACTATACAAAAATAACATAAAACATGAATTTTTAGTCTCAATTTACACGGAAACGATACCAGACAAGCCCTAGTAGACTTAACTGATCATTGATAAAAAAAAAGAAAAAAGAGTAGTACTTGGTCCTATTCACCCCGCTCTCCCGCCACGCAGGGCACGAATCTGACTTCATTCCACATGTGAAAATAATCACCACGGAACGCTCTATCTGTGGTAGAAATTTCATGCCTGTAACCCGATGCGCACAATTTCGCGGCTAAGCAACTCTACTATAAGTATCACAATAATAATCTTAGCGTGCAGAATAAACGTCGAACCCAAATTGCAACCATCATAATTTTACGACAGACGATATTAACCGCGTAACTAAACTATGACTACAAGTACTTGGAAATTCCTCGCAAGCGTGCAAAAATCGATTGGTGATACATGGCAATAAAAATAACGTAACAAACCGGAGAAAGGAATGCGTTCCATAAAATGTTGTTTGCTAAACCGTTAGTTCAGTAAATACAGACATGCAATTTGTTTATGTGGAAGTCCAGACAGAACTTTCTAATGGCTGTCATTGGTCGGCCGCACCCTGGAGCAGGCTCTGTTTCAGATAACAATACTAGTTAGGGCACTGAACTAAGAAATACTGCAATCAACTGCGAAATAAGCTATATTGAAGTTATATTCAACCTCAAATTCCCCTGGACACATAATGCAGCTCAAATAAAACACAAACGGCGAAGATATCGATAACATGTAGGTTTTTTTTAGTTAGCCTGTTTGAGTGTCCTTCTGCTGGGCAAAGGCCTCACTGTTAGATCTCCACAACTCCCTATTGATTGGCTGCTGCTTCCGGCCAGTTGCCTGCATCTCAATCGTCCCGCCATCTCCATCTCCGCCCATCTTGCGGCACCCATTTGTTGACTATGTAAGCCCACCTGTCCGGGTGTCCTCATGTAGGTATATAAAAAAATTACTTACCTACGTAAGTATCTATCTATCTATCAGCCACACACGTCCACTGCTAAACATAGGCCTCCCATAGCTCGCCGCAAAGTGCGATCCCGTGCAGACTGCATCCATTGATTCCCCGCTATCTTCACGAGGTCATTTGTCCATCTAGTCGGGGGCCCCCTGCTGCGCTTTCCTATACATGGTTGCCACTCTAGGACTTTGCTGCCTCAACTACCCCAACGGCGTGTGTTTACAATGTAAAAAACTTAACTTTAGGCATCTTGTTCCCGTGTGACTGAACTGTAGCTCGCAAGTTCCACCTCAAGTCACACCTCGCAAGTTTGTTTCGAAATTACCGAATTTTGTATTTTTTTACGTTTTCATCCCCCATACCTCCGCCATTTAATGAATTTTGATTTTTATGTACTTGTCGAACCTAGTCACAGAACTTCATGCGAATCGCTTGAGAAATGAGACCTCTGGCGAAGACAGCCGGAAAGCATCTGGGCATTAGGACATACGAAATAATTTCGGGCCAATAATTCAGTAAGATTAGCTGAAAATTTGGCAAAATGAAAGGACAACTTTTATCTATCAGGATATGTAGGTTATAGAGCCATGTTTAATTTTATCTACTCTCCCCCCCTCTCAGGGGTGAGCGTCACCCCCCCGCGCCCTCGAATGTGTCCCGGAGCGCGGTATTTTCCACTTTAGAAGAAAACCGTGTACGATACATACAAAGTGTATAAGAACGAAATAATCCTGAATAAATTTACTATAAACCTTTCATACATACAAAAGCGATAGCACTTATAAAATCAGCGCAATCTGTTACCAAATACTAACGTTTTTAATTATTGATCTTTTTTTTCTGCTAAAAGGTTAGTTATCTCAAAAACTGCACACTTCTCGGCCAAAATATGTATGACAAAAGTAAAGAATGGACAATGTTCTTTCTAAAAATGTATAATTTATTTCTGTTACTCTTTAATTTACCGTTGCAATGCTATTTTTAAAATTTAAGTCATTTGGCCATTATGCGAAATATAAATATTCGTACTAGTTAAACGGTGTTACTTGCAATACCATAGACTTTTTATATGATTTTCTGTAATCTACAAATATTGAACTATATCCTGCATTTTTTTATTTTTTTTAGACCTACTATTTTAGGAAATAAGGGATGTGTGGGGAAATCGTCAAGTATTGCTCATTTTCGTAAATAACTTCAAAACCGTTTAAGGCGACTCCGTACGTGGAATGGTGATTTTTAAAGTCCTAAGGCTCGTAATCTAGACAACGGAAAAATCTGAAAAAAATATATGTTATTTTTGACTATTTCTTCTAAAAAATTATAGTTGGATTTTTTTTTAAAGCAATAATTACTATGGAAAAAATAATGTTGAAATAGGGTCGTTTTCAATTTTCAATTCCCTGAGGCTTCTAAACTACAAATGATATTTACACGGCTCTTTCGCAAGAATATTGACAATTCATTGATCTTTAATCGTATTGTTTAAAAGTTTGTAAAATGTAAATTCGGTCTAATAAAGCATCAAAAAAACTGAATTTCCGCGAGCGCGGCCGTGCCCGGGCTGCGAGCTCAGTGTAAATCTAACCGTCGAAGGGGAAGGCTGTGTCACTTGCTCTCGCGATCCATCTAGTTACGGAAAATTGTTATAGTACCGGATACCGCGGAGGTTCGATCTGTCTTCGTGCGTTTGAAGTGTATTTTACGAGAGTGTAGTTCGTTTTTTACGACTACGCTATGCGACATAACAAAAAGCACTCATTTTCATATAGAATTAAATGTAACTGTTTTTTTTCGTATTTAGGTATCTATTAATTTTAAGTACTTATAAAAAAAATTGACATAGCTTAGCATTCCCGGACACATTTGGATACTTAGATATTCTCAGTCATGGGCCCACACCAGACAGGATTCCCAGAAAATAACACTTTTGGTGTGGGTTTTAGGGCCCTTCTCTGTGTAATATTAGAGTACCGTAGGTATTTCGGTTGGTAAAAAATTCTGATAATACATATATTTAAGTATGATAACGTCTAATGATCTTTATTAATTCAACCCTAAGAGATATGAATATCGTAATGCAGAACAAGTATTGTTCGTTTGAATACCATTGTAATATTCGGTAAAACGCTAATTTACGAATACGAATATTTATTGTAAGTATTCACATTCGTTGCGTCACTAGTACAGTACATGACATATGATATAAAAATACATTATCAAAAATTACAATAATTTTCTAGTTCAAGAAGGCAAGTGACAATCTGGGCATGAGGGCTTATTTATGTAAATATAGTCAGAATACATATTTGCATCAATAAATTTCCCACTTCATATTTAAATCTAAATGAGCGTTAGTAATTATTGACATATCCGCCGGGCCTAGCTAGACATACCTAGCCTGGCCATAAGTTCTGTTCCAATTGTTTACCGTTTATAAAATAAAAACCTGATTTTTATTACATATCGTTTAAAAGCCATATATTAATGATCGGATTACAGTCGAATTAATGAAAAAATATATAACTTGGTCAGTTTTACTGAGTCACTTATAGAATCCATTGATGCTCACAAACAAGTTGACGTAATTTATACAGACTTCAGCAAAGCGTTTGATAAAGTTTGCCATAGCATACTGATTCAGAAACTTTTGTCGTATGGAATAGCTGGAACAACACTGAAGTGGATTGAATCATATTTAAGTAACAGGCAATTTTTCGTGGTCGTCAATGGATACAACTCTTCAGATTTTAATATAACATCGGGTGTCCCTCAAGGGTCTCATTTAGGTCCCATTTTGTTTAATATATTCATCAACGATATCCCCAGTTGTTTTCAGTATTCAGTTCCTTATCTATTTGCGGATGATCTTAAATTTTCTAGGGTAATAGAGGGTAACAATGACGTAGAATTATTGCAAAACGATCTTAATAACCTTACTGAATGGTGTAAAAGAAATCGTATGACTCTCAACGCCAAAAAGTGTACCCATATAAAATTCACTCGTAAGCAAAAAATTATTAATTCGAGTTACTGTGTGGATGATACTAATTTAAATGAAGTTGACTGCATTCGTGACTTAGGTGTACTACTAGACAGTAAACTTACTTTTATACCACACGTCGACCAAACAATTAAGAAGGCCTCAGGTATGCTAGGTTTCCTTATAAGAAATTCACAAATGTTAAAAAAAACGTCGACTAAAATATTGTTATATAACAGTTTAGTGCGGAGTAGATTGGAGTATTGCAGTGTGGTGTGGCGGCCCCATTATGCGACACATATGCTCAGGCTAGAGCGGATCCAAAAACGATTTCTCTGGTTTCTTTCCCGACCCTTAGGCCTAGCCAATAGGAGGACTTCTTACAACAACCGATTAAAATATTTTAAGATGAGTTCTCTCAGTACGCGTAGGGAAATACTTGATTTAATATTCTTGTACAAGCTCGTAAGAAACCAGATAGATTGCCCGCAGTTACTAAATCTCATGAAGTTTCGAGCCCCCAGTAGATTTCCCAGAAAGAAAATTACACCCCTATGCCCACCGCTCCGTCGAACTGTACTTGGCTCTAATTCTCCCATATGCCGCCTCTGTAAATTAGCGAATGCATGTAGTCAGTCTATAGATATTCACGCTGACTCACTACCTAAATTTCGAAGGACGATAAACACTCTTTTGAACAAAACCATTAATAGTGAATAATTGTACTACTAAGCTACTAACTTACTTATCTGAAAACTTCCTTCCTTTAGATTTAAATACCAAAGTGTCAACTGTTGTAAAACTTGATTGCTCCACTTTAGCATAAATACATATCATGTAGGTAAGTATTACTTAGATTGTAAATAGTGCATGCTGTGTTTACCTATAATTGGTTTTGCATCAATCGTAATTCCTTATAGATTGTAATCTGATGTATATTTCGATGTAATAACTGTTGGTGAACCTTAATAAATAAATAAATAAATAAATAACTTTATTTAGACTCATCGTAATGCCCAGACTTGATTTTTGACTAATGCTCAGAATTTTTCTCTCTAAGTTTGCCAGAGGGCAATTAAACGATCTTGGATCAAATTAATCGATCGCGGAAGGAACGCCAAAACCCAAATAGCTATAGACAACCGCTAAACTAAAGTAGGGCTGACACGTTTGCCGCATGTCAACCGATCTGCAGATCAAGAAATCTACACCCACCCAATAAAATTCGGAACTTCTAAGTTAACGTAAAAAAAAGATACGGCTCTTTATGCCGCAAAAAAAACGTATCTACGCTGGAAAGGAAAATTATCCAAGAGACACGGAGCTAACTTTACAGGACATCTAAAAAACTACGAACTTTTTAAAAAAAATAAAAAGTTTTGAATATTCTGTGGACCTACTTTTTAAATGAAGCATTTATAATTATAAACAACATCATGTTCTCTACATGTCGCTTTTGTTATTTTGTCTATTAATGGAATAATTTAAAATTTAGCATCGCTTACGCAAAATGGCTGTCAAAATAGAATTAGGTAAAATTATCTAAACGACACGTTTCCCGAGATATTAGGTAAAATAGTATAATCTACATTTTACACAACAATCAACACAGTAAACAATATCTATGTGCATACGATGCTCATTTTATATAAACAATATCATGTTTTTTACATGTTGCTTTTGTTATTTTGTCTATTAATGGAATATTTTAGGATTTAGCGTCGCTTACGCAAATGGCCGTCAAAATAGAATTAGGTAAAATTATCTAAACGACACGTTTCCCGAGAAATTAGTCAGGTAAAATAGTATAATCTATTACACAACAATCAACACAGTTAACAATATATATGTGCATGCTCATTTTATAGTCAGGTAAATATATAAATGTGCATAAATTAGCATGAAATAAATCAAGAAAAATTATCTAATCGCCTTTGTAGGAAATATTTCAGACATGAAAAGCTATTTATCGTACAATAAAACCTCACGATTAATGTTTTAATTAGAGAAAAATATTTATTTTCAAACATTAAAATTAATGAAGTGACATTTAAAGTTCTCTAAGACAAAAACTTATGGTCCAACTACGCAAATACAAAAAAAACTGCTTTATGAATTAAAGATTTATTCATCAGATATCACGTGAAATTTCAATTTTATAATTTTTTATGTGTGATCTGCTGAAAGATTTCCAGTAGTTCTAGACCAATGTATGGTAGCAAACGATAGCTATGACTAATGAGAACAGCACAAGAGTTCTCAAGACTGCAGTCACTCGGTACTCATTAAGGAATTTTAAATCACGAACTACGAGAAATTACAAGTTTTACAATTGCAATGAGATAATATCCTATCCTAACAAGAATAACAAAACTACCTACAACTCTGTGTGGTATAAGTGACGTCTCGTAAGACACTGTTTGAGTGAGATGGCGTTTGGGTCCATCAAGCGAGTCCAAAGTAATGCCTTAGCGCCACAGACACAGATTTACGCCGCAGATGGGCCTAACGGCCTTTATAAATATATTGAATTACTACTAAATGTGTGATATTTTATAAAACAGAACCGGTAAATTTGTCTAACTACCAATTTAACGAAAATATTTGTTTTTTAGTACATTCTATGCGAAAAATACGACTCAATTGTCATTCAAGCAATTCAAGATAAGCGACAGTAGTCGATCAAAGTCATATTAGGTAAAAAAGGATAAGCGACAATGGTTTCATAGTATCAAAGCAGGTAAATTTGGATAAACGCCAATAGTTAAGATAGTTAAGATAGACAATCAGGTAATTTATCTAACTATGTTATTTTTTTTATAGAATCTTATATCGATTCTGTTTAATAATGTGGAAATACCACATTTTTACTTTTTGGCTAATGCGCATAAGCATTTTAAACACACATGACATGACACAGAGGGCGCTCCAGTAGCGAAGAATTATGGAATCAAAGATTTAGTGTGATTGACGTAACGATATGATAGCTCAGTTGGTAGAGCACTACGCCGGAAACTTAGGGTCGCAGGTTCGAGTCCTGCTTACATTGCAGTGGATCACATTCAATTTTTCTTTCATAATTTACCTTTATGTTAATTTTATCATAAAGACATAGGTAAAATGCCTCAAACGACATTAAAATATATTTTACGATCAGATAAAAACAGTTAACCAACAAGTGCAAGGTTAGTTGCAATAAAGAAAATTATCCAAGTTGTTTGATCTGTTTTGACAAATAAGTAAAAAAGCTCTAAGGTTCATTATTATGCAAAAAACTTTTTATGTTATCTCCATTTTGCTAAAAAAAACTCAAAAATCAAGTCGTTTAGTAGAAAAAAAAGTAGAGATTCTCTAAATCACCGACGGGATAAGCGACACAAAAGTCGTCAGACAGATGTATACGAGACCCAACCCATTCGATGCAGAAAAATCTGCCGATCCCAACAGTGTGTATAACTCAATATCCCCAAAAATGTCGCTTAGATAAGTTCTCCTTTCCAGCATCGGCATATTTTGACACTCAAGTAAATTAACATTTATAGGGTATCCATTGACCTTGAACATTGAAATTAGCCAAAAAATTCGTCTAGTAAAATATCGTCAATATCAACAAGTATAGGGGAAAATCTGAGAACATTACTAATGTAGTCATAAAAAACTATCACTGTTTATAAGTAGGTAAAGGACGTAAATCCGTTTTCCAACGGTAAAGTTGAGTTTGTCGCTCTATTATTTATAGTTTATCTTTTCATTAGAGCAGCATGACCCGGGGGATAAAGCTGTACCTCCACTACTACTTATGTTAAAATATCGGTTCATCCGCTGGGTCACGATATGATTTATTTATTAAAAAACGGTATTTTTTATTTCTGCATGATTTTACACGTATAATCAAGAATCTTGTCGGCATTTTAACTATTTTTGGTAGGTACCTACACATACAAAAGTATTTTTCGATGCGAGACTTCCAAATGGCCAATTTCACTTATTTTTTTGGAAAATAGCTTTAACGAATTTTATTTTTAATATTCTACTGTAGTGGGTAAATAGATATTTAGTAATCCGCAATAATTATATCATTGTTTAAATGATTTATTTTACTTCGAGATTTTTCAATGCCTTTAAATATTATACCTATAAGGTTTGTTGATCTTCAACTCTCGCTCGGACTATGCGAGTGTATGAAGCTGCTTGGACGCCACTCAACGAGATTATGAACGAAGTAATGTTCCGGGGGCGCACGGTCGGCGGGGGGAATAACGTTAGGCTCCGCCCAGATCCTCAAGGACGTTGGGATTAGGAGTCGCCTTAATTTAGAATGATGAAATATATATATTTGAGATGTTCATAATGTACCCTTTCATTTGATATGTCACACGATATACTTTGCCATTTTTTTTTCTAATTTGCCCCCTATGACTGGCCCTCATGTCAAAATTTATTAATTTGCGTTACGTTACGTTACACGTCCATGTTTGGGTCATCAATTTACATATGTGTACCAAATTTCAACTCAATCTGTCCAGTAGTTTCGGAGAAAATTTGATATGATTACAGTAGGATCCCTCGTGTGTCTGTGTCAGTCCGTCCGTCTGTCATAGCCAATTTGCTCCGAAACTACTGGACCGATTGAGTTGAAATTTGGTACACGTATGTAAATTGATGACCCAAACATGGACGTGTAACGTAACGTAACGCAAATTAATAAATTTTGACATGAGGGCCAGTTATAGGGGGCAAATTAGAAAAAAAAATGGCAAAGTATATCGTGTGACATATCAAATGAAAGGGTACATTATGAACATCTCAAATATATATATTTCATCATTCTAAATTAAACAGTTTTGAAGTTATTTACGAAAATGAGCAATACTTGACGATTTCCCCACACATCCCTTATTTCCTAAAATATTAGTAGGTCTAAAAAAAATTAAAAAATACAGGATATAGTTCAATATTTGTAGATTACAGAAAATCATATAAAAAGTCTATGGTATTGCAAGTAGCACCGTTTAACTAGTACGAATATTTATATTTCGCATAATGGCCAAATGACTTAAATTTTAAAAATAGCATTGCAACGGTAAATTAAAGAGTAACAGAAATAAATTATACATTTTTAGAAAGAACATTTTTCATTCTTTACTTTTGTCATACATATTTTGGCCGAGAAGTGTGCAGTTTTTGAGATAACTAACCCTTTAGCAGAAAAAAAAGATCAATAATTAAAAACGTTACTATTTGGTAACAGATTGCGCTGATTGTATAAGTGCTATCGCTTTTGTATGTATGAAAGGTTTATAGTAAATTTATTCAGGATTATTTCGTTCTGATTTATTATGTATGTATCGTACACGGTTTTCTTTTAAAGTGGAAAATACCGCGCTCCGGGACACATTCGAGGTCGCGGGGGGGTGACGCTCACCCCTGAGAGGGGGGGAGAGTAGATAAAATTAAACTTGGCTCTATAACCTACATATCCTGATAGATAAAAGTTGTCCTTTAATTTTGCCAAATTTTCCATATATTGCAATCTAATTTTCTTGGATTACAAGCTAAAAGGAGGCGCTTCGCTCGCTCGGTTAATTAATGAATATTTTAGAAATACCCACTTATGTATATGTTATTAATAAGCATACAGCACACAATGTGAATATTAAACAAATAATTAAATAATCTATGACTACCGCTGGTGTAAAAAAAACTATGTAATTGGTCATAAAACTGATACCATATAAAATTAAAAGGTTAATTATTGAACTTGCTTATATCAAGCCAACCGGTCGGTCGATTTTCAAAAAGTTTCTTCCATTAGCACATTAATGTGTTGCCAGCTACGATTATGATGCGACACAAATCACACGACACTGACACCAACCTAACAGGTTAATCGATTTTTAATGAGGCAACACTGACACACTTGACATTTTCATCTAGCTTTCATTCGGTGAAATGGAGAAAATGCAGAATATCGCCGCTTATGAACAAAATATTTATTATTGATCCGGTTGTACGCTTACTATCCACTGCTAGATGTACAGTCTGACAAGAAAGTTTACAAATTAAATAGTGGCAATACTGTACCTATTGTCGTCCCTTTTTTTAGGGTTCCGTACCCAAAGGGTAAAAACGGGACCCTATTACTGAGACTTCGCCGTCCGTCCGTCCGTCCGTCCGTCCGTCCATCCGTCCGTCCGTCCGTCCGTCCGTCCGTCTGTCACCAGGCTGTATCTCAACAACGGTGATAGCTAAACAGTTGAAATTTTCACAGATGATGTATTTCTATTGCCGCTATAACAACAAATACTAAAAATAAAATAAAATAAATATTTAAGGGGGGCTCCCATACAACAAACTTGTTATAGATTATATATATGTATAGGTACGGAACCCTTCATTAGCGAGTCGGGCTCGCACTTGCCCAATTTTCTTACATTGATAAGAAAGGTTAAAAACTACTGTGTTCGATTTGATGATCTTTTAAAAAAATATTCAAATTTGGAATTTTAAGCTTTTTTCCATGTGGATTTTTTTTAATTTCGCCTAAACTCTGGCGGTGGCGGCACATCAGTAAGCCGGAATATTACCGCTACTTTGGTGATACGCTTTACTTAGCTTTAAATTTGAAATTATCAATGTCATTTAATACAGTTCTAAGACTGCTCGTAATTATGATATGCCCGATACATAGCTAAAATGATTTCATTTCAATGTCAATGGATTATTATGGCGGCAAGGCAGGCTAAATTGAATCGTCCAATCAGAAGGCATCCGTGTGAGTTATGGACGTAGGTCGAGGAGCATCATTTCTCAATAACTAATTAAAGGTATGTTTTGTGTGTAGTGGAGTATCATCATCACAATGAATTTGAAATGCAAAACAGTTATTGAAAAGCAGATGCCAATGCGTTTTACGTAAACTAAAACCAATTATGTTTGTAATTAGTCGATTTGCGATTTGTTTTAGCAATCATACAAATGGCTGCAAGGTGAAATTCCTTACTTTGATAGGTAGTCTATAAAAGTATCGTAATAAAAAATTGCGATTTCATGTTTACAAATCCGGAATGCAATCGGAAGTGGACTAAATGCAAAAGTATGAAAGTAATATTCCATCAAATTGTACGTGACGGTTCTATCAAGGAGCATAATATATTACTAATATTACTGCATTGTTTTGACAATGATGTAATGTAGGCACTGGTCACTGTATGTACGATTTCAAGACTTCACATAATAGCATTATCGTTAAACACAAATATGTAAAGATTTGGTATAAGCCTCACGTGTTTTTAGTCATATAAATAACTCGGCTTTATCTTGCCATCACGGTTTCAATTCAGGTTTCCCGTATAAACAGATAATTTTGATCCTTAAAATTATGATAGAAATAAGCGAAAAAACAAACTGAAATTTTGTGCCAATATTCTACTTCAGCTTCCCCATAATAGATGGACTGAAATCTGGTGAAGGTCGCTGGAGTCTACTAGACACGGGCGGTAAAAAACCGGTCATGGTGGCGTAGTTTGGAGGGGACCTATGTAGCGTCTTCTGTTTGATGATCACAATGATGCAATTAATTCTGCAAGTAGCGCTTCAAAACCTGATTTGGTGTACCGTTACAAAAACAAAACACGACGGAGGCCATCCATCGGGAGTCCCGCTTTGACTGGATTGACACGCACTGAATGGAGACGAATAAGACGCAAAAGGCGATGGCGGTGAATGCAATGTCCTCTCCTCTGCGGTGCGCTCGCGCCGCTTCCGATGTCTCGGGCTCTGGGCGCAGTGCCTAATAAATTAATAATCTATTTATTTTGTAGCTTGAGGACAAAGGAATAGTATCGATAGCTGAATAGTACAATCTTCTATGTTACATTCGCCGCGTTAGTTATACTTAAATCTCATGTCACTAAGTATTTTCTCATACTGAAATTTGAACACTACTCAAATTTCAGCACGAGAATATTGATCCAGAGCTAGTGCTAGGTAAACGTGTGTTTAGAATGTTTGCACATTTGTTGTCCTTATTATACCAGCCAGATCAACAACATAATTGTGTGTTTTTACTTGCTTGCTCAGTCGTGATCTGCATTCAAAAAGTATGAACCAGTAAATGTCTAAATGGACAAGTTGTTACAGCGTTTCAATTCACCCTTACGGAGATGCCACGACTTTGCGCGGCAGCGGCAGAGGTGTAGGTACGTGTGTCTCGCTCACTCGTATGGCCGCCGCGCTCGGATCTCTCGCTCAACCGCTCACCGCGCCGCTAGTCGTTCGGTCTACGCTCCGTTAGGTGGACGCTTGAGGGTGTTAAGACTGGCGGCAGGACGGTCCTTACTTCTTTCCTCTTCATCCTCGATAAGAACCGGGAACGAGGACGCGACTCTGTTAAACATTTGGCTATAAAACACGGAAGCTGCGCAGGTGCACTA
This sequence comes from Apotomis betuletana, assembly GCA_932273695.1. Classification (NCBI taxonomy): domain Eukaryota; kingdom Metazoa; phylum Arthropoda; class Insecta; order Lepidoptera; family Tortricidae; genus Apotomis; species Apotomis betuletana. The sequence continues at coordinate 3,426,477 of OW026305.1, forward strand.
GGCTCGTCGCAGCCGCTGCGGTTTCACGCTCGTGACTTGAATACCGCGGAAATTCTCTCGCCACTGTCAAGCCATTTCGCACCTTTAAGGCAGCTGTCACAATTCCAATTAAATAGTCGGGCAACTTAATTTCGATAAATTAATTTGATTTTGTAATGTTGCTAAGGTACATCAAGGTAACGAGTTGCTGCTTACTTCCTTTAAAATTGATATGATTTGGACAGCGAATATTTCTATTATTATATTTAAACTCTTCTGTCGAACGCTTGAGCGTTCTGAGAAAAGAAAATGACCTGCTTGATGGATGGCTTAAAATCAACCAGCGGGCAAAATATAGTATGATGACTAAAACTAAACATAAAACAAGTGAAAATACCTTCGCTCATTAAAAGTAAATGCATGCACACTTAATGAAGCCATTTACAAAATGCTTAAAATAGACATTATGTGTCATGTAAAATGACATCACTTCACTCGTATACGAATGAGATGCAAAGCAGGAGGCTAGGTCATTTCTTCAAACATCAGTCAAGAACATTCATCAGTATGCAGCCTTAGGGAAACCTTCTTGCAGGAGTGCAAAGAATTTTAATACCAACGCGGTAAAAATGCTCGGCGTTTTGCAATAAAAGTGACAGACAACTTACAACACTATGGGAAATACGGGCATAAAGATAATGTTGGGCTCACTCGACATGCACTTGTGTAATAATGAGAGGCCAATATTCTTAGCTCTCATGAACAAATTCGAATAGTAAAACAAACGTTCATCGTAATATTGGACAATAGATGATTTAGCCATCCAAAAAGTTATAGCTGTACAACCCTTCATGGACATTGTACAACTTTCCACAGGCTAAAAATGTTTAATGATACCATACCGCTTTTCACAGGTTTAAATGTTTAACTAGAAAGCCATCATAATCAATAGGTACTTCTCGTGGATTTGGATTGCCAAAGTAAGGAATCATGGCAACCGTACCACTAAGAAACTAAAGAAAGCGCTAGAAAGATAATTACGTATTGAAATAAACAGAACGTATGCAATTCAATCGAATCACGATTATTACTGCTTAGAAAACGATAGACACACATCCGTCGACACCCTCTCTTTAGTTTTCTTTGGCGAAGCCAAGGATGTTGCGATCTCTCTTAACCATACATTTTGAGTCAACACCCAGTTGCGTACACGAAACGATTGACTTGGCGAAAGGTGTCCGAAAGTAGAGGCACTCTGCAACTGGGCTTTGATGGTAGCGATTATCGTGCGATAGTTAAACGTAACACATCCATAATTCCCACCATCGTAAGCCTTAAGACATTTTAACTCTCGAAATTTGCTATGTTCCGGATTACTTCCTTGACAATTTCTAAAACTTCGTCTCGAGCATGGAGAAGCCACAAAGTTGAGTTAAAAAACTGTAGTACTCAGAACCCACGTGATTTTCAGAACATCTGAGTAAAATTTCATCAGTCTACCAAATTGGTCCAAGTCTGCGTGCTGACTCGTGATACTGCTAAGGTTTTTATAAAGTCGGTGTAAAATTGTCAACGAGTCTCCTTCTTAAATCAGCGGTGCATTCAGCATATTCAAAGAGAGAAACTTATTATCTGTTACAAAATATTTTCCGGCTTAGCCTGCTGCTGGGTGGGAGGCGGTGAAGCCCTCTCTCATCCTGTATGGTATATGAGATACATGCTGATGATGAACATTGCGCAATTAAGGTTCTGTAACGGTTACATAAGGCTAAATGATGTATGTGGGTACTCGGTTTACATTTTAATGATTCGTTTAATGGTGCGATTAAGTCATCATGCTTATCATTTCATTAATTATAAGTGAGAAATGTCGAGATAAGCGAAAACATATGTACGTCTTAAATTTCTGAAAAGAAACTCCAAAATAATTAAAGTTATCAAATACCTTTTTGATTATCTTTCATATTGGATAATATTGTCGTGACATGTTTACTACCATAAAATATTTATAATAAAATAGAATACATAATACCAAGTTACCAAGGCGACACTGGATTGTATGAATAAACATAAACTCCTTGATATTATGATCGGAAAAGAATTCATGATTTTGTAATATCACTCATTGATAGATAAAATAACATCAACATTTGATGCAGCAAATGCCAAACCTAAAGAAAGCACGTTTCTTGAAACTGTATAGAATAAACATATATCTATATAAAAACTGTGAGTTATAAGAAAAGCGCAAAGGGCACACAGTTGTGACATTTATTCAGCAAAATTTAAATATAATATACCTACGTATATTTTAATGCAAACGATTTAATAAAACCTTAGTCGTGCTAATTATTATAGGTACATATTCCATTACAGATTATAAAATAGTAATAGTTTGGATCATACAATACGCCAACAAATAACTATTACAGTATTAATAAATAATATAACTAGACATAGAATGTGCACGGTATACGAAATCAAGTGAGTTGAAGTGAGGTTGATTATGCCTATAATCAACCTTACTTATTGATTTCGTGGGGAATTCCTTTTTTTTTGCCGGTAGGTAGCCTTACCTACCGGCAAAAAAAAAGAATTCCCCTCGTACATGATGAACATTCGAATATATACAATCCTTTACTGCTCATAAATACGTTTGTATTTGCACACGTATAGAACATACACTACAACAAGGAAAAAGAGCATTATTTAATTTTATACTTACATCAGATTAAAATATGGGAAACAGTATTTGTGAAACTTGTTTCATTATTTTTGTATGTGGAAACACCACAATTTGTTAATGAACTATTGATATAAAGAAAAAATATGCGTGTAGGGTATAAACCTTTTCAAACAAACACTGCAAAGATCAACACACACGAGGAACAATTCGTAAGGTCTCCTGGCGTTAGGATGATGGAGTGGTTGACACGTTGGACCGGTTATCCAAGAGGTACCGGGTTCGAAACCCGGTTTCATTCGCGAGGTTACACATTATAATTTTTTTCTTTGTGCTTTGATTTTTGTGTCAATGGTTCAACAGTAAATGAATCCTTGAAAATGATCGTTACTGCGCTCACACATTTTTTTTATGCCATAGGTGGGAAACGAGATTACGAGATTAGATATGGAAAGCGATTACCATCGCCCATAGATACCTGCAACACCAGAGGAGTCACAGGTGCGTTGCCGGCATTTCAGGTGGGAGTAAGTACCTACGCTTTGAAGGTTAGAAGGTCATATCGGTCCGGAAATACCGCAAGCGACAATTCATTCCACAATGCAGTCGTGCGAGGCAGGAAATTTCTACATAATGAATATACTATTACTAGGTCCAAAAGCTGGGTGTTGATGATGATGAGTCAGTCAGTCTTCCGTCAGATATTTTGTTCCTGTGAACATGCATTAGTGCGTATATTCGCAGTTTATCGCACGATGGGTAATGCACACATGCATCAATTTCCGCCACTATATCTATAGCACAACAAACAGACAGATACATCTGACAATACTCTCAACTCAACGCATACGTATACTCGCATATAGTTTAATTGCTACTACGTAACTGAAAATGTGTGTGAACATTTCCGTGATCTTGTCATCAACACAAATCATCACCGACATGATTAACTAATTAACAATAATTATATCTTTACATGTTCTTCACACACTGCGACGTCAACTCCCATGAGAATGTTTCAGCATTTTTTTGAACATAAAACATATTATATATGTCAATCCATTGTCTTTAATTATTGTTCTGATCCGCATATTATGTGGGTTTGTATATCGATTGAACTTTTAAAGTTCACTAGGATTTTACCGTAATCACCGGAACGGTGGTTTGATTTTTATAAATATTTATTTGGGGAATGGTGCATTTTCCCAAATAAAAAAATAGCCTTTACCACTTCCTGCCCCTCTAGTACAACGTGACACGCGACTCTTTCTCGCGCTAGATATCTTAACCTATCTCTTACTGTGTAGTACTGTGAGAAAGTGACGGGTGACGCTATGTCACGGGACAAGAGACGCGAAGCATAGTTGTGCTAGAGGCTGATCTAATGATGTACTGTTACCGGGAATATTCCGCGAACAGATCATTTTCACTTCCTAAAGGGATCATTATTAGGTAATATTACTTTACGTCCCTTAAGCAAGCGAAAGAGGACTGTTGGTTGATCTAGTACCTAAAACTAATAAACCGAAATCTAACTTCAAAATTCGTTTTTGTAATAAGGACACTAAAGTTGCAAAGGGTGAGTGACTTCGAAGGGTGAGTCAAATGTAATCTGTACTTGAACGGGTCATTTTTGGCTTTTTAGTCTTACTGAAGTCGGTTATTTTTTTTTATAAAAAAATTTTTTTTTTTTGCTGTTTAGTGATTCATATAAAAGTTCTAGTGGCCATCTGTGGTGTTCATCATCAGTTTCCTTACACCAAATCCTATTTACTGAATGTAAATTCTTGTCTTTATCAATAAATTACCGAAAGCGCCGTACATGTCCCTATAACATTTGAAGAGTTCCCTCGATTTCTCCAAGATTCCATCATCAGATCCCGACTTAGTGCCAACGTGACCAACTCGGAGTATTTATTTTTATTTATTTCCATTAAAAAAAAAATTGAAAATCGGTTCACGGTTCTCGGAGATATCGAGTACCTAACATACATACAAAAAAAAATAGTTCGAATTGAGAACCTCCTCCTTTTTTGAAGTCGGTTAAAAATAAAGATTAGAATCTAAATACAAAGTAAGCTTTATTTAAAAAGTACTTAATTAATTTTTGATGTATGTAATGTATGTAGGCTGTTCTAACTACATCGCTATTGATTGAATTATAATCCTCCACTTCCACAAACCAACCGCGATAACACCTCATTAAAATTGTTTACTTACCGCCATATATCGGACGTCGTTTTAATTGCAATTACTTTTATTGAAACTAGTTGCTACTGAAACGAGTTTACGCATTTGATCCCATGACTCACGATTACTTCTTCTACATTCCTAATTTCTTATTATTTTCTACCTTGTTGACAACATCATGTTATCAACATATAAATATTAATATGTCACCTCACTAATTTGTCCACATTCCTATATAAATATTAGGGGTCAATTTAATCGATTACGCAAATCGATCTATTCTTTAACTAAGCAAGGGCTATAGTACCTACTACGAGTAGCAGACGCAGATATACTTCAAATAAATAAACAAAAAAAAAAGACACAAATACTTATTTTTTATGCCCGTGGCCGATTTCAATCCCTATACCGTTTTAGATTCGTAGGTTCTACCACATAGATTTTACGGTGTTTTGATTTGAACCATCCCACTATACATAATTTCCGGAAATGTCCCAATGCTGACAACATTGTAAACTGAGCGACCCAAAAAAACTGCAACAGAGCTAACAGCGGCTTGAATATGGTCCACCAGCTATGCGGGTAAGCTTTGTGCTCTCAGTTTACTTGCGACTCGAATCTTGTGAGACAACAAGTCATTAGCACGAAGTTATTTAAAATGGCCGATTTGCACGACCTTTCGCAAGGAAACCAGCGCGCGCAATTACCGTACGGTATGTAGCTCGCCCTGCGCAAGCCCAGATAGGGCCGAGAATGCCTCAGATGATACGGATATGCCCATGACACTGTCATTAGCTAAGACCATGGTATAAGAAAAGAAGGTATGACGCTCCGGCGAGTGTCTTTCTCGTCTGATTAGTTGCCGCTTTATGGTAATAAAATAATTATTAGGAAAAAAATGTTTGCCGCCAGTCGTACAAAAAATAATAATATGGATTTATGCCTTATGATTGCCATGTTCTTTGATTCTTTTTTATTTTGTCTCTCACGATTTTATGTGATTCATACAGGTAACAAGGGAATCGGGGAGTATTATGTTATGACACCACTCTGACAACACAGAGACGGCTTGACAGAACCAACCCACCAATCATAGCGTGATGACGCCAAAAGTCAAGCCTCTGTCATTCCGGAGTGCCCATGTCATTTCCATACCTTATTTTTATATATTATGGCAAAGACTATTGAAGCATCACGATCTTCCAAATCTGTATCGAACTCAAACAGTTGTTAGATTGCTGACATGCTGTCTGACAAATTATTTAATATTTTAGGTTTTGGGAAATTCTCAAAGATTCGTGGGACTGGAAAATTCTCAAATTATAGTCTAATGTGGCTGTCACCCTCCCCAAGGCCAGATAGGACTGAGAATAGTAAAAATGCCGGGATGAGAATAACTAGAAAAACTTTTGAGCCACATGGTCACCAAAATGTATTGCGACTTGAAATGAACGATGGAAGCTTCTCGTAGGTTTTGGGATTTTCTAAAAAACCATCAATCTAAACCTGTTTTTTAACGATTTGGAGGCTTCCAAGATACGACTAACCTCAATCCAAAAGATTCTCATTCTAGGGCTTCTGATCTTATGAAAACATTCTAATAAAATCTGATAACTTTTTGGTCCTCGAAATCACACTCAAATGACAAGTAAATTCGTTCTTGCAGGCACTGGTTACTGAAGGAAATTGCATCAATTTCACAGTCTTGCATGTTATTCGCCAAGTGTTGAGGGATAAATAGTTTGGATGCATTACGATAAATAAGTAAACAAGTCCATAATACAATCGACTTTAAAATTTCCGTACGCGGGCAAAATAGAACATTACATACAGCAGGTGTTTAAATATGAGAATACATATGCGCTCTTGGGCTTTACGAATTACCGCCAACGGCAAGAAGTGGGATTTTCTCCGCGCGTAGCGGGCAGAAAATCCCACTTACGGCCTAGGGTGACCTAAAAGTAGTTAATGTCTATGTTTATATGGTCATTCGCATTTTGTGTCGTATCACAAACGAACGCGGTGTCACTGGTCATTAGAACTACATTAACATTATAAGTTACGAGTATCATGATACCTGTTTTACCCGTTAACTATTAACTTTATGAGATTTTATTTGTGTTTAATGGTAAGATGACTGACAGAATGATATCTGAATCAGATGTAAATTGAAGTCGACTCATCTTAAATGTTTTTTAATTGGATTTTGGTATGTGATTCTAAAATAAATATATAGAAAGGCGATACAAAACAAATCGATTACAAAATTTAGGCGAGTCTGAGGTTTGATTTCATGACGGCGTTGACATAGGTATAATTAAGATTTAGGTGTATATCAAGCTATAAGAAAAGTTTGCTGTCCAATAACTTGCATGAAAATATATTGTTAAAATTAATAAAATGGTGATCTAGATTTCCTAACTAGTGCACACCTGAAAAATGCAACTGAACAAATATCCAAGCATTCCAGCGGGTGCGAATCATTTTAACAACCGCAGTCTTAACACTTAACTTATCGTTCTATATCAATTTTATTAATAATTAGTTTAGGGCATTAACAGTGGTATGACGTGCCCAGAAAAAACAGGTGACCCCACTATACAAAATAAATAAGTAGAGAATCTTCCAACTGTGTTAACAACTGATATCATAGTTACATGTGAATCATGTGATTGTGGGGTCCTTTCTTTACTGACATTTTGATATTAAGGACCACTATCGGCTACATACCATAAAAACGTGACAATACATGCATCTCAACCGAAATCAGCATCCTTGTTTTAACGAATTCATAAATATGAATTCAAACTGCCACATTAACGGTTCTAAACATTCATAACACTCACCACTAAAAGCGGAATCCAAGATCCATTGCCAGAGAATCCAAAACAAAATTAGCTATCCATCTTTCCCTCTATCATTTGAAATAGAAAGAAGACAGTAAGAACACACTCATCAACTGTCACTTCACTTTTTTCTCAATTTGAATTTGAGATTTGAATTTGGAACGCGTCGCGCGCGAGTGCGCAGGCGCGCTGTCAGCGGAGGACTGGAGACAGGCTTCACAGGCTTCAATCGAAGGCTGTGTAGAGATGTGGGCTTTGCGTAACCGATATCGGTTCGATAATGCTACCGATAGTAATAAAATCGAATATAAAAATTACCGCCATTGTTTATGGCGGGCGTGTCTTTATAAGTTGGAAGTAATTTAAACAAGCTAAAAGTGCTTTTTTTTTAAGTATGTAATTTGATTATGATCGATCTAACAAATAGATTAGTTTTCGGTGTATTTACATATTTTACAACAATGTTTTACTGTGTGTCTCTAAATACATTCCTAATGAAGTATTATCTCAATATTGCCTCATTTTAAATTTTAATTACCTACTGACTTGATGCTAATTACATGTCGTAATTAACATTAGATGCTTAAATTTGCACTAACAAAATTCTACGCAATTTATTATTTTCCAACTTGGTTTAAAGCAAATACCTACTACCAAATTAAATAATTAATAAAGTAATGAAAACATGCATTGTGCCTGAGATGATGAGTAATTATTATAGTCCAGTGTACTTATTTTGTAATGAATGATATCATAGGAAGATTAAGAAGATTTAGTTTTATAATGCTATAAATGTGTACTGAAGCGTATGCAATACAGTATATGTATATGCATCATAAACTTAAGAGCTAGGCTCTTGTCGGTGGAGCAATTTCCAATTTTCTTTATCTTGAGCTCTCTCCTTGACGGCCTGGTACGACACGACGTTCACCTTTTCCTTTATTTGGTCCATATAAGCTCTTCTTGGTCTTCCTCTTTTCCTCCTTCTTTCAACTTTGCCTTCTATAATAGTTTTTAGATATTCGTTGTGTCGTAACAGCTGGTGTCCCATCATTTTCCCTCTGCGATTTTCGATAGTTTTTAAAAGACACCTCCTCGTTTGACCTATTCTCAGTCCAGCTAATGTATATGCATAAAATACCTATTATACACTGTATACTCTCGCTGACGACGACGCTGACTGTAGGTACACATATTTATGGTCACGTTTATCTCATGATAATTACAACCCTCCTTTTGCTTCGCCGTAGTCGGGTAAAAATTACAAAGCATCTGTCAGTCTCACACTCGCGTATTATTCAAAAAGTGACAGTTACTTTATAATTTATTTATCGTGTGATGAACGCAACAATCATAGGAATACCGAACAATCACAAAGTCAAGTGGTGTCGTCGTCGTAAACGAAACGAGACCTTGGAAGTAATGGCCGCTCCCCTAATGTGACCGGGTTGCCTAAATCAAAAACAATCGAAGAATAGAATAGGCGTGCAGTTCAACATTGGATTTACTGAAATGAAATAATTTATTCAGTTAGTAAACCACAGGAGCACTTTTACAAGTCAGATTGTGAATCTACCGATATTTCCCAAGAGGAGACCGCCGCTGTTGAGAAGAATGCCGAAAGAAACGAAACAGTAAGTATTTTTTTTGTAAATCAAACTTAAAACATTCAATTACATATATGGTATAACTAATTATGTTGGTACACTAGGTAGGTACACGTAAAGGAGATGTATAGATTCCCCAGATCAACGTTAAGTAACTACATTTATATACAAAATGTATTAAATTTTAGCTATAAATTTCCCAGTGAAATTAGTTATATCTACAATTAGCGGTTAAAATTAATTAAGGCACAGCACAGACATTTTGTAATAATTATTAACAGTTAAATAGCTCAGCTCACTAAAACACACTGTTTGAAACCACTGACTCTTTTGACTATGTAAAAAACGTTATTGCGTGTTAGGAAAACTATCTGTTTTATCTATCCAAATATCATAAACCCTCCATGATGCGTTCAAGAACCGCACATTACGATCACCATAAAAATAGACTGTTTTGTTAGAACAAATTTTTTCTCTGTAGAAATGTTATGCTAAATAATAACATCGATTTCGATACTATTATTCATTCAAATTTCGAACATCTCTGAAAAACAAAGAAGTTTGATTTGACCTTTATTGTAATATCAGTCAAGATGACGTTTAGTTCGAAATGAATTGTCAATCTGCAATCAAATTTGACAAACGTCGCACGTAAGTAAGATATCGAACGATATGATAGTTGGGGCCGAATCTAGTTTGTCTCTGAATTGAAAAAAAAAAATATATGACAGCTGCCAGAAAACTTCATTACCGCCATTATCGGGTGAACTTTGTCATAATATGCGGCTCCTGAATGCATCATGGCGGCTTATGATATGTGGCTAGGTAAAGTAGTGTATGTAACTGTACATAATTAAAACACTCGTGTGATGTTATTATGAAACTTGCCTTCGGCTCGTTTCATAAACCCACACTCGTGTTTAATGCCCTTCATTATGTACACTCACGTAAACTACTATTATGCATCAGGCTTTTTCTTTATACTTAGTACATATTTAACTATCGATATCTCGATAGCTAATCGTGAATCGCACAACGACAGCACATTACCTAGAACTAATGACGTCATCGGTGCGACGTCATATCTTGCAACATTGATGCAAAAAGAACTACCGGTTTCATTATCCTTTATATAATTTCATAAAGGTTATGAAAAGTGGCCTTTATTATTATTTTTTCTCTAAAAATAACCTTTTAAAGGAAAATTCGATTCACCCGTCTTGATTTAATAAGAGCGCATACTTGAAAAACACCTCCATTTTAGAAGTCGGTCCATAATGGAAAATTATTTCCCTCAGCAATGTATTGCCGTGACCTCAGGATCCGCAACACCTGTTAAAGTTCTTATCGCTTCACTAACAAAGTATGGACTTTTAGGGTTGTCACTTCTCGGAAGCGATTCATTTTAACACGACTACGACTGCAAAAGAATTAAAAATCATAAAGCTTGGACATATTTATAGCAAGCCCCTTTTACGCTTAGAAACAACTATTAATTAACTTGCAACTTAACATATTCGTTTCATCGGACTAATGATGCCTGATGTCATAATCATAACATAACCCAGTGTACTTTGTGTACTTATATGTATTATTACATCATTTAGGGCTTCGCCGTCAAAGACATCATCATTAAAGCCTACGAGTGCGGTCGATACAAAATAAACTAGGCTGGACTGTGGTGTAACTATTATAATATGATTGAACATGAACATTATTACTGTGCGTATGGTTTAGAAATCAGCAGGTGGACTGCAGAATGAACTGTCGCTGGGGGTATTTCTGTACCGAAACGACCTCCAAAACCTTCAAGAAAAAGGCGTACACCCATGCCATGGCTGGCAGGCGGCAACGCACACATGTAACTCCTCTGGTGTTGCAGTTCTCCATGGGCGACGGTAATAGCTTAGTATAAGCGAACCGTCTGATAACATAATAAAAGTGACAACCCTAGACAAGCCAAACAAGCCAACGGACTGCGCTACATACCTTAACGAGGACATCTTTTGTTCACAACGCTGCGCCAACGTAATCTAAGCCACAGCCTGTAACAATATGAACACTAATCAGGTTCTAGTTCCACTGGTCGCCTGACGTTCCGTTAAGCGAGAAAATCAAATTTGTTTCGTAACACATTGCTTTTGCTTATTATGCGGAAGAATGTAGAATGCATTGTTTTGTTTGCCAGTCAGTGTACATGACGACTTTCATTGATGACAGAGACCAATTGCCAAACTTGGCCTCAACTTTTGGGTTATCCGCAAAGTTTTCTGATGCAAGTATTCTTTATTGTAGGTGTGTAAAGAACCTCCTTTTTTGAAGTCGGTTAATAAACATATGCAACTTTTATCACACCTTGTTTGTATCCATAAATGCAGTAAATCGATAAAGTCGATATATGTCTAAAATAATACGAGTATGGTAAATTTACATAGCACGATAAAATTGACACTTCACGAAACTATCAACACACTTGTCATTTAAAGTAAAACACCAATGTAACATTCAATTAACTTTGCATGCCCAATTAAAGTAACCATAAACAAATTGACCAACCGGTTGTAAGCGGTTACAGGTGGCCAGATGGCCCTTCGCAGGTGATTATCCAATGGCAATCACATTTATTGAGACACCCACTCGACGGAGAAAGTCGAATGCAAACAATGGTTGCGTCTAGTCAAGTGACAAATGGAATATAAATAAAGTCTCATTTGACTTTCGCCATTTCAAGTATGATGTGCTTCGTTGCATAGTTGCGAATTTTTTTATGAGCCCCGTACAAGTACAATTGGAAATCAAAAAGGTTCTCAGGGTAGGAAATTGTTGGATGAAGGTATAGATCTTAGGACCTTTGATATAGATCCTTTGATGGGGAAGGCTATGACGATAAAGTACCCATATAACCGACAAAATCAAAGGAGAGCGAAAGCAAAAGGAAGAACTTATCTGGAAAAATCTTTGTGATCCCAATATTATAACAGAGGCCAAGGCATCCTATTGGACAACCACGTGCTACCAATTAGTGACCCTTAAGTTAATAAATAGGTATGAATATGAACGAGCAATGAAGTCCAGAAATATTTCAGGTATGTCGGCAAGAGATGTACGCTTTATTGCACACAAGTATTTTGGTGTGCAATAAAGCGTATTTTTAACCCCCGACGAAAAAAGAGGGGTGTTATAAGTTTAACATGTGTATCTGTGTATCTGTGTATCTGTGTATCTGTGTATCTGTGTATCTGTGTATCTGTGTATCTGTGTATCTGTGTGTCTGTCTGTGGCATCGTAGCGCCCTAGCAGATGGACCAATTTAAGTGCGGTTTTTTTTAATCGAAAGACTTTTCCGTCGAGATGGTTCTTAGCTATGTTTGGTGGAAATAGGACCAGTAAGATATTCAGCTTTAATTGGAACAAGTGACGAGATCTCAGCCAATAATGAAGTCAATAATTCGAAATATTGGCTAAATGTTAAGTTTTATTAGCATTTTCTATACGACTCACTAATTGAGGGTCTCATGATGACCAGCTAGTTGTTGATGGATCTCAGCCAATATTGAAGCCAAGAATTCCAAATTTTGAATAAATGATAAGTTTTATTAGCATTTTCTATATCACTCAATAAATGAAGGTCTCATGATGACCAGCTAGTTGTTAATGGATCTCAGCCAATATTGAAGCCAAGAATTCCATATTTTGGATAAATTATAAGTTTTATTAGCATTTTCTATATCACTCAATAAATGAAGGTCTCATGATGACCAGCTAGTTGTTAATGGATTTCAGCTAATATTGAAGCCAAGGATTCCAAATTTTAGTTAAATGTTAAGTATTATTAGCATTTTCTATATGACTTACTAAATGAAGGTCTCATGATGACCAGGTCGTTGTGAACGGATCTCAGCCCATATTGAAACTAAGGATTCCAAATGTTGGTTAAATGTTAAGTATCATTAACATTTTCTAGATCACTCAATAAATGAAGGTCTCATGATGACCAGCTAGTTGTTAATGGATTTCAGCCAATATTGAAGCCAAGGATTCCAAAGTTTTGGTTAAATGTTAAGTATTATTAGCATTTTCTATATCACTTACTAAATGACGGTCTCATGATGAGGCCTGACAGAGAATTGTGAAAGGATCTAAGCCAAGAATTTCTAATGTTGGATAAATGTTAAGTTTTATTAGCGTAATCAACAGATTGATAAATTTTTGACAGTACAATAATTTGGTACCTTGGAGCTGAAGATGGCCGTAGGAACTCCTAAACAGCACAAGATAAACCCACGGTGTTTGGGCTCGTCTGATTGTTCTTGAAGAGCAATTAATATTTGTGTAAGAAAGTACAGTCAATAATAAAACCGAGTCCCAAAAAAACTTTTTTGACAAAAAAACTCATAAGTAGTTTCTGTCACTGGGTCACTATTTTTAAGTTTCGGAATTCTGCTAAAGCTGAATTGTTATTAGGACTATTGAACAGGTTCCTTTGATTGAGGTCACAAATAGCAACACCCTGCAAGATTTTAACGCGACTAAATGACACGTAAGCTTTAGCAAAAGTACTCTTGCCTAAGTGAATAACAGCTTTTTAGGATTTTGTAGTTTGTGTCAGTCTGTACACAGCTTAGCTCAGAGACAAAGTGGTTGAATACATTTTTAAAAACATTTGTATGTTTTTATCCCATGGTGTGGGGTATCGATGATTAGGTCTCTTAAAACTAAGTCAAGTTACCTAGCACCAACTGCAATTTTTATGGAGCTAAGTAAGCCACCCGTACCTACTATTTGGATCCTGTAGAATAGAAACCTGGTTCTGTTTTAGGCCGTAAGTAGCAGGTTCTTGCGACTGACTTCATGAGCAGTGCATTTAAAGTATATATTTTGATTGTCTTGGCTAATAACTTCGCCATTTTGCCATTATAAGCATTAACTAGTCTTACTTTAACGATTTTTTCCCAGAATGTTGCTTAAGGCTATTGATATCAAAATATATCCTAACTTCAATCTTAGAGAAGACGGCATTCATTACCACTGGCTTGGGATCCTGCTGTACCTACATAATCATAGTCCAGGATCAAGCTCGACGAAAGATTGGAAACCCTGGACCTTAAACGGTGTAAAACAAAAATAGTGTCAAAAGAAGAAATTTCCGGGACGAAACTTCTGTTTGTTTAAAAAATATGAAATAAAAATAAAATTAAAAATTTAAAAAACCCCCGACATGACTACCAATAAAAAGAAAGAAATAAAATCTACGAAATGTACCTATACAATGAACAGTAGAAAAAGAATCCAAGCTTCGTTGCGTCGGGGGACCGCTAAGTAAATGAAATGCAATGTAAGTACTGAAAATCGTAAAGTGGGAAGCCCAAATGCATACATGCAATTTTGCGTTGAAAAATATATTTCATTTCATTTAGGTCGGTAGGTACCTACTTAGCGGTCCCCCGAACGCAACGAAGCTTGGATTCTTTTTCTACTGTTCATTGTATAGGTACATTTCGTAGATTTTATTTCTTTCTTTTTATTGGTAGTCATGTCGGGGGTTTTTTAAATTTTTAATTTTATTTTATATTGTATGTATTGGTAACTGGTAGAGATGGGCCGACTATGGGTTTGGCCGACTAGCCGACTAGCCGACTAGTCGGCCGCCTAGAAGGCCGACTAGTCGGCCGACTAGTCGGCTTGGCCGATCGTGGACTTCGGCTAAGTTCGGGTGCAATCGAGAAACTTCGTTTCGCTTCGCCGTCGCGCCTATCCGCATGCGTTCGCGTCGTGACAAGTTAGTTTTGTTTACATTTTGCCGGCGTAGGTAAATATTTCATTTCGTGAGCAAAATAAATCAAAAATACAAAAAGTGATTAAACTATAGACTAGAGCAATAATTGATTTGTGTAATTTCATGTCTCGTTTTCCTGTGATCCATAAAGTGCCGACTAATCGGCACATTTTGCCGACTAGTCGCCGACTAGTCGCCGACTACAAATGAGGCCGGATAGTCGGCTTTCCCGACTAGTCGGCGACTAGTCGGTACATCTCTAGTAACTGGTAAAATCGAAGGTAAAAGACCTAGAGGCAGAAGTCCCAAAAGGTGGGCAGACCAGATACCCGAGGAGCTGGACATATCTGTCAGTGCTGCACTCCACCAAGCAACGGAACGTAACCGATGGAGACAACTAGTTGACGGAATCAGAAGGAGTCACGATCCTCAGCAGTGAGGGAACGAAGAGAGAGAGAGTATTGTATTGAAAATTTTCAAGCGTGTTGACGTATCAGTTTTGTCGGAAATTACTTACTGGGTTTGTGCACGATACTATTTAGATTACCACCAATACCACCATAGATAGCATAGAAATAGTGTGTACGAGTAAGGACACACCACCATAAAACGATAATTATGATTTGTAATATACGTTTCGTTTACTGTACGTAAATACGATACGTACAGTAAACCAAACGTAAACGCGTATCTTTTTGAGTGATTCCCATTTGTTCCATGGAACTGTGACGTCATAGAAGTAAGTGATATTTTAATTTTTGATTGTTCCATAGAACTTAAAAGATTGCCAAATATTATTTCTTCTATAGAACTAGAATACTGTGGAACAAACTCATATGGCAGTATTGTAAAGTTGTTCTATAGAACACATGGCAAACTTGATTTTTAAAATTGTTCCATGGAACTGACAGGTTAGAATGAAATAGCAAATAATATTCTTTACGATTATATATTCTAATAAATGCTTTACCTTATCAATCACCATTAACTGGCCACTCAAAACACTGTCAGTTAGATTAGTCTTTGTGATTTTGATTAGTCTTGAACATATCATGACATTGTTGTAAAATGGACTCTCAACCAGAAGAACTAATTCTCAATTATGAGGCAATATTATTTCTTATTTGTTGTGTCTTCAATGCAAAGGTGGGCAAGAACATCGGTGATGAGTTGAGAGTGGGGCAATTTGGATACGGGCAACGGAACCCTAGGGGACAGAGGCTGGCCGACTTTCTAGAGAAAGAGGAACTCTTCATGATGAACTCTTTCTTCCAGAAGCCGCCTCACAGGAAATGGACCTGGATAAGTCCCGATGGTTCCACGAGAAACGAGATTGACTTCATCATGACCGACAAGAAACGGATTTTCAGTGATGTGTCTGTGATCAATAGGGTAAAGACCGGCAGTGATCATCGAATCGTAAGAGGCACACTGAATATCAATGTTAAACTGGAAAGGTCCAGTCTGATGAAGTCTACGCTCCGACCTACTCGGGCCCATATTCAAAACCCCGAGAGCTTTCAACTCGAGCTCTCCAACCGCTTCGCTTGTCTGGAGAACTTTGTCTCAGTGGACGAGATCAACGACGGGCTAGTGGAAACTGTCCACGCGGTAGGGTCTAAGTTTTTCAGACCCCGCCGTAAAGATAGACCTCAGAAATTGTCTGATCGAACCTTAAACCTCATGGCTGAACGACGCTCGCTACAGTTGCAGTCTCCCGATGACGCGAGGTCATATAGGCAGCTTAATAGACGTATATCGAAGTCCTTGCGACATGATCTGCGGCTCTTTAATACGAACCGTGTTAAAGAGACCATTGAGCAGAACAAAGGCTCCAAAGTGTTCGCAAAGGACAAGTCTATTGGACAAAGCCAGCTGACCAAGCTGAAACGGGAAGATGGCAGCAAAGCGTCGACCAAAGCAGAGGTTCTAGGCGAGATCGAGAGGTTCTATGGTCAGTTATACACTTCAGTCGCAAAGCCCGTTGACAGCTTGGTAGGTGATCCAAGAGCCAAGCTGTCCCGACATTATACCGAAGACATCCCGGACATCAGTCTGTACGAGATTAGGATGGCCCTGAAGCAGCTTAAGAACAACAAGGCGCCGGGCGAAGACGGAATCACCTCAGAGCTTCTGAGAGCGGGTGGAACACCGGTACTTAAGGTCCTCCAGAAGCTCTTTAATTCCGTCTTGTCCGAGGGCAAAACGCCTGAAGCATGGAATAGAGGCGAGGTGGTACTGTTCTTCAAGAAAGGTGATAACAGCCTATTGAAGAACTACAGGCCCATCACGCTTCTAAGCCATGTTTATAAGTTGTTTTCAAGGGTCATCACGAACCGTCTCGAACATAGACTTGATGACTTCCAGCCACCCGAACAAGCCGGTTTCCGAAGAAGCTATAGTACCATAGACCACATACATACGCTGCGGCAAGTTATACAGAAGACTGAAGAGTATAACTTGCCGCAGCGTATGTAGCGTGGAAACATGGGCGGTGCTCGAGTCACTTCAGCGATGCCATATTGACTATCGGTACATTGAAGTGTTGAAGTGTTTGTATAGTAACGCCACCATGTCGGTCCGAGTTCAGGAGCAGAGCACAAAGGCCATTCCATTGAGAAGAGGCGTAAGACAGGGGGACGTTATATCCCCGAAACTGTTTACGGCCGTTATGGAAGACGCCTTCAAGCTCCTGGAAAGGCAAGGACTTGGCATCAACATCAATGGCGAATACATCACTCACCTTCGGTTTGCCGACGACATCGTAGTCATGGCAAAGTCGATGGAGGAACTCAGCATGATGCTCGATGACCTCAATCGAGTTTCTCAACGGGTGGGCTTAAAAATGAACATGGACAAGACGAAACTCATGTCAAATGCCAAGGTTGTGCCCATCCCAGTCTCTGTTGAAAACTCGGTACTCGAAGTTGTTGACTCATACATCTACCTAGGACAAGTGGTCCAATTAGGTAGGTCCAACTTCGAGAAAGAGGTCAACCGCCGAATCCAACTCGGCTGGGCAGCGTTCGGGAAACTACGCAATGTCTTTTCGTCCGACATACCTCAGTGCCTCAAGACGAAAGTCTTCAACCAATGTGTGATACCAGTGATGACTTACGGCACCGAAACGTGGTCTTTCACTATCGGCCTCATCTCAAAGCTCAAAGTCGCTCAACGAGCAATGGAGAGGGCTATGCTCGGGGTGTCTCTACGTGATCGAATCAGAAATGAGGAAATCCGTAGACGAGCTAAAGTGACCGATATAGCTCACCGGATTAGTAAGTTGAAGTGGCAATGGGCAGGCCACATAGCACGCAGAGCAGATGGCCGATGGGGCCGAAAAGTGCTCGAGTGGAGACCTCGGACCAGCAAGCGCAGCGTAGGACGTCCACCTAAAAGATGGACAGATGACCTTATAAAGGTCGCCGGAAGGCGCTGGATGCAGGTCGCTTCCAACCGGTATATATGGAAGTCCAAAGGGGAGGCCTATGTTCAGCAGTGGACGTCCTATGGCTGAGATGATGATGATGATGATGATTTGTTGTGTGGGTTAGAGAAAAGCTGTAGTAATTATGAAAACGTATTTTTTTGCAGGACAGAACCTTGGGAAGCTTGTTCTTATTTAACAGAGCCACTACATTTACATAAATTGTTGATGAGCATCCCCCCGCAAACATTTTGGTGTGAAGTCGTAAATACCATTCTGAGTCATGACAAGTCTGTGTAGACTCCAGACTGTAGTAGATACTCAAAGCAAGGACCCAACATTTATTTTCATATAATCAATGAAATGATGTCTTAGTTTCCTTTTTATTTTAAATATGATAGTAAAACACATAATAAAGTAGACTAATCTTTCATTAAAAATCTATTAAAAAATGTTGTCAAAAAAATCATTACCATTAAAATAAATTAGTTCTAAATAGGAACTTGGCAGGCTTTACAAAAATATTTCTACGAACAAAACTTTTATTTTTTGAAGTTACAAAATTTATTGTAAAACAGATTAGATAAGTAAAATTATTTCTTCGCCTGAGGTGTGATAAGGTCGCCTGCATAGTAGTGAAGTCGGGTAATATACTAGTATGAAGTTCTATAGAACAACTTGGGAAAACTAATTACTATTTTGTTTCATAATGGAACAGCATGGGAAAAGAGTAGTATTATTTTGTTCCAGTGCGTCACTGGCAAGTAAACCGGGGTGAAAAGCTAGTATGTAGTTCTATGGAACAATTTGGCAAAATAAATCCTATTTTATACCATGACGTCACAGTTCCATGGAACAAATGGGAATCACTCATCTTTTTGACCCACGTTGTCATTGTGACAAGAGCGAAAAAGGTGTGTTTCAATTTTCTTGATTGTACTTTCCTACGTATGTACCAGGGTTTATTCCGATGTTCGAGATATAAACCTCCTGTCATCCCACTCCTTCAAATATTGTTTTGCAGGAGAGCGAGGAAGAACGAACTGTTATCTAATTTCGTCCCGGTGCGTTTTCCCAGAAGCCGTTTGCTTTGGTCTTTGGTTATAGTTATAAGAATGAACAAACCTAACCTACAAAATTTTATTTCATGTTGACTTTCAATCAGACGAATTACGCAATTTAGCTTGCAGATCTTAAGGATCATGTATTAATCTACTTTTACCTCTGATTAATTGCGTCCACTGGATTATATCACGATTATAGTTAAAAAACAAAATTCTGCACAATCAGGACCAGTAAGTCATTCACGTAAGATTATGCACTAGATAGTGATCTGATTTATTTGTAAAACCAGAATTGAGGCACTCAGCGCTTATCTAAATTACGCAATTGCAAAGTGATAAAAACGTGTGCAAAATTGATTAATTAAGCACAATAGAATGTGTTCTATTGGGGCATCTGATAAAATTGCAGTGAAATTCACTAAAGGTATTTATTAGCCTTTAGAAGCTGCAGGCGGCTTTCAGGGAAGAGGGAGGGGAATGGTGGCGTGTTGTGAAGCTTGTCACCAACATTTGTCATGATGACCACGACCACTGCCAAGAGTGAAACCGTCGAAGAAGGCAGCAGCAGTAAGAAAAGGAGTTGCACACAAAAACTAACGAAATACTGTCAATTATCCGGTGTTTCATCGCCCATGTTTGTACTTCTTTCGCTCAGACCAGGGATCGTAAAACGCGAACAAAACAGATTGAAATGACGTATGACAACCATGCAGTGAAGACCTTTTAGCACTTCAATGAATTTTGCTCGCCTTTTACAAAACCTGCGGATTACAATTTTGGTTAGAACAGTAAAAGAACCAAAACTAAACACAGAAAATGGCTATTTCAAAATTATTTCTGAGGAGACGTTATTTCTCGGAATAGTCTGGGCCTTGTCTCGAGTGATCGCACCCTTATTATAAAATTGGTAATTTAAGTATTAAGCGAAAGTTATTCGAGTGGGCTTAGTATTTATGTAATCTGGCAATCCTTATGTAATTGTTTTACGCAAATTAATTTTCTGAAACTTAACTCTCTTCTACATAAAACTTTTTTCAGTTACCTACTTTGTGTGACGGTATCAACCAGTTATAGTCTGACAAAAAAAAGAGTAGAAATTAGAAAGTGGCAATACTGTACTGTCGTCTCCGTTTTCTTAGATTAATTAGAAAGGGACGACACTACAGTATTGCCACTTTTTAATATCTACTCTTTTTTGTCAGACTGTACCTCTACGTCGTCGCTACCTCTTATTCTGCGGCGCTAGAAATTCTAGCAGACTCTTGATGTTGCCGCCTACTGCACGTCTAGCATAACTGTGACACGCGACTCTTTGACGCGCGACAAATACTACCTGTCACTCTCATTCACTTCTTCTTTCATTCTTCACTTTCTTCACTTAGCTTCACCTGTCTTACACGCAAAGTATTGACACTGTGCGAGTAAGACAAGTGAGGCTGAGTCGCGCGACAAGTGAAGTCGCATCAAGATTCAAGATATGCGAGCACCGCGGGGGTTGACCTCGAATATGAGGTGTTGTAAATATTATAATTGTACCTTACGAGTACAAAACATTTTCCTCATAAATATCTGGTTTTATATTTTGATACGGCAAATGTTCTCGCGTTAACCGCGCCTTCCAAAAATATTCTAATCACACCAAGAAAAAAATGTTTGGGCGCCGGGCGTGGCTTTATGACTTGTTTATTTCGGCACTGTATTGCATAATATAATGATTTAAATCAAACATTTCTAGGCCTGTTGAGAGCCCATAATATAACCTGCAATTCCACTTTCGCTAGACCATAGCATAATATATAATTACGCTTCATCTTAATGCATCATCTGATTTCATTTTCGTTACCAAAATAAGCGGCTAACTTTTACTGTTAAGATAACGAATCGCATCTTGGGGGAAGAACGACGCAATAGCATAAGCAGCAACAATAGCATAAGCAGCAACCAAAACAAGAGCACAATCTGAGTGATACAATTTTATCAAAAAATAAAACTTTTTCGTGTTCGGCTTTTATGAATCGTTTTTTTGTCATTAAATAGGTAGTAGGCAAAAGTCGTCTGACTTCGTCCAAAATGTATTATTGAAATACTTAACTAAATCTTTATTCCATACGTTTTAACATCTATAGGTATATTAGGTATAGCACAGCTTTGACAGACAACTCTTCGTCGCGCGACAGGCATTGTCTGTCTCTTACTTTACAATAAGTACCGTGCGAGCAAAAAAGATGCTGCTAAGTCGCGTGACAAACGAAGAAGTCGGGGCAAGTGTGCTACCCCTGCTAATCACTTGAGTCTTTATTCTACTATTTCTACTAGATAAAACCAACCATGTTATTTGATAATGATAACAATAAGACAGTACAATAGCCAGCATTACGATGCGTTTTGTTGTAACTAAAATCTCTTAAACATGGAAAGTGAGTTCCCAGTCGTGACAAATGAAATGTTATCTCATTTCGACGATACAAGTAAAACAATGGTGATGTAATGATGCTGTAACAACGTGGGAGCATGGTAAGTGGACTAGCTTATTGCTGAATGACACTTTCATGATGAAGTGATTGGGATAATGATTCAATATGGACGGCATTTCGCTAATTAAATTGCATTGCAAGTCATTCATTACGGAATTACTATTTTCCATGTACCCATATGGGATGCTTCCTTTTGCATGCTAGTGTATTAATTCGTTTAGCTTGCATTGCAACAATGCATGTCAATAGATCAGCGCAAAAATTATCTGCGGAGTACACCTGGTAAGTATTGAAATAAAAATCTTGCAGCGTCAAACGATTGCTATTTAATTCACTCCGCGCGGAGATAATCCCATTAGAGGGTTATACTCCCACACAAAGACTGGCTTTCATCCGACAGGTAATGCGGACTAACCGACCCTGATTACCCTTTTGAGCGCCAAAGACGGCAACTCACGTCGACGGAAAACTGTGCCCCTGTCGCCACGACGTCATTTGCCGCTATACCATACTATCTGCTGTCAGCTTGGCGTGTGGGACACAGTTTTCCGTCGACGGCCTTAGCGGACAAGAGGTTAGAGATGTGCCGTTCTCGAGAACATTTACCGATTTTTATGGAGAAAAAGCGTGCTCGAGAACGGCACATAATTATTTATTTTCATGGTAAGGCGGATCAAAGTTTACCCTTACTTCGAGAGCTTGATCGCCGTAAAAGCTTGGTGAAGAGATTGTTGTCCATTAGAAATTAGGAAGCAGTTAATTGAACGACAATTACATGTCATAGGTTTGCTATTTTGAATGGGTTTTAGTACTAAGGTGTGTCCACACGTATAACATATGTAATTATAATTACTATTCCTGTACTAAGGAAAACAGTAAAATAGAAACGCAATCATGGACCCTGGATTACGCGTTTCGAAAGGCAGTCATAAAATATAGTACTTCATCAAATAAATTTTACCACGTTGTTAATAAGAAACTTCTAGTATTTACCAGTATATCAACCTATAATATCACATTCCCGAGTTATTGGAAAGCCGCCGTGATCGAAAGTGAACCTGAAAGTGCTCTTGAACCAGATCGTGTGCGAACTCGGTCCTTCATTAACAAACAAAAGAACCTCATTTGTTCGGATTTAGTCGAAGAAATTGTTGAAAGTGAAAACCCAATAAGAAACCTAGTGATGAAAGTGAGAAGCCAGTTTGAAATAAATCTTGTAACATTTGATAATCCGGATCGGAATCACCGTGCTTATTTTTAAAAGAGAGTGTAAATATGGAATTGTAATAGTTTTTCTTCATAGAAAAATCTAATGAAATTAAATAGCGTCATAGTTGATTCAGTGACGAAATAAATACATAGTAGGTAAGTACTTTCACAAATTTCCCAAATGTTTAATTTCGTCAATTTAGTTTTCCCCTGAGCCCGTAAAAAATCAGAACTCTAATTATTGTATTAAGCGGTCAGGAACGGCCCGACATCTTTCGAACTCGCGGTAACTTCGTCACTGTTTTTTACCGCGCCGCCGTACGGGTAGCCGCTTAATACAATAATTAATATGTCTCATGAAAGTTTTAATAATATTAATCAGAACAGAACTATGTCTACAGGCATTCTAAGGGTAAGTATTAATGTTAATATACTCTGTTACTACTGGTTGATAGTAAGATGGTCCTGAGCCGACTAGTACGTATTTTCAATTAGACGGCGCCGCTAATTTGAAGACAAATTTGCAATAGGCGAAGGCTAACGGGCGTAGTATAATCATA
Organism: Apotomis betuletana; assembly: GCA_932273695.1. Lineage (NCBI taxonomy): Eukaryota > Metazoa > Arthropoda > Insecta > Lepidoptera > Tortricidae > Apotomis > Apotomis betuletana. The sequence goes on from OW026305.1 coordinate 3,450,292, forward strand.
ATTTTACATTAAGCTCTAATGTGAATAACATGATTTTGACACATTGTAGGTTTTTACAATCATCGCTAAAGGTTTCACCAACTGTTTCTTTGTTAGGTCTTTCCTGACTTTTAAAGACATCCCATGTGGTCAAATTTTAATTTATTAATTAGCCAGAATTAATACGTAACATTTAAACAAGACGAATATTGGAGCTCTGTCGACGTAAACTGTGCGTCAATGGACCAAACCATATATGAATATAATCCAGAGTAAATATTGGATAAGCTGATTGGATCAACTCAACACATAATAGTACCTCTATGTAATACGATTGGTTTGTAATAGGTAAATCGAGACTCTTTAAAGGACCATGTCTACCAAGTTATTATAGGAATAGTAGTAGCCCCCGGGCACAATATTCAGGGGACACTAGGGTACCGATTCATAAATTATGGAGACAAAAAAAACACAAGGTGCTTAACAGGAGAAAAGGAGGTAAGTATCGCCGCAAAGTTGCTAGCTTGTTGGTCATCTATCGGATATATTTTTGAGAGTGCGCCATCCCCGTTTCACCATCGGACATCAAGGCAAGAGGAGCGACTTCGTGCTTATGTTGTCGGTTTACCATTTATTTTCAAGAAGCGATTTGCTCGTGTCCTGAAAATTATAACTTGGGTCTGTCCAAGGCAAGAGTGAATAGGTTGTTGCTAAACCAGCGAACTACATCTTCAACCCCGTAGTCACCATCATCAGGTGTTATGAGATAAATCGCTACTCAGTTTATGGATAAAAAAGGCGTCGATAGTTTTTGACCCGGTTCATAATAATTGTACATCTAAAGCTGAAAGAGATGGTTTAAGTTTAAGGATAGCAGAAAGTGCCTTACATTGTCTGCAAGCGTTTATACCTTTATCTACCCGCTCTGGCGATGTCAGTAAAAAACTTCACCCACATCGTTCCTCATTAAATGGAATGAGAAAGGTATCGTCATACCATTAAGCCTGAGTTATAATCCCAGGTCTGTGTCGAAGGCCGCACTGTCGGCACTTGCCTAAATGTCAACGATCCGGCCGTAACAGGTCTGACGAGGAAAATTGCGCGTACGCATCTGTTTTGCGGTCTGCGTTAAAGGAACGATAGTCATATCCATCGTTTACCTATACAATTTTTTTCAGAGTAGGTACTCGTATATGCGTGTTACTATTACTGGTTCAGTTTTTCAACACCATTACTTAAGAAACTGTACACAAGAACTGAAGAATAGCCTGAAGAAGAAAAACCTTTTTTTCAGTCACTTTCGAAAGGGATATTTATGTAAGTATGTTTATACATTAATACGAGTAGGTACAATGAGCTGCAGACATGCATGGCCCATTTATGAATGAATTATAATTATAAATGGGCCATGCATTTGTGCAGCCCATACATAGTACCTACATGCAAAGAAGCAAACTGCAAAGTGAAGTTTCCAGTCAAGAATATACATAGAAAACTATCTTCTTGCGAAACGTACACAATAAATAAAAATAAATAATAATAAATAATAAATATTAAGGGACAATCATACACAAATCGACCTAGTCCCAAATTAAGCAAAGCTTGTACTATGGGTACTAGACGACGATATACATAATATATAAATACATATATAGATAACATCCATGACCCAAGAACAAATATTTTGCACAAATATTTGCCCCGGCCGGGATTCGAACAATAACTTAAAACATGCATACACGGATCGTTCCGCATCGCTTGTTGTTCTGTTACTGAACTCCTAAAACGCGGAGGCGTTTACAGGTTCGCATCAAGGTCACACACGGTATGGTACCGTTAGCAAAACCAAACATACCACGCGAAAACTACTCCTAACACTTCGACATAAAAGTTCCAATAAGTCTCATAGTCGTACTTATGTTGTGTTTGGTGATTTCTCGAACTCACGCCCTAGTTTAATTCATCGAATAGGTGATACAGTATGACTGGCAGATGATGCAGCAATTAATGATGACATAGCATTACTTAGAGTTCTAATCAAATTTGACCTACGAGTTCCGCCATCTCGCAATGATATCGGGGACATTTGACTTCCAATTAATTACAATTGTGACTTCTTGCTAGGTTGGTCTACTTATAATTTGTTTATTTATTTTTTGTCACAAAAATTCCATTTATTTTTATGTAAAGTTCTACATAGGACCGAAACAAAACAATCATATTTCGTAAGAAAAAAATACAAACTACTTCCGTTGGCTTGGCTTTATTTCGGGGTGGACTCGAGTAAAATAGATAAATAAATCAGATTATTGCGCATCTATAATTTCAGTATGATAAAACTACGCTTTTATTTAACTTGCAATCAGCAATTAATATTGGTATTTCCTGATTGGAACCCTTTCTTGCTTGCCTAATCTTATATCAACGCGCAGCTACGCAATGCACTTTGGTCCAAAAAAGAACCGGCACTTCATCGTAAACACTGGCACCAGGAAATTCCACATCTAAACTGTGACGGGTTTTTTTCGCAAAAAGCGCTCGTTTATATGAAATAGTATTTTATGCAATCGTTGCACAATGAAGGTTCTTAAAGTCGAGTACCGCGTTTAGGTCACGAGGCTTGCCGAGTGGCCTAAGTAAGGTACGAGATTTTAAGTTCTAATTGTGTAACTATTATCTACATACAATACTTTTTATACGAGCAAAACACAGAAAAACATTTTAACTTTAATCGTCATTCCCCGCTAGATTTTTTATTTTTGATGTAACCTGTTTCGTTTAACAAAAACTGACCAATTAAAAAAAAACATGATCGCGATGGTCATGGTGGGGTAACTCGTGAATGGTTAATTTTTTTGACAAGTAATTTCAACCAATCAGTGAACAGTAGCGTGTTTTTTTTTTTAAATCAAATATGCTGATGTTCTCTTTTTGAAATTATTAGAGTTGGGTAAAGAGATGTCTTCTGAATATTAAAGTTCTGTAGCGGGTATCATAGAGTATATAATTTTGGTACAGGATTAAAAAGTGCGTTATTGTGATTTTGTCTGTGAAATTATAATTGACAGATTAAAGTACGCGAAATATAAAAAGGTTTATTTTGGTGGAAAGAAAAGTGCTGTTTGTGTGGCTAATAGTTAGGTACTTCGGAATTCTGTAATATCTCTGGAGTTCCAAAGGAAGAATCTATGCCTGGAATTTTACGTCTTTGTTACACCGACAAACAACTATATACCTACCATACCAATACATATTACTGATGTTGCTGGGACATCTTTATATATGGACTGGACTTGTCGTCATCTATACTCCTATTAGTTCGGCGTTCTATGGAGGCTACCTAGCCCATTCATGTCACAAGATACTGTTCCACTCATATAAGAATGGATTTGCAAGTTTACTTATCCAAGTTCGTTCACTTCGTAAGTTTCGTTTCGGTGCCTCAGCCAGCCAGCAGTACTGCTGCAAGGACGCGGAAGCGTTGAGCATTCAAGAGAGGGAATGACAGAGAAACTTATAGAAATGGCACGGAAGCGCATATACTGGCCGAGTTAATTTACTTTATAAGGAAGGATCGGGACAGCCGATTACAATTGATTCTGTCGGTGACCATCCGAAACATACGTTTTTAGGATCGTGTGGTACCCAACGTTGGAGCCTATATAAACTACATGCTGTATGTCTGGCTGTTTTTGTAATTTGTAGTAACGTAACGTTAGATTTAAAATGTGACGGTTGGTATGTATTACGATTCATCATCATCATCTTCAAGCTATCACATGTCCACGGAATAAACTACTCTTATCCTGTTAGAGTGGTTTTACTCTAACACCCAAATGATACCAATGGAACCTTATTACTAAGCCTATGTTGTCCGTGTCCAGTAGTCTAACATAGAGCTGTTTATAATATTACCAGAGGATGCGTATTACTGTTGCAGGTTGCCGTTCTAAGTGGTAGTCATAAAAACATTAAATGGTGGAGACCATTTAATGTTTTTATGACTACCACTGCCGAGTTTCTTTATTTATTTAAAATATATTGCAGAAAACAAAAGTCAGTTAAAATGAAATACTTAATGCCAAATCGCATTCTCTATACTAGATACTAGTCAACCATAGGGCCTAACTGTTATCTGTTGAATGAAGAAGTTGATGCAAAATAGGAATCTAATTGTACAGAGAGCATCTAGGGTACAAGTAAATACTTAAAAAAATTATTAGGTACTTTGTTAGATTACATTTACATTGGAGAGAGAAGCTAGTATACAATTTATATATACAAAATATTATATGTGTAAGTAATCAATGGCAATGACATAGATTCCGCAGACAGACGGAGATGAGACTAAACTTGCTCTATTAAATTAGGAAATGCGGAAATGAAACCGGTGCCATTATAATTAGTATCAACATCAGAAATAAATTAAGCCTAATCATCTTGAGCATTCAAGTCTTTCACTTCATATTATAATTACAGTTAAGTTTAAGTATATCCTGGTAGAGAGTAAAATATTGGTCTTCACTTTCCTTTTTCAACATCTAAAAAGTTAGGCTATTCGACTGAATTATATTTTCTACTCACAGTTAGGTTGAAAAAGTTTCAAGTGAAACAAAACAAGCCATGGAACTCTTCAAATTTATGTCACTTGGTCCGTCAATTGTCATTCGGGTCACTTTTTGTCACAAATTCTTAGATTTCCCATACACGGCCTTAACCTTAAGTCTCTTTTTGTATTTAATGTTTTAAAACCACTCTTAGCAAAGTCAACCGTTGCTAAGTAGAGGGAACGAATGAGCCATTCACGATTGAGACTGACGGATTAGAATCCAGTTCAGTTCATTTAGCACGGCACGCATTGGCACGCGGCACGTGAGATGAAAAGCAACACAAGAAGAAAATTTTGAACAGTACACTTTTGGCGGGATATTTTTGCCTTTTGTGCATCAAATATTTGAGTAACCTCGACATGAAAGAAGAAGCAGGATAACAATACCAATAGGCCAGTTAGTTACGCCGACATCCATCATGCCTATTTTGTGTAAAAAGGGGTAGCGCTACTCTAACTACCGCAACTCCTCCAAAAAAAGCCTACCAATACCCTAACATTGCTTTTACCTTCGTGTGTGGTACTTGGAGGCCTTAGTTGCTTCATCCTGTAATTCCTGTATGCTTCGACCTGTTTGCAGTCTAGATAGTTGATTATGTGTGGTGGTTTCTTCTGTCTCCGTGCATGGTCAGAGGCTCTGCTATTAGGTCAGAAAGGACCCCTCCGTACTCAGCGTTTTTTTCTTCCTTTTTTATCTCGATTGATACACTTACGTACACTGATTCATCGACTATGTCATTAATTGACAACGGATATGAATATGAGGGCTTCATCGGTAGTGAATGACGCAGATGAACTAGCCTGAAAGGGGTCTGCCGAAAATCAGGTATAACAACACATCCATCAAGCCTACCAAAAACTAACACCAACATGAGTGGAAGAAAACTTTTAAAACTATTAATGGAAAGCATAAAATCATGGTGGCTCAGGAAATCATGGAAATAGGTACAGCAAAATCCCAGTAGGTCAAAGTGTATCGAATCAAAATAACGAAGTAGATTTCAGTGTAATACTGTCCTGCAGTCGATTAAAAAAATACCCAAGTCAAGAGTAAACGCCATTTGCAACGGTTCATTTTTGACAATGCAACTTGTCTTAAAGTTTTTAGACAGCCAAAAACACGACTGGAATCGAGAACACCTCATTTATTTTATGCTTTAACTTCAGTGTCAACACGGGTTTCGATGTTCTAAACTTTAGAATCTAAAGACCGATTTCAAAATGGGACAAAAATAACGAGGTCAAATTTTTTATAAGAAATGTTAGGTTAAGTTTACGTCTGCGTAATTATATTATTACGTACACTAACAGTGGAATTGCGAATTTGTCACTATTAGTAACATGTAGGTTATCAGAACTCATTTCGCTAGAACAATACACAATTTGGCACATGACTTCATTGTGTGCCCCACTCAGATAAGGAAGTGTCAGCCATTGCAGATTAAAGACTTTGGTCGCGTCGTGCAGGTTTTAAGCAAACACTTGCGCAATTATTATCTTAGCTGCTTTCACCTAAGCCTTCGAGGTGGTGTCGGCAATTAGCCAAATATCCGTTGCTGACAATTATAACTTCAACGCTGAAATTCCAAAATAGATGGTAGTTGTAGAAGCTCGACCGAAGTCCAAGGACACGGCAGAACGTTCGTTGTCGAGATAAGGAAACCTATGCCAGCTTACCATTGGGCATTTATAGGTTAAGTCATTAGGCATTTATGAGACGTTGACTCTCAAAATTCAGTCGTAGGTATGTGTTTGGAACACCGGTTTTGGAACACCGATACAGAAGTAGAGGAAAATGAATAGCGATATAATAGGTACATGTTTAGTATTCATAGTATGTAGTTGTAGAAAAACCAAGACAACGAACAACCTGAAAATACACAAAGTAGCGACACTACCAACCCCATTGAAATTATAGAGCTGATAGAACACATAAAAAAATTAAAACCGGACAAGAGCCCCGGCCCTGACGGAATCCCAAACGCAGCCCTGAAACTAGGGAAAGCTCAACTCGCCCCCATACTGACCAATCTCAATAACTTTGTACTAGATACAGGCCAGTCGCCAGAACAATGGAAGACCTCAGACATTATTTTGTTGTATAAAAAAGGCGATCCGCATAATGTATCTAACTATCGGCCAATCAGCCTCTTGTCTAGTATATACAAGCTCTTTACATCTATCCTCCAACGTAGAATCGACAGCAGTATTGATAACAACCAACCGGTAGAGCAAGCAGGTTTTCGGTCCGGTTTCTCTACAACAGACCATATACATCTCGTTCAGCAAGTGATAGGGAAGAATAAGGAATTCTATAAACCGTTATACATAGCCTTCATCGATTACGCAAAGGCATTCGATACCATTTCACATAGCTCTATATGGACAGCTCTATCTTGATGCCAAATCAGTTCTAAATATATAGAAGTACTCAAAGATATATATCGAAACAGCAACAGCAAAGTAAAGCTCGAGACACGAGGAGACAGCATCCCTATAGGCAGAGGCGTGAGGTAGGGTGACCCCTCTCGCCTAAACTTTTCATTGCGGTGCTAGAGGGCATATTCTAAAAACTAAACTGGCAACAAGAAGGCATTGAGATAAATGGCAAATACTTAAGCCATCTAAGAGTTGCAGACGATCTGGTGCTGTTCGCCGCTAATAGCCTAAATCTGGAAAAAATGATAAACAGTCTATGGGATAAAAGTGGGGTTGGAGATGAACGAGAGCAAAACCAAGATTATGACTAACAGCAGTGAACACCCAATAACGCTAAATCAGACAGCTTTGGAATATGTCAAGCACTACATTTACTTAGGTAAGCAAATATCTTTCGACGACAATGACATAGAGGAAGTAGAGCGCCGTATTGCCATTAAATAAATAATAAATAAATATTAAGGGACAATCATACACAAATCGACCTAGTCCCAAACTAAGCAAAGCTTGTACTATGGGTACTAGACGACGATATACATAATATATAAATACATATATAGATAACATCCATGACCCAAGAACAAATATTTGCCCCGGCCGGGATTCGAACCCGGGACCGCCGACTCAGTAGGCAGGTGTCTACAAACCGAGCCAAACGCGTCGTCAAAATCAGCTGGAAGAAGTACTGGTCCCTCAAAGAGGTTTTTAAAGGCAACTATCCACTTCACCTCAAAAATATATAATGGACCAACATACTACCATCTCTAACATACGGATATTACGAATGTCAAACATGGTGCCACTCGGAAAAAAATAAAAATAAAATAACCACCACGCAGCGCGCTATGGAAAGAAGTATGCTTAAATTGAGAAAAATACATAAGGTGAGAAGTGAGGTTATGAGAAACAAAACTAAAATCACAGATGCTCTACAATATGCTCTCAGACAAAAATGGCAATGGCGGGGCATTTAGCGCGATACAAAGACGAGAGATGGACAAGAGTTGTGACGCAATGGACTGGGCCAAGACGAAACAGAAAGCCAGGACGGCCGAGGAACAGATGGAGCGGCGATATCGTGGCCACGGCTGGGAAGCTCTGGATGAGCAAAGCAGATGACAGAGAAAAATGGAGCAAACTGGAGGAGGCCTATACCTGAAAAGGGATTCCTTTTTAAAATAAATAAATAAATATATATATTTAATCATACTATAAGGTTTACTAACAAAAAAAACTAACATATATTTACCATTATTTACTAACACGATAGCGAAATTAATTTTACTGTTACTTTAATGTGATGTTTATACTTTAAAGGAAATAAAGAGGCTTATTATTATTATTATTATAGTATGTAGTTATTAGTAGTCATAGTCATCAAAATGATGTTATAAAACTTGTGTTGACGTGAGTTATGTTAGCACGAGTATATAAGTATAAATTCGATCCATATACCTGCAGCGGTATATGGATCGAAATTTGTTTTCGACAGTCAAACGTAAAGCTAAGGTTGACTCGTCCTTCTCAAAATATGTTTCGGTTAGATTGTAGGTACCTAGTTGGTTAAAGGATAAACATAAAATGTTTAATGCGCTTGTAAGCGAGGAGGACACAAGTGAATAACAAGATAACACCGTTTTTGTACGAGTACACTCACATTCGCCTGTCATAGGTAGGTGTCAGAGAAAGAAAGGAAAGCTGTTGGCAGTTGGCAGCTTGAAGGCTAACGAAGCTGCTGACGCGATAATTGATACTCCTAATTCAAACAATGTTGGATCACGCGGTGTACGGTTAGGGTTACCTAACCTACTACTACTAGGTGCTGGCTGTAAATAAACATCTAAAATCATCCGCAGTAGCTTTATGTAGTCTAAACAGGAGCTATAAGAATCCGTTTTAGATGTTTAAATTATACATACAAAACTCGAATTCATACGGTGCATTTACTCGCAAACTTCTAAGAGGTTACGAATTTAGGATGTTCTTTTAAACATTTTAGTGTATAATTTAGACATTCTTTAGGTATAGCTTATAAAATAAAAGTATAAGATCACCATAATCTTTTTTTAAACGCCGAACAACGCTGGTCCAAGACGAAAGAAATTAACAGGCTAACAGATAATGCCACAATGAACCATTAAAGATAGGAACAAAACAATCAATTTGAAGGTTATGGAGAGAGATGTCCGTAAATCAATTCCTAAAGAAGCGTTAAAGGAGCATCAATTTTTGTATGAAAAAGCGGGAGAATATATACGAAGCTACAGGATAGAAATTTGCAATAAATGACAACCCTAACGGCTGGCTGGCTGTTCGCGAACACTACGCGCGTCGAATCACAAGCATGTTCAAATGTCCTTGCGCAGGAGTCGAAAGCTAATGTTTAGCTTCTTTTGCAAGATCGCCACGGACGATGCCCTGCGCATACCTTATACAGGGTGTTATGTGGGCGGTGTAAATACGTGTTAGTTGACGTTAACCGTTTCGATAGCATGGTCCGACACGAGTAGCATTCCCAACATGTCATACAAAACAAAACAAGAGAACATTGATAATCTTTGTTATGCTCTTGATATTACATAATTATGTGAAAAGCGTTATGAAGGTAGGTTTGTGGTCTTTATTCCCCATGGCGATAAGTAAATAAGAGAATCGTATAAGGTTCAGTGAAGTGACAATGGAATAGTAAGCCGGGCAAATGCCTAGTCCCCAACTTCAAGGGGATTTAGAGGACACATAAGTAAGTAATCCAGTTTTCTACGGAACGTAGGGGAGGAGGACCACTAACAGACGAAATGACAGCGGGCCTCTTATGAGCCACCCCAGATACCTAAGATTAGTTTAGTGCACTTAAACTTCAAGAAGTTGGGCGTAAAATTACTAGTCATGAATCAAATACGAAAAGGATAAATTTTGAAAAAAAATATCTGAAGCTCTTACCTCCTCTCTTGGTGGAAAAACGTCTTCAAAATCTTACATGCACTGTACTTGTAGGCAAAGTTTTCACATAAATTCGGTTTGTTAGCGGCGCACGCAACGTGCAAGAGATTCGTTTATCTTATCAGTATGTCCGCATTACAACCGTTTAAATCTCTTTTTTACAGTTTTTGCTCTTGAACGCTAATTAAATGGAACGATCTTATCGGGTGATTCAACAAGTTGGCGCTGGATTTTGTGCGGTCATATCAGTTGAACAGTTTGCATTTTTTTGGCAGGTAGATACTATTTATTTAGGCGGACAATACTCCATAAGAATTTAATATGTTCCGGTTATGCTGTCGAAGAGTAGTTTAGATAGGTCGTGAAAAATGCATTCGATGATTACAATGCAATTCTAACTTATGGAAGCAATGGCAAAACTCCTGAAAAACTTAATTTTTTTTTTGTTGTCTGGACTGAGTGTTACTACTGAGCGAGGCTGTCTGAGAGTGCGATTTATTACAAATATGTAGGCGAAGTTTCTATTTTTTTGTAAGTATACATAGTGGCGTGAAGTCAAATAAATCCCAAGGCGAGCCGGAGCAGAATCCAATAGAGAAGGATCTTCAAATGCTCTAAAACAAGCAAGCTAATGGGAATCGACTTCTGTGGACAGCTAGTCACTGATACAAGGATACCCCTAAGTTCTCCTTCTTAAAAAACTGTTACCAACATAGAATTTACAAACATGTCGTAACATGATCTTCTAAACGTGAAAAACTTAATCAATTTGGCTCACGTACGTAGTAAACTATATTTACTTCCGCGTAGAAGCCAAGTCAACAAACCTTCAGGTGTTCGACCTCATAATGCTTTTCGCAAGCACGTACCGTACCAATATAACCTTCTGAACGATCCAAAGAAAATGTAATAAGTATGTTTGAAACTTCTATACAGATAATACTTTTTTCCACTAGAGCCCCAGTCTAGCTTTGTCCTAAGATTTCTACAAGATTTAATGACCTTTTATAATAAAATTATGGGAGAATAGACGATTAAAGAAAAAAAAAAAAAAAAAAAAATTAGGTCGAATTGAGAACCTCCTCCTTTTTTGAAGTCGGTTAAAAACAAATGTAATGGTTAGAGAAAGTGCACGGAAATAGGAAATAGGAAAGGCAGTAAAATTACTTTTTTCAGGCTTTAGTATAATCTATCCGGAATTCTAAGATCATATTATGTCAAACTGGCACAAGTGATGAAAAATTACCTTAAATTTATAGAATACGATCATTTGTACCTTGTGCCAAAGTGACTTCATTGATCTTAGAGATCGGACAGATTATAATATAACTGATGCTCAATATTAGGGAATGCAATCGGTTATCTTTTCTATGGAAAGACTCGGTTTTAAACCGAAACCGCGGTTTGTTCATACAAATCGGTTAACCGTTTCCATTCCCTACTCAAATACTCCACTCACGGAGATATATTATACTTATGATCTATAACTGGACTCTAGAGTTACATAAATTCTAGACTAAAGCCTTAAACAACAAAGCCACACTACTATAGTAATGGCACAAATTAGCAATAATAACTGTATCCACTACTCGAATACAAAATACTGTTTTTGGATATGTTTAAATAATACAGGCATTCATATTGAAAACATTACAAATCACATAGCAGACTCAAATTCTTGGCAATACATCAAAACAGTCTTTTGTGCATTCGTCTGTCCGTCACGGACGCAGCTGTCTCTTGTTTGGCTAAGTTGCATAGGTCAATGATCCCAGGTGATAGAAGCGTGACCACTAAAACAATCTCGAAAGATCTATGTAATGTAATGTAATAAACAACAAAGAAAATAATTACATGTTCCCGCTCGGAATCAACAAAATTAAAAAAAAATATAGTCTCTGATAAACTTTTTTTTTATTGACGTCCATCTGTCAAAAAATATGAACTTATACATAAAGGTATACGTTCACTATACTAAACATCTGTCAAAAAAATATGAACTTATACATAAAGGTATACGTTCACTATACTAAACATCCGTGCACTGAAGATAAAACTTTTTTTTAAGTTGGCAGCAATGCCTTAGTACAATAAGTTTTTTTTAAATTGCAGATTGGGTGAATGCAGCTGTTTATCTTGTAATCTGTGGTACTAAGTGATGCTTTTTTGGCGACATTATAACATCGTTTAGCAGTGTTTTTTTGGGCAGTAGAGTATAGACTTTTACAGACTTTCATAATTTATGTCTTTATATTTGAGTTAGTAACTATATAAATGACAGAAAAAAGTACTGGAGTAGAAAAACTATAAATACCTACTAACCAGCAACTAAGTAGTAAGTATAGACTTTCTTCAATAAGGTGTATTGGAATTCATTAGATTAGATTACACTCCTATGACTGTCTAGACATATAGGTTTCTTTTCTCCTTTTTTTATATACGTTTATGTATAAAATTACAAATAATTTCAAGAGGACCCAATCCCAATTAAAAAGACGTGTCAAATAAGGTAGAAGAGATCTTCGTGGAACGCGCTACAGGAACTCCCAAAGCGCAGACATCCGGTGCGCGTGCGCACCAATTTGCCGCACGATCGAGCAGATCGACATACCGACTGATGAAGACTCGTGTAGAATATTAGGCCACAAGACCATAATGACGTAAGACTCGCTACCGCCTCGGTACTTAGCACATTACAAAATTACGACACTTAGTCTCTTAGGCCAATTGATTTGCACTATCGATATGCATTAGATGTGAAACAAGAATTACAAGAACGACATAAGCCTGTATAATTTTACTATTTCATTCACCATTATACTTACCAGAGTAAGGTTCGTTTTAGATCTCCAAATTAAGTGTTATGTTCTTCTTCTGATTTAAGTAGGTATGTAAACTCTTCATCGGTTTCTCGGTGTTCTTTGATGTTAAGAGCGTGTGGAGGATACTCGAAATGACTGTTTGGATTTCACTCGCTTTAATGTTTGAGTGACAGTAAACGGAAGTTAATTAGAGGTTTGTTTGTCTGTTAATGTGTCTGATAAGTGGTGACATAAATTTTCATAAGGTGCAGATTTGCGAGTAGCTGTTGGTTTTTAGTTGATCATCTATCTAAACTAAGTACTTAGTGTGAACTGTCTATAGAAAACAACATGAATCGGAAAATGCATCAACAAGCACTTCGAATAACGTAGGTACACTTTACCAAGTAGAAAACTCCATAAAAATATTGTATCAATATTTTGACTTTTAAGAAGTCTACTTTGTACATATGAACATTCAAGTTACTTCCTTAAACCTTTTAGTCAAGTCTGCTTGTTATGTTAAGTTAAAGAATAAGGAATGAATATGGAGGGCCTCTTTTACTATCTCACGTAAAATGGCATTGAAGGTCGGATACGCGAGATGTTATCACGCCTGTAGTGAGGCTGCGATGGCTCCCAGCGATTTGCCGCGCCGCGGAATACCGTTTCTAACTTATTTAATCTTATTGTCCTGAGATTAGCTATATTGAAAATGTACAATCGCCCCCTGGTAATCTAATCTTAAACATGCATAGAACCGTTTTATTCTGACATGGTACTGAAGGATCATGGTTTGAAGTTTATCCTCCGTTCCATCATGAAAATAAGCTTGTAAGTCAAGGAAATCAGCCCTCAAAGTTTTTTTACATCTATGGCGTAATTCTATTTGCACGGCCATATGTATTAGAAACTGGATTGTGTGTTACCACCCTTATAATACCAATCTGCTTATGTAGAATCGTGTGCATGATACTTGATCTTTTGATGTCTATTTTCTACCTTGTCTGTGATTCTCTCTTGTCTTTAGAAGCCCGGCGGATAGACGTGTAATGTAAGCGTTGCTCGATTTTCTTTATATAAATTATTATTTTCTATTCAATATAATTCTTGGATTCCTGGAAAATACTAAACTTGTATTGCGTGTAAGGGTCAGTTCTAGCAATAAACGTGAAAGCCAAACACTGCGTTTTATTTTAACTTCCTCTGCCCCAATGATCTATAGGTTTTATCAATATGCCCGTGATATTTCAGCTGTATTAAGTGACACTAACAAATTCATTTACATGAATCAATTTCATTAATGGAGAACATCCCTAATGCAAATATATCCCTAATGCATTTTCTCCGATGTGTAGCATTAGAAACGTTGAATTTAGCCCTATAGACTTTACCAGCGCTCGAGAAATATGAACTTGGAAACTAAACACATCGCAACTAACTAACTCTATGCCAAACCGCTCTATACAATATCAGCAGAAATCGTAAAATGCGAGCAAAATCGATTGAAATGAAATGACTTATGGCAACCTGACGGCCATAGCACTTCAATGAATTTTGCTCGCATTTAACGAACCCTGATTATCAGTCGAGGCGAACTCGCTGCGTGATCGCCTATCATACAAAACTCGCTCGCAACTCGCAAGTATGATAATAAGGCCCTAACTTACCTTATAAAACTATGACAGACATAGGTATATTTTCATCGGGTCTACCGCGGCATTATGCTTTCCTTGTATGGCGCAAGAATTCAATCATGATAGTGTATTAGGTCGACGGAGGTCAGAGACCAAGTCAATCCTATAAAAATATCATTCAATAACCTGCTCTACACTTGACGAGGGGTCAACCAGGTCGTCTAAAATAAAGAAATCTCTTATTAATTGTTTTCACTTTACGTTGAGCAAATAAATACATATAAGTTTGATAAATTATCTTGTCGGACGTAAACATTGTTATCTATTTGTGTTCTTTATTATGAATACAATCGGCTTTTGTATTTTTATCTATGCATTTATTTTAGCGTACCTATTTCCGTAATTAGTCGGAAGGAAAAAATAAATGCGAGCATGCACAAAGATTGTTATATTGCAAGGATGTTCTCCATTATTGTATTGTATTCCAATATTGTATATGGTAAGCATTATATAATATCAGATTTATTTTCTATTATTATTATATTTTAGAGTTTAGCTTACAAAATAAAATAACCCGTACCCGTGCAGCAATATTTCCAATTTAATGCAATTAATTTTTCAATATATCCATTACGTTATATTATCCAATTCGTTCTCTACCCTGTTTCTCAGTACTTACGGAGAAACAGAAGATGTGCTTGTTCTCCAGATATTTGTGTTCTTCTCATATCATTCGGAGTTGGACTTTTAGTAGGTATGCTATCATTTTGTATCTGAGATTATTGGCTTCTTCAAAGTCGTCTGCCTTGTATCCATTTTGCAAAAAAGCATTCATCAATCATTACACTATTATTAGTACTGGAAGATATCATCACTGTTGATAGTTCTTGGTTACTATGATCAGAATCAGAGCAATGATAAGGCAATCATCACTCGCTAGTTTAATGGGCCAAGGCCGTCTAATTTCATCCGCTGTTCTTTATCGCTAATTAGACACTACTGTTTGCTACTGATACAGAAATCACTTTTAATTAACTAAAATACTGGTTCTGAAACATCCGTTTCTTTATTTAACAATGTAATAATCTACAAATAGTCTCGTTTTCTTTTCTGGGGTGGAATGAACAGGATTAGGATCGTTAATATATTGTTTTTATCAGTTTAACAAATTTAATGGCACCGAAAATGTTTCACACTATCCGATATTTTATATTGTACAGCCTAGATGCTTAGGTTTGATGTAACTCGAAAACTTACTAGTAAGTAGCGTCAGATCGGTTTTCGAAAGGTACTTCTTCAAGAACTAGTGTATATCCAGAATTCCAGAGCCGCTGCTAAAAAGACAGAATTTATCCGAATCCTATTTCCTGAGGACGTTTACCTTAAAGTCAACGATCAGCCTAAAGACAATGATCTTCCATCGTGTTGACAAGACAGGCTAAGCCAAGTTCAATGTCACCGTGTCCGATCTGATGCGTGAAATGCCGTACGGTTTCAGCGGGTACGTGAGGGTTCATCGGTACCCTTACCATAAGTTGACGGTGACCGTACTTGCTAGCGACTACGTAAGTCGTAAACGATTTGTATGGAGAATTTTAGTTCTACCAAGTAACCGCTAGGGGCACTGTACGATTCTCCATACAAATCGCTTACGCTGTCGTTCGGGAGTACGATCACGTTGGTCCGATACTCATGGTAAGGGTACTGTTTCTTCACAGGACGTGAGTGGCGAATGCTTAAGCTGTGACGGACGGATCGGATTGTTGGGAATTATGGCAATCACGGAGCAACTGAGGTTGACAATAATGTAACTTCGGTTGTACCTACTCTATAAAGGTGACTTGAATTTCTCACAGATACCGTTACTGTGGTATTAACAACCTAAAAACATTCTTCAATTAAGTAGCTACAAACTTTATGAACCTGCTGTGGGTTCAGCGATACCATAAAACTAAAGATGTTTTACTATTTGTAAAGTTTCGACAAATTCAGTGACTACCTAAACCAACACGACATAACAACACGATTGTGCCCAACGTGTTCTCACTTGATGCGTCTATCTAAATCGAATATCGAGTGATAAAAACTTCGCACGGATATTACAATTCTTCTATAAATACTAGAAAAAGTAAGAGCGAGATACCTTCACTGAACATAATTGAACGCTAATGCATGATGGATAACACCGTATAATTTCCCAGCTTCATATCACGGTGTTCCATTGTATTGAAATATCAGCTATATCTCCGTGGTTGAAGTCTTGATTTCTTAATAAATCATGCTCTAGATCTGATGTTATTACGCCAATGGTTATGTTTCACATCCCGATACATCGTTGGAATGCGTTGATGGCTCGGATGCGGATGGTTTCCTGTAACGCTTACAAACGCTTGCAAAAACCTATCACTTTTTACTCTCAACTATTCTAACAGTTAATTCAAATTTAAATTATCTCGGTTCACTGGCACCGAAGAATTATCGGTGTAATTTATGCTGAAGAATCCGCGGATTTCACCGTTATTGCTCTCAACATCAGAAATGTACAATTTAGTTCGTTATAATGTAGGTACTGTATTTGACCACTTCTTCACAGCGGATCATAGTTATGTTTTCTGGCTATTGTCCTAATTTGTTTTTGGTTCAACTCAACCCTCTCAAGTAATTTTGCACTTCACGGTCGCGAATCGTATCTCCCCTTCTATATGCATATTCACATAGTGGTATAATAGGAGATAATGTGTACTGTGAAGTGTGAACATGTTTATTTTAACTTTCTTGTTATTGACCTCTACGATTCTATAACAATTACTCTAAGTAACTAGCAATTTAAATGCGACGCGACATCCCTAATTGAACTGCAGATGACCTGCCATCCGGTGCATTAGTCGCACTGACACTGGCATAAATCCCTGTGATTTCATTTGAACAGATGAGCACTTTTAGGAGAGTGACTAGGAGGTAATAGACTATTCCCGTCACATCCCTACTGTACTCAGCTCAGCTTGGAGTAAATACCAAAATCCGTACCTATAATAAATATTCAGCCGCGAAGTTGGCCTCATTTAATGATCATACTTATCATGATAATTTGAATGTCATTTGAAATTTACCACTCGCTTTTCGGTGAAGGAAAACATCGTGAGGAAACCACCTAAGCCCAATAAGGCCTAGTTTCCCCTCTGGGTTGGAAGGTCAGATGGCAGTCGCTTTCGTAAAAACTAGTGCCTACGCCACATCTTGGGATTTAGGTAGCCGACCCCGATTGAGAAAAATGGGACAAGGCTAGGAGGATGATGACTTATCATGATAATACGGAAGCAGATGTTAATGTTAGTTAATAATATTTAATCTAAGGTTAATTTCATGGTTAAACTAAGATTGTCGGACAAAACAGTAACTTTCAAGAATACTCATCTTCATCTCGCTATATTAGGCAAATTAAGACATATTTTGTAGCGACGATATAAACCATGTTTTAAATTGGTCACGCGCCCAGCTAACAGTTGCGTAATGTTCATCAGATGTCATTTCCGTCGCCGCGGGCGCATGGATTGCAACCATTTGCAGCCAATTTGTCGGCGAATCGATTCTATTTCACAGTCGTGCTTAAATTTCTGCAAATCGAATTCAGTCTTGTTGTTGAATCGAAGAATCTAAAATTAACGCAAACAAAAGCCTGAATTGCAATGTTTTTTGGAAATTACTGCTAGAAGAAGTTCATTGCTGGAGAAGTCCCTGTACAAAGATGGCCACAACAACCTAACTACTTCTACGTCGCTCTGAGCCAGACGTCTAAGTCTAAAACAGCTAGTGCTACGGCAATCGTAAATGACAGCAAATCACGAAAATGACAGCAAAATATTCTCAACCTAAGGATAATTTGCCCTTTCCTAAAGACACATCCTTCACGTCACTCCCAAAAAAATGGCACAAATCCAAATATGTACTTTCATATCTCGCTAGCCGTGTATTAGCTTTACTTAGTTGCTTCGTTTTTCTTTGATGGGGCAGAATGCGATGCGATTTTATCATCACCGGTTTAGCAGGCAGTTCTGCAATAAAGTAATAGATAGGGCCTATCCTATCCTATTTAGGGATTAGAAAACTGGCTTTCACCTGAAATCAGATGCTGTCAATCTGAGAACAGAAAGCGTGAACATTATTTAGCACGGGAAGTCAGGTAATCTACTATACGTGTTTTTGTGCTTACGACGCTCAGCCCAGCACATGCCAACCATGCGCGTTACGAATTTTGAGCAATTCCAGCAGGAAAAACTTCAAAGGCATGAGGTTTCATATTACAATGATACCTACACATTTTTATTGTAAATCATAACATGTATGCATAATGCTATACAGTAATTATAATAAAATCAATGCTGTCTTTTGTCATCTAAATTTAATCATGCAAATAGCTCAACACAAACAGTTGCAAGGTCCCTTGCATAACCTGGGCATCGAGGCCGCTTTCCCATCTCGCCTTGGGTGCCCTGATATCATCTCACACATACCTACTAGTTCAATATTTAGATATCCGCAACAATAGTGGAGCTATATGCACCTCTATGGGTACTTTAATACAGAATGTTACAGTTGAAATTATGGCAGTGTGGAACTGGATTAATGGTAGTTGCTGTTGTTTTATGGCTTTTAATTAGATGTCTAGAATTTCGATCTGTACATTCTTAGTTAAAAGGAAATAACTACATAGGAAAAACGTAAGCAGTTACATCATTTTCTCTCTTTAAAAGGCAGTTTCGATTAAAAACAAAAACGATATAGGTATACGATATTTAATTTCACCAGTCGCATATGTCGTTTTTGTTTTTTCTATATCATAAACGATTCATAAAAATCCTATTCATGAATATGGGCGCTCGAGGCTATTTATTATAGTATCTCTAATGTACTATTTGATAGTTTATGTAAGACCATCTATCTATTGTGTTTTTTTTTGCAAATTGGTGCTATTACGATGGGTTATCTTATTGTACGTACGTGCTGCTATTCTAATTTTAATAGCTTTAATACTTGCAGTTTAAGTGATTCTTAGGGCGATATTATTTGACCCACTTCAAAAATGAATGAACTTCGAAACTTTTGTCATCTGTCGGCGGTTTTTATGTTTTTTTATGCTGTAAAGATAGCACGTCAGGTGAATTTCCATAGAAAACTACCAACTCACTAGTTATATTTACACGGCACGACGTTACGTACCTACTTATTAAGGTTAACCACAATCCCGAATATCGCAAGTAAATACGGTTCGTCTATAATCACAATCTAAGTACTTAGACGTGTAGGTAGTAACAGAGTAGACCTTGCAGGAAAAATATAGCCCGAGTTAAATCACCTACTGCTTACTTGTAGATATTTACAGGTAAATAATAGTACATTATGATACAAGTGTGCTAAGTTGGTCATTACAGTCGAGGCGGAATTGCAGCCCGAGCCGTAGGCGAGGGCGTAATAGAGCCGAGAGTGTAATGACCAAATGCACACGAGTTTCATACGACGTTTTTCAACACACTTGCGAGGAAAAAAACACCCGTTTATATAACTGAAATATTTAATTATCAAAACAAATTGTGAAAGTACAATTATTGAAATGATAGACAGTGGATATCGATAGCATTTGTACAGTAAGTATGTTTTTGTCTTCGTCGAACGTAAATTTTCGTATTTTTTTAACTATGAATGTGAATTGTTAATGATCGTGGTATTATGCTTTTAGTGTTAGTAAATTTTACTAACAGCATTTTGCCCTGATTTTCTATGTCTTTTGTAGCAATATTACCTACTCAGTTTCTGACGTCTACATGCTCCAGTAATACCGAATATTAACGAGACCTGAAAGTAAATAAAATACATATTTAGTTACTATACTGCCTGCAAATTAAGCATGTCTGGGCGGATGTCCAGTTATTTTTGTAACACAAAATATTTGAAATCAGTCTAGTCGTTTAGATTTGATATGGCTGCCAAACAATACATACACACTTACCTACACATATACATAGATATAAAACATATATAAAATAGTTGAGCAGATGAGTAGCCTTATATGAGTAGTCGTTTTATTTTTTTATAAACAATCATTCAGTGTACAGAAATTTCATATTTAAATAAAATAACAATTTCAACTGACCTTTGTTGCTAGGTACTGGCTATCCAGTTCTTCTTTCAGAAACTTTTCGATGTCCTTTGAGGACAATACTTTAGATTTTTTACTTCTGTAACCATCTAAGCGCCTCTTCAAGAACGCAATCAGATTGGCATATGTTTTTATGTCAATACCATTTTTGTTCCGAACAGTTGCTTTTTAACATGGCGTAGATAGACCACAGCGAGGTAGGCTTATATTTATTTGCTAGCTCATGAAAATAAGCTAAAATTATTTTCCGAGAACAAATGGGCTTTTTTTGCTGGATTTCCAATGAATAAAATTTTCATAGGCTATTGGATACTTTTCTTTAGATTTCAATGGCAATAGGCTAGCATTTTTTGCATCATTAAGTATTTCCGGAGGCATCAATTCCACATCTAAATCTTCTTCATTACTAGAACTCGACATTTTTGTAAATCTAATCAGTAACTAAGTTCAGCGATAAACTCGAATAAACAAATTTTATGCAAAGCAAAATGGCGCGGAGATTTATTTTTTACACGCCTTGCATTGGTTGAATTAGTTATGCGCGCGCAGGTGCAAAATGGAAGCAATGACGAAACCGTCAAACAGCCAAATATTAAAAATATAATAATATATATATTTAATTATACCTGATGCAAATTAGTGTCAATTACATGACAAAATTAAATAATTTGATGAAAATAATTGTTTAATTATTGCGTAATGCGTCACAATTACTTTATTAACAAAAATTTTGCTTATTATATAAAAGTAAAAACTCTTTGTTGAAATTTAAAAAAAAACTGTAAAGTAAAGACACTAGTGCGTAATAGAAAAGTCAAAAGCACGCGTGTTTTATAGGATACTTTACGGCCATAAAAACGGTTTAATATGGACCACTTTACGAGCAAGTGTGTTGAAAAATATTTACCAGTAACTTTGTACGCGAAGAAGTCATAATAAAGAAACAAAAAGAATCCTGAAACCGCTGCAGCTCTGCTATCCGTGTTAGGTATAATATCCAATAGTTGTGGTACTTAGTATAAAATACCTACACAAAATAAGTCTATGATGATTTGATGATTTGGTGTAGGGACGCCCGGCCGGAGACAGGCGGGCTGTCGATCGCTTGGCTGCGTTCATTCAGCCCAATTCCCAGTTGGAGCCAACGGTTACTGTCCCGGCGGCGCTCCCATACAGCCTTCTTCCTCGAATCTTCTTGAAAATAAGTCTAAGTACTTTTTTTATTTTCTTCGTAATACGAGTTTCCTATAACTACTCTATTTAAATCCATACTTTGCAGACTGGTTGGTGAGTCAGCGGATACCGCCACCATTTCCTTAAGATACGAATAAAATAAAACAAGATCACATCTACTTTTGAAAAGGACCTATCAATACGCAGCAACCGTATGCACTTAAGACTTTTCGGTTCCGCACCGAGAACTGTCAGCCGTACTGACCAAAGGACCTAAAATACTCAATGCCAAAGCGTGTATACGACTTTTGGACTTACGTAAACACTAAGCAAAGGCACAGGTTCCTAGGCAAATGCCGTTAGGGCTGAGTCACTCAGGTGCCAGGTTTTGTAGCACAGAAATTTACAGAAGAACCACTCTTAATTGACAGAGCTAAAAAAGGAGGTTCGCAAGTTGACTGTATTTTAGGTAAATAAAGTAGGTATGAGAATTTTGTTTGAATGGGGTTTTTAGAAGTAAGACTTCATAAATTGCACTACATTATTTAGGATTTTACCACCACTAATACCAATGAAGCCTTATCAAGTTATTACTAGGGATCTAGTCAGTCTGCAAGTAGTTATTTTAACAGTGTGACCACTATCTATGATCACTATCTACCAGCCAAAGTTTGGTATCCTGACGTCCACAGCTGAACATAGGCCTCCCCTATAGCTTGCCACCAACCACAAGGTGTGTTTCTCTGCAAATCACATCCATCGACTCTTGCGAGTCTCACAACGTCAGCCTTCTAATACAATGTCCTCCACTATGGCTGCTATGAACAAGTTAAGGGGTCAAGATAGAAGACACACATTATTCTCAGTGTTATTTGTGCAGTGTCCATCAGCTACATAATTATAACAAAACGGGACATAATTGCGTATAAAAAGTGTTTATTCAATTATCTCGATGATCTGAATTTGATGTTACGTTTATAGTCTCGAAGGGACTGAAGAGTCTTTCAGATTTTGATCTTGTCACATGAGTCTCTCCTTGTCACATCAGCTACATGTAATGTGTGCTTCTGCTGCAGTAATCTGTGGGTCTAATTCCACTTGCCAAGATGATATGTCTCGATACTGAGTAATTATTAATAAACTGGATAAGAATGGTGTTTATTTATCCTCTGTCAATTTTATTCTTAGTGACCATGAACATGTTGAAAGTTTATTGGAAAAAGAAGAAAACGAATTTCGTCCTTATGGTAAGCAACAAAATACTTTTTGTTGAATATGACACATAATATAAAGCATTGTTTAGTTTGTTCATTAAATTGCCTATTTTGAAATAATGAAATCGAATATATTTAACAATGCTTGTCCTAATTAATAATACTATGGACTGACTGTCGACTGCTGCACTGTTGGCCTGACTATAGGTATAATAATATTCGTCTCTGAGAGCACTACAAGAAATATCATAACATCATAAGCAGAAAGATACTTCAAATATATTAAATAATCCATAACATCACATAAACTCACACTTAACATACCTACCAATCAAAAATAAAAGAAAGTGCCTGATAAGTACCTTATAATTGCAGTGTTTTTTTTTTAACAATTAAATAACATAGTTTTTTTTTTTTATTAGATAATTTTGTGTTTTTTTTTTATTAAAAACCTAAAATAAGTTTAGATTCTAGTCTAGAAAACGCGTACAAAAATAACTTACCACCACGTTCGACAGTTTTCAGCCGCTGGTCACAATTCCTAATTAGGTAAGTATGAATAATTTTAAGAAAACCGAATAACTTAGTTAATTGCGACTTGCGAAACTTTATATAATAATATAATAAACTTGTAAACAAACATCAAACATTCTTCACTAAACTCAAACTGTCAGTCTTGTGTCTTACTTACTTATTAATGCTACATATGTCAGTCAGTCTTTTATTTTATCTTTTTCAGTGTTTTAAAAAACGTTTTTATCTAATGGTTAATGCATATTTAAAAATATACCTCGATTTTTATAACAAATAATTCTAAATATGGAGTTAAATTATATTAAAAAGGCGCAGAAAGTTGGAGATGTTGGAATCCGATTATTCAGTCCTAATTGTACCTACCTACATAGATTGTATCCGTGATTAATCTATTGAACAATGATTGAACACCATACCTCCAGCTGAAGACAAGAAGAAAGTACAAATAAGCATGTTTTAAGATATTGTAGTCATTCAATGAAGGGTTTTGTTTAGTACTAATAGTACTCGTCATAAGATAATATTGTTCTAAGTGATTTTTGATACATTTTAAGTTCACTAAGGACCCTATATGGCTGTCGAATTTGACAGATAACACATGTGTTGCCAGTAATATACAGTTGCGCTAAATAAGAGGTAATTGATACTACTTACTAAAATACAATAAAACTAAACCTAAAAATTAAACTAAATTCGAACATAATAAGGTTAAACTAAGTCTAAAAATTTGCACGTGGGTCGAGCGAACAAGCTTTTACTAACAGATAAGAAATCGTTTAAAGGTAGGAAAGCTTTCAGTTTTATTAAGTGCCATTTTTTTTCAAAATGTGTATAATTATAAAAACAGTTTAAACTTATGTACTAAACATTGTCAGGAACGAGCCGACATGTTTCAAACTCATATGGAGCTCTTTATCAGGGACAGGACAGGTATCCGTGCTGATACGCGCCTCGCGGCCCACCTCGTCGATTTAAACCGTTTTTATAATTATTAAAGATCTGTCGCGATAGTTTTAATAATATTATGTGTATTCAAATTTCTTACTGTTAATGCCTTAATATAAAATAACTACATTTTTTACTGATAAGATAACTGAAAAGTATAAAATAACTGTAGGCTAATTGGACTACTAAATATTAATGCGCACGATGAGTCGATGAGAGTTGATAAACTTTATTTTTGAGATAGAAGGAAGGGATTTTGTAAGTATTATATGGCAGCACAGAATCGAAATGTCAAAACTCAAAATATTCGTCATAGTCGCCATGGTTACGTGTTGTATACACGCCGAGTTTAGACTACCGAATATTCCACTGTATTTTGTTAATATAATACGCCATGGGCAGCATGACTCGCTGGTTAGACGTGGAGGTAGGCACAGACGACGTGGACCTCAACACACTGCCGTCTAACTTGTGCCTGGTAGATTTACACAACGACAATGTACAACAAAAATATTTACCAGTAACTTTGTACGCGAAGAAGTCATAATAAAGAAACAAAAAGAATCCTGAAACCGCTGCAGCTCTGCTATCCGTGTTAGGTATAATATCCAATAGTTGTGGTACTTAGTATAAAATACCTACACAAAATAAGTCTATGATGATTTGATGATTTGGTGTAGGGACGCCCGGCCGGAGACAGGCGGGCTGTCGATCGCTTGGCTGCGTTCATTCAGCCCAATTCCCAGTTGGAGCCAACGGTTACTGTCCCGGCGGCGCTCCCATACAGCCTTCTTCCTCGAATCTTCTTGAAAATAAGTCTAAGTACTTTTTTTATTTTCTTCGTAATACGAGTTTCCTATAACTACTCTATTTAAATCCATACTTTGCAGACTGGTTGGTGAGTCAGCGGATACCGCCACCATTTCCTTAAGATACGAATAAAATAAAACAAGATCACATCTACTTTTGAAAAGGACCTATCAATACGCAGCAACCGTATGCACTTAAGACTTTTCGGTTCCGCACCGAGAACTGTCAGCCGTACTGACCAAAGGACCTAAAATACTCAATGCCAAAGCGTGTATACGACTTTTGGACTTACGTAAACACTAAGCAAAGGCACAGGTTCCTAGGCAAATGCCGTTAGGGCTGAGTCACTCAGGTGCCAGGTTTTGTAGCACAGAAATTTACAGAAGAACCACTCTTAATTGACAGAGCTAAAAAAGGAGGTTCGCAAGTTGACTGTATTTTAGGTAAATAAAGTAGGTATGAGAATTTTGTTTGAATGGGGTTTTTAGAAGTAAGACTTCATAAATTGCACTACATTATTTAGGATTTTACCACCACTAATACCAATGAAGCCTTATCAAGTTATTACTAGGGATCTAGTCAGTCTGCAAGTAGTTATTTTAACAGTGTGACCACTATCTATGATCACTATCTACCAGCCAAAGTTTGGTATCCTGACGTCCACAGCTGAACATAGGCCTCCCCTATAGCTTGCCACCAACCACAAGGTGTGTTTCTCTGCAAATCACATCCATCGACTCTTGCGAGTCTCACAACGTCAGCCTTCTAATACAATGTCCTCCACTATGGCTGCTATGAACAAGTTAAGGGGTCAAGATAGAAGACACACATTATTCTCAGTGTTATTTGTGCAGTGTCCATCAGCTACATAATTATAACAAAACGGGACATAATTGCGTATAAAAAGTGTTTATTCAATTATCTCGATGATCTGAATTTGATGTTACGTTTATAGTCTCGAAGGGACTGAAGAGTCTTTCAGATTTTGATCTTGTCACATGAGTCTCTCCTTGTCACATCAGCTACATGTAATGTGTGCTTCTGCTGCAGTAATCTGTGGGTCTAATTCCACTTGCCAAGATGATATGTCTCGATACTGAGTAATTATTAATAAACTGGATAAGAATGGTGTTTATTTATCCTCTGTCAATTTTATTCTTAGTGACCATGAACATGTTGAAAGTTTATTGGAAAAAGAAGAAAACGAATTTCGTCCTTATGGTAAGCAACAAAATACTTTTTGTTGAATATGACACATAATATAAAGCATTGTTTAGTTTGTTCATTAAATTGCCTATTTTGAAATAATGAAATCGAATATATTTAACAATGCTTGTCCTAATTAATAATACTATGGACTGACTGTCGACTGCTGCACTGTTGGCCTGACTATAGGTATAATAATATTCGTCTCTGAGAGCACTACAAGAAATATCATAACATCATAAGCAGAAAGATACTTCAAATATATTAAATAATCCATAACATCACATAAACTCACACTTAACATACCTACCAATCAAAAATAAAAGAAAGTGCCTGATAAGTACCTTATAATTGCAGTGTTTTTTTTTTAACAATTAAATAACATAGTTTTTTTTTTTTATTAGATAATTTTGTGTTTTTTTTTTATTAAAAACCTAAAATAAGTTTAGATTCTAGTCTAGAAAACGCGTACAAAAATAACTTACCACCACGTTCGACAGTTTTCAGCCGCTGGTCACAATTCCTAATTAGGTAAGTATGAATAATTTTAAGAAAACCGAATAACTTAGTTAATTGCGACTTGCGAAACTTTATATAATAATATAATAAACTTGTAAACAAACATCAAACATTCTTCACTAAACTCAAACTGTCAGTCTTGTGTCTTACTTACTTATTAATGCTACATATGTCAGTCAGTCTTTTATTTTATCTTTTTCAGTGTTTTAAAAAACGTTTTTATCTAATGGTTAATGCATATTTAAAAATATACCTCGATTTTTATAACAAATAATTCTAAATATGGAGTTAAATTATATTAAAAAGGCGCAGAAAGTTGGAGATGTTGGAATCCGATTATTCAGTCCTAATTGTACCTACCTACATAGATTGTATCCGTGATTAATCTATTGAACAATGATTGAACACCATACCTCCAGCTGAAGACAAGAAGAAAGTACAAATAAGCATGTTTTAAGATATTGTAGTCATTCAATGAAGGGTTTTGTTTAGTACTAATAGTACTCGTCATAAGATAATATTGTTCTAAGTGATTTTTGATACATTTTAAGTTCACTAAGGACCCTATATGGCTGTCGAATTTGACAGATAACACATGTGTTGCCAGTAATATACAGTTGCGCTAAATAAGAGGTAATTGATACTACTTACTAAAATACAATAAAACTAAACCTAAAAATTAAACTAAATTCGAACATAATAAGGTTAAACTAAGTCTAAAAATTTGCACGTGGGTCGAGCGAACAAGCTTTTACTAACAGATAAGAAATCGTTTAAAGGTAGGAAAGCTTTCAGTTTTATTAAGTGCCATTTTTTTTCAAAATGTGTATAATTATAAAAACAGTTTAAACTTATGTACTAAACATTGTCAGGAACGAGCCGACATGTTTCAAACTCATATGGAGCTCTTTATCAGGGACAGGACAGGTATCCGTGCTGATACGCGCCTCGCGGCCCACCTCGTCGATTTAAACCGTTTTTATAATTATTAAAGATCTGTCGCGATAGTTTTAATAATATTATGTGTATTCAAATTTCTTACTGTTAATGCCTTAATATAAAATAACTACATTTTTTACTGATAAGATAACTGAAAAGTATAAAATAACTGTAGGCTAATTGGACTACTAAATATTAATGCGCACGATGAGTCGATGAGAGTTGATAAACTTTATTTTTGAGATAGAAGGAAGGGATTTTGTAAGTATTATATGGCAGCACAGAATCGAAATGTCAAAACTCAAAATATTCGTCATAGTCGCCATGGTTACGTGTTGTATACACGCCGAGTTTAGACTACCGAATATTCCACTGTATTTTGTTAATATAATACGCCATGGGCAGCATGACTCGCTGGTTAGACGTGGAGGTAGGCACAGACGACGTGGACCTCAACACACTGCCGTCTAACTTGTGCCTGGTAGATTTACACAACGACAATGAGTATAGGCTGTTGCTCGGTGACTTGGGGCGGGGAGACGAAGGGCCTAAGTTGAGGGTATGTAGAGTATTTTTTTTTATGTATCCATCTATATTATGTGTGGAATTAGTATATTTTTTATATTATGATAATGCTTTTCGAATTTTAGATTTTCCAAGGCGTGACACAAGTATCAGACTTGATGCTACCCGACCTCCCACTGGCTGTGGTGGTGCTGTACACGAACGACAACACACCCCGCAGTCTCCCTGTTATCGCTGTGGCGTTCAGCTCGTGTGTCTATGTGTATCGGAACATGAAGTTGTTCTACAAGTACTACCTGCCTAGTGTTGAGCTCAATGCCAGTGAAATTGAGATTTGGAAACAGGTATCTTCATCTTCTCATTTATATATATTTTGACCAGGGTTCGTAAAATGCAAGCAAAATTCATTGAAGTGCTGGGGTCGTCACTGTTTGTCATACATAATTTCAATTGATTTTGCGTAAGAAAGAAAGAAATCATTTATTGTTCAATTGTGCATATACAAAAGCTGTTAAATAAGAACATGGGAGTGTCACAATAAACCATTTAACGGTATACAATAATATGTCAGCGACAGTGATTTTAAAGTCTACAATATACATTTTAATTACTTTAAATTTCGAAAAAACAAATAATCCTATATCTTACAATAATATAAATATAAATAAGTCCAATTATCACAAAAATCCATATACCTATTATTAATAAAATTATCTATATAAATTATTAATTAAATTAAATGTCCCTTACAATGTCTGCGATCCCTCATATTGACCTATTCTGATGGTCAGTGAACATAGAGTTGAAGAAATTTGGTGGTTAAGCATAGGCTAAACACTCATTATTTTAAGACACCTCTCTATTATCTGGAGAATTAGGGTTGTACAGATCATTGTGAGTGTATTATTAAATAAATAAAAATATAAATATGGGAGTCATACACAAATCAGCCTAGTCCCAAACTAAGCAAAGCTTGTACTATGGGTACTATATGTCGATATACATAATGTATAAATACATATATAGATAACATGACCCAAGACCAAGAAGAAATATTTGAGTTCATCACACAAATATTTTCCCCAGCCGGGATTCGAACCCGGGACCGCCTGCTCAAGAGGCAGGTGTCTGCAAACTGCGTCATCATTATTAATCATATCCCAGGGTTTTCAGCGCATGTGTTGGCTTAGTGTTAAATCATTTGTTCTCCAACAACCCTGTGGTATGGTTATAATGCTTAGCTACTTTTGCTGTGGACTACCAACCTGAACACTGGTAAATTTGAACACATGAAGAGCCAATCAAATTAGTAAAATAACGCTTTGACATTTTTTCCAGCTCCTAGACCCACTGAACCAGAATGCAGACAGCGTAAAAAACTACACTGACAGTCTCAAACACTTCCCAGAGAAGACCCTCAGCCAGCAGTCACAGAACTTCATCTCTATGACCCCGGACCAGCAGCTGGAATACCTGGAACAGTCCCCGGAACTGCCAGTTATGGTGCTGCCAGAGATCACATGTGTTGCCAGTATGAAGATGGTGTCAGTGGACCAGCATGCAGCTGGGTGCTTGGTGGTTGGAACTGAAGAGGGGGATATTTTTGTGCTGGAGTCACAGATGTTTACTCAACTGTCTCAGGTAAAGTTACTTGCAGTTCACATGATGGAAAATCATAATTAACAACATTTCATATTATTAAGTCTACAATTTGATTACAAGAAAAGAACTGGCTCTCTTTTTTTTTTTATTTATTTATTTATTTATTTACATCAACATTACATCTATCATGACAGTTTCCCAATGCGATAGAGTAGCAACACAACAATATTATAAAATTATTAATTACAATTATTATATTTACGAGCAATAACATAATACAAATAAAGTTATCTTTGTGAATTCATTAACTGAACAATGGAACACATCAATTCTAGTGGCAATCAGGTTGAGCGTACGCAAGGCTCTGGTCCAGGGCGCCGCGCGCAGCAGGCCGGTGCGCGCGCGCGGCTCGGCCTCTTATATTCCATACTAGTACTTCAATCGAAAGGAATTTTCAATCAGCTCAGATTGGGTAAACATGTAATTGCTTGACGTTGTCTGTGGTGGTTTCTATCTGTAATTCAAATAAAGGTGAAAAATAAGGATGTAACTAACAATTATTTGGAATTAGGGTCTAAAAAGTTGGCGACATTTACCTCACTTCAGTGGCATGTTTTTTTGTATGTTACACAATATCTAGGGCGAATGAGAAACAATTTTAATGATTCTTAACGAGCATAGATGTATCGAGTCATCATCATCAACCATGTAAAAGTGTTTTTGTCATTGGTGCAGGCCAAGCTGTGTAATATCAGGAAAACGCCCTACCAAATGGTTACGACTGGGCTGTACAGCGTAGAATATAGAATTACGGTGGCGACGAGGTGACTGCCTATGGCTATGCAAATATGGCACGATGCACGCTTTGCCCGTTTTTCATACTCTCTCCCACCGCACGCCACGTAGTTTGATGAACAGTTTTCTTACCTGCCTCCGAAGTCCTTGTGCCTTGAATAGTGATATGCCGTTTCCGAGAATTTTCGTAAACTTTTCTCATTAACTATACGATTTCAAGAAAGTTGCCGGAAATTTTCGGATACGGTACATCTCTAACGTTGACTTTGCCAAGAGTTGCACTAGATACTGTTACCGATATTAGGTACTCACTGGACACTGGTCACATACCATTCTTATGTTTCCTTTCCTATGATGACAATTATCGTAATGCACTCGTTTTTATGTTTAATAATGTGCGGACGTTTCAAGCGTTCCATATAGAAATCGCTTGAAAATTCCAGTAGGAAAATAATCAACTGAATTCTTGTAAAAGTTTACACAAATTTCCGGAAATAATCTCAGCTTTTTGGAAACTTTCCGCAACTTGCCCATCCGTATGTATTTTGTAACAGTGTGTAATATGTAAATATAATAAATAACGAAAGTTTTTAACCTTTTGAGCGCCACAGTCGGCTGTGGCCGTCAACAAAAAATCGTGCCCCTGACGCCACGTCACAGCCGTCCAAATTTCAATGATCAAAAACTTTGTCATTCTAACCGCTAAAAGTATTTTTCAATCCCTGTTGATTTTGGGGCACATCTTTTTTTTTACGCTGGCGTCAGTGGCACGGTAAATTGCTAGACCGCTTGGCGGTCAAAAGGTTAATAAGTAGACCTCTTGTTGCCGTTGCCAGCTGCAGCTGCCACTACCGCAATGGCGAAAAGTTTTCTAATATCAAATCACAACAAAATTGATTTCTTTATGTGCCTTGGAAAGTTTGGAAGCTTGGAAGACTTGAAAATATTTGTTATATTATTTCTGTTTAACGTTTCAGGGAAAAATCGATATGCCTTTTGAAGAGGGGATGGAGTGAGGGAAAAGTGTTGTGCAACACGGACGACCATATTATTGCTATCGAAGTGATGTCTGCAGACAACAGCATATTGGCTATATGCGCTGAAAACACGCTTACCTGCTATAGTAAAAAGGTAAGAATCTTGATATTCAAACAATACGTAGGTGTACTGAACAGACACAGGCACGCTATCACCAAATTAAATTATCTCCAAAATTACGTGGTCACGGTAATGATACCGACATGACAAA
This sequence comes from Apotomis betuletana, assembly GCA_932273695.1. Taxonomy (NCBI): domain Eukaryota; kingdom Metazoa; phylum Arthropoda; class Insecta; order Lepidoptera; family Tortricidae; genus Apotomis; species Apotomis betuletana. Next base: position 3,482,362 of record OW026305.1, read on the forward strand.
ATGTCTACACTCAGTAGGTACAAGAAAAGAGTGATGCTTACGTTTTCCTCGTCTAATACCTACTCGTGTTTTGTGCGGACACCCCTAGCGCACAAGCGTATTTCCACTTTAGATGGTCACAATCTTCATTAGTGCGTTAGGTACAGTGGCGTAGCGTCTGCAGAAGCTGATTTCCACCGTCTCGCCCACTTATATTTAGGACATTTTTCTATTGTTCTCAGAGAAAAAGTCATAAATTCTATTCCGGATTCCCTAGGGAGTTCTTTGACGCCACGCGACTGGTGCGTTAGTTCTAGTAGTTAGGAGAATCTATACATCCTTTACGTGTAACAATGTGTTTAGTTGTATCTATATACATATATAAATGTAATTGATTGATTCAAGTATGTTTTACGAGAAAATTATTTACTGTTGAGTTTCTTTCGGCTTTCTTCTCAACAGCGGTCTCTCTTTGGAAAATGTCAGTACTTATAGGTACATAACGTGGTCTACATACCGAATAAACTATTTCATTTACTTTCAGTTCATTGCCTAGCTTTAAATAGTTTTTAGGGTTCCGTACCCAAAGGGTAAAAACGGGACCCTATTACTAGGTTAAGCCTCCGTTCGTCCGTCTGTCTGTCTGTCACCAGGCTGTATCTCATGAACTGTGATAGTTAAACAGTTAAAATATGCACAGATGATGTATTTCTGTTGCCGCTATAACAACAAATACTAAAAACAATAAAATAGGTAAATATTCAAGTGGGGCTCCCACACATCAATCGTGATCGGTTGCGTTAACTTTGCACCTCATTTGTATGCGGCGCCATACATACCAGGTGCTAAACTTAACCCGGCCAGTTAAGATGGTATTTGTGTGGAACCCTCGGTGCGCGAGTTCGACTAGGACTAGGCCGGTTTTTAGGGTTCAGTAGTCAACTAGGAACCCATATAGTTTCGCCATGTCTGTCTGTCCGTCTGTCCGTCCGTCCGCGGCTTAGCTCCGTGATCATTAGTACTAGAAAGCTGAAATTTGGTATGAGTATGTGTATGTATCACGCCGACAAAACGGTAAAATAAAAACTAACAAATTTTTTTTTTCGGGTATCTACCTCTCGTACACCTAAAGTGGGGATGAATTTTTTTTTTCGTTTCAACCCTAGTGTGTCTCGGGTGTCGTTAAATAGGTCTGTTAAAAATAATAGGGGTCTCTAAACATTACTTTTTGATAAAATCAGTAGTTTTGTAAATATTCGCTCCGAAAATAAAAATAAAAGTGTCCCCCCCCTCTAACTTTTCAACCACGGGTCAAAAAAATATGGAAAAATTCATGAAAGTGAGGCGTTATAAGTACTTTCAATGAAAACTATATTGAACAAAATCGGTCCATCCGTTTTGTGAGTTATCACAAAATTTCATAATTTTCTTCAAAAGGACGTAAGTTGACTTCCAGAAGGTAATAAGTAATTACAGATACTTTGGTGTTTACGACCTTTTTACACAACTTGAAATCTTTCTCCTTACTTAAACCTAAACAGCGGTTTTAAGCCCGTCTCTTGTGAAGGATGAGCAACTACGGAACCCTACACTGAGCGTGGCCCGACATGCTCTTGGCCGGTTTTTTTCTGTTGCTTTTAGAGAAACAATACGCCAATTCTATTCCGGATTCTCTAGGGAGTTCGACGACAAGCCTCTGGTGCGTTGTTGTAGTTGCTTTTGAAATAACCAATCACGCAAATTGCTGTCAGGGCAAGAAGCAGTGGTCGCTGGTGCTGGAGCACCGGCCGATAGCGCTGTCGCTGGTGCCGGTGTCGCACCTGGGCGCCACGCTGCTGGGCGTGGCGCTGGCCTCGGGACACGTGCATCTGTACGACGGGAAGGCGCGCAGGGACACCATCTTCGTCAGAGGTGACTATTGTTGCCAGGACAAGAAGCAGTGGTCGCTGGTGCTGGAGCACCGGCCGCTGGCGCTGTCGCTGGTGCCGGTGTCGCACCTGGGCGCCACGCTGCTGGGCGTGGCGCTGGCCTCGGGACACGTCCATCTGTACGACGGGAAGGCGCGCAGGGACACCATCTTCGTCAGAGGTGACTAATTGTTGCCAGGACAAGAAGCAGCAGTCGCTGGGCGATAGCGATGTTGCTGGTGCCGGTGTCACACTTGGCGTTGGCGTCCACGCTGGCGTCGGGACACGTTCAACTGTACGACGGCAAGGCGCGCAGGGACACCATCTTCGTCAGTGGTCATTCATCATTGACAAAAAAAAATTAGCAGGCTTTTTATCGATATTATGATCATGGTAATCGTTCTGCTAAATCTCTATGTATACTTCCGAGACATGGTGCCTATACCGCAAAAATATTCGCTAGATCATTTCCATCTGAGATGCCTCCGCGACATTATGAGCGTCCATTGGTTTGACCATGTTAGGAACACGAAGATCCTTAGACGAGTGAATGTCGCCGCAATCCAGGCTTATCTAATGAGACGACAGCTGCGCTGGTGTGGACATGTCTCCCGTATGTCAGATGACAGAGTCGCAAAGCGCATCTTTTACTGCGAATAGGGGAATGGCAAGCGAAAGCAGGGTGGCCAAATCCTGCGGTATAAAGATGTGCTGAAGCGTCACATGAAGAGGACTAACAGTGACCCGTCTAAATAGGAGACTAGCAGAAGGCCGATACGTAATGAGCTCGATTCTAAGCGCGACCAGCTCAAGGCACGACCACCAGCGGCCATTCAATATAATTATGTTGGAGGGTGCTGACATGCAGTGACTGTGGTCGCACGTTCGCAGATGCAGAATAAACTTACAATCGGACAATAGTCTCGTTCATTGCTTAGGCAGAACTTGCATGGCGTAGTACTTTTATAGTTGAAACATTAAATAGTAACTTGATCTGTTTGATTTCAGACGTGGCATCGGTGCTGAAGTTCGGTCAGTTGGGTCAAGAGGAACACGTTTTGATTACCGTTACCGCGAGTAAGTATTTAAACAACCTAAATTTAAAACTTTAAACACCCGACACGACGCAAATAGCTGTTTATCATGAGAACCACATTCAATGAGCATTAAATTCTTAGCTTTAATATTGTCTGAGATATTGTCACTTGTTCCAATTAAAGCTGAATATCTTGGAAACTACTTCTCCTATTTCCACCAAACATAGCGAGGAACTATCTCGACCGACAAGTCTTTCGATGGAAAAAGCCGCACTCAAGTTGGACCATCCGTTTGGGAACTAGGATGCCACAAACAGACACACACAGATACACTCGTTAAACTTAACACCTCTCTTTTTTCGCCGGGGGTTAATAAATGAAGGACTATTCAGCATAACGATGCTATGATTAAACCTGACCCCGACTACTGTTAGAACACTTAATCACTTAATCGTTTTAATCTTAGTTTCAGGCCTGTATATTATACACGTTTTCTAATCAATACATACAGGACTCTGGGCACTTCTAGACGTCTCATCTGTATTCTTTAAAACATTTTTCAACACATTCTTTACCATTTGCAGGCGGCCACCTAATGTTAAAGATTCTCAAGAGGACAGCGGACTTCAACGCGCACGGCGTCGGGATCGACTCGTCGACGCCTATTAACGGGAAACCCTGGCTCATTCCCAAGAAGTCGAAACTGTTCCTGGAACAGAGCGTGAGGGAGAGAGAAAACGCAGTGGGTAAGACGTGTTGCAATTTGAACGATTAGACTGTCTATGCAGTATTACAAAACTTGTTGAAGTTAGTAAGAGGAAAAATACTCTGTTAGCGGTTTAAACCTCTGTCTGTTGCTATGCGTTCAGTTGGCAGGTTAAGAGGCCTTATTCCTTTTAAAAAAAAATTTTTTTCATATTATGACGAATATATTGATAATTTCAACCAACTTTTTAAAGTGAATAATACTTTTTCCCGAGTTCTAGGTAGTAACGTAGCTATTTCATGCTTTTATTGCGTGCAATCGAAAATAAGTTGAAAAAACGATTTTTCCACGTGAATTTTGTCAATTTCGAGTAGTTTTTCGAACAAAAATTATCAATGAAAAATTCAAACTGTATGTTTCAAATATATACCAATAAATCCCAATAGCCCTGTTCTAGGTAGTAACATCAATAATATGTTAAGAAACATGTTTGATCATAGAGAAAAATGTCTAAACAATCAGCATTTTAAAAGGAATAAGGCCTCTTAAGGCCGGATTTAACCAAACTTTTCATCTAAGAATTACGTGTACTCACGGATAGTTTGGTTCTACTAAACGTATCTGCCCACTACACCGCATCATACCATGACCTGATCCTGCCCGACAAAGTAGACATTCTGGTGGAATGCTCCACATGCTACGGTGTAGTGGACAGAGATCTTAACGCAGAACTTGACTAATTTGTAAGTGGAAAGGAAACATCCTTTTCGGAGCGGAGATTTAACTGTTTGACATTTTTGACAAATCACGCTCTGCTCCGCTCTGCACAGCTTTACGTCTGGAGGAAACTAACTTTATTTCTCTCTCTGTTTGAAAGTCGTATTTATGAGAGAATGGCCGTTAGTGCATATCTAGACACAATATCTCGATAAAGCCGTTGCCTCACTCTTATTATTTACACTGCCTATTCGGTTGCTGTGTGTATAATTTGGTCTGAGCTCCTGGTACCATTTAATAGCAATATCATCATAAAATGCCACCCATTACGAATATACACTAGGCTCTGAGACTGTGTAGTGTAGAGGATACCTTACCTCACTTTTCCGAATTTCATTTGCCATAAATGTATCACTTGCCATAACTTTCATTTTCCATAAACGTTTTATTTCACAAACATGGCATATAAAATCGAGCAAACGATACGATAACTATAGAGAACCGTATTTTAGTGTTTGTTGGCATACAAATAAATATTATACCTATATATGTGATTATATATGCTTTTATTATTTATTTATTTAAACTTTATTGCACAGAAAAAAGTAAGTAAAAACGGCGAACTTAATGCTTAACGGCATTTTCTACCAGTCAAACATAGCGTCCGTAGGGTCAAAAAGAGATGCTACAAGTGGGTGCAGAGTACATGATATAAGATGTATATTATATGTAATAAATACGATGTAATGTAATTATTTCTTGATCAGGCATGCACATAACGTTTCAACAAGAGATGAGCCGGCTGCGGCTGGCCGCGGCGAAGACTCTGCTCGAGGCACATTTGAAGAGCGACAACTCTGTAGGCGTCGGGTCTTTGGAGCCTGTTAGACTCGCTGCCGAGGTATGCTATGAACACACTCCATCTCCATAATTCTAGTCATATTTACAAACATAATATTTAACCCTTTGACCGCCAAAGACGGCAAATCACGTCATCGGAAATTCGTGCCACTGACGCCAACGACGCCTATTGACGTCAAAAATTCCAATGGTCAAAAACATGCTAATTCAAACCACTATCTGTGTTTTTCAATCTCTGTTGATTTTGGAGCAACTTTTTTTTTTTGGTTGTCGTCAGTGGCACGGTGAATTGCTTTGCCGCTTGGCACTCGAAAGGTTAAAGACTAAACAAACGTACGGTACTTGCCACGCACCGGACGACGCAGCGTGGGTAGGCCCGCTACAAGGTGGACGGATGACCTGGTGAAGGTCGCTGGAGTCCGATGGATGCGGGCGGCGCAGGACCGGTCGTGGTGGTGTTCTCTGGATGAGGCATATGTCCAGCAGAGGACGTCTTTTGGCTGATAATGATGATGATGATGATGAAACATACTTACAGTGCGTGAGCTGTCAGAATGTGATTCGCGTTTTAGGTCTGTCTCGCTCGCTCTTACGTGGCTCTTGAAGAGGAGAAGAGGGCTCTTGCCAAATTTCTAGGTCAACGGGAAGTACCCTATAGGTTTTGATTTCCTTGCTACTCTGGCCAGCGTCAACAAATGTAGCAGAAACGCTCGTATCATTTGATCGCGTTGTCTTCCTCCAAGCGTTCCTGGGTCATTGTCAGATTTAGGTTCGGGTCTTTCCGGTAGACATTTGCTAAATTAAGGATTCCAGGGCCTAATTTTCTGATAAAAGGCCTGTGAGAATAAAGAACTTTCTCTTCTATAATCCGATGAAATCACTACATAGTATAAAACTAAGTCGCTTTCTCTGTCCCTATGTCCCTTTGTATGCTTAAATCTTTAAAACTACGCAACGGATTTTGATGCGGTTTTTTTTTATAGATAGAGTGATTCAAGAGGAAGGTTTATATGTATAATACATGCATAATTTATCAGCATTGCACCCGTGCGAAGCCGGGGCGGGTCGCTAGTAGCAACATAACCTAGATTCATACAAGCTCTTAACTTTTGACCACCGGAGGGACGAATTTTGTTTTTTGAACTAACAATAACCCTCCTAAGAAACAGGGTTGTTCCTAAGGGTTCTGTTTTTGCCGAGTGAGGTATGGTTAGGGTTCCATAAACAAAAGTGATAATAACGTATAAGTTGGCAGGTGGAAGGTCTAGGCCCGGTGTTCCGCGTGACGCTGTCCGTCGAGAACACGAGCGACAAGGCGGTCGTCGGGCTCTCCATACTGTTCCACGCGCACACCTCCAACTACAAAGTGTCGCAGCCGCATATTAAGGTAACCCTTATCGCACTATTCTGCCGTCATAATCATAACGAAAAAGGGCACATCTAACTTTTTTGTGAAATTGAGTTAGATACATTCGGAAAGAGGAAAAAAAGGCGCATCTGTCTATATTTTTGTTTAAATTTTTACAAAAAATGTTAGATGTGCCCTTTTTCGTTATGACGGCAGTATTGTAGAAATAGGAAAGATTGTTAGTTGATATTTGGGTGGATCAACTTTTTCTTGTTGTTATTCTGTCCCGTCACTCAGGAGACAATAGTGATGAAACTTCTTAGAATAGTGTTGATAATTGGTATTTTCAGGAGATATTCTAAATAATAATCCATACTAATATTATAAATGCGAAAGTGTGTCTGTCTGTCTGTCTGTCTGTCTGTCTGTCTGTTACCTCTTCACGCTTAAACCGCTGAACCGATTTAGATGAAATTTGGTATATAGATAGTTTCAGTCCCGGGGAAGGACATAGGATACTTTTCATCCCGAATAAATGTAGTGTTCCCGTGGGATGAGCGGGTAACACCGCGGGGCACAGCTAGTGGGCTTATAACTGCTGTAATTACAATATTTTTGTTGAATATTGCCGCCGAAAATCGTAGTTTTAAAGAGTAACCCAGGGGACATCACCATGGCAACAAGCAACAGAAAAAAGTTGTTTGACCCATTTACGTTTTGACATACAAATCAAATTTCTACATTCTCTCATTCAACTTACTACAGAATGTTTTTATGCTATGATGGTGGCAAACAAGCATGCGGCCCGCCTGATCCTAAACAGTTACCGCCGCATATGGGCGCTTGCGACGCCAGGAACACCACACGCGCGTTGCCGACCCTGAGAAACTATTTACTTCCCTCTTTAAGAACCGTATACTGTAGCCCTTAGAGAAAACCTCGGAAGGAACTCATTTCATTTGCGGAGCGTTCGCGGTAGGAAATACCTCTGGAACCGCACAGTTCTCGACTATTTAGGCTCCAGTGTGCGAGGATGAAAACCCTGCCGATGGCGAGCAGTGCGATGGTAGAAAGTAGGCGTGGGCATCGTGTCAAACAATTTCTCAGAACACGTACATTATACAGACGGCAGAACACACCCAAGAAGGCAAAGTCTCTCCTCAGACTTAAAGTCGTTAACTTTTTGAAAAGTCGTTAACTTTTCGCTCGCTATTATTTCGTCTGTTGACAACCAAAACTCAGTAAGTAACAAATACCTACTTAAAACAAAGCTCGTATCTAAGTATCAATCTACAAACTGGACACGAGGTTTTCAGGAGTAGTGACAGAAATTTTAGTGAGTTTTAGCTGTCACCAGGCGATTTATTCTAATAATACGACACGTTTGGAGCAGTTTGTAAGCACTTGCCTACTGAGCCGGCGGTCCTGGGTTCGAATCCCGGCCGGGGCAAATATTTGTGTGATGAACTCGAATATTTGTGCTTGGGTCATGGTTGTTCTATGCATTTAAGTATTTATTTATCTATATATGTATGTATATCGTCGTCTAGTTATCATATCGTCGTTTAATTTAGTGTAAATATGTAAATGAAAATATAGTTTATTTAATTTTATGTTGTTATTTAGTTAAGTAAATACTTACTCCATTTTTGTTAATATAAAAAGTGGTCAACTTTAAATAATTCATTAAATTTAAGATATTTCTAAATACTATATATGTATATATGTTTACCGGTATATATGGAAGTCCAAAGGGGAGGCCTATGTTCAGCAGTGGACGTCCTATGGCTGAGATGATGATGATGATGGTATATTTTTTCATTCCTTGATATATTGTGATTGTGAAGCATAACTTAATTAGATAATAAGTCGTTTCCGCAAAATATTGCAATGCCCTTACAGGGTGTCATGTTAGGTATAGATAATCTTAGAATTAAGACATCTGTACACTATATGAGAACAATAAAGATTTATCTTATCTTATCTAGTACCCATAACACAAGCCTTCTTGAGCTTAATTTGGGACTAGATTGATTTGTGCGAGGTTGTCCGATATTTATTTATTTATTTATATTTATTCCAGGTGCCGCTCCTAGCCCCGAACAGCAAACTCCGCTTCCCAACGAAAGTGGAAGAAGTGTTCGACAGCGACCTAAACCCGGACATACTGTTCCGCGCCGTGACCGGACAGGGCGGGGAGCGCGCGCTCGTCAAAATGCTGCTATTGAAGGAGGGCCGGCGCGGACCCGTGTTGGCCGCCACCGCGCTGATGCCGCCCACCGACCCCATGATGCTGCCCTACGACAAGATACAGCCCACGGCTGACTTTGGAGTCTCCAACCCCACTTTTTAGGGTGCCGTACCTCAAGAGGAAAACACTGAACCTGAACTGAGTGAATAGGCATCTTCTAGCCAAGCATGCTCCATCTTAGGCCTTATTGTCACTTAACATCAGGTGCAATCGAGGTTAAATGCATGGCTATTTTGAATAAATAAATAAATAAAAAAAAAAACCTTTTTTGTCCCTCTGTCTGTCAAGATCCTTTATCTCGGGAACGCGTAGAGGTATTGAGGTGAATTTTAAGCCATATACTCAGTTCTACAGTCTCTTGAAGCTGTGAAAAAATTAAACTTCTAAGTTGACGTAAAAAAAGCAGGTATTCTACATATAGGTGCACCTAGGCATTGTATAGCATACCTAATTTATACAGACTGCCGCGCGCTCGTCAAGATGCTGCTGCTGAAGGCGGGCCGGCGCGGACCCGTGTTGGCCGCCACCGCGCTGATGCCGCCCACCGACCCCATGATGCTGCCCTACGACAACATACAGCCCACCGCTGACTTTGGAGTCACCAACCCCACTTTTTAGGGTGCCGTACCTCAGTTAAACTGAACCTTTAAAGGATCACTTTTTTGCCTGTTTGTCTGTCATGACCCTTTATCTCGGGAACGCGTAGAGGTATCGAGTTGAATTTTAAGCCATATACTCAGGTCTACAGTCTCTTGAAGCTGGAAAAAAATAAAACTTCTAAGTTAACGTAAGAAAAAGACGCGGCCGTTTATGCCGCGAAAAACGTATCTACCTATATTTTCCGTTGAACTAGCCTAGAACTATGAAATTTGGCAAGTAATACCATCTTATACTACAAATATAGGGAAAAATATGATAAATATGTACATTTGTAATTAAATCATAAAAAATTATATAGTCTTTATTAAGTTAAGTTTCTCGCTGAGTACAGTTTATCTTTTCGCTAGAGCAATTATATGCAGTGCTTTCAGACGAAAACCTCGCTGCGCGAGTCCAAATCGCCCTTGCGGTCTTGCGATTTGAATTTGGAAGAAGTGTTCGACAGCGACCTAAACCCGGACATACTGTTCCGCGCCGTGACCGGACAGGGCGGGGAGCGCGCGCTCGTCAAGATGTTGCTATTGAAGGAGGGCCGGCGCGGACCCGTGTTGGCCGCCACCGTGCTGATGCCGCCCACCGACCCCATGATGCTGCCCTACGACAACATACAGCCCACCGCTGACTTTGGAGTCACCAACCCCACTTTTTAGGGTGCCGTACCTCAAGAGGAAAACACTGAACCTGAACCTGAATTGAGTGTCTTCTAGCTTCTAGCCAAGCATGCTCCATCTTAGGCCTTATTGTCACTTAACATCCGGTGCAATCGAGGTTAAATGCATGGCTATTTTGAATAAAAAAAAAAAAGAACCTTTTTTGTCCCTCTGTCTGTCAAGATCCTAGGTATCGAGGTGAATTTTAAGCCATATACTCAGGTCTACAGTCTCTTGAAGCTGTGAAAAAATTAAACTTCTAAGTTGACGTAAAAAAAACAGGTATTCTACATATAGGTGCACCTAGGCATTGTATAGAATACCTAATTTATACAGACTGCCGGTAAGATGTACAAAAAAACATGAAAAATAATAAAATTGTGTTATCAAATCTAATCTGGTTTTATTTTGGCACTATCACTTTAACTCAAATGCAATCCTTTGATAAGAGACGTACCTAACGTATGCATTTATTTGATAATGATAATGGTAAGCCGCCGACCCCGTTTGTTGTATGGGAGCCTTACTTAAATATTTTGTATTATATTGTTTTTAGTATTTGTTGTTATAGCGCCATCAGACCTCACGTACGATACGTCATCTGTGAAAATTTCAATTGTCTTGCTATCACCGTTTATGAGATACAGTCTGGTGACAGACGGACGGACAGTGGAGTCTTAGTAATAGGGTCCCGTTTTTACCCTTTGGGTGCGGAACCCTAAAAACTAAAAAACACTATGTATTTATCTCTATTAGTAGGTAATAAAGATAGAAGAACGTGGTATACTTTGCCTCTCAGATATCTCTGGAAGGATTACGGTCCGATAGGAAAAGGATGTCGTTATCTTGTTACCGCACACAGCTAAGGTCAAGATAAAGCTAAGATTATGCAAATAATAATCCTAGCGATGCATTATGCAAGGTTACTCAATTGAAGGTCGAATTTTTAGAGTTCCGTATCTAAAGGCTTACAAAAAACCATATTGGATACCTAAGTACCTACGTACTGTGTTTGTGTTGTATTTCTAAACACTATAAATTCCACGGAAACTACCATCAGCACCTCTAGCAGAACTGTGACACGCGATTCTTTCTCGCGCGAGAAATATTATCTATCTCTTTTTCGCTGTACTGTGGGAGAGTGACGGGCAATGCTATGTCACGAAGCGTAGTTGTGCTAGGTTGCTCTTACAGAAAATATATTTCTGTGGTTGCTCTAGGTTAAGGTTTGGCCGGCTGAGGGGTAGGAGCGTTTGTTCTTCCTCAGCAAGGAGGGTGGGACCGAAGCACCGTGTGTCGGTGGCGGCCCCGCTTCCTGGGGGCTTGGGAAAGTGGGTGAGGGTATGCTACAGTGTGTCTTTCGGTGAGGGTTCGCCCTAGGGCGAAAGTGCCGGTGGTGTCGTGGTGACATGTTCGCGATCCCATGGCTCCACCACTACGGGTTGGCAGCATCCCAGAGTTTAAGTGGGTAGGCTATTTCGCGGACTAGAGAGCCCCACATCACCAATGCGTAATATTTGACTTTACCACCGAGGGTCTCATGTTACGTAGTGGTATCCAATTCAATGCATTTCGCCGGGTTAAAAAAAAAGAAGTTTAGAAATGAAGGCAGAAGGAAGCGACAAGCTGTGGGTGATGGGCGCCACAATAATGCTAAAGGCGAAAAAAGAAGTAAGTAAAACTTTGATGACGCCTTGCCTTGGGGTCTATGTTTGACTCCTAGAATTATTTTTCCTCGAATGTTTCATTTCGAAATATCATTTATTTTCGTAGAAAGCATTTTCCTTTGAAACCGTAAACTATTTGAGATTGTTATAAAACAAACCTAACCTAATCAATAGGATGATATTTGCAAGAATTATAAAAAAATACCTATGACTAAAGAGGAATAAAAATTATGTAAAACTATTTTTCGGCGAAATGAAAGATTCGACGAAATAAGTTTCTAGGAAACAAAAGGGCTCCTCAATCAACGAAATTATTAATACGTGAGAACGCGGTTTGCACTTGACCGATTTTTACTTTGTATCAGAGACAATAATAGAGCGCGTAGTCATTATAAATAATGACTATTTAAGTATAATACGATTTCGAAGTACGTGATGGGACTCGTGTAAGGAATCTGCAGGTTTAGTTCAACCCGTGACTTTCAGTACTGCATTCTGCATTACAAAGGTTTTCTCTAAAAATAACCGACTTCAACGAGCTGATAAAGCCTCAAAATCGATTCCTGATGACGACATCAGATCTTCACCAACCCACATTTTCAGATGCCTTACCTACCTCAAACAAAAATAAAAAAAAAAACAAATTGGTATAAAGGTATAATATATGACGGAGTTCTCAGGTAACAAACACTAAAAAGAAAACAACCGGATTGAGACCCGGTTTTTTTTAACGGTTGAAAAAGAGGGTGCTGTTACATTTAGGTACGTATGCACGACGCGGCAACGATTTTTTTCCAGCGTCGTCGCGCCGATTCACGTTGACGATGACGGTGCCATGTCGCACTGTTGATGTAGCCAGAAGAGAACCTAAGGAATACTCCAATGTTCGACGTTCGACCATGGTATCGTGCCGTCCCGCTCATCCAAATATACTTTGACGGGAGATCGAGACGGCCGGCACTAACGGCTCTGTTTCATTGGTCGATAACTCGGTCGATATACGGCATGCCCGACTCCCCGCAGACGGTATAACGACCAGTGAAACTCACAAGTCGATAACTCGGTCGACATACGGCATGCGGGGATTTCCCGCAGACGGTATAACGACTAGTGAAACTCACAAGTCGATAACTCGGTCGACATACGGCATGCGGGGCTCCCCGCAGACGGTATAACGACCAGTGAAACTCATAATGGCATGCGTTATTAAAATCTACCGCACCCCGCATACGGACCCCTATCGACCAATGCAAACGATTCCCCGCATGCGGGCCCTATGGCATGCGTTATGGAATCTACCGCACCGAATTTCAAACATCGGAGTCCAGCATTCGTCTCTACCTCCACTTTTTCAGTGCCTTTCTTTTTTTTTTTCTTGGGACATTGTTTACAATAAGGACCTGTCAAATTCGCATAAGTACATGTGGTATTTGCACTGCTCATCCTATCTTGTCTGTTATCGCCGTCGGTGCGGTGCATCAATCACCTACAAAACTGATAATAAGACAACACAAGTACTTACCTGTGCGCAATTCGTAAGTTCAAAAGTAAAATGACTTATGAACGCTATGGGAATAAGGAATGTGTTTTTTTTAGCTGCGAAAATGCGTTTTTTAATTTTTTTCTTTGTTTCATGACATAGATAGAGTCTGTCAAACGAGTCGTGTTCCTTGAAAGACGCGGTATGGACGCGGTAAATTCAAAAACCTAACGAATATTACTATCAACAGTCAACACCCAACACTAACTAATATCAACACAAACTCAAAAAACTTCTTTATAAAACTCATATATCAATTCATATAAGTGTTAAGTGTTGTAGTACACTATTAGTTAGATATTCGATAGGTCTTTGAATTTACCGCGTCTTTTAAGGGCAGGACTCGTTTGACAGACTCTATGGAGCAAATTTTATTCATATACCTACAGTAGCCGGCAAACAACTTGACCCAAAATGGCGGATCTGCGCATGCATATTTGTACGTAAATCGGCTACTGCGCAGTCAAGGTTATGCTCAAGAAGTTTGCCGGCTACTAACTACAATAAGTAGGTACCTATGTTGGAGCGTTGCGGGATCGCTTGACGCATTCAACAGCGTGTGCTGCGTTCGGGCCTCGGGTTCGGCCATGGAAGAAAGAACGTAGAACACGTGCTGAATAAGAGCTTATATAGCCCTTGCACAGCTGTAATAAGCTGAGGCGGTGGATAATGAGGCTAACTGTGTGGTCGACCTAAGGCACCTACGTGTTTTTGCCACCCGCGTTATCTCCGGGAATAACAGGAGTGCCGGAGGCGTGTCTCGCAAAATTTCCTCCGTTCGACTGATAGCGACTCAAGTGTATGACAAATAACTGCTGACCTACTTGCCTGATAACTTAGACGTTTACGACACTCGCAAAAATACCGCGAAATTATCGACGGCTTATACAAAGAGGGATATGGATTAAAGAAAAACAAGATTTAGATAATGAAACATACTGTAAAAAAGTTAACGCAAAAATGAATTTTGTTCATGTGACATAAAGGTTTTAAATTGACTGTTATTCTGGGCACTCGCAAAACGTGCTCATTAGATTGATACCTATACTTACCTAATCCATGCAGGTGGTATTTTATTTCTATGCACTTTTCGATATTTGCTTTTTTAAAGATACAGATACTTACTTACTGAAAAAACGCATAAAAAATCCCACCGGCTTGCTATTTGCGATCGGCTATTATAAAGCGTATGGGTACCCTTTTTGACGTCTCGCCAAAGAAACTGCTTCTTATTGACTGAGCGAGCGTAGCGTCTCCGTTTTAGATTGGGTAAAAATACTTCCGTCTGTCCGGACGTCTAGTTGTCCAGATTTCCGGTCGTTGTCCTCTACGGGCCACTTTTCTTAGGAGATTCTCGTGATTTAGAGCAGGCTGGATAATCATTTAATTTTCGTCGAGACAGTTTTTCGAATTTATTCAAAATGGCGAATATATAGAAATAAAATAAATAAATATTAAGGGAAAATCATACAAAAATTTACCTAGTCCCAATCCCAAACTAAGCAAAGCTTGTACCTACTATTGGTACTAGACGACGATATAAATAATATATAGATAACATCCATGACTAAGGAACAAATATTCGAGTCCATCACACAAATATTTGCCTCGGCCGGGATTTGAACCCAGGACCACTGGCTCAGTAGGCAGGTGTCTACAGACTGCGCCAACTTCGTTGTATGGGGAAGATATGGGGTTGAAAACGTACAAAAACAATATTTCAGTGTCCAAGTTGTCCAACTCAACGAATGTAGTTCATAATTCATAATTCTTTATTGCATTATCATGTAGTACATAAGATGTGACATTAAAAGGTTAAGTCCATAACATGAACCCTGTTAGGGCACAGCAATGCAGTTAGTAGTGGGTGTAAGCAGGTGCAGCGGAAGAGGTTTAAATACAATTGGTAACATTACATAATTAATATTGGAATTTCATTAAACATTTTTTCACATCATTTCATAATAATTATTGTAACATAAATTATAATTTTACTTTTTAAATTTTAATATACATATTTGCAATTTAATCTATTAAATAAATAGATAATATTAATCAATTAACCTATTGACATAAAATAAAATAAATGAATTATAATTTTACTTTGGCAAGAGTTGATCATTTAAATATTCATCAAGGAATAATAACATTTGTTAATTAACAACTTTTTTGTTAAAATCAACTTTCATCTCATCTAGCAATTAAAACACAAAAGGAAGTTTTAATCTTAATTCATTTTAAAATAATTTCAGTCAAGATATCGTACAATATTGCAGACGCAGCGAAAGAAGGGGGTGCCGTGCCGGTTGAGTAGGTATAGACGGTAGGGATAGTGATACAAAGCCGGCAAGCCCTTTTTACGGCTAAGGCATGGATAGTGCTTTTCTCAAAAATATGCAATGAAATAAAAAAATACACCACTCAAACAAATATAATTCAGCTGGTTAGCCTGTTCATTAACACAGACGCCATGTTTAAAAAAAGTTCTTCCCGCCCTAGGCCTTCAATTTTGTATGAAATTCCTTTACAGTTCTCTCGAGTTGTTCAGCTTGAAACTTATTTCGAAGCCTGTTATAGTTTATTCATTATTGTAGGCAATGGTCAATATAAAGGGCCGTGTGTGGAGTTTCTTTGCTGACAGAACTGAAGTCTCATAGTATATCTGCTTGGTTTGTTTCATCGTCGTATATATTTATGTATGTTTATATATAATTATCTAAATGTATGTATTATGAGTATTTTAATAATATGTAATTATGTTGTTTAGATGTACCGCCTCCAATTTTTCTGCTTTGCCCTAAGGTTGGCTGGTAGAGAATGCCCCATAGCATTAAGTCCGCCTTGTGTACGTTAAGTTCTTTTTGTGCAATAAAGTTTAAATAAATATAAGTAACTAACAACTTCTTATAGTGATGTACCCATGTGGATGTTATATGTAGAATGGAACTAAGAACGATGGATGCGCATGGGATGCAACAGGATAGTAATCGTCATCAAGCAGTAATCATTTTGTTAAATACACGGGTACACGGAACAATCATATTACAGTATTTTTGCCTACATTAAATTAGCTAACAACAATAAAATTAAACAAATATCGTACTGGACGTTGTTTCTCACACGCTGTTCAACGTTTTGAAATTTCCTTAAAAGTACTAGGTAATAGGTATAGCTGGAAATTAGTCTACTGCAGTTAAATAACCATATTCCATAATCTCCACTAATATCATAAATGCGGACGTAACTTTGTATGTCTGTTTGTAACCTCTTCACGCTTAAACCGTTGAATGTAGATAGTTTGAGTTCTAGGAAAGAACATAGGTAGTATACTTAGTTCTCATCACGAAAATCATCCCTTAAGGAAGTAAAAACGGGGGTGGGAAATAAGTATGCAAATCGCGTCACCCGTTTATTAGTTTATATATTTACTCTTTATTGCATAAATGAAAAACAAATCGCACAAAAGGCGGACCTAATACCAATCAGGGCATTCTCTACCACTCAACCTTTGGGCAAGGAGATAAGTTAAATCGGTGCAATCTATGGGTAATGGGATGTTTGATTAATCTTTTGTTTCGATTACAGTCTGACCAAAAAGAGTAGAAATTAAAAAGTGGCAATACTGTAGTGTCGATCCTTTCTAATTAATTTAAGAAAACGGGGACGACACTACAGTATTGCCACTTTTTAATTTCTACTCTTTTTGGTTAGACTGATGTAACTATAGTACCTAAAAATAATATTATATGGATGGCAGGTAGAAACTAGTTCAAATATGAGTTACCGCAGACACAAGACAATAAAGACATTGATACAAAGATCAAAGTAGAAAGAAAAATTTAAATGCGAAACCTGGCGGAAGAGACTGGGAATTGAACCGAATAAATAACAGCGCCCTCTCTCGTTTGCTCGTTCACTGCTGTAAAGTATTGCGGTAAGATATGAATAGTAACGTATTCACAATAGACGTCGCTAAGGTGTAAAGCCTTTTAAGTCTTTTACATCCCCAAACCTTTATTATTTATTTGATATTGAAGGCGCTCTACATCTCCGTTAAACTTAGTTATAAGCTTATTATTATGTAGGTATATTCCATCCTATTTTAATATCGAGTACTTATTGTAGTAATGGACCAGGAGACAATATACTTACATCTCCCGGTAAAGTGTGCCCAGTGATTTGTCTGTTGCATTAATTTACTATTATATTGTTGTGATGTACCTAATTATTATTGTAACTTTATCTTTATTATTGTTATACAATGACATAGAATCAGACATTTAAAAGTGCCCTTGAGACCTAAATGCAGAATAAACATTTGCATTTTGAATTTAGATGACTTTAATACTGAATGTAGTGCAAGTGAAGACATGAGAACCTTTTGCATTACTGCGTACTGATGATGATGATGATGATGAAATGTTGCCCAAGTGATAATGATTTGTCATCATATTGTTGTTATCGTGAGTAAATCACCCACTAAAGATATAAACATAAAATTTATGGACGACCATCGATAAGACGTGGCTTTTTGACAGATAAACAATTTTTATGATGATCGAATAGGGTTGTCAGAAATAGTAATCAGCTTAAATATGTTTTGCATCCTTTTCTGTATATTTTCCCTATATTGTAGTATGAGGACCTTTTCGCGACTCTCCGTACTAAAATTACCCTGGATTGCAAACCGTAAATATTAGTACTAGAACGTTACTATAATATCTACTCTCCACAGACCCTTCAGTTTAAAATTAAAATTAAGTACATATTTTGCCACCCAATTGTTGGAACAGAAGAGTAAGAGAGACGGTAAATTCAATATAAATTTTGTAAATACAGATAGAGCTGTGAAAAATTACATCCAAAAAATATCCAAATTTAGGAAACTCATAAATTGGATGCGATGAAGATGCCGACTTAAAGCGTAACATAATATATCCTGTTTGCAATTGCAAATTTACCTATTGATTGCTTAAAAATATGTGTTACTCGTTTTATCGAAAGTAGGTATGTATGTATGTATGTAAACGCTTTATTGTACACAACAACTGGTTATAAATACATTGATAACAAATGAAATATGTACAAAGGCGAACTTATCCCTATTAGGGATCTCTTCCAGTTAACCTTTCAGCAATTGAAGGAATGGGTATTCGAAAGTCATGTCCGTCGAGACGGTTCTTAGATATTTTTCCAAAATAGTCAAGATCTCAGCCAATATTGATGCTGAGAATTCAAAATGTTGTAGTTATGTTCAGTTTTAGTAGCATTATCTATATCACTCATTGAATGAGGGTCTCATGATGGCCCGCTACTTGTGTCGGGTGTTTGATTTTTTTTTAATTTAGATTATTTAAATACTTACTCGCGGTAAAGGTAATAAAAACTTCAGCACCGATGCCACGTCTGAAATCAAACAGATCAAGTGACTATTTAATGTTTTAACTATAAAAGTTGTAAAGGTTATGTATTGACACAAGATAAGGCTAGCGGATGTGGCAACCCTATCGCGAACACTCGAAATCCTCCTGAAAGCGCGGGAATTTAATGGGAGGTCGCGCCGAATTTCAGCCAGTACCGTCGCCGATTCCGACTCCGCTCCACCCCTGACGGTAAGTTGCATTTTACAAAAAATTCTAATAGTAATGTGTTTTTCTCAAACATGCAATAAAATGTCGTCATAACGTGCGTGATACAGGCTTCTAATTATCACGTTTCGGGCGCAACCACTCGAGAGAACTGTAAAGGAATTTCCTACAAAATTGAAGGCCCAAGCCGGAAAGTTTTTTTTTTATATGGCGTCTGTTTTCATAAACAGGCTAAACAGCTGTTTTTTATAGTCGCGTATTTTTTTTTTAATTGTATAATGTTTAAGAAAAGCACTATATACATGCCTAGCCGTGAAAAGGGCTTGCTGGCTTCGTATCACTATCCGTCTATATCTACTCACCCGGCAAGACTTTCTTTCCCGGCGTCAGCAGTAATGTAAGGTATTCCTTGCATCAAAATAAACATATCGATCTTTGGCATCTGTTGTTATATAGATACTCCCAGAAGCATTTGCGATGATTCTGGATTGGATTCTTATTCTCTTTAACTAGTAGATTAAAAAAAAAACATATAGTAAATTAACTTGGTTTTAAAAAACGATTCCGTTATGTAAAATATATATGTATGATTGCTTTTTACTCTTGTTGATGTTCCTGTAGTCCTCATGAGTGAAAGTTGTTACTAAAGTATTTCCTTGCATCATATCATATTCATCATTACTGAGGGTCGAGACTTCCGTTCATCGTTTTAGTTTTGACGACGTGACGTCATCTGTCCCTTTCCTTGATGACGTGCAGGGCTTTCAGAACTTTCGCGTCGATATTGTTGGATATTTTGTCGGACCGGATAGTATCGGACCTCTTAGTGGTCTCTTCTTTTGGATCTGGCCAGTGAAGAGCAGCTTCACAAAGTTTTCACCCGGTTTTCTAGCAATATGACTAAAGTATCTTAATGAGTCGTGTTTTGATGCTGTTCTCTTAGCATAGTAGCGTTGGTCCGATGAGCTGTCCAAGGTATCCGGAGCATATTACTAAAGTGTAAACATTTATAATATGTGGTTTGTTAATTTCTGAATTTCGTCAGCCATAATTATCATTTGTTCTAATCGTATGTTTATCTAAAATATTATAAACTAACCTTATCTTAATAATCTAACATAGGTAATCAACAATTTTGTTATCCTAAATGTTGGGTGTATTTATTTACAACACAACTCAAGAGATTAACAACTACTCACTAAAACTAACTCTGTCTAAATATTAATATATTGTAGCAATTATTAAACTAAATCTAAACTATGTCTAAAAAAATATTTTCTATGTTTAGCCTACCAAAAAATATTTTCGTTCCATCCTTTTCATTTGACTTTAGTAATTTGAGATAGTAACGTATAATATTCCTGCTCCTAACATAAACATTATAATGTCGCGAATGCCGATTCACTGTTAACGCAGACCAATAACCAGGGGGCCTATGATGGTTGCGTTTATCACGTGATAAATAAGTGACAAAGCATCTGTCCCTTGCACTCGCAATTGGTCAAAACGTGACGGATGCTTTGACACTTATTTATCACGTGATAAACGCAACCATCATAGGCCTACAGGTCTATTTATTTTACTAAATATTATTACTATTGTATTTAATTTACTTAATAATTTTAATAACAGAAATTGGATATGTAGGTACATGCAATTTATAATAATAATGTTTAATAATCGACCTGTAACAATTGTTACCCAAATAGATAATTTTAATTTATTTTAGTTCAATCCACACCCAAAAAAATTAGTATTCATTACCCATTTGCAAACAGCTAATACAACGGTGACAAGCTTAGTGATGAAGCTAAACATTTCGCATACTAGACTAGAGTCAAACCACGCTAACTCTTCCAAGAAAATCAACTGTCAAACCATACAAAGTGAGTCAGTTTGTATGGTTTGACAGTTCATGTGCTTGGAAGAGAGCGTGGTTTGACTCTACTCTACCTACATGTATAGCAATAGGTTATCAATTATCTAATCTCCCGCGCACACTGGACGTTTGTCAACTTGATAGAAAACACTAGGTTCCGTTCCGTCCCGCCATTACGGCCGTTGAACCCGTAGAATTTCACTATGGTCACGCTTGACGCGATGCGCGGGGGAAATCATTGCACAGTTTGCACACCGAGTTTTCCAATTAATTAGTCTATCTGTACGTTAAGAGGCCTTATACATTTTAAAATGTAATTTTTAATATTATGACAAACTAGCTGACCCGGCGAATTTTGTGAAAGTCGATAAATGTAGAGAAAAAAAAAGATAAAAAGTCCTATGTCTTTCTCCTGGTTCTAAAGCTACCTCCCCACCAATTTTCAGCCAAATCAGTTTAACCCGTTCTTGAGTTATAAATAGTGTAACAAACACGACTTTCTTTTATATGTACCTATAGATAGATATATTGATATTTTCAACCAACTTTTTAAAGTGAATAATACTCTTCCCTGAGTTATAGATAGTAACATAGCTATTTCATGCTTTCATTGCGTGAGGTCGAAAATAAGTTTAAAAATTACCAATTAAAAATTCAAACTGTAGGTTTCAAATCTATATACCAATAATTCGCAATAACCCTGTTCTAAGTAGGTAGGTAGTAACATTGAGAATGTGACAAGAAATTTTTGATAATAGAGAAAAATGTCTAAAACAATCAGCATTTTTGGACGGATAAGGAGCCTTAAGCATTTTATTCTGAAATAAACCGTAGTAGGCAACTGCTCTGGCTGATAATGCACAAGACTCGTTATTATTATTATTATGGCAAATTAAACACGTGGAAAAATTGCATTATTCCGTTCAATTTGACGATGCGGTTGGTGTTAGTTTGTAGTGCACCTGCCTAGTGCCTACTGAGCCGGCGGTCCCGGGCTCGAATCCCGTCCAGGGCAAATATTTGTGTGGTGAACTCGAATATTTGTGCTTGGGTCATGGTTGTTCTATGTATTTATCTATATAAGTACGCATATCGTCGTCTAGTACCCATAACACAAGTCTTCTTGAGCTTAATTTGTGACTAGATCGATTTGTGTGAGGTTGTCTAATATTTATATTTATATTGATATTAATATGTTGTTGTATTTTTTCGTGAGTCTCGCATTAAGACCGTTTTATGTACGATAACTTTTATTTTGTACAAAGAGAATTCTATAAATAAAGTGAAGCCCCACACATTCCAGGGTGTTTGCACATAGTATAGATAGAGCTGTGAAAGATGACATCCAGAAAATATCCCAATTCAGGAAACTCATAAATTGGATACCATAAGGATGCCGACTTAAAGCGTAACATAGTATATCCTGTTTGCATTTGCAAATTCGTTGATTGCTTAAATATATGTGTTACCTACTGTTTTTTAATCAAAAAAATATTCGCGATCGTTTACATCTATGTTTGCGGTCTAATGCAATGCAAATGTATGGTCCGACAAGAAAGTGAAGAAATTAAAAAGTGGCAATGCTGTAGTGTCGTCCCGTTGTTCATGGATAGATTAAAAAAGGGACGACACTACAGTATTGCCACTTTTTAATTTCTACTCTTTTATATCGTACTGTAGTCCACGTGCGCCCCCGATTATATTTATTTATTGATGTGAATCATGGACTATTACCATTTGCTTGATGGGTGCATAAATGCATTCTCATCATAATTACTATCGATAACGTTTTTCTATTTTATGATTGTCTTAGATAACCTATTATTACTAATTCATGTGACGATCATAGTAAAAACGTTCCACGTTACACGTTTTTTCTACAATGTGAGAGCAAGTACTATTTTCTTTTAACAATGTGAGATTCGTGTAATACTCGTATTACACTGAAAGCCAAAGAAAGCCAAATTGTGCTTAGTAGGTAGTTACCAAAATTATGCCAATTTTACAAGCTTTTTTTTAACCTGCATTGTATGTATGTATCTAAGTAATAAATGCTACATACTCTATTCTGCATTTATGAATCTACTGCAAATCAATATTTTTTATAATAGTATATAGAACAATAGAATATAGAACTTGTAAACTTTGTATAAAAATTTCATTAAACTAATAATTATAGTCATGTTTCTTTAGGCATATAATTAGTTTTAGTTCGTTAGTTTTAGTTTTAATGGTTTGTCACCAATTCTTGTTATGGAAGAGCGGTGTCTCCTGACACAAGCATAATTAAATGCTTAGTAGGAGGCTCCAACCTTGTCTATTTGTGAAACATTTACCTGAACCATAATAAACATTTTTCATTTTCATTTTCAAGTATGTTTGTTCGGGTGGAATGTGGAATCTTGCAACTCAATTTTGAAGCAGATATCTTCATCCGATTGAGCTGAAATTTTGCATACTTACTTAACTTTGATGACAATACAATAATATGGTACCATGGGGCTGATCTGATGGTGGAGCCGGAAGGTGGCCATAGGAACTATATAATAGACAAAGCAATCCTACCGAGTTTGGCCTCTTTAGAATCGTCTCAGTGAGCATTTGATGGATATCCAAATAAAAGTACAGTCGGCTATAAAAGCTTGTCACTAAAATGACATTTTTGACAGAAACTTATTACACAACTTATTTTGGTTACTAGTAGCCCTCAGTTTGTCAGTCCTCCGAATTATTAACAAGCAGCTAAAATTTGGGCTACTGTTAAGTGTTAACAAACCTTATTTTTTTATTGACGACGCGGTTGGCTCTGTTTGTAGTGCAGCTAGCTGCCTACTGAGCCGGCGGTCCTGGGTTCGAATCCCAGCCAGGGCAAATATTTGTGTGATGAACTTTGTGTAAAATTGTCCCTTAATATTTTTTATTATTATTATTTACATATATTATTTTTTTTAAACGTTAACGTTATAATTAATAACTCAATTACAACTAAATTATAAAAATAACAAGGTTAAAAAAACACCTCTCCCTGTCGTTTCTGGTCCAAAGGTGCCCATAACGCTCGCAGCATTTCCACGTTGGATCGCAATGTGTACCTACCAGAAATGACTCTTCAATTTAATTTTATAATTCAATATAAGATTACATCTATCTGTCTCTTTACGCCTTAAAATTCATAGTATGACCGAATTGTTAATTTTATTACCGTATTTTAATGTTATTTAATTTCTTATTTACAGATCTCATCAAAGTACTCATCATGTCTCTCGACGAGGTAAGCACGCGATCATAACCTTGTACGTAACCCTTTGCTTCAGAGTGATGCAATGCTACGATTTTTTTTTATTTTTTTTATTAGCCTGTTAGAGAGTCCCACTGCTGGGCAAAGGCCTCTCTATTTGATCTCCACAACTCCCTGTTAGACGTTGCTTCCGACCAGTCGACCAGGAATGCGTCTAGATCACAGACCATAAGAATACTATAGACTGGGTATTGGGCGGGGCACGCGTAACCGAGCTTAGGCCCAAATACCCAAAGATATGTCAACGTGATGTCAACAGTCACTTAGTTACCGTACGAACGTGCTTGAGTAATTATGTGCAAAAAAATTAGAAATATGCCGAATTGTGGCATTATAATCGTCACAGGCGAGATCTGCATACTCAAAAAGATACCTGATACCGTTTAATTTCACTGGAAATTAATAAAATTCAGTATTTTGTAATATTTCGTAAAATATTGCAGTGCATTATGACAATTATACATTACTAGCTTGACATGGCAACTATTCACGCAACATCTTTAGGAGCACGCAATGTATACGTCCGTCTGACAATTTAGTGCGGTCTAAACCATAAATTGTCGATATTCTGTATGGAGGTTTTAATGTGAGCCGCTCGTGTTTCATACTAACTTGTCCATTTTAATTATATAATGTACACTTTATCACCTTGTTTTTTAGGGTTCCATACCTAAAAAATCAAGCTTCTACGTTAACGTGAAAAAAAGGTACAGCCGTTTATGTCGCCAAAAACGCACATTTCGTCACTCAAGGGAATCAAAGTGATAGAGTACTTCCCAATGACCTAGAACTATGAAATTTGGCAAGTACTACAAATACTTATAAAAATCTGAAATCGCCACATACTTACTACAAATACTAATAAAAATCTTAAAATATATAGTCCTTTTCAAACATCAAGTCCACCTTTTGTACGATACGTTTTATTTTGTGCAATAAAGATTAATTAAATAAATAAATAGGTATACTACGGCTCTTCCCAGGTGAATTTTTCGCTTCGAGCCCTAATCTTTCAAACAAAGGCCATTGTCTCTATTATCGCAAAGCCGCAAGCTCAAGTTTGCCACGCGCCACTATAACATTCATATTAAAAACAAACGTTATCGTCATAGTATTAAGGTTCAAATCAAAATAATATGAATGCTGTATTTCGTCGGGGTGGTCTATTGTCCTACACTACCAAAACGCAATATATAGAATATCAGTGACATTAAATTTGAACCTTAATACTATGACGATACCGTTTGTTTTTCATATGAATGTTGTAGTGGCTCGTGCTAACGCAGTAGCTAGCGGCTTTGCGGTAATAGAGACAATGGCCTTTGTTTGAAAGATTAGGGCTCGAAGCGAAAAATTCACCTGGGAAGAGCCGTACTATAAATCATATTTGGAGAACTTGGTTGCGTTAAGTTTGATTCAAATTCAAATTCGTTTATTGCAAGAACATAGTAATAAATTAGGTGATACACAAACAAATAGGTTCTAACAAATAGGCATGCAAACAAAATAAAACAATATTCAAATACTTAATTGTTACATATTTCAATTTGTTACTTATGTCAAAAATAATTACTAAAACTCAGAATTTGCAGATTAAATTACATTAATTATTACATTATTTTTATAAGTATTTGCACCTCGTTTGTATGCGGCGCCATACATTTCAGATACAAACTTAACTCAACCAGGCCAATTAAGATGGGATAAGTGAAAGTTTGTACGGAACCCTCGGTGCGCGAGTCAGAATCGCACCTGGCCGGTTTTTTTTTAATTCAGACAAGTAATTTTATTACAGCGAAATCAATAGCAGTGGGTGACAAAATCATTAGATTAAAATAGTATATTATTGTTTCGCTAATCCACAATGTAATACATACGTGCTAGTCAGTTGACGACGAGGTTGGCGCAGTTTTAATGCACCTGCCTACTGAGCCGGCGGTCCTGGGTTCGAATCTCGGCAAGGGCAAATATTTGTGTGATGAACTCGAATATTTGTTCCTGGGTCATGGATGTTATCTATATATATTGTTTATATCGTCGTCTACTATTGGTTAAACGCCAGGTCGAGTTGTGTACGATTATCCCTTAATTATTTTGTTTACATTTTATATTATGATGAAATAAATAAATCTACTCCGTTTATAATTTACCTACTACCTGTTCCAAATGTTGTAAGGTGATGTTTTTATTATTCATATATCACTACATGTAAAGTAAACATTCTGAACGATAGGAAGATTGAGATGTACGCTTCCATTTGATTTCGTCGCCAGAAATTAAAAGGTCTGATAATTTAATTTACGACGTTTACGACCATACAAAATAAATATTTTCAACATGCATTATACATATTATAAGCCTATACATATTATTATTTTATCGATATCGACTATTTTGATTTGATCACGCCCTTAACCTTTAGAATCATTAGACGCATACCGCTGCTGGCAGAGCTTACATTACATTTTCTGGGTCGTTAAAATTAGACCCCGTGTTACAAGGATAGGGTTCAATTTTAAATGTTTTAAAATTGTAACATAAAACCTTGCGATATTTAGCCAGCGTTAATATCAAAAGTGACACTACTGAATTGACGGAGGTAGAAATCAATTTCTTGTCAATTCGAGGCTTTGTCGTACTGAATCATAAAGTCTCATTTGCCTTTTATTTTATTTCTATTTAAGTTATAATAAAAATAAAGACATTGTCTGATATGCATATAAGGACTAAAATTCTCGATACGTTGATCGTAGTAGTGTATGACCACGTAATACGCACACATTAGCTCAGCCAATGTCAACTCACTTCTGTTTGTTGTAAAACCTTATTCTTATACGAATATAATTGTGTGCGTGTAAAAGTCGGCTACAGCGGTGCTAGAACAAACTGCGCTGAATGCCGTCTCCATATACTCCGTGGTCTAGATCGTCCCTCCATCTCCGTCTCGGTCTGCCTTGACGTCGCCGCCCATCTTGCGGCACCCACTTTGTGACTAGGTATATAAGCCCACCTGTCCGGGTGCATGCGGCTAACGTGACCAGCCCAGTCCCACTTGAGTTTAGCGGTTTTTGCTCCAACATTACATGCTACGAAATATCAAATATTTTAATGTTATATTCATTGTTTATTTATTTTTTTGGATTCCTCTGCCCTAAGGTAGAAAAAAGAAATCTCTATAAGTCCGCCTATTGTTAAATTTAACTTTTAATCGTAAAAAAATATCAATTTCTACATGCTTTAGGGTGCCATCGTAGCGCCGTCTACCGTAAAGAAAATCGATCGAAGAAATCGATAGTAACAATGTGCTACATCTAATACATTTTTCAATTTTTTTTTTCAATTTTCAATTTTTCGCTTTTATTTTGTAAAAGATATCTTGTTGGTGTGTAATGAAGAATTGTTGTTTCGTATTGTTACCTGTCTTATACACTTTTATAACGGCGACTCGAAATATTTACTGAATCATGTACTTACACAAACAAACGGACTCTATTAGTAACACGGTGAATAGAGACTAAAGTACTATGTGTGACCTTACAAACGGTCCGGTAGTTTTGAATTTTTGATATGTTGTTTAGGATGTTTAGTCAGTTTTAAAATGCAAAATGCACAATTCCCCCCCCTCCGCGCCCGCCGCCATATTGAAAAAACCGGCACTTTCTTCATATTTTTGCTCATATCTTCCTTTAGGAGCATTTTAGCTAGAAAAAAGCTTCCACAATGTTATAGAGAGTAAAATTTACTACATTCTCCATTTTATATATTTTTTCTAGGACAGATAGTTACGGAGATATCCACATTAAAAAAAACGTAAAAAATCGCAATTTCCTACTGAAAAACAAACTTCTGGATTATATCTTCGTTTAGGAGCATTTTAGCTACAACAAAGCTTGGGCAATGTTGTAGAGAATTAAATTTACTATAATTTACATTTCAAATTTTGTTTCAAGGACGGTTAGTTACGGAGATATGCACATTTAAAAAACAGGAAAAGTCGAATTTTCCGAAAATTTCTCAAAATTCTTGGTTTAGAACGCTGTCATTCAGTTACGGACTAGTCTAGGACAAATTAAAACATGTAGGAAATATAATTGGTTATAAAACTCATGTCCATTTTTACATACATTTTCGGAAAATGTGACTTTATTTTTTACATATCTCCGTAATTATCTGTCCTAGAAACAAAATTTTGAATATAAATTATAGTAAATTTAATTCTCTACAAAATTACCCAAGCACTGTTCTAGCTAAAATGCTCCTAAACGAAGATATAATCCAGAAGTTTGTTTTTGAGTTGGAAATTGCAATTTCTTAAGTTTTTTTAAATGTGCATATCTCCGTAACTATCTGTCCTAGAAACAAAATATAAAATGGAAAATGTAGTAAATTTAACTCTCTATAACATTGACGAAGCTTTCTTCTAGCTAAAATGCTCCTAAAGGAAGATATGAGCAAAAATATGAAGAGAGTGCTGGTTTTTTCAATATGGCGGCGGGCGCGGAGGGGGGGGAATTGTGCATTTTGCATTTTAAACACTGACTAACCATCCTAGACAACATATCAAAAATTCAAAACTACCGGACCGTTTGTAAGGTCAAAATCCTTTATTCACTGAATTATAGGTATTATAGGTATACACACGCGATATTTTATCACCTAACTTGTAAATAATCGCAAAGTAATTATTTGATAAAGATAATTTATTTCGGTGTTTACACAATTGATACTCAAAGCATACCCAACTATAAGGAGATGCCACGACTTTGCGCGACCGGCGGCGAGCGGTTGAGCGAGAGATCCGAGCGCGGCCATAAGAGTGAGCGAGAAACACGTACCGTGCACCGTTGCCGCTGTCGCGCAAAGTCGTGGCATTGCCGATACACCTGCATACAGTCTGACCAAAAAGAGTAGAAATTAAAAAGTGGCAATACTGTAGTGTCGTCCTCTTTTTCTTAGATTGGTTAGAAAAGGACTACGCCACAACACAGGCTGTGTTATACAGGCTGACCAAAAAGAGTAGAAATTAAAAAGTGGCAATACTGTAGTGTCGTCCTCTTTTTCTTAGATTGGTTAGAAAGGGAGGACACAACAGTATTGCCACTTTTTAATTTCTACTCTTTTTGGTCAGCCTGTACCTATAATCAACACGTAATCCTGATAGTCATAAATAGTATTATCTAATCTCTCTAACTCTGTTCGGAATTTATCAAAAGTACACTAAGTCCGACTGGGCAGTAAAGAGCTTACCTCGTAAACAGGCCCCACAATGTCATTGCCTTATATTGTGACTGAGAAAAGATGATAATAAGTACCTAAATTTGTTTGCGTTTTGTTGTTACTTTCTTCCATTTATCCTAGTGAGCTTGCACACGAGTAAGACAATGACATTGTCCGCACAATGTCATTGTCTTAATCGTGTTTATAAGTAGGGCTTCCAATCCAGGGATTCCGGGATTGTCCATACAAAAAACCGATATTGTCAAAAAATCTAAAAAAAAACGGCAGTAAAAGCCGTAATAAATCTTAGGATTGGAAGCTCTAAATATATTTACAAGATAAACTCTTTAGGACCATTCGGACATCATGACAGACATTTTTTACTAATAAACATCCAACTGATCTTATTTGCGCTGTACCTACCAATAGAATCCCGGCTTTTTTAAATAGTGTTGATAATAAATGCAAAAGCGAAGAGACCAGTCGATGCGACGGGTGACCGGCTGACCTTTGCCAAAGAATAGCCCTGGCTATTCAGCGTGTGGTAATGCGGCCAGCCTCCTGGGCACCTCCCGCTCGGCTCCGATCTGGAGCCCGTGTTCTATTTATATGTGTTTACTTTTATTTTTATCTTTAATAAATGCTTATTAATGTCTGTATAAATATGTTACAGCAATTCAAACAAGTCGCCGACTCAGTCAAGAACTGGAAGACCAAGCCCGCTGACTCTGAGAACCTCGCTCTGTACTCTCTGTACAAGCAGGCCATCGCCGGAGATGTTAACATCCGTAAGTATCGAAAGAGGGAATAGACAATATGTCAAAACTTTTTTTAGAACCATTCCATTCCATTTATCGGGATCAATATTGTCTATACGGGATTAACCATGGATTAACAACACTCAGACTGCTCTTAACGTCAGAAATGACCATCAAAGTTTAACATTCCTACGGAGCGCTAAAAACGCTCCATACAAATGGCCACCTAATCGTGACGTCAGTGCGACCAAAAAGAGTAGAAATTAAAAAGTGGCAATACTGTAGGATCGTCCCTATTTTCTTATTTTGATTAGAAAGGGAGGACACTACAGTATTGCCACTTTTTAATTTCTACTCTTTTTGGTCGGACTATGTTATGGGCACCAGGATAATAGATGGGATATTTGTATTGAGAAAATATTAAATAAGTAGGTAATTTGCCATATTCACCGTGAAAATGTGCCGTGAAGTTCATGGCTGTCATGAAATTATTATTTTGTTGAATTATGAGGACACTGAAAACAATTTGCTTACCTTTGAAGTCATATATTTCAAAAAATATAAAGCCCGACCAGAAATATATGAGAATTGTCAAGAGGGTGCTATTTATAAGATTAATATGGCATCAAATTTTGCAACCAATCGCAATCGCACTATAATGCCATTAGTTTTAAATACCTTGTCATAGACCGGGAGATAGTGACAGAATTTTCTTGGTCATTTGTAACAGTATGGCGGTTCTTCAGGGGTCTTAGTACGCAATGACAAAAAGAAAAATGATGGTCATAGCGCTGGTACCGGCGGCCCGATCGCGTGGGCGTTAGTCGAACTCGTCGGATAAATTACCAGTGTCAAACGATTTGTATCACAAAAATTTTAGTATTTTCCGATAGCCCATAAAAAACATGTAGGCGGTAGTTTCATGCCATACTTCTCCGGTGTGACTTACAACCCGCCATACCGACGCGAATGCGTTAATAAAAAATAAAAAAATTCAACCATTTGTACCAGGCTAATTTTTGCACAGTTAATTATCGTCGTGCAGCCATTTACGAAAATCACCATGCCATACTTTTCCGACGGTTCTAAATGGCCGCCATACCACCGAAAATCAGCAAAATTTTTTTTTTCGCCAAACGATTTGTACCACCCTAAAATTTTTTTTCAACAGCTCCTGAATGATGATAAATAGAAGTGTGATAATGCCATACCTGTGGGAGGTGGCGAATGTGTAAAATATTCTTTTTTTATTGTAAGATTTTAACCGTATTTTGAACGATTTGTAACAGTATGGCACTAATTTTTCCTGTAAGTTTGAGGTTCAACGAATATAAATACAAAATTTCAAAGATCTAGGTGGCGGCAATCTTGAATTATAGTCAGATGTTTATATCGTATAATATTGAACGGCTACCATCGCTCGAACGATTTCTCGAGAGATCTCGGCTCATCGTGTTGTGAGACACAATGTCTGGCAACGCAGGTATTACGGCAGCTGCTTGTCAGACGACCCACTACTACATAGCAATAATTGGAGTTCTATGTATTAGAATAAGTCGACCGTTATAGTGTGCCCATGTTGCATGCAAGATGAAGAGGAAAAAGATGAAGAAGAGAAAGATGAAGGCGGCGAAGGTAAATATTTAAGAAATTAATTTTATGTTAACGATTTGCGATTGTGTATTGCGCTTGTGTGAAAAAATTAAATGATTTGTAGATACTGATGTAGTAAGCAGCGACGAGGACGACGAAAACGAGTTGGAGCATGCCGGGGATTTCGGCTTAGATGACCTCGAAAGTCTGTAAATCTTTCGGAATAAACTGCATTAATATTGATATTGCATTATTTTTTTTTCACATGTACGGTGTAATTTTCGCAAACCATACTTTTTTTTCAAGTTTCGAAAATTTGAAATGCCATACTGAAACAATTTGGTCCAATTTTTTTATTAATTTATATCTTGCTGGAGTGTGACAATCTTCCGCCCCATGGTTACAGTATGGGATAATTATTTTTAGGTAGAATTTCATCCAAACGAACCAAATACAATGATGCCATACTGTAACAAATGATTTTATGTCTTGCACCTTGAAAACCCGTTGTAAAATCAAGTTTTTCAAGTATGTTGCCCCTTTTTCCCTCTATTAGAAGTATGGCAAATATAATAATGGTCCCATTGCATCATATAATTTCCAAAAATCCAAATGCCATACTGGTACAAACCGTCAATTTTTTTTTTTTTTTTTGGTTTACGTCTTGGCTCAAGTCTCACAGTCGTCCGCCCCATGGTTAAAATCCGGAATAATTTTTTGTAGGTAGAATTGTATCCAAACAAACAGAATATAATGATCCCATGCTGTAAAAAAATATTTTACGTATTGTACAGTCATCTTTTGAAACGTGTCGAATAAATAAGTTTTTCAAGTATGGCAGCACTTTTTCCCCCTACTAGAAGTATGGCAAATATGATAACGGTCACATTTTATCAAATACTTTCCAAAAATCCAAATGCAATACTGTTACAAATCGTTTGGCGAAAAAAAAAAATTTGCTGATTTTCGGCGGTATGGCGGCCATTTAGAACCGTCGGAAAAGTATGGCATGGTGATTTTCGTAAATGGCTGCACGGCGATAATTAACTGTGCAAAAATTAGCCTGGTACAAATGGTTGAATTTTTTTATTTTTAATTAACGCATTCGCGTCGGTATGGCGGGCTGTAATATAAGTCACACCGGAGAAGTATGGCATGACACTACCGCCTACATGTTTTTTTATGGGCTATCGGAAAATACTAAATTTTTTGTGGTACAAATCGTTTGACACTCGTTATTTATCCGACGAGTTCGACTAACGCCCACGCGATTGGGCCGCCGGTACCCAGCGCTATGACCATCATTTTTCTTTTTGTCATTGCGTACTAAGACCCCTGAAGAACCGCCATACTGTTACAAATGACCAAGAAAATTCTGTCACTATCTCCCGGTCTATCATGTCACTATGGTAAACTCGTAATATCATTGAATCGAACTGACTGTTTTTCATGTAGTAAACACGTGTACACTTTATTTATAATAGTTATTACGTTCACGGCTGTGAATCGTTTACGGCATTTTCTTTGAATCCATACTAATATTATGCGAAAGTGTGTCTGTCTGTCTGTCTGTCTGTCTGTTACCTCTTCACGCTTAAACCGCTGAACCGATTTAGATGAAATTTGGTATATAGATAGTTTCAGTCCCGGGGAAGGACATAGGATAATTTTCATCCCGAATAAATTTAGTGTTCCCGTGGGATGAGCGGGTAAAACCGCGGGCACAGTAAGTATTTTTAAATGTGTGTATTTTAACACGTTGAACGCCATGGGGGGCACCAGTTGAGTGACACTCAAATAGCATCGAGGGCCAGTTAAAAATTCATGAAATCGACAAAAATGAGATTTTGCAATTTATCGACAAATGATTTCTAAAATGCATAAAAACTATGGTACACGTTGAGATAAATGTTTATTGCTGTTTATTCAAGAAATATCCAAGTGTCGTTCAACTGGTGTCCCCCACGGCCTCAGCGGAAGAAAAACCGCTATTCCGTCGGCGGGGGCCGCGGGGGTCCCACCGTCGCACACCTCGCCCGCCACCCGCGCGCCACGGTTCCTGGGCCCGCGTGAATAGGTTTTAGTTTTTCTTGTACTATGCCGGTTTAAAATAGTTACTTATGATACAAATGTGGAAAGTAGGATTATTTCCTTGGCAAGAAGACTACATTTTAACACGTGTATAATACAGCATTTTACAATGCATTATGCGAGGAAAGATTCAACAATTATTAGCCATAGTGTACAATGCTATTATGCTGTGCTGTTTATAAGGGTAATTTAATGCATAGAAAAAAGAAAAATATGAAAAATGATCCAAACTCGTGCAATCCGCACCGCACGGGAATGGATTTGCCTGCGGAGCGCAGTAGTTCGTAGTGCCGGGAAGTAGGTATTATGGACAACCATTCCCACAGGGAACAACCATACGCACTATGCCGGTCGTTCAGGATTGGATCGCTTCGAATTCATAAGATTAACCTTAGAAAAGGTGCTTTCCGAGCATATGCATTGTAAACTACATGAAATTCATAGTAGGTGCGTGCCATAAAATTCGTGGGTTGTGCATGAATTTCTTTGAAGTTGGTTAAAAAATCAAAATACTAAATACATCATTTAAAAATATCTTATTTTTCATTCTAATGTAAATCAAAACTTGTAAAATATGCATGTAAATTGTTCAATATTTATATACATTTTATACAACTTTCAACATTCTACCATCGATTGTGGAAAATCACTCATAATTTTCTAAGTCGATATTGAATTAAAAAACCAACAACTCTTGGATTATCTACAGGGCCACGGGGGTCACCTCAGGTACAAATAACCGAGATATAATTGAGCGACGGCCCAGCAAAGGAGTTTGAAATTAGGTCTGACTCGCGGTCATATGGTGCCCCCCACGGCGCGAATGGAAAGTGCATGTGTCGCTCAACACGTGGCCCCCATGGCCCAAATGAAAATGCATAGTATTTTCTATGGCGTTTAACGTGTTAAACAAACCACCACGAATGACGTTGACTTTTTTTTTTTGGGTAAATCTTTTGATAGTCGTAAAGAATTTCACGTCACATATCGTAATGGTGTAAGGTCCAAGAAACGACAATGAACTTACAGAGTTAAGAGCTCTTATCTCATACGACATTAAAGGCTCCTCTCCACAATGGGCCATCATGGGCCATGATAAGGGACGCAGCTATACGACAGGACAAGACAGCAATATCGCTTGTCTCCTCTAACGTATAGCTGCGTCCCTTATCATGGCCCATGATGGCCCATTGTGTAGAGGACCCTTTACGATTTGTAATTGTCGATGTACAGTAAAGTTAGCCTCAAACAAAACTTAAGTACTGTGGCTAGAACAGGCTTTTTGATGCTGACTATATAATTTCCACCACGTGGCTTAGTCCGTGTAGATAGCGGTAGCAATGGATATACTTAATCATTGATGTGTAACTAAAAATAACCTTAAAGGCCTATATATACAGCCTTTTCATCCATTTTTAAACATAAGAAATATAGCACTGACTACACATAGTAACTTATCTAAAAAGGGCCGTATTCGACATTAATTTATTAACAATATGGTACACTGTAGTTTCCTGTAATTAGTGTACCTAGTAGTGACTTGACTACACTAATCAATTCCAATTGTCGTGTCGGCGCTAACAGATATGCCAGTTATAGAATAATGACGAAAACCCATATTAGAATTGTGTTCTAGTAAAGTAACTAACTCATTATTGAAGGTTCGAGAAAAATTATGACGTAAATACTTTGCTGCTAAATATAACTTCTTTACGTCACATCTCTTGGTTTATTAGGTAGGTATGTTTTATTTTCTGGTAAACTACGGTTTGGGTATACGGTTGACCGTTTATTTCAGAAATTATTAGTGCTATTAATCTAAGTTATTAAATGGAACTTGCCCAAAATTAAACCGATTTATTATGTAGTCTAAAAGGTGCCTGCAACTTTTCTCTTTCTGTACTGAAATTGGGTAAATTCCGTCCAGCCGTTTTGGCGTGATGAGAGGGTAAAGAAAATATTACCAACAGACAGCGATGTGCCGTTCTCGAGAATTTTTGGAAACTTTTCTCATTTTGTATGGGGCATTTTCCCGAGAACGGTCCATTTCTAACTGTACAGTTGGCGTTGCGTTGCGCGACTTGCGCGAACCAAATCTCGCATCGCGATGTTTAAGATATTTCCTAGAATGATGACCATTCTCCATGGCAAAGTGATTTTCAGTTTAGAATTTTTGTTACCCTCACAGATCTGTTAACTAAGTAACACAGATGTGAGTTACATAGATGTGAGATGGTATTGTAAATTCAGGCTGTTACGAGACGAGATACGTCAATGGCGGGTCGCGCGGTGCAAGGGCATTGTGTCTGAAGCAGGTTATTAATGAATTATGAACTTAATGACACGGCGCGAGCAGGTTGGGTAAACAACGTCCTCGAGTATGGAAACTGTACAAGCTGTTGTGCATTCAAAAGGAAAGAGGACGGGAGAAGTAACTTCTGTATGCTTATCTATACTATTATAACATTCTAAATTTGTATTCTATTATAACATTCTAAATTTGTATTGAAAATCTGTTTTCTATGTAAATCTTAATAGCGTGATGCAGGATCGTCATTTGTTTTGTAAGGGCGCGCGGCGCCACGCCGGTCAGGCGCCATCTGTAGGTCATAATTTCCATTGTCCTCTCATCATGCCGAAACGACTAGACCAATTTTAACCAATTTTGGGATAGTTCTAATTCTCAATTCGATGTATGCTGTTGGGGTGGCTTTTCTTATATATCGTTATTTTCATTTCTTTCGTTTCTTTAATTATATAATTGTAATTATTATATTATTATGGAATCTCGAATTCTGGAATAAAATTATTTCATTTCATTTCATTTTTAAAGACACAAGTGAGGCATTTCCGTTTCAATCATTTGTTCGAGGATAACGTCTAGGGCTTTATCTATTAACCGGTTCCTCAAACCTCTTATAACTGATATTGATCAACGAAACTATAGTGATAAATTACTGATTTGTCTACCTTCAGGAAACTAAGTGTTAGTCATCGTTATTAGTCACCATCGCGTCAGTCACAAATTACGTTAAATACTGTACACCTATAATAAAGTAATTAAAAATATTACATACCTCAATTTGGTGAAGCCCACAAGGGGAAGCCCCCAGGGGATTGTTATAAAATAAACTTAACCTAACCTAATCTACAGAATAACATATTACAAGATTTTTTTAAATGTATGACTTCAGGGGAAAACATTCGATGAAACGTTTTGTCTATAAAATAAGAGGATCCCGTATAGTAACCGTATTACCTTTCCTATTTTTTTAGGGTTCCGTACCCAAAAGGTAAAAAACGGGACCATATTACTAAGACTCCACTGTCTGTCTGTCACCAGGCTGTATCTCATGAACCGTGGTAGGCAGTTGAAATTTTCACAGATGATGTATTTCCGTTGCCGCTATAATAAGTAATAACTATAAAATACAAGCAAATATAAAATACTAAAAATATAATAAAATTAATACTATAAACACAGCGATGTGCATGATTTGTTTGTACATTATTATGTACCTACCTCATTTGTATCTGGCGCCATACAAAGTGCAAACTTAACTTAATCCAGCCAGTTAAGAAGGGATATTGTTTGTACGGCACTCTCAGTGCGCGAGTCCGACTCGTACTTGGCGTTTTTTTTTTATTGTACGGATCAAGTTTAAATCTCTTTATCTTTGTTGCAGCTGAGCCCAGTGGTCTCGTAGAGAAGGCCAAGTGGAAGGCATGGACTGGCCGCAAGGGAATCTCCGCCGACGACGCCAAGAAACAGTACATCGACCTGGCTCAGCAATGGCAGGGCAAATACGCCTAAACTGTACTTTTAAGTTATTATTTAAGCTTTTCTTACTAATAAAATAAATATTTAACTTCACAAAGTGTTTTACTTCAAACAATTTTAATCAGCACAGAAAAAAAGCGTGATGATTTATATACTCATTACACCGATTAATAATTAAATTAGGTAGGTATACATGATTAGAGCTGACGTGGTCTCTGAGAGTCTCTAAGCGAGCAAAGGAAACCGCTGGGCTCGGGAGCTCTCTACGAGATCCAATCAGAAATGAGGAGATTCGTAGACGAACCAAGGTAACCAACAAAGTAATCCGGGTAAACAATAAGCTGAAGGTGGCAATGAGCAGGGTACATAGCTCGAAGAACCGATGGCCATTGGGGCAGAAAGATTGTCAAGTGGAGACCAGGTACCGGCAAGTGTAGCCTAGGACGGCTACCTGCAAGGTGGTCGGACGACTTGGTTAGGGTTGTGGGGACTCGCTGGATGCGGGTTACTTCTATCCGGCCCATGTGGAAGTCTTTTGAGGACGTCTATGTCAGGCAGTGGGTGTTTTATCGCTGAAATGATGATACATACATGATCTTAAATAGAGGCAGTTATTAAATGCCTCTATTCTTAAGTAGGTGCCTACATGGAAACGTTTTCTGAAGATAATCTTTATGATAACAGTTTCTTTTTTCTTTCTATAGCGACGGATGAGGTACAGTCAAGGAAATTGAATCACGTACCTTTTTCGCTCTTGCCACAATGACAAATGAGGGTCAAAAAGTAAGTGTTTCAGTTTCCTTTAACAGCACTGTATTCAGGTACCCTAAATTAGACAATAAGATTAGAATCATGTTCTATAAACATTACGCGATTTCAGCTTTACCCTTGCTCCACCATGCTTGTCAAATTTGCCCAAAGTGTACCTAGAATAGATTTGACATGTCATGACTGGAAGGTAGTATCCATAATACTACAAAACCGACTGAGACCATAACATGCGGAGCTTCAGTATAGGGTTCCGTTGCGTAGATACCACAGAGATAAATCATTTCATCAGAGTCGACCATAGCCATACAGGAGTCCTCGGCGGTCATTCATTGAGGAGAGGACGTAGGAGCCCTAGGGGCCGACTACCCCCCTCCCCCTTCAAATACATCGAAATAAAATTATCCATTATTTGCTCTGCCGTTCCTTTGGGGCCAATCTCATATCTCCACGTAGGACTATTATTTATACAATACAATACAATACAACAATACTAATATTGCACACCAATAAAAGTTTACAAAAGGAAACAAGACAAATACAATTTATAAATAACGGTAGACAACAGGCGGTCTTACCGCTAAAGAGCGATCTCTTCCAGACAACCTTTGGGTAGTGAAATTAATGAAACATTTAGCTTAACACAGAGTAGGTGCAGCAGAAGGCAAAGGGAGCACACAATTAGATACTAACAGAAAATAAGTACGCATATGGGTAAATATCACAGACCATAGTGGTAAATATAAACTTACATAAATATATATATACATAAACTTACATACACATACAGATATATACAAAAATATATATAGACACTAGACATATAAGAATCTTATATAACACAACGCAATACAGTCAGTGATGGCAAGCAGTTTCATAAATTATACCAACAATTTTATTGTTCGAGAGACAGGTAATTTATCATTGGATAACGAATTTCTAATACTTACGTGCGACTGATAATAATTTATCAGCTCAAGTGTAGTATATCTGGACTACCTATTCTACAAAATTTTTAATCAATTTCATACATTAATGGGCAGGTAATTAAATCATCAGATACCTCTAGAGTCAAATTTCACTTTAAATCAATTAGTCTGATTTATTTATTAGATAGCAAAATAAACCGTCGTAACACCGTCTTATACAACAAGTATAGAGGAAAATCTGAAAACTACTGGTAATTAAATTATAAAAAATATAGTCTTTACCTCTGTCTATTTATTTTTAACTGTATATCTCTCATGTTTTGTGTCCCTGTGTATTTGAGGTGTGCAATAAAGTGGATTTGTTGTTTTTGTTGTTGTCTTTATTGAAAGTACGTAAAATAGTATTTCAACGATAAAGTTTAAGTTTGTTGCTCAGTACAGTTTATAGTGCTTTCATAGTTCGTAGTGTTCATTCGGAACCCTCGGTACGCGAGTCGAACTTGCAATTTAACCGGCTTTTTTATATAAATAGTGCCAAACAGTAGGGGCATGGGTGGTCTTAAAATGTGGCGCTTCTATGATATTATTAAAAAAACGCATTTGCCTCTATACTAGCAATACCTCAGAACACCTTACAATTAAATCAAAAATTTTCGCCTTGGTTGGTTTTTGAACCAGGGGGCAATTCGACCAATTTTAGAGAGATGATGGAGATCTCTCCATTAGATCGCCATCCGTCACTTTTGACGTGTGACTTGACAAGTGGCGATATCGGAACATCGCAACTTCGTCAATCCGGTTGAATTAAATTTGCGTCTCCTTTGTATGTGACAGGTAGGACGGGTAGTACCTACGTGAAATTAAACAGCAGGTCTTAAGAGGAAAGACCACTGCGGGCCTATGATTGTTGCTTATATCACGCGATAAATAAGTGACAAAGCACACGTTTTGGCAAAATGCGCGAGTGAGTGACAGATGCTTTGCCACTCGTTCAACACGTGAAAAACGCAAGCATCATAGGGCCCCTACTAATTTTCCATAGAGGTTTCGTTATCGTCTGTTTCCTCCTCCAGTCCGTCTAGCATAACTGTGACACGCGACTCTTTGACGCGCGAGATTTACCTGTCACTTTCATGTCAATACTGTGCGAGTAAAGGTGGTTTTCCACTGGCGAGCGAGGCGGGGCGTGGCGGGGCGATAATTGAAATTAGTATGGCAAATTTTCATTCCCCGCGTAGCGCATCTTCGGTGGAAATAGTAAGAATTGACGCGGATGTGCGGGGCTTGAATTTAAATATTTGTTCGTGTAAAAATGAACCTTATTGTTTTTTGAATAGGGTAGAGATTAAATCTGATTTTCCCACCGGCGAAGCGGAAAGAGGAGAGGCGAGGCGAAGAGAGACGAGACGGGGCGGTAATTTTAATTTGTATTGCATTTTTTCAATCCCCTCCCAGCGCATCTTCGGTCGGTGGAAATAGTAGGAATTGGCGGGAATGTGCGGGACATGAATTGAAATATTTGTTGGTGTAAAAATAAACCATCTTGCTTTCGTCAGATTATAAATTAATTAACAGAAAAACCGCTTCACGCGTTCGATAGGCGTTTTGTTGTTCGTTACCGCTGCCGTTTATGTCTTGATTTTCTTTTTTAGGGTCCTTTCGTCCATCCTTACTATTTCACACACGCTTAGTACTAATACTAAGCTGTAATTTGGCAGGTGTACTTATAGTAACTATGTTATTTACGGAAAAAATGTGGTAGAATATGATTTCCTCGTGAATCCTTACTATTTCCACCGAAGATGCGCTAGGCGGGGATTGAAAATTTACCATACTAATTCCAATTCTCGCCCCGCCACGCTCCACCTCTCCTCGCCAATGGAAAACCACCTTAAGACAGGAGTCGCGCGACAAGCGAAGTCGCATCAAGATATGCTAGCCCCGCAGAACGTAACCAATCTTTACGCAAAAATCAAAACGGTCCAACAGAGAATATTTTCCTTTCCATTGTGTTTCTAAACTTTCGTCAAGTTTTAAGTGTTGGTTAAGTTTTGGAGGAGGAAACAGACGAGAACGAAACCTCGATTTGTATAAGCCGGTTACGTTAAGTTTGGACCTCATTTATATGCGGCGCAAGAGTTGCCAGGTGGAAACTTAACGTAAACTGATAGTATGGGAAAAGAAGCAGTGATGTATCATCTTAATTATTTGTAACGTTGACGTGGCTACATCCCGCACTACCACTAAATAGGTAGGGTAAATCGCCAATTACTGGCCAAAATTGGCCTTCAATAACTGGCCACGTCATACTAAAAATAAACTCAGTTCACGTACAAACAAAATTCATTTCAGTATAACGTGGCCAGTTATTGAAGGGTGGCCAGTAATTGGCCATTTACCCTATGGATGGAGCCATGACGTTGAGTATTTGAGTCAGATCGGAGGGGTCAAAATTCCGAAGTTCACATCGTGCCAATCCTCTCGTTAAATAACAAATAATTATACTGTCTTTTTTTTAAGGGACGCAACTTATACTATGGGTAGGGTAGGTAGGTACAGTCTGACCAAAAAGAGTAGAAATTAAAAAAAGCCAATACTGTAGTGTCGTCCCCTTTTTCTTAGATTGATTATGGTGCTCCCACACAGACTGTTACAAGTGCTATATAACACTAGAGACCCGTTGCGGCGTCGAACCGCCGCTAGAATATGGAAATCCGGTAGTGTTACAGAAAATAACTACTTTATCGATAAAAAGTTTTTGGCTAAAAATAACTTGTGCATTAATGACATGTGATCTACTGATCTGTTTCACAAATAAAGTGCATATTATTCGATTTATGGAAAAATATAATTCATGACAATATCTTAAAAAAATAATTGACATATTTTCATAGGACCGAACATAAGATTGGTAGAATTTTAATTTGTTGTTCTTTCTTCAGGACATAAATTTATTGATTTGATCGATTTCTATAAATTTCCAGAAATAGCACATGAATCGAAACGACAGATTTGGTTACTCACTACGCAGGTTTTAAAAAGGAAATCATGGAGTGCGTAACTGTTTATGTATTCATTTATAATCATAAATACTTCAAAATAGTGATAATAGAAAATGTTACATAAACTCAATTGTATGAAATAGAGAGTAAAAAACGTTTATAGATACACGAAAAACCACTATTATCAATGCTTGTTTTTTTTTATGAAATTCAATAGATCGTGCAAATTTTCTTAATATGGGTGCTGCCATGTCATAAATTACACATTGTGTTTGAAATTCTTACGCTAGTTATACTTAATCAAACCCTACTTACTAATCTAAATAAATTACCTACGGACCAACAATACTCCACCATAAAAAAAAAAAATGTGTCAAATATGTGTCATAAAAAAATCCAATCTATAAAACAGCTAAAAATGTTTGAAAAAAGAATATAAGATATTTTTTTTTTTCAATAAATTTAGAGCTGAAAGCCTAATACCCAAATTCCATATTCAAACTTTCGTGTGTCATTGAAATAGTGTCTGACAGAAGAGTGATGGAGATGCTATCTATACTCTCAAGTCTATAATATAAACCTAATATTAGGGTTCCTTACCATAGTCGGTAAAAACGGAAGCCTTTTAAAATCAATTTGTTTTGTTGGCAAATTTTGAATGAGAATAAGAATGATCAGCCAGACGTCATTAATTCAAATATGATTTATTCTTGAGGGAGTCGATTTTTTTAAATTTGCCTCATATGTAGGTTATTTCTACCATCAAGTTTCGCATGTTACGGTAACATGTTAATTATTCCACATTGCCAACTCGTCCACAATGTCAGCTCGTCTATATTCCCATCTGGGTCACAATGCCAACTTGTCCACACACCCAACACGTCCACATTGCCAACTCGTTCATACACCCAACTCATCTGCATTGCCAACTCGTCTTTATTACCAATTCGTCTCCATTGGTAACTCGTCCATATTCCCAATTCGTCCACAATGCCAACTCGACCATATTGCTAACTCGTCCATATTCCCTACTCGTCCACAATTCCGACGCGTCTATATTGCTTACTCGTCCACAATACCAACTCGTCGACAAATACAACTCGTCCACATTTCCAACTCGTCCATATTCCCAACTCGTCCACATTCCCAACTCGTACACAATGCCAAATCGTCCACATTGCCCACTCGTCCATACACCCAACTCATCTACATTACCAACTCGTCCGTATTACCAACTTGTCTTCATTGCCAACTCGTTTATATTCTCAACTCATCCACAATGCCAACGCGTCCATATACTTGCTCGTCCACAATGCCAACTCGTCCACAAATACAACTCGTCCACATTTCCAACTCCTCCATATTCCCACCTCGTCCACAATGCCAAGTCGTCCACATTACCAACTCGTCCATACACCAAACTCATCTACATTGCCAACTCGCCCATATTGCTAACTCGTCCACAAATACAACTCGTCCACATTTCCAACTTGTCCATATGCCCAACTCGTCCACATTGCCAACTCGTCCATATTCTCAACTCGTCCACATTGCCCACTCGTCCGTGTTCCCAGCTTGTTCATTTTGCCAACTCATCCACATTCCCAACTCGTCCATATTCCCAACACGTCTACATTGACAACTTGTCCAATTAACAACTCGCCCATATTAACAACTCGTCCATATTCCCAACTCGTCTATATTACCAACTTGTAAATTTTACCAACTCATCCACATTCCCAACGTGTTCATATTCCCAACACGTTTACATTGACAACTCGTCCAATTAACAACGCGCCCATATTAACAACTCGTCCATATTCCCAACTCGTCTATATTACCAACTGGTCAATTTTACCGACTCATCCACATTCCCAACTCGTCCATATTCCCAACAC
This sequence comes from Apotomis betuletana, assembly GCA_932273695.1. Lineage (NCBI taxonomy): Eukaryota > Metazoa > Arthropoda > Insecta > Lepidoptera > Tortricidae > Apotomis > Apotomis betuletana. Next base: position 3,526,487 of record OW026305.1, read on the forward strand.
GTCTACATTGACAACTCGTCCAATTAACAACTCACCCATATTAACAACTCGTCCATATTCCCAACTCGTCTATATTACCAACTTGTTAATTTTACCAACTCATCCACATTCCCAACACGTCCAATTAACAACTCGCCCATTGACAACTCGTCCAATTAACAACTCGCCCATATTCCCAACTCGTCCACATTTCCAACTCGTAAATTATACTAACTCATCCATATTACCAATGTAGATACATTCCCAACTTAGCTACATTGTCAAGTCGTCCATATTCTCAACTCGACCACATTTCCCATTCCGTCGACATGCAAGCGGAAGGACTAAGCTTTTTCTTATAAAATAGCATTTAATTTACCATAACTCATGCCATTTTCCTTGGAATTATTTTTTTGATGGACTTATATAATCATATTTAAAATAATTTATAATAATCTATCATAAATTTACTTATTTGAATGACGTTTAAAATTAGTTTTACAATTTTTTTTCTGCTTTGATTTATTGTAAATCTCGCCTATGAAAATAATCTATTCTTGAATGACGGTCAGTTTTTCTAGTCTTTCGAGCACCAGTCCAACTCGCACTTAACCGGGTTTTTTTTCCACATTTTTAACAGGTATGCGAAGATAGTTTCCATATCAACATTTTAAAAAGAAAAACAACCTGGCAATTTAGAGCATTGACATATTAATAGCCCCTAATAAAAAAATACATTAAAAGTTGTCAGAATATGGTTACTGTCATTCATTGTCAACAAACTGTAAAATTATTTTTGCATATTCGTACATGTTTTAAGTGTTGCGGATATTATGTTCCCGACTCAAAAATAATATTTCATCATGCTGAACAACTTACTACAGGTTTGTGAGCAAATCATGCTAATTATTATTTGGTCATCTTATGTCAAAATAGGGATCACAGGTCACGTGGTCAAAGTCACGTGGTTAGCGCACAGTAGTTTTTTCAAATCCATTTTTCAGTACCTTTTCAGAAAAAAAATAAAATTCCAAGAGTTTTATGCACCTCTCCAGCATGAGACGAATCTAATGACATATCATTTATCAAAATCGGACCATAACTGTAGATCTGATGGGATGTACAAAAATCGGCCTCGCGTAATATATATATAGACTAGAGACCCGTTGCGGCGTCGAACCGCCGCTAGAATATAGAAATCCGGTAGTGTTACAGAAAATAACTACTTTATCGATAAGAAGTTTTTGGGGAACGAAGAATAAATTAATACTGTAAAAAACACATTAAAATTATGTTTTAAAAACGTTAAAACATGCCAGGCTAGAGGCTGGCCTGATAGCCAACTGCCAGCTTCATCGTGACAATTTTTTCAACTCTTTTGTAAAAATAACTTGTGCATTAATGACATGTGATCTGCTGATCTGTTTCACAAATAAAATGCATAATATTATTCGATTTATGGAAAAATATATTCATGACAATAGTCCCATATCTTAAAAATATAATTGACATATTTTAATAGGACCGAACATAAGATTGGTAGAATTTTAATTTGTTGTTCTTTCTTCAGGACATAAATTTATCGATTTGATCGATTTCTATCAATTTCCAGAAATAGCACATGAATCGAAACGACAGATTTGAGGAAACAGGAAATCATGGAGTCCGTATTCATTTATAATCGTAAATATTTCACAATATTGATAATAAAAAATGTTACAAAAACTCAATTGTATAAAACCACTATTATCAATGCTTGTTTTTTTTTATGAAATTCAATAGATCGTGCAAGTTTTCTTAATATGGGTGCTGCCATGTCATAATCATCAATCATTTATTCAATAACAATTACACATTGTGTTTGAAATTCTTACGCTAGTTATTATACTTAATCAAACCCTACTTACTAATCTAAATAAATTACTGACCAACAATACTCCACCATAAAAAAAAATATGTCAAATATGTGTAATAAGAAAAAACAATATATAAAACAGCTAAACGTTTGATAAAAGAATATAAGATATATATTTTTCAATAAATATAGAGCTGAAGGCCTAATACCCGAATTCCAAATTCAAACTTTCGTGTCTTTCCTCTCATTGAAATTGTGTCTGACAGAAGAGTGAGGGAGATGCTAACTATACTCTCAAGCCTATAATATAAACCTAATTTTAGGGTTCCTTACCATATTCGGTAAAAACGGAAACCTTATAAAATCAATTTGTTTTGTTGACAGCAGAATTTGACAATTTTTATTTTGAATGAGAATAAGAATGATCAGCCAGACGTCATTAATTCAAATATGATTTATTCTTGAGCGCGTCGATTTTTTGAAATTTGCATCATATGTAGATTATTTCTCCATCAAGTTTCGCATGTTAGCGTAACATGTTAATCATTCCACATTGCCAACTCGTCCACAATGTCAGCTCGTCTATATTCCCATCTGGGTCATAATGCCAACTTGTCCATACACCCAACACGTCCACATTGCCAACTCGTTCATACACCCAACTCATCTGCATTGCAAACTCGTCTATATTACCAATTTGTCTCCATTGGCAACTCGTCCATATTCCCAATTCGTCCACAATTCCAACGCGTCCATATTGCTTATTCGTCCAGAATGCCAACTCGTCCACAAATACAACTCGTCCACATTCTCAACTCGTACACAATGCCAAATCGTTCACATTGCCCACTCGTCCATACACCCAACTCATCTACATTGCCAACTCGTTCATATTACCAACTCGTCTTTATTGCCAACTCATCCATATTCCCAACTCGTCCACAATGCCAACTCATCCATATTGCTAACTCGTCCACATTTACAACTCGTCCATACACCCAACTCGTCTACAATACCAACTCGTCCTTATTATTAACTCATCTTTATTGCCAATCTCGTCCATATTATCAACTCGTCCGTATTAGCAACTCGTCTTCATTGCCAACTCGTTTATATTCCCAACTCATCCACAATGCCAACGCGTCCATATTACTTGCTCGTCCACAATGCCAACTCGTCCACAAATACAACTCGTCCACATTTCCAACTCGTCCATATTGCCACCTCGTCCACAATTCCAAGTCGTCCACATTGCCAACTCATCCACATTTCTAACTCGTCCATATTCCCAACTCGACGATACACCCAACTCGTCTACAATACAAACTCGTCCTTATTATCAGCTCGTCTTTATTGCCAACTCGTCCATATTCCCAACTTGTTCATTTTGCCAACTCATTCACATTTCCAACTCGTCCATATTCTTAACTTGTCCACGTTGACAACTCGTCCGTATTACCAAGTCGTCTTCATTGCCCACTCGTCCGTGTTCCCAACTTGTTCATTTTGCCAACTCATCCACATTCCCAACTCGTCCATATTCACAACTCGTCCATAATACCAACTTGTCCGTATTACCAACTCGTCTTCATTGCCAACTCGTCCACATTGCCCCCTTGTCCATGTTCTCAACTTGTCAATTTTACCAACTCATTCACATTGCCAACTCATCCACATTTCCAACTCGTCCATATTCCCAACTCGACGATACACCCAACTCGTCTACAATACCAACTTGTCCTTATTATCAGCTCGTCTTTATTGCCAAATCTTCCATATCACCAACTCGTCCGTATTACCAAGTCGTCTTCATTGCCAACTTATCCGTATTACCAACTCGCCTTCACTACCAACTCGTCCATAATGCGAACTCGTCCATAGTGCCCACTTGTCCATTTTCCCAACTTGTCAATTCTACCAACTCATCCACATTGCCAACTCATCCACATTTCCAACTCGTCCATAGTCCCAACTCGACGATACACCCAACTCGTCTACAATACCAACTTGTCCTTATTATCAGCTCGTCTTTATTGCCAAATCTTCCATATCTACAACTCGTCCGTATTACCAAGTCGTCTTCATTGCCAACTCGTCCATATTCTCAACTCGTCCACATTGCCCACTCGTCCGTGTTCCCAACTTGTTTATTTTGCCAACTCATCCACATTCCCAACTCGTCCACATTGCCCACTCGTCCGTATTCTCAACTTGTTTATTTTGCCAACTCATCCACATTCCCAACTCGTCCATATTCCCAACTCGTTCATATTCCCTACTCGTCCACATTTCCAACTCGTCCATTTTACCAACTCATCCATATTACCAATGTAGATACATTCCCAACTTATCTACATTGTCAAGTCGTCCATATTCTCAACTCGGCCACATTTCCCATCCCGTCGACATGCAAGCGGAAGGACTAAGTTTCTTCTTGTAAAATACCATTTAATTTACCATAACTCATGCCATTTTCCTGGGAATTATTTTTTTGATGGACTTATATAATCATATTTATAATAATCTACCATAAATTTACATATTTGAATGACGTTTAAATTAGTTTGACTATTTTTTTTCTTATAAATAATGACACAAAGGTAAATTAAGAAAGAAAAATTGAATGCGATCTACTACAATCGAAGCGGGGTATTTTTTTTCTGCTTTGATTTAGATTTAGTAAAACTCGCCTATAGAAATAATCTATTCTTGAATGACGGTCAGTTTCTTCTAGTCTTTATTATTATATTATTATTATTATTATATATTTATTATTATATATTTAGCACCAGTCCAACTCGCACTTAACCGGCTTTTTTCTCCACATTTTTAACAGGTATGCGAAATAAGTTTCCATATCAACATTTTAAAAAGAAAAACAACCTGGCAATTTAGAGCATTGACATAATACCTAACCCCCAATAAAAAAGACATTAAAAGATGTCAGAATATGGTTACTGTCATTCATTGTCAACAAACTGTAAAATTATTTTTGCATATTCGTACATGTTTTAAGTGTTGCGGATATTATGTTGCCGACTCAAAAATAATATTTCATCATGCTGAACAACTTACTACAGGTTTGTGAGCAAATCATGCTTATTATTATTTGGTCATCTTATGTCAAAATAGGGATCACAGGTCACGTGGTCAAAGTCACGTGGTTAGCGCACAGTAGTTTTTTCAAATCCATTTTTCCATACCTTTTCAGGAAAAAATTAAAATTCCAAGAGTTTTATGCACATCTCCAGCATGAGACGAATCTAATGACATGTCATTTATCAAAATCGGACCATAACTGTAGATCTGATGGGATGTACAAAAATCGGCCTCGCGTAATATATATATAGATTATAAAACATTTGTTATATAACATTGTATAACAAATGTTATACATTGTTATCGTGTTATATAACATATACAATGTTTTAGAACAAATTGCAACAAGTTATCAATGTGGGATCGTTTACAACATCTAACAAGTTGTAACAAAAGTTATAAAGTGTTTAGCAATGTTATCGTGTTTTATAATATTATATAACACTTGTAACAGCCTGTGTGGGAGCACCAAGAAAGGGACGACACTACAGTATTGCCACTTTTTAATTTCTACTCTTTTTGGTCAGACTGTACTAGACGACTATGGATAACATCCATGACCCAGGAACAAATATTCGAGTTCATCACACAAATATTTGCCCTGGCCGGGATTCGAACCCAGGGCCGCCAGCTCAGTAGGCACGTGCACTACACACTGCGCCAGCCGCGTCGTCAAAGTTATATTTAACTATTGAAATCAAATTTTAAAATCATTCGGTAGTTGTTTTCAATTGAGGGAATAAAGTACTTACCTATATGTATTTCGCAGATTACGGATGTCAAAGGACCCAACCCTCGACTAATAGGCTAGTAGACCCAGTTTTGAAATATATTTGAAATGGTTAATAATGATCTTACTAGCTTTAAAAAAATGTCATGTATTTTTGTGAAAGTTAGAAAACTAAATTTTATTAATTGACAATTAGAAATTTCATGAACAGTCAAAAACGCCGTCCGCCATTTTTGCCCTTTGCTAATCTGTGGCGTGACGTAGAATTACGCGTAAATATTCGAAATTCAACCGTCGTATAGTGCCATTCCGCTCACTCCAATATACTTTGACAGAAGATCGAGAGGGACGGCACTATTCGAAGTCGTCAAAGTAGACTTTCAGTTTTCTTTACCGGACCGATGACGTCACTATCATAAGTGAAAATGGCGGACAGCGTTCTATGCATTTCAAAATACAGATAAAAAAAAAAAAAAATTAAATTCAATTATTTCAGTCATCTCACTTTTACGAATTGAAAAATATATATTTAGGTTTCCTTTACTAAATATTATATGGAATAAACATTAGTTTATTACAATTTGACATGAGTCAACTAGCCTATTAGGACCTGATACTGCTTAAAAATTGTATATCTCAACCAAATTAAATTATAGGTATTGAAATAATAACACTGTATGCTTACCAATTTTACATTATGTCTACGTAAAATGCTTTAGGAAGTAAATTTAAATTTATAATTTGGTACTTTCATTTCATGCTCAACCCTAAATCGATAAAAGAGGATGCTCCAGCTCGAGTAAACGGAAGCAGTCACAACACGGAATAGAAATGTCACAACAATGACAATGACACTGACAGTACAACTGTCAAAATAGCTAACTTGTGGGAAATCTGCCCGCTTACATTCCATTTCCTTTAAAAAAATCTGATAATATAAATTACAGTAAGTAATTACTTATCACAATTTTTGTTAATAATCAGCTACCTGTACGAAGCTACACGCACACCGCACACGCGTCGCTGTGACGTAAAAATCCGATAGCAAGTTCCCATTGAGTTGAATGACGAGTTTTTAACGCTGCATATCGTTTCGTTTCGCCGGTTGGCTTGGCGGTTGCTCTGCTCAGTTCATTGGAAGTATCCGTGAGGAACACCCGCTTCCGTTCTCTTCATCTGTAAGTGTTGTGACTTTTTTTAAGTTTTTTTTTTATATAGTGTTTAGCCAAGACTTCCTGCGTATGCCAAACAATGCACCTAAAACTTTTGTTCATGTATTTAACTTGCACTTGTCATATACTGATAATAAAAATGATTTCGCCGGTCGCATACCGCCGAATTTCACTAAACGCGTATTGAATTAATTGCTCTGTATTTTCCAGGTTACCTACTACCTGCACCACACAACATGTCTCTACAGGAGGTGAGTGTTATTTGCATAAAATATTGTAGTATTCCAAAGTCTAATTTAGAGGTCAATAGTTACATTGGCACTGACTCAATTTGCAATTTTGGTACAGAATTTAAATTTGGAATTATATATAGTGAATCTGCGGTTTGCTTGTGAAGTACATAATGTTTATCTGTCTGTTTTTAATGTGGAATATTAACACAAAATTGATTGGAGCATGATGTAGGCTCAATCTCATTTTTCTATGTGCATTGTTCTATGTATTTTCATGGCATGGTTTAAATAGATTTTATACATGATGAAACCCTGATAGACAAAATACAAAATTAATAAATGTTTAATACTGGTGAGTTGCATGCAGGTAATTTTTTATCTGTAAACTGATTTCAAAGAATCCATTGCTGCTGTCATGGCTGGTTCGTTAAGCTGTTAAACAGTTTTAATTGGTTATTAGCAGTAATTAGCTCATTATTCAACCTTACAGACCGTTGCCATTGTTCTATGTATAATGACGAATAAGGAAAGTTTCCGTTCAGCTTTAAAAACATTCTTTGCACTAGATGGCTATTACTATTTGAATTGTTTTCATCAACATCCCCGTCTTAGTATATTATAGGGGTGTTCCACCAGAATGTCTATGTTGTCAAGCTTGCAATGGCTATGACACCTACCCTAAAAGCATACATAAAAGTCCAAGAATTCACACAATATATTGACATACCAAAATTTTACTTTCTAACTTTTTATAAGTATGAAAATAATAGCGTCAGATGCCCTACATACTGGCAGGATGTCCCTGTACAATCTCGAAAATCCGGTGTTGTGGTTCGGTATTAGTGGAAAATTTGGATTAGAAGAATTTGTGGTTTGTGTGGTAAAAATTCGTAATTATGCATGCATAGGCAGAGTCTTTAATTTAGTGCCAGAAGCCTACTCTAAAGTTCCAAATTCGAAGTACCATGCCATCCCTATCGATCTTGTGTCAAACAATATTTGGATGAGCGGTTTTGAGTAAGCCAAAGTAGTGCCAGATTATTGAGATTTAAATCTGTATTATTTTTATCTGAATCAGAATCTTGATGTATGACGGAAGATTTTAAAATATGTCTAACAAAATTTATGCTACAAGTTCAACTGGTTTGTTAAACTAGTTTGACCCACTTGTTAAAGTTGTGTGTGTGTCGAAGATGCCAAATAAAACAACTTTGTTTCCACTTTATTGCATACATTTTGACCAAGGCCTGTAAAATGCTAAGACTAACAGTCACGAAATATATTTTAAGCATACACATGCTACTATAAATAAAACCAAAATTTACTGTTATCGAATATTCAATTGCATCAGAACTAATGCTTCGAACAATTTATGAATAATGATTAATTTTACATCAAATTAACATTTTAAACATTATTGAATGGAAAATCCATGCCCATTTGAATATTGATGTATTTTCGTTACTATTCTATAATATACATAATTTAACCAAGCGCTATTGTGTTGGACTGTCAATGCTCGACATGAGGTACTTCGTAAATTGAATAATACTCTTATTCAAAGTAAACAGTACAATTAGGCATAGAATATAGCATGACATGACCCTGAAGAATATTTATCTCAATCATAGTTTTCTGTAAATTTTACCGAACACGGTCCGTGATTGTGAACAAATTTTTGATTTTTAACCCTTGTTTGTGACGCTTACATATCAAAAAAGTCACCGTTTGATATGCTTCTGGAAAAGTATGAAACTTGTGACATTGTATGAAAAAGTTGAAATTCACGCGAAAAATGTGAGGCAAAATTTAGCATAGAAAATTGATACTTAACGCTCAGTGCGCGATTCATACGTGGCCGGATCTTATCGTCTTATCTCTAATAGACACGTCAGTAGACTTGAAAGTAACACGTCAACCTTACCTACTATGACGTGTCGGTGTGACAGACATCCAGCAGGGCTAGCATATCTTGCGACTTCGCTTGTCGCGTGACTCATTGTCATCTGTCATGCTCGAACGGTATAGAAAGGAAAGTGACAGGGAATATATCTCGCGCGACAAAGTCGCTTGTCATTGTTATGCCAGAGGTGCTGGTAGTTCAGGGTCATAGGGCCAAGAACAGACACTACGACTTAAAACGATTACGTCATGCGTACGTACGTCACTGATCTCACAGCCCATTGTTCTTAATGTAGGACAAGTGTCAAAGTCAATTGCAAATTTTGCAGGAATAAATGATGCAACTGTTTATATTTTTGTATTAATATCTAGTGCCCAGTATAAGCAGTAAAGAGGGGTTTACACGGGTCAATTTTCGCCGTGCGGCTAGCCGCGCGGCCAAAGTCGGATGCTACCCAACTTTTGACGGTCGATTTTAGCCGCGCGACAACAATCGTGCGGCGTTAGTCACCCGTGTAAGTAAACCCCGCTTAACCTGTGCGTGCCTGTGCTGTAGTTTCGAACGTAAAATTGGTATAGGCGTAATTTTTCAGACTAATGCCACAAAGCACTCTATATCTATCTATCAGTCATATACTGCTAAAAAAAGGCCTTCTATATAGCTCGTCATAAAGTACTCAAATAGGTACTATAAAAATATTATACAAAGACAAGCTAGTGGGAATCGGGTTGTATAAATGCCAGGTCACCGCTTACTGAACTACTAGAGCTTAACTTTATTTATTGATCGTTCCTTGGCAACGTTGGCGTTGATTCTAGTTTGAATGCCTTGGAACATTAATCAACTGAACTCTAAGTAACTTTGTATACAAGCATATAGCCATTAGCCATCCATGTTAATCATTATGTCCTTGTCTAAAGTGCATATCAAGAAAAAGGACAAAAGTAGGCATTCCGGATATATTGTCTGTCGGTGGCGCTAAAAAGATAACGGAATACGGTATCGATGAAAAAAATGATAATTTACACATTATTACGCACACTTAACAGGTAAATTAAGTTTCGGGCTCCTTGTTAGGTCACAGATTTTGGATGATGTGGTATTACCTAATGTTAAACGCAAACGATCAATATCCGTTTATGACGCCATGTTGTCACGATAACGTGTCAAATACTATACAGGGTGAGCAATACAAATGGGTTAATACGAAGTAATTCGGAATTTTACGTGAATCAGTTATCGCTTTGGCACACACAGAAAACGCTTAAAGCCTTGGTCTACTATTAGATGCTATAGGCAGCGTACGGCGTTATAGTATTACTTAAAGTACCGTGTATTTTTTTATAGTTAACTTGGCTTTAGAATTGACAACATTTCATATTTTTAAGACTATCATTTTATTACTTTTCTGAATTCTGCTTAAAAAGATGAAGTAATCTCTGTTTTTATTTATTTTCTGAGATGATTATTTACTTTACTATTAATTTATAAAAACATGCTCATTTTAAAATGTGGCAACTCAGAAACCAGAACTTAATGGAACAGTTACTTTAGTCGGTTTTCTTATTAAAAAAAAACTTAATCAAACTCGGTATGCATCTGTCACCTGTCAACGTCAAATAAAAAAATATATATTTTTTCGCTCTTTGGTTTAGACAACAACCCTATTCAGCCCGTATTGTCTTAGATTGCAGTTATTTGATGTATTTTCTTATATTTCTTTAAATACAGAAGAATAAATTCAAAGATTTTTTTTTAAGGTACACGACTTAAATCCCTATCGATCTCTATATTAATTTCCACCTGTTATAAATATGAAATGTTGTCAATTGATAGTGTATTCTTGGACTTCCTACCTTTGTAAAGCAGTTGCTGAAAACGTCAGGTCGCCAGCAATATTAGCGTTCTGCGTTCTGTACCTACCCTTACTAATGTGACCGTACTCTCTAATGACAGCGTAAATTAGTTGTATGGAGAATAGTACAGCGCCTCCATACAAATCCTTTACGCAGTCGTTAGCGAGTACTGTCACTAAACTCATGGTAAGAGTACCTACTACAGGACTAGCATAAGTATCTTGCCGCGACTTTGTCGCGCGACTCAGCATCACCTGTCTTGCTCACACGGCATGGAAAGGAAAGTGACAGGTAGTATTTGTCGCGCGTCAAATAATCGCGTGTTACAGTTATGCTGGTGGATTGCCTGTCTGATATATTGTTACAGTTAGCAATCTATTTGGCACCGGAGGTCGTTAGAGGCGCGTGAGTGCCGCGCCGTGAGCCCCCTCGTATGCATCGTATGATCCATTTAAATTCTTTGCGTGGCACAGCAATTGACCGCTTTAGAGTGCACATATATCAGGACTGATTTATACATATCATTTATTATTTCTCTCGCGTTCGATTTTTTACAATATTATGAATGACAGTAAAACGCGAATATAAATTATAAATACCTAGACTAGGTGGTCATCGGAAGCCGGGTAGTGCTCAAGCTATTGATGATTAGGGATGTAGAGAGGATCCTCCTGACGACGGGAGCCTCCCAAGAATACCTATTGCCCTCGGCTTCAGACCGTTGATCCAACGATTACAGTAATCTATCGAGAGCACTAGTAGCTCTATTCCTCGTAAAAAGATAAATTTCCAAATCTGGAATTGGCCTTCTAAATCGGTCAAGATTGTGTGTTCTTTTATTTTAAGAGTCCGCAGCAAGCTCGATTCTTCATACAAACGTAGTTACGTCCTTATTTTAATATAACATGTCACATTATCATGAAATTCTCTAAATATAATGAGATAAGATATATCTAGGGCTAAAACTAGTTTATGACTCTTGAAATGTTAATAGAAAGAAAATAGACCGAGTACAAGTTTTGCATTTTTAGACCCCAGAAAGTTGTTCAGTTTGGCGGCATACTACGACCAAAATATAGTTTAGATTGAAGTCAAAACCTATTTCCGGTGTCGATTAAACTATGCAGTTTGATAAGAAAAAAGATTTATCAAAATTGATCTCGTAGTTTTAAAATGAGAGCGTAACTACGAAAACCTTAAAATAAATTACAAAAAATTGTTGCGAAACTGCAGCGAATTACTCTAGCGCGGGGAACGGTCCGGGGGGGCGGCGGTAAGCACCGCCCGCCGCTAGCGCGCTCTCGCTTTACTGCTAGCGCCCTGTCTTCCTCTAGGTGAAACAACAACATTTTAAAGCGTAAGCGCGCGATCTCAACGCGGAGTTGAGCGGACCTTGCTGCGGACTCTTAACGTACTGTCGCAATGCCCGTTGCTATGTGGTCCCGTAATCAGTACTGGCACCGGTAATGTTACGTCCCGTTGAACTTATGCCATTGTCAAAAGAGCATCCCTATCCCTACGAAGATACTTTAGTTGCAAGAAAGTGCCTGTAGCGTTCTAAATATTCCAAGATTGCGGTTTCTTTTGTTTCAACTCTTTACTGTCGTAAGCAAGTGCCGTTGCTATGTGGTTCCGTTAGCCGTTTTTACGCCGGTAATGTTAAACCCCATTGGACCATGCCATTCAAGCACGCCACTGCAATGGAATTCGCCAGTCTGATTTCTGAACCGGTTTTGGTGCCCACAACCATAATACGATGCGGCTTACAGGAGAAATTATATTACAGTTGTGTGAAAATTATGTCTTGCGAAACTGTATCACAACTTTTTAATTTTATATCCAATTTATAGATGTCAGTTGAGAAAGCTGTTGATTTCATCGTGCATGCTTGTATACAGATTTAAGTACTGACTACTGTTGCAAATGGCGCTACTTTATCGAGTGGTCTCTTATACCCATTTAACATTTATTTATGTATTTATTCTTTATTGCACATTACATATAAGTGCAAATGGCGGACTTAATTCCATGAGGCATTACAGTCAACCACAAGGCCAAACAAAAGTGCGTATGCACACGATGCAAATGTCAAATCAAAATACATTAATTATACATTGATAAATACACATGAAATCTGCTATTTAATAACTACGACAAGATAAATTTATCATTATTAAATATATTAAGGTACAATCTTACACTAAATCAACCTAGTCCCAAGCTAAGCAGAGCTTGTACTATGATAGACTAATGATTTGTTTCAAGGATCAAGGAGGAATGAAGGAAGGAGGAGGAAGAATGCATACTTGTTTATACTATTTTTAAAATACTTCGATCAATTACGAGCGACTTTCTCGGATTTCGCCGGTGAAAGCTTATTAAGCAAAACCCGCTCAAGCTTGTAGCGGAACTGTCGATTAATGCGACGGGTTTTAAAATCAACGTTACCGGTTTTGGGATGCTCCACAAAATTGGATTTATAGATATCTAGATATAACGTGGAACAGATCTACGTTGCATTGCATAAGACGTGTGAATCAAAATGACTTATAAAATATTGTATTACGTGCGATACTAAATATATTCAGTCTGACGAGTCTGACAAAGCTCAGAAAGAAAACTTAACGCAGCTCTCTTCTGTGTAATTTACTAGCATCGAAACCACTTGAATCCATTCCCTTGAACCAACCTTGCCTGTTCACCATCTACACTCCGAGTTATCATCCGCACTTGCATACCTTTTTATTTCACAGGCAGATTGAATCTGTGCAGGCTGTGTGCTCCTGTACATAGAGCCAGTGTACGTAGAAATGTACGTAAATACTACGTATTTTATGTGCCCGTTATCGAGAACGTTTCCGAGAACGGCACATCTCTAAGTGTACGGAGGCATCTTCTAGGTGTTCGTTACGTAGTATGGTTCCTCAGTGTTTACCATTATTCATGTTTGAATTAGGAGCAATCCCATTTATGTGAATCATAACTTATGTTATTTTTTCCGTTTTCCAGCAATTCGACAAGGCCGCCGGTGACGTCAAGAAGCTGAAGTCTCTGCCCAGCGACACCGACCTGCTAGAGCTGTACGGTCTCTTCAAGCAGGCGACCGTTGGAGACGCTGACCCTGCCAGTACGTAGACTTTGTCAACTCTTGTAACATGAAACTCCCAGGAGAGCGCTTCGACTGTTGTTAACCACTCCTCCAACTGTAGCCGTAATCTTTGGGGTTCGTCTAGCATTTGATCTGCTGTAGTTTGTACGTCCTCGCGCAGGCCCCCGGAGGCGCCGGCCCTGCCAGTTCGTAGCCTTTGTCCTCTCTCATATCATTTATTTGAAAACTACCCCAGAACAACGCAAACTTTGCGCTTTGTCTAGTGTTTGACCTGCTGTAGTTGTATAGTCTCTTCAAGCAGGCTACCGTTGATACGCTGAGCCTGCCAGTACATAGCCTTGGTTAACACATGTAGTACTTGAAAACTCTCTGGCTAGATTTCCGACTGTAGTCAAGAATAACCCTCAACTTCGGGCTATGCCCACTATGCCCAGTAACACCTACCTGCTGGATTTGTACGATCGCTTCAAGCAGTCCACGGTTGTAGACGCGGACCGTGCCAGTAAGCCTTTGTCAACTTTTGTACCAATTTAAACTTCTAACCCTCAAAATAACTTTGAGTACCCTGCTGCAATTAACGTGAAAATCGAAAATGTATCTACGCTTGAAGTTGTGGAAGGACCAACTTTGAGAAAGAAGTCAACGGTAATCCGACTCAGTTAGGAGGCTGCCAGCTTGCGCTATATCTTTTCGTCTAATCTCTGAAAACCTAAATCTTTGAACTTTAGCGGTAAAAAAAAATACTTTTTGTAGTCATGAAAGTTTAGTTGAGTTACACCGAAAAATTAAAGGAATAATGGAGAGTAGAGACGGCTACTGTTTTTTAGGGTTCGGGTTTAAAAACGGGACCCTATTACTGAGACTTCGCTGTCCGTCCGTCCGTGTCACCAGGCTGTATCTCAAGAACGGTGATAGCTAGACAGTTAAAATTTTCACAGATGATGTATTTCTATTGCCGCTATAACAACAAATACTAAAAATAAAATAAAATAAATATTTAAGGGGGGCTCCCATACAACAAACTTGTTTTATGGTACGGAACTCTTCATGCGCGAGTCGAACTCGCACTTGCCCAATTTTTTTAATCGTAATGCAGTTGACGACGACGCGTTTGGCTCAGTTTGTAGTGCAGCTGCCTACTGACCCAGCGATCTTGGATTCGAATCCTGGCAGGGCAAATTATATATTATGTATATCGTCGTCTAGTACCTACCTACCCATAGTACAAGCATTGGTACTAGGTAGATTTGTGTAAAATTGACCCTTCATATTTATTTATTTATTAATAATAATTTATTTATTAATTAGTACCTATATCTATTTTCTACTGATAGGTTTTCCAAGAAGGATTATAGGACATCATGCGGCACCCACATGACCCTATTTTTATTATTTACCGAAGTACACAATAGATAACTAAACAAACAACTTGATATCAATATCAACTATTAAAACTTGGTACAAATATCAATGATGGATCGAAACCGATAGCAATTGATAGCAAAAACATGGAAATTTTAACATTTCGAATCACCGAATCCGATAAACTTGTTATCTAGAGTGATTGACGTAAAAGTATAATTAATTTTTCATTATTTTCAATGACATATGTGTCATGACGTAATAATGATAATTAAAAGTTATTTGGGTTAGGACTAAAAAGTTGAAATTTGTGGTGTAAAATTGTAGGTAGGTAATTGTATGAACAATATTCAAATTTCAGTTCATACTGAAATATGTATGAACCGATAAGCCTATAGACCAACTTTAATTTAATTCTTAAGTAAGTGATCTTAATTTGAAACGTATATCTACAATATAATCAGAAATTCGACGGATGGGCGACATTATACACGGTGTCCTGAATTTAATGGACAACGTTCTAACCGCCGATGAGGTGGCCTTAGAATGGTCCAGAATAGAGGCTATTTTTTAGCTTTATTAAATATTTCTCATGGTTTTTGAGATAATCGGACTAAATATATATCTTAATGACACTGTTTCGCCGCTATGACCGTCCTAGGCCACAGATGAAGTGATTTTTTTTCGCTGTTAAATAATATTATTACACTAGCCAAATAAACTAGTTACTAGTTAAATAATATTTAACAACAAACACGCTAGTGTAATAAATACAAGTCTATTTTCAGGAACACTATAAAGTGTTGGTGTATCGGAGGTTAGAATGTTGTCTGTCAAATACAGGACACCGAGTATAATGACGCCCATCTTTATATTGAAGTTAATTCAGCTACTTCGAGCGGCGTAAATTATTCTTGAAAACCTTCAAATGTATTTCGTGATATTCCACTCAATCATAAATGCATATTTATTGCTTTTTCGAGGACGTGTGAATAAATCTTTAAGGTTAAATAAAAACTTGTTTCTATTCATAACTAATCAAACATTCGTCGATAATTGAATAGGTTACTTGGTTATAATAATAACTTATTTCGAAATCAATTCGATGGTTATTTATTATTTACGCGTACTTCGTAACTCGTACTCATACTTATAATGAAGTATGCCATTTATTTCATATATGAAACTTATAATTATATCATATTATAATACCTACTCGTAAATTCAAGTCTACACGGTTTTCAGCTTCCTACACGACAAACGATGATTTTTAAATTTCTCTTCTTTCGACATACCTATTTGATGATTGAAATTCGGTTTTTAACTGACTGATGACTTATAAGCCATTTATATCTTGCCGAGTCAATTAGCACGGAAATAACATTCATAGATGTGCATAAACGAATGTTTACACATCTGAAGTAACACAGTACATATAGGTATGTTTTAGATTTCTTAAGCGCTCGTATCCGTATACTTACAATGTAGCGAATGAAAATTCGGTTATTTATTTTGACATAGTTAAACCGGTTTTCACCGGTTATTTCTAAATTAAACTATGTTTTGCATTCCCTAATACCAAGGTTTGGTAACTTTGAATACTTTGATAGCCTGGTGAATTGGCCAAGTTTTCTTTCAAGTGGTAAAACGGAAAGCAAATATCCATATTACTATTCCGATAAAAATCTTGATAAGACTAAGTGCTAAATCGGACTGGTTGTATAGTGGTTTCAATTCTAAGAATAGGAAAAGGTGGCGTAGATTGTGTATTATGAAAAAGTATGAACTGCAAGTAAATATTTAAGTAAATTAATTTGTTATAGGTTCGCAGTTGCTATTCTTGTTACAATATAAACGCGAACTCATTTTATTTCTGACCGTTGATTTTCTTGCGGCTTTGTTCTCAACAGTGCCCTTGCGATCTTGTTTCTGAATAAAGTTCATTATTTTGTCTGTGTATACTTAGGTACCTACTAATTTTCAATATTGAACAGAATCAACGTTGATTCTATTTGTGTGGTAATACCTACCACATTTCTTTTGTTTTGTATTTATAAAATGGTTAAACAGAGGTCTAGGGTTTGAGTCCCACTTGCACTGCAGTGGATCGCATAAAATTTTGGCTTCTTATTTATCCTTTGTATCTATATACTTACTAATTTATTTTGTGATGTTGGCATTACAAAAGGCTAAGTTGTCGGCGAGTTTAAAAACAGTATTTGACTATATGAGTTTTGCCTAAATGAAAATGCAGTAAGTACTGCAAAGCATCATAACTAGGTATTAGGTGTTTCTGAATCGTGACTGTATAAAAATTCGTAAATCCGTCACACCTCTGCTTTTTATGGCACTAACGACCTGTTTGACGTCAAACGACTAGTTTTAGTTTCACCTCCAACTGCTGTACGGGTTAACTTTTCAAGGTTAGGTACATTAGCCGTGTGGATCCAAAGTCGAAATCCTAGTATGTTTTGAAAAAAACATCACGTTTTCGTGACAAAATATCTAATTTATGATCGATAGATATAGAATACTCTTTATTGCACAACTCAACAGGATAGCACTTAACATTGCAATAGAGGTGGTAAGCAATAGGTAAAAAGTTATGACTGTAATTTAAGATTTACTTATTATATTTTGAAATTTAGAGGTCAGCTAGAATGATTGTGAACTTTTTACTTGTACTCGTATTTTTATATGAATACCTATGTCATTAAATATTTGTATAGAATCTTTTTATCGATTCATATTTTTTATGTGGTAATACCACATTATTTATACCTATGTCATTGTTAATGAATAAATACATTACGTTAAATCACCACATTCTACAATCAATTTGATGTACAATCCTGTATTTATAAATGAAGTGATTCTTTAGACCTCTTTGTAGCTCCAAATCCAGTTCACTGTTCTCCTTCAAAGTAAACCTACCTGAGTTGGATTACAAAATTTACAAACAAATGGAATGCTATATGTATGTTTAGACATCTGGTTAAAAATAATTCATATACGTATATAAAAACAAGAAACGTACGCAATACTCAACACGTAATACGTAGTACGTAATGTTCGCATTGTTGTGTTCCGGTGTGGGGGTATGATAGCCGGTGAAATTACTAGCATAGAGGCATTCTATCTTCGTCCTCCGGGTAGGCAAGCACTTGTGACTCTTCTGGTGTTGCAGGTGTTTATGGGCGACGGTAATCGCTTTCCATCAGGCGATACGTTTGCTCATTTGCCGCCTATGACATTAAAAAAAAAATAAAAAAAAATACACTTTTTTTGAGCCGTCGTGTAATCACAGAGTAAGATGAATATGTAAACTAATAAATGTTACATCTTTGTTACAGACAAGCCCGGTCTCCTCGACCTGAAGGGTAAAGCCAAGTTCGAGGCCTGGACCAAGAGGAAGGGAACCTCCAAGGAGGACGCACAGAAGGCCTACATCGCCAAGGTCGAGAGCCTCGTCGCCTCCATCGGCCTCCAGTAAATGGAATCAGGAGCTGGGGCGAGCGGTGCGACACAACTGTCAGCATTTATGGGCTGTGGCGTTTCGACTTAACGGCCTTTATATTGACACTACGTATTAGAACATATGTAATGGACTTAGTTGAGTTTTTTGACTAAGTCTCCTGAGCTAGGCTAGCTTAATTTACATCAGTTGGCTTAAAAATTTGGCCCTGGATGGTTTCTCTGTATAGGAAACATCCATTCACTAAATCTAAATGACTAGCTGTAGTTATGTGTCTGATTTGTTAATGTGAAGGACTGTATGAGTACACCCGAATGCCCTTTTGGTCTGTGCAGGGTTGACACTGACATTATGCGAGACTGAACATTAAATTAAATAATAACTTATAACCATTAACCCAGCATTTTTCCGTCAAATAGTCAACTTCCTATAGCATAGTTCTTCCTGTGAACGTATCTTCCGGCCGCCCGTCTCATAAGTCAATTATTTATAATTTCGGTTTAGGCACAATTAGTATTAAGATGTCGAACATCACAATATTGTAAGCATCACATGTGATACGAGTTTACATGGTCTTCATGGACGAGCTCGTTTTGAGTTGGTATTGTTTTGTTATAAACTTTTTTATATTGCCTGTGAAATAAAATCAGTTGGGAACTGTTTATCTTTTTTATTATTTCATAATTTTCCTCAACCTGTTGATCTTGATGAGGCTGAAGATCATTGAGTTGAACACTCGGCAGTACTAGAAGTTGTAAAGTTCAGTAGGGAAGTAAGTCAGTTGTCGTAACTGGGAGTATTCGTTGGGTTAGAGAGAGTTAGCTTACGATCTTACCAAATAAATGTTTTTATATAATAGGTGAATGAATGATATTTACTAATCACATTCACATGTTTTGTTAGTATATTTGTTTTATATTTTAATTTACATGCCCAAAGGTTATCTGTAAGAAATCTCTTACATGGATAAGTTCACGTTTGTCCTGTATCGTGTACTTTGCACCTTTTACCCGTTATTGTATACAACAGTGACAAAAACTTAATTATACATACATTTCTATTTACGATATATCTAAACTTAATCATTTTAATTGGGTAAATAAATTATTTTCATCGATAAACGATGTAATAGAAAGTGAAGTGGTAAGTTTAGAGTTTACTGTAGTCACCTGGTTAGTTTGACTTCCCGCCAAAATGTCTTCTTAACAGAACTGTCACTTCTAGTGTTGCCAGTATAATAAAAATAAACCCGAAGCGAACTTCACACACGTGCGATGTGACGCATAGCTCGATAGCGCATGCCCATTGACTTTACCGAGTGTTTATAACCTTGCATACAGTTTGTTTAGTAAGTAAAACAGTACAGTTATCTAGCCAGTCCACTGGATTCTTCCACGAGGAATACCCGCTTTCTTTCTCTGTAACTGTAAGTATTAACTTTTTCTTTTTAACTAAGTTATTAAAACATTTTTTTACCGTTTAGTGGCAGTGTTCAATGTATTCCGTAGTTATTAATGGGATTGCGATGTTTACTGCTTACAAGGGTTTGAAATACCTAAGTAAAAAGCAAACCTACGTCCGAACTCATTAGGACTATTGAATATTTTATTATACGTCGTTTTTGTTTTCCAGGTTACCTAACCTGTATCACACAACATGTCTCTCCAGGAGGTAAGTGTATTTACTTTTTTTATTTGCATTCCAAAGTCATTTTTAGAGGTCAATGATGTTAATTAATGATAACACTTGTTGAGAAAATTTATCTCATTCTCAATAGACGATGTTATTGAGTGTGGGTCGTTGAGGTGTCTATTAATATATCTATCACTGACTGTATCTACATATAATAATTTGTCTTATTTGGTTAACATAGAAATATATGTCTGAAAAATTATTATACCGTAATTATTTTTATTAAAGCGGTGTAACGTCTGCTAACGTGAACCAAATGTTTACGATAAAGCGAAAAATTTAAAATATTTTTTTTTTAATGGTTCAGACAGGATCTGTTTGAACCATTATTTTTTATAATTTTTCGCTTCATTGTAAGCATTTATTGTACCTTAGTTACCTACCCTAACTATTAGGTATTTTGATTTGAAATTGGAGTGATGAGAGATTGAGTTATGAATCATTTTCAAAATACATGTACTTAAGTACATAGTTAAGGGCTTTAATTAAAACAAAACTTAATTGATTCCTTTGTGTTACGATACGATAGTTACCCATATATTTTGTATGAGTAACTTTCGTAACTCATAAGAAGCGATCGTAATTTTGTTTTTATTAAGCCTTTAACTATGTACATGTTTTATGAATTATCCGATCCGTCTAAGAAATATATCTATAGTGACGCTAGTTTTGTAGTAGTCGTTTTTATTAGGGTTCCGTACCCAAAGGGTAAAAAACGGGACCCAAGTAGCATACAGGCTGTATACTACTTGGGGACCCTATTACTAAGATTCCGCTGTCAGTCTGTCTGTCTGTCCGTCTGTCACCAGTCACCAGGCTGTATGTCATGAACCGTGATAGCTAGAAAGTTGAAATTTTCACAGATGATGTATTTCTGTTGCCGCTATAACAAATGCTAAAAACAGAATAAAATCAATATTTAAGTGGGGCTCCCATACAACAAACGTGATCGGTTGCGTTAACTTTGCACCTCATTCGTATTCGGCGCCATACATACCAGGTGCAAACTTAACTTAACCCGTCCAGTTAAGATGGCATACGTGTTTGTATCGAACCCTCGGTGCGCGCGTCCGACTCGCACTTGGTCGGTTTTATTTTTAGGGCTGGGGCTTTACACAATTAATTCTATATTCTCTGATAAAAATCGTGCTCGCCTATATTTTCATTTAAATATTTAAGTATTAGGTATTCATCCGAACCTTTGAAGACCAAATTATGTAAAATTTACACTATAAGTGCACTACTTACCTGGGAACCCTTTGGCTCCTAGAAACTTATCTCGTCGAATGTGTGTGGAAATAAATAAATTATAAAAAAATTATTAATGTTTTCACCGAAAAATCATTTCGCAAAATTTTTATTCATCTGTAGTCATACATTTTTCATAAATATCAAATCAAATATCTAAATATCTCAAATATTTGACAGTTGCAAAGAAAAATACTTTCTACGAAATGATTTTTCGGCGAAAGGAAACATTCGTTTGCGAGCGAAGAAAACTACTTAGTTTTACGTAGGTAGGTAATTTTGTTTCGATGTTGATGGGAATTGTTCACATGTGTATGTTCTTTACATTCCAGCAATTCGACAAGGCTGCCAGCGACATCAAGAACTTGAAGACCACACCCGGTGACAACGACCTGTTGGAGGTCTATGCGCTCTTCAAGCAAGCCACCGTCGGAGACGCCGACCCTGCCAGTATGTAGCACTCTTACGTTTTTTTTATATTACGACGATGGCAAACAAGCATGCGGCCCGCCTGATGTTGAGCAGTGACCGCCGCCTATGGACGCTTGCGACGCCAGGAGCATCACTCGCTGTTGCCGACCCCCAAGAAAAAGCTCATTCGATCAAAATTGATACTTTAATGGTGACCTCGCCCCCACCGCGCGAGTCACCTCATGTGTTTCTTTGCTCCGCGGACTGACTGGCAGGACTGTTTCATATTTTCATAAAAGAAAATCTATGATAATGATTATGAATATGTGTGTAGATAAAATAGTGTATGCAACTGTACAATAATTAGGTCTTAAAACACTCGTGTGATCTTATTATGAAACTCGCCTACGGCTCTTTTCATAAAACCATACTCTTATTTTGAGACTTCTCATTATGTAGCAGTTGCATAAACTACTATTTCAATAGAGAATTGGGCGCGCGGCGCCAGTAGTATAGCACCACTGGTGAAAATCTCTTTTTCCGTGCCATCACGCCAAAATAGCTGGACGGATTTTAACCAACTTTGGTACAGGTATAGCTGGACATTCAAAGATGGTTACAGGATACTTTTTACCCGACTAGCAACAGATGGCTCCAGATTCTGCATCACGCAGTTAAGTTTTCTCCTAAAATTACGACCACTCTCCAAAGAAAACAAACTCAATACAAATCTAGAATTGTATGACAGTATAGATATCAAAACGTTTCTGAATGGCTCCGAGAAAAGAATGTTAGGGCACTTACGGCTGTGCCGCCTTAACTCGACCTCGACTTAGCAGAGGCACTCCCGTATACGAGTATCATCGATATCATCAACATTCGCCAAAAGATGTCCTCTTTTGGACATTATATCCAATCCAAAACCAGCAACCACGTCTGCAGAAGTTACAATCTTCAGTTTTACTCCCAGCATGATAGTCAATCCAAACTAAGTGTATTCTATTTTTGTTACAGACAAACCCGGCTTTTTTGACTTCAAGGGCAAGGCCAAGTTTGACGCCTGGTCCAAGCAAATTGGAACTTCCAAGGAGGACGCACAGAAGGCCTATATCGCAAAGGTCGAGAGCCTCATTGCTTCTATCGGCCTTCAGTAAAGCTACAAAAGATGGGCCAGGGCTGCGAGACAACCACCAGCGTGGGGTGTGAGTCAACACCAATCTTTATATTCGCAAAATAGATGATAGTTACTCGCCCTAATAATATACATCTTCAATTAATATTTAATAGCTTTCTACAAATTTAGAGAACTGCTTATGTATTAAATATATAGAACTTATTGTGGAATTAAATTACACTGTCCAATCAGCGATTCCATTAGCCAATATTTACCGTTTTTATTTACGGTATTTATTTTGTTAATATTAAGATTGGTGTGTAATAGAATACCTTTGTCCTTTGATCTGTGCAGGGTTGCTGCTGATATTTAAGACTGAACATAAAGCGAATAATTTATTTATAATAATAAACTTTTTAATGTGTATCTTCCAGCCGCTTGTCTCATAAGTCAATTATTTATAATTTCGGTTTAGGTGTGAGATGTCGGACATCACAAATATCACAATATTGTAAGCATCACGTTTTGTTATTGCGCGCTCATTATGAGTTGATATTGTTTTGTTATGAACTTTTTATATTGCATATTTAAATAAAAACATTCTGATAAAAACTAGTTTCGTGTATCATTTTGTTTGACTTATTTTTTGTAATGTAAACATTATTTCCCATTTTTAGGGTTCCGTAGCCAAATGGCAAAAAACGGAATCCTTATAGATTCGTCATGTCTGTCTGTCCGTCTGTCCGTCCGTATGTCACAGCCATTTTTTTCCGAAACTATAAGAGCTATACTGTTGAAACTTGGTAGGTAGATGTATTCTGTGAACCGCATTAAGATTTTGATGCAAAAATAAGAATAATAATAAATATTGGGGGCTCCCCATACTTAGAACTGAAACTCAAAAATTTTTTTTTCATCAAACACATACGTGGGCTGTCTATGAATAGGTCTTCAAAAATGATATCGAGGTTTCTAAAATATTTTTTTTCTAAACCGAATAGATTGCGTGACAGACGCTTCCAAAGTGGAAAAAAGTTGCCGCCCCCCCCCCCCCCCACCTCTAACTTCTAAAATAAGAAAATGAAAAATCTAAAAAAAACATATGATGTACATTACTATAAAAACTACCAACGAAAATTGTTTTGAACGAGATCTAGTAAGTAGTTTTTTTAATACCTAACTTTGCACCTAATTTATATGGGGCGCTATACATACCCAAGATCCAATCTAGCTAGTCCGATCTGTAGATCCAAGAAAGATGAAGTACTTTAAAAGAAGGTGTTTACGCTGTTTACACTTAAGTGTTTGTACGGAACTCTCGGTGCGCGAGTCCGACTCGCACTTGGCCGGTTTTTTCATCTGTTTTAAGAATGTTACTGTAGTCTATCGTAAGAAAGAGCGAAAACACCCTCTTTTAAAGTACTTCATCTTTCTTGGATCTACAGATCGGACTAGCTAGATTGGATCTTGGATCTACAGATAAGCTAGACTAGATCTACAGACGCAGCGCGGCCGCGGGAGCGGGTTCCGCGCTTAGCATGGCTGTATTGGTACTGGTCGCACCAGTATATTTCGGCAGCTTATTTATTTAAATTCGTTTATTTGTTTTGTTCACAAACACCGTTGCGTCGATAGTAGATGTTCATATTATTGGCGACCAACCAACCATAACAAAAACACTGATAAGCTGATAACAGAATTTTTCCGACACTAGCAAGGTCATTATCAGAATAATAAGCCAAATGAAGGCTTTCGTGCGTCCACGTAACGTTAATTATTGCTTGACACCTGTATGTGACTCATGTCATACTTAATCATGAGGGGACAATGTGGACATTGTCCGTATTAATGACATGCGTTCATAAGCGACATTGTTGATGATAGTCAGTATAGGTGTGAATTACTTAAAGATTACCACAGTTGACTCAGTTTTTACCGCATCATGCTAAGACTGAACAGTCGTCATTCATCAGGCTGCAATGATAACTAAATGATAGCTAGAATAGGACTATGGACTGAAATTCTCAGTTGTGCTTTGATTGGATTCACGGCACTAAATTAATAATTTGACGTAATAACAATAAAGTTATAACAATAATATTCATTTATAATTGCGATAGCCTATAGTATATTTAATTAAATTGACATTATTAACATTTGCACACCTGCATTCAGGTCAAATATGCACGTAAAAATCATGGAAGAAAGGGACTAGGTTGTTTCTTCCATGGTACAAACTATTCTAGCAAATAAACAGATTTTGAATAAACGAAGGTAAGATGATCAGGTCGTCTTGGAACGAAATCAAGCTATGCTTAAATCACTCCTGTGGCGCGGAGACATTCCCGATAGTGGGTTTGTTCGCCCACACAAAGGCAGACTGACTGGTAGTGAGGACTCACCAACTCTGGTAGGCTTATACTGTTTCTCATGCTTGAAAGAAAAAGCTAAGCTAAGATTGGGATAGAGTAACTCCTATGAATGTCAAGTAGGTCAAAGTAGGTCAGATATTATGTAGTAAATAACATTTTCTCAAATATGGAATAATACGGTGAATAGAGACTAAAGTACTATGTGTGACCTTACAAACGGTCCGGTAGTTTTGAATTTTTGATATGTTGTCTAGGATGGTTAGGCAGTGTTATAATGCAAAATGCACAATTCCCCCCCTCCGCGCCCGCCGCCATATTGAAAAAACCGGCACTTTCTTCATATTTTTGCTCATATCTTCCTTTAGGAGCATTTTAGCTAGAAGAAAGCTTCCACAACGTTATAGAGAGTTAAATTTACTACATTTTCCATTTTATATTTTGTTTCTAAGACAGATAATTACGGAGATATGCACATTTAAAAAAACTTAAGAAATTGCAATTTTCAACTCAAAAACAAACTTCTGGATTATATCTTCGTTTAGGAGCATTTTAGCTAGAATAGTGCTTCGGCAATTTTGTAGAGAATTAAATTTACTATAATAAACATTTAAAATTTTGTTTCTAGGACAGATAATTACGGAGATATGTAAAAAATAAAGTCACATTTTCCGAAAATGTATGTAAAAATGGACATGAGTTTTATAAGCAATTATATTTCCTACATGTTTTAATTTGTCCTAGACTAGTCCGTAACTGAATGAAAGCATTCTAAACCAAGAATTTTGAGAAATTTTCGGAAAATTCGACTTTTCCTGTTTTTTAAATGTGCATATCTCCGTAACTAACCGTCCTTGAAACAAAATTTGAAGTGTAAATTATAGTAAATTTAATTCTCTACAACATTTCCCAAGCTTTGTTGTAGCTAAAATGCTCCTAAACGAAGATATAATCCAGAAGTTTGTTTTTCAGTAGGAAATTACGATTTTTTACGTTTTTTTAAATGTGGATATCTCCGTAACTATCTGTCCTAGAAACAAAATATAAAATGGAAAATGTAGTAAATTTAACTCTCTATAACATTGTAGAAGCTTTCTTCTAGCTAAAATGCTCCTAAAGGAAGATATGAGCAAAAATATGAAGAGAGTGCCGGTTTTTTCAATATGGCGGCGGGCGCGGAGGGGGAGGAATTGTGCATTTTGCATTTTAAACACTGCCTAACCATCCTAGACGACATATCAAAAATTCAAAACTACCGGACCGTTTGTAAGGTCAAAATCCTTTATTCACTGAATTAGAATGAAATGTCGACATAACGTGCGTTATAACAGGCTTTTTAAACATGGCGTCAGTGTTCATGAAGAGATTGAACAGCCAGATTATATTAAATGTTTACAAATGAAGCGAAAATTGAAAAATTTAATGATTCGGACAGGATTCGAACCTGCGTATAAAAAAAAAAAAAAAATAGCCAGATTATATTATTTTATTTCATTGCATATGTTTGAGAAAAGCAAACATGCCTTAGCCGTGAAAAGGGCTTACCGGCTTCGTATCCGGCGTCCCATACCTACTCACCACGTAGGCCCTTTTTTCTCGGCGTCTGCAGTAATGTAGGTACTGCTATATCAAATTTTAACTGGAGTTACTGTATTGCCTAAGTAACATGAAAAATATCTATAAGAATCGGTGGCAACATGTTTGGCGTCAATGTCGAGATCGCCAAAATCAATCATAATTCGGTAAGGTAAAGTAAAATCAAAACTTACTGTGAACATTTATACATCGTTGGTTTACTGAGTTAAGCTTCGAAGGAGTTACAGATTATGTTGCTTATATCATAATTTACAAACGCCTCAATATTCTCACACCAGAATCTGAGTACCTAATACTCTGACCCTAGCTCATATATCCAATGATCCCGCAAGCAACCGCCGGCCCTGACGTTCCTGTTAAGGCACTGTCCTCCGTGCCTGCTCTTCCATAATCATCTTCCCCTTTAGTGATGGCCACAGACCTGCCAACTATAGACCTGGGTCCAGCCAGTGAGATCAGATGGTCAACAATCTTGACGGCCAGTGTGGCGCCCTCTTCAGCCTTAATGTTGCCGAGGTCACCGACGTGGCGGATGTGGTCGCGAGGCCCGCCGTGTCGACCCTGGGGATTGATAATTGGTTACATCCTTGTGATATGGTGATGTGATTAACGGATCTTCTCTTGGCTAGTTTCAAATACTTAGACATTTGGATGTTGCTTGTAGGGTTAGCACCAAAAGTGGTAGACAATTTTATTTACGGCTTATGCCAAATTGCATAGTAAAATTGACAGATAATTTTTATACTTGATCACTGCTGGAGGAAAGTAGAAACAGAATCAAGTAAATACTAAAACATGGTTAATGCGCGTATGTATCGATGAGCGTTGAGTAGGTACAATAAACGCCTTTTAGACATAACTTAACTTTATTACAGATGCTGGCAAGTGACAATAAAATGCTCGTAAATCTTGTTGTTAGGATAAAGGCCATCATTTTGTGTTACAAGTATTTGTTTAGTTGTATAACCACATTATTATTTTTTTGTTTTTTCAAAGGGACATTGGGCGTGCACAGAGTGAAGGGTATCTCGCCACTCGCTTCTGACTCTTCGTCTACTGTGAGGTGGATGGCTTGAAGACCTGATCTTACCATTTATAATCACTGGACTTTGCTAAAATACTCACGTAGTACGCGATGAAATGCGGTCCAATGTCTTTACAATTATCCTTGATGGCCCCCGATTGGTGGACATGTAGCCCATGGAGACCAGCCGCCAGGCCGGTGATGTTGCCTTCGATGGTCACAGGGCCGTTGGGCACGATCTGAGTGAAGAGCAACTCTCCACCCACTCCAGATTCTTCGTCTGCCGTGAGGTGGACGATGGCTTGGAGACCCGGTAGTGATCTCGGCGCCTGGTGATATTGTAATGTTATGTAATGAAAGAGGATGTTGCTATTAATTTTTTCAAGGCGTTATTATTAGCAAACAACTGATAGTGTCGAGTAATGTGTAATTGAGAAATGTGGCGAGAATAGCCAGAAATCCGAACATACGAACGTTTAAACATCCGGACCAGGGTTCGGAAATTCGGATAGATATTTACCTAATTAAATAATAATTTAAATACGAAATAAATTTTGACGAAGCTGAAACAAAGACGCTTCGCTCGCTCGGTCAATTAGACAGTTAAAAGAGATTAGAGACACATAATGTTTTTAAAATTGACCATTGATACGAAGAACAAAGCTGAAAGAAAAAATTGAATGCGTAACCTGGTGGAAGAGACCGGGAGTCGCATCCGGTACGTCTCGTCTGGATTGTCGGTCCAGCGCGTTAACCTTTCCGCCATCCTAACGCCCAGGCAATCTTTCGAAATTTCTTTATATTGTTTATTTGTTCCAGAGGTACCGGGTTTGATACCCGGTTTCTTCCACCAGGTTACGCATTTAAATTTTTCTTTGAGCTTTGATCTTTGTATCAATGGTTTAATACAAAAATTGTGTTGTGTACCCACATAAAATAAAATGAGAAATCACAAGTTTCATAAATTTGTATTCAAATGGTTTTAGTCTAGCTTCTAGGATATTAGAATAAATGCACGTAAAATGGATTCTTCCAGATAACGGTTCTTAGAAGGTACCTATTTATGTACCTATATAAAATTTCAACGGTCTCAAAATGATTCATAATCATCAATGGCGATAATAGCTCTGTTCAAATGCTCGTAACGCAACAACAAAAAACTACTTTAATAGTTTATGAAGCCTTCAGTTTTATTTAAAGCAAACGATTAAATTATAAACTCTACAATAATAGACGTGTTAACGTCTTGTGCATAATAACGGCTATTATAATCGGATAATATGTATAAAAACTTGCGTTGTTTTGATTATTTTTACTTCGATTAGAGCGAATAAGGAAATAAATAGGTAAAGTTAAACATGACTTGGAAAAAAACTTTATGTGTCGATTGTACGTGAATGATCTTCAAACAAAAGATATTTCTCAGTTAATTATCAGATATCGGACAAATGGGTGTCAATGCACGCGTCAAAAACCAATTTGATCCTTTGTGTTTGAACCAAATATGAATTTAATCTTATTAAAACTTTCGTGAGATATTTAATTATTGTATTAAGCGGTTTACACTCACGTTAAATTGTCAGGAACGGCCCGACATGTTTCGAACTCGTATGGAGCTCTTCATCAGGGACGGCTGCCCGTACCTACCTACTCCGCCGCGGCAACCTCGTCACTGATTCTTTGATCGACGCTCCGCTTTAAGCGCAAATAATCACAAAGAATCAAAGAATCAGTGACGAGGTTGCCGCGGTGGAGTACGGGCAGCCGTCCCTGATGAAGAGCTCCATACGAGTTCGAAACATGTCGGGCCGTTCCTGACAATTTAACGTGAGTGTAAACCGCTTAATACAATAATTAAATATGAATTTAGAACACATTTACAAGAATAGGTAATAAACTATGGGTCAATACCTCCTTGTCGATTTAAACCAGGGATCGTATACCGGTATTTGGCTCCATACAAAATACCGGTATTCGATTTTGGTATTCCGCTTATTATTACATATTTCTATATTTTAGTGAGCTAATTTCAAAACTCTATATCAATACCAAAATTCAATTTAGTAGCGTTAGAAATAAATCCTGAAATTAGAAAAATATTTGAATTCAATTCAATTTATAAATTTGCTTGAACATACATAAAATGAATAAATTACATAAATGCATGTTCCGATGGCACGGAAACTTACCTACACTAATCTATAATTAGCCTAAGGTTTTAATACAAATAAAATAAAATCCCACCAAAAACATTCTGTAAAAAACTAGCCAAGTCTCGATGGAGCTGCTTGTTTATCTCTAAAAAGTAATGAAATCTAGACAAAGTCGTACCAAGTCTAAGGTTCCTTACTGCGATTTCTTTATTATTATAGTTAATGCTGTGTGACTAGGCCGTTGAAGGGTACACCAGTATGGGTTATTATCTCGCTTAACAAACATAGGTAGTTACAACAGATATAACATTACGTGCAAACAAAATTGACTTGTAGCGGTTCTGGCGACAGATTGGTGCAATGGTGTCATGGAGCACCTGGTTTTGTACCCTTGTGTACCCTTCAACGGCCAAGTCACACAACATTAACTATAATAATAAAGAAATCGCAGTAAGGAACCTTAGACTTGGTACGACTTTGTCTAGATTTCATTACTTTTTAGAGATAAACAAGCAGCTCCATCGAGACTTGGCTAGTTTTTTACAGAATGTTTTTGGTGGGATTTCACTTCTTTTTGTAGAAACGTGGGCATATTGTTTTATAACAACCTGCTAATTCACTTTAGCAAACCTCACGAAATAATAAGCGAAATCAACGAAATGCAAATAATCCCTCCTAATCCCTAGCAAACGTTTCCAAGCGCAGTAGAAGAATGTCGTAAACGACTGTAACGCGGCCGGTTGCCACTTCGCCATATAAGATTATCGGAAAAACAAACGACGGCGCGTTTTAAAATACAGTCAGCGCCATCCAGCGACGTGTGCGGGTATCACCGCCACTCTTAGTCCAATGCATTATATTTTGACCAAATTTTGAGCGAAATTAATATTTTGGTGTAATTTGTTTATTTAATTTGTGTAATGTTCGAGTAGAATAAAGTTAATCGTTTTACTATTTCTTCTTGTAAACTTGTAAGTATAAATAAGTATAAAAGCCAGTATAATTTTATTTATATGCGTATTAAAAGCAGAAGGGGAGGCATTCGCCCAGCGGGTACGTATTACAAAGCCGAAGTTCAAAATACCGAATATCATAAAGACCTATGGACGGAAGGCCGAAAATTAAAATGTCAAATGTTTATTTGACCGAAAGTTTAAAATCCCGAAAGAACGTTTAATCGAAAGGATGAAATACCTACCGAATATTATAATCCCGAAGACTGTAATCCCGAAGAATGTAATCCCGAAGACTGTAATCCCGAAGATTATAATCCCGAAGACTATGATCCTGCCTGAAGGTTGTAATCCGGAATATTATTTAAACTCTCGAGAATTATCTCGTATTTCTGTAGTCTTACAGATTCTAATGTTTATTTTATACAAAGAATATTAACCTAAATTACGTAACCTACTTGCCTACTACTATACTTACTATTTATAAGTGAACTCTTCTGTGGAACCGATCTGCTCCGGCGCTGCGGGATGTGCAGCCCCTCTGCCCTAGTACGTTAGTACTCTTTATTATACTGTGGCCCTAGCGTAAGAAAGTGCGGGCATCAAGCGAGTCGCAGCGGCTGAGGCTGGTCGCCGAAGGTGACTAAAAAGCCGAAGCTGCGGAGGCGAGCGTTGACAGCTTCGGTTCCAGACAAGTTCGGTTCGGTTGGCAGTCCATGACAAAATATTTTATCATAATATCGAATATTTAGTGTCATACTTAATTTCCCACTTTAGTACTCTTTATTAGGGGCTGAACATCCCGCAGCACCGGAGCAGATCGGTTCCACGGAAAAGTCAGATTAGTTTAGTGTCCTGACACTTTTAAAGTGCTCATTGACTTTCGGGATTATAAAATTTCGGGATTATGAAATTTCGAGATTTTGAACTTTCGATTTTCTGAAAATAGGTAATTTGAGCTTCGGTTCATCGAATATCGGCTTTTTGAACTTTAGGTATTTTGACCATCGGTATTTCAACTGTAGGTCTTATGAACTTTCGGGATTTTAATACGTAACCCGCCCAGCTGTGGGACGCTATAGGCTAGATTAAATTAGATGTATCCCACGCTGGATTTTTGCAATGACAGTCCATTTTTTTATGTACCAATAGTAGAAGGGGGCATTACCATATCTCTAATACAGCTGAGACCAGCTGAGGGTTCTTCATCAAATAAATAATAAATAAATAAATATCGGACAACCTCACACAAATCGATCTAGTCCCAAATTAAGCTCTAGAAGGCTTGTGTTATGGGTACTAGACGACGATATACATACTTATATAGATAAATATATACTTCAATACATAGAACAACCATGACCCAAGCACAAATATTCGAGTTCATCACACAAATATTTGCCCTGGCCGGGACTCGAACCCGGGACCGCCGGCTCAGTAGGCAGGTGTTTACAAACCGAGCCAAATGCGTCGTCAAAATACTTCAGACCTTGGATTTTTGACATCAAATGAAGCGGCCCACCAAGTCGAATATTAAAATACTTAAACGGGTTTACTCACGTCGTAGAAATCGAATAACGCTCGACATGTTTCGAATCGGTACGCGATCCATCATCAGGAGAGACGATCAGTCGCGACGGCGGCCAACCGAACACAACAAGTTGAATATTTTTTGTAAAGGCGGTATGTCGAATATATAATAGTTTGGTTGGGCTCTTGTGCTTTCTAATCAGAGTACTCCAGATCTTCGATTATCCTAGTTTTTAGGGTTCCGTACCCAAAGGGTAAAAACGAGACCCTATTACTGAGACTTCGCTGTCCGTCCGTCCGTCCGTCCGTCCGTCCGTCCGTCCGTCCGTCCGTCCGTCTGTCACCAGGCTGTATATCAAGAACGGTGATAGCTAGACAGTTGAAATTTTCACAGATTATCTATTTCTATTGCCGCTATAACAACAAATACTAAAAATAAAATAAAATAAATATTTAAGGGCTCCCATACAACAAACTTGTTTTATGGTACGGAACCCTTCATGCGCGAGTCGGACTCGCACTTGGCCAATTTTTATAGTTTTCGCTTTATGTGGCCATTAAACCCTAACTCTGTACCAAATTTCAGCTCTCTGAATTTATGGGAAGTACTAGTTCTTTACTGATGATCATGAGTGAGTGAGTGAGTGAGTGTCGTAAATGCGAAACTTTGCTTTCGCTTAACTTCGGAACTAAATGACCTACAGACTTGAAATTTTGGATTCTAAGAATGTGATTATAGCTTACTGGATGACGAAAATTTCTGCGTTCTGGTCTTATCCAGAGGTGCTCAAATAGGGGCCTGAAAATGCGGCGAAATGGTTCCAGTAAAGGATGGTACGGCAGTGTTTGCTTCGCGCTCGACTTGGCGGGGGCACTGCCGTGCCCCCCCGATAACTGCACTTAGATAACACATGGATTAAATCGATGTCAACATTGTCAAGTCCAATTAAAATAATAATGATTTTAATAATAATAAAATTAATTAATTATACTTAAGTTAGAATTAGAATTTGTATGAATACCGCTAACGATCCCTGATTTAAACAAACTAGCATGCGACACGCAGTTTCTTCTTGTGTTTTTTTGACGATGCGGTTGGCACAGTTTATTGTGCATCGGCAAATATTTGTTTAATAAACTCGAATATTTGTTCCTGGATCATGGATGTTATGTATATATGTATTTATATTATTATGTATCGTCTAGTACCCATAGTATAAGTACAAGCTTTGCTGTCATACAGTTTATTTTTAAATAACAAAAAAAAAACATATTTACAATATACAAATGATAAGTGGAAAAGACTTGATAAAGTACTAATACTAAATTAAAAATAATAGGATTAAAAAAATAAAGAACACCCCCTCCAGCAGCTCTGCTTAGTCTGGGACTAGGTCGATTTGTCTAAGATTGTCACTTAATAATTGTTATTATTTATTATTATTAATTTGATGATGACAATAGTTCTGCTGGTAAGCGTTTATAATAGGGTTTAAGGTGAAACACACCTCTCTAAAAGCTTCTTTTTCACTCATCCAGCACAACCTCTCTCAATTACATTTCGGTTGTCATCTCATGACCATAAGCATTTAATAGGATGACAATAGACGGCTAAAAAGTGTGCCAAACTTGGGTGCGTGCCACTCAAGGGTCCTTGGCATGACAGATTAGATGCAGTGCCAATTACCGGCACGAGACGGGCAGTTAAACATGTTAGTTGACCATTATGGCACTATTACGTGATCTTCAACGAGTCGCACATAATATTATACTCATCTTTGACTACCTATGTATAGTTTATACGTGTAGGGGTCGAGACAAGAGGCTATGTATGTGCTTGTGAGATTTATGTAGTTGAAACCATGCAAATGTAAGATTTATTGACTTATTATCCATC
Source organism: Apotomis betuletana (assembly GCA_932273695.1). Classification (NCBI taxonomy): domain Eukaryota; kingdom Metazoa; phylum Arthropoda; class Insecta; order Lepidoptera; family Tortricidae; genus Apotomis; species Apotomis betuletana. Next base: position 3,561,247 of record OW026305.1, read on the forward strand.
GTGATGATGCATATTGATAATCAGGTTTATTATTTACTAGCCAAAGAGCAGAGCATTTACAATAATATTATCTAACTATCGCGAAACATTTTTAATAATTATAAAAACGGTTTAAATTCACATAAAAATTGTCAGGAACGGCCCGACATATTTCAATTTCATATATGGAGCTTTGCATCAGGGGTAGCTATCCGTGCTGCTACGCAATTGTTACACGAGTATAAACCGTTTTTATACTTATTTAATGTTAACAAAGGCTTACAAAATATTTTAATTTTTATATCGATAACGAGGGCGTCAAACAAATCCAAAAATCAGACAATAAGAAGTGAACCGAAACCGAACCGACTATTGGAGCGGACATTGACTCAAAACTATTCAAGCTCATAACTATTTACCTAGGTCATATCATCGATCATTGTTTACTGCCTACAGTAAGCTATAGTCATTCATTCAAGGTTAGTGCACGTTTATGACGTCATAATGTCATGTCGTGATGCCGGGGCCTATGTGGCCCGAAACGACTATAGTATGAGCGGAAATTTACTATAGTATAGGAATCAAAAGCTTATAAATATTTACCTAGGTCATATCATCGTTGTTTACTGCCTACTGTTAGCTGTAAGTCATTCATTCAATATTAGTGCACGTTTATGACGTCATAATGTCATGTCGTGATGCGGGGGCCTTGGTGTTTCCGTTGCGATCCGTTCCGAAATATGATCCAGTCACGAAGCTGACAGACGAGCTAATGAGTCAATATGGTAATAAAGCCTAAAGCTATAATACAGTTGTGTTAATGGCTTACGTATATGATAGCTTAAAAACAAACATACATGAATGGCCTTCCCTACTATTTTGGTTTGTAATATTTGCAGCTCCACAGTACTCACGAAGTTGACCGAAGTTGGGCGAATGATAGTGAGGAGAGGCACTTCGCATACGCGATAAACTTCGAGAGTATTGTAGAGCCGCAATATAAACCTAGACTGCGTCCAAGCCAATTGGAGAGCTCATGACCAACATCGGAATTTTGTAAGGGACCGTCGTAGGTCGATTGCAAAAAATTGTACATACTTATTTAAAAGCTTAGTTAACAAAAAATCACGATCGCTTCCTTTGTGTGACGAAAGTTAGTCATACATAATGTATGGGTAACTTTCGTCACACAAAGGAATCAATTAAGTTTTGTTTTTTTTTTGCAACCGACCCCCGTAGGGTTTGCTACAACGATAAATGATGCGATATCTTTATCTGCCTTTTTCTTGATCTAGTTCAAATAGCTAATCCTCGGCCTTTCTCTTCCTCTCCTTCCCTCAATGTTCCCCTCCATTATCTTTTGTATTCTCGTCGGGCCGTATCAAATACCTATCATTTTCCCTCTTCGAGTTTCTATTGTATGAAGTATATGTCTCTTCTCCTTTACCCTTTCCAATACTTCCTCATTGGTGACTCTTTCTTTCCAGCTTATTCCCTCCGTCCTTCGCCAGCACCACACATTCGAACACCTTAAGCTTTTCTCTGTCCCGTTGTGTCATGGTCCATGTCTCGCAGCCATAAAGTGCAATGCTCCAAATATAAGTTTTAATAAAACGTTTTCTTATGGATTTGGCCATTTTTGACTTAAAAATATTTTTTTTACTGTGAAAAGCGTTTTTAGCTATTGCTATTCTAGTTTTAATATCTGTAGTGCATCTCGAGTCTTCTGTTATTATACTTACTGCCTAAATATTGAAATTGTTGGACTTGCTGTAGTGTACCTACTGTGTTATTTATTTTAATTTCATGTAACTATTTCTCTGTGTTTATATATTATTAGTGTCTTGGTTTTATTTAAATTTATCTTTAAGTCGAGTCTCTGAAAGTTGTGTCCATTACGTTTAAAATTGTTTCCAACTGTGTGCTGTTACTACATTAAATACTTTATAGATATTAAAAATATATTTTTACATACAAAACTTGGAGCAACCACTGGTATGTATGTATGTATGTATGTATGTAAACACTTTATTGTACACAGCAACTGGTTATAAATACATTGTTAACAATTGAAACATGTATATGTATAGGGATAAATCATCGACAAATTAGGTTATCGATATGGAATTACCTATATGTCACTCTCAATATTACGATATCTGTTCATGAAATTTGGTGATAGGAACCATTAGCTTTTTGTAACAAAGGTTACACCGTACCAGCTCACTTTAGTGCTCTTCTCCGTCTTCCGCCTTTGTTTGTGCTAATTCGGCGCGCGTTCGTAGCCAGTCATAGCAGCACATGCCCAACATCGACCAATTCCATCCCATTATACAAAACCAATCAATAAAATACAGTTTTCGAGCTGGTTTTGCACGAAGTTCGAAAGAGAGAATCTGTAGTAATTTATTTATAGTAGGTACAGCTAACCTCTTAAATTGTTTTTTTTTCTAATATATATATTTATTTCAGTCGTGGTTCTCTATCAAGAGGTACACAAGTTCAATTCTTTGTCCAACCCAGCCTAGAGTGTCCTTTTGCACATATTCTATTAGACTTAACGGTCCTTTAAATCGCGTGAGCGTGACTTGTTATGGTCAACTGAACAGAGACCTAATGTGCCAGCGGAATATTAAAAAACAAAAAAAAAATGTGCAAGTAGTAATCTATAATCTTTAACCAATTTCAAAAAGTAGGAGGTATTTTCAACCTTTTCTTTATGTTTGTTACCTCAGAAACCTGATATATTAGAAAAATACCTAGAACGGATATTAAATATTATATTGGTGTTGGTTATTTTGTAGGAGATGTGATTATTAAAATTAATGTTAGTTTAATTATTGTGTTTGGTATAACTTACAGCGGCCAAGTCTATTTGTTTTTGTGTTCGATCTCCTGAAAACGCGTACGCAGGCCGGCTGAGATCCTGTAATAGACAACTTTTCTAAGTAATTATACTTTTTTGATGATTTCGACACAGTATTAGAGCATGCTGTAGAAAATGTTCCAGATCTCGTTATTCGAGTGTTTTTATATTAGTAATAGTAATCAAATGAAACCATGCGTGATTAGATAATTTATGTTTGTATAATGTAGCACATCCCCATCCCCACATAGATGTACCTGAAGTACCTATTTTTAACTGCACTCGTAAGAGTCGTAAGTAATCTATACTATTATAAAATTCTGAAATGGTATTGAAAATCAGTTTTCTGTGGACAGTGGTTATTATTTCAGATAAAAATCATAACAGCGCGTTGCAGAATCGTAGTGCGAGCCGTACAGCGCCATCTTTTTGTAAAATTGTCTTTGTCCTCTGATCAAGCCGAAATGGCTGGACGGATTTTGGTACTGGGATAACTGGACATCCAAATAAATAGGATACTTTTAATTTACTTTTACTTTTAATAACAAAGGAAAAAAAAACACAAATGAAATTGCGTAACCCTTTCCCTTATAGTAACTAATAAGGGCATCATTATTTTTTTTAATTTTAACATATACTTACTGTCGGCCAAAGAAAAAAAAGAAAAACAAAGAAGAAAACAAAGAAGGGTAGGGGGAGGTGTCAGATGCTACCGGTAGCTTGGGCCTCACCGTAGGTTAAGTTTATATAATGGATTAAAATTTCTGTATGCAATTTGTTATATTCATTCGCACTCATTACCTACAATTTACATCTCAACTTGTGCTAATTGTTTCACCGCTAATAATAATTTTTAATTCTAAATCATGTGGGCGAAGTCAATGACCAAGTATACTTATTTCATGATCATGACATGACCAGTTTTTGTCAAAGCACATTAGAAAACTGTCAAGTCGTTTTTAATGTGTAGTCAGTTCATGGACCCATTGTAAAAAGTAAATGACAGCGAAAATGGCTGGATACGGGCTGTGCACAAGTTCAATAAACTTAAAAATAAAAACTAGTAGTCACAAATTTGGTATAACTGAAATAGTACGAAGATTAGAAATTAGTTTTTTTGATATTAGACTGAAAAAGTAGACTTCTGTTAGGTGGTTTGTCTGCATAAGTATCATTAAGTATTTCGTATCAATATCTTCTGATAATAATGTACTTGTACCATTTCACAGTTTTGATTGAACTTTGTATTTTTTACCGGGCTGCGCGACAGCAGATACCATGTTATGTTTTTTGTGGAAGATAGATTTATTAGTACATACTTATTAGTTAAATTGTGATTAGTTATGAGGTGACTGAGAATTGAACCTGGTACCTTTCGCTTGAACACCACTAGTTGATTCGCTCATGGTGAAGATTATGAAACATGCAAAATATCGAAAACTTATGGATGTTACATTGTCATGCCATGAAATAGTTTGTAATGCGAGAGGCATGCATCGGTTAGAAATTAATATTGAATAGTGCTTAGTCCGTTAGGCTAAAATTGAGGACAAAATAATTTGACAGCAAAATTATTTCATATCTTGGGTGATACCAATATTACCAATCATCCCTCGGTTCGCTCTGAATTGATTTTAAACACTACAAGTGTGTGTATGAATAATTTTGCTGCCTAATTCCGCCATGATTATTTATGTAGATTTGATATTGAAAAACTTACATATAAATAAGGTTCCATGAAGACTTCGTAAACGTTGCTCTGATAATCTTGAATCGCCGGCAAACTCTTTATAACTAAATTCCTCCCATAGCCAGGAACCCCTTGGAAGGATTTACCATTCAACGCCGCAATCAACCACAAGAACTGGCCGCAAAACACATGCAGCCGAAGATTCATCGCGAAAAAAAAAAAGCGGCAAATTTAAAATTCGATTTTTTTGCTCGTTTTTTTTAAGAATAGCGGACGCGTGTGAGCTTCTCTAACGGCCGGGTATCAATGATTATGGCTTAGCAGATAGAATTAGTTTTTTTAAGGTGTTTTTACGGGTGTAACGCGAGACTGTCAGTGCGGTAGTGATTATTCGCTCGTGGGATCACCAAGGCTCCGTAATTGAGAGGCATGATGACGTAATGATAACTTAGATACGGCATTGTTTAGTGGATGTTAATTTGTTGTTAATCCGCATGTAAAAGAAGAGGAAACGTGTGATTGCCGTCGTGATCGTGGTAGCCGTTGATTAATAGGCGTTCAACGATTATATTATTATATTACACATTATATTATGATAATAATTAATTGAAATATCTAAAAAGCAAAAAGTCGTCCAATTAATTTTTTGCTTTAAATTGCACTAGGCCAGTTTTTTTATCGAACTTTTTTTTTGTTGTATACTTACTTGATACAAAGATCAACACGCAAAGAAAACTTGCGCTCACGCGCAATTAAACATTTCACCCTTGTCAGTTATCACATGACCGCGAACAGCAAATAATAGACCATACATAATTTATTTTCTACTATATCGTGGGGATAGTGCAATACCGCGTAAATAGCAGCTGTAGATAAAGTTCTCATTTAAATAAAATACTTAGCATTTGTTTGAATATTGATTCGTATCTACACTTGTTACTTAAATACGCGGTATTGAATTAACCCCGACGATATGCTTAAGCAATTTATTGTAGATATATCGATATACCTATAATAAGATATGCTTTTAATGACACTTCCATTCACTCATTAATTGTATTCATTCTCAACAATGTTAGCCATCAATACTAGATGTGGGCGTAATCATGGGCGTAATGCATTCACCTCAACTCTCGTGACAATACCTGCACCTCTAGCATAACTGTGACACGCGACTTTTTCTCGCGCGAGATATACTACCTATTTCTTTCCGTACAGCTCTGCCAGATAGTGACGGGTGATGGTATGTCGCGCGACATGAGTCGCGAACCATAGTTGTCCTAGACGGGCTGTAGTGCGACCAACTTATTTGTGAAACGGCGAAATTGGGAACTATTAGGTACTGTCATGCTGAAATATACGATACACACGACCGCATCACGACTGACATTACGGAGTGTAAAAGGGAGGAGAATCATTATTTCATTTCGTATATCCCAAAGTGTCCGCTGAAAGCTGTCAAATTGGTGGCCCTATTGTGGCTGAAAGTAGTTGTGTTATTGCTAAATTACACAGTTTGTATATACATTTTTGATAAAGTTAAGTTATTCGTTTTTTTTGGAGCGGAGCGAGCGAAGCGAGCGAAGCTCCCATGGATCGACTCGAATGGACTTTGTAACAATGCGCAGATCTCAGCGAGTTCTCAACCGATTTTAGAAATTTTTCTTTTAAAATGCACAAATTAAATTTCGCTAGGTTGTGACGAAGAGAAAATTTCGGAAAAAAAAAACTCCGCTCCAATCTATGGTGCAAGCTTAGCCGGTGGCTGACTCTGCATCGACCTAGTCTATATATATGTAGGTACTTAATGGAACTATGTAGGAAATTAGGAATACCTCTGATCACTGATATTCAAATTTTCAATTCGACACAGTTCACACCATCTAAAACTTGAACTTTTTTCATAATCACTTGCTACTGTAGCGCTATTGCGGATACGGCATTCGAACTATTATTATTACTTTACTGCTTACCGCTGGACACTTTTTCAAATATCCTATGAGAGATGCTGCTCCTTCCCTTTTACACTCCATACATGACCTGTATACAGGTATCCCAGAAGTACCACGTCACAGTGACACCGGAGGTCGAGTTGCCTCCTATTCTGATGATAAAAAATATTTTCAATTTTTGCAAAACGACCTGCCTGGTTTATTATAAGATGTGCCGTTGGCATTGAGACGAAGGATGTGGTACCAACAAGATGGTTGCCCAGCACACTACGCCCGGCTAGTCCGTGAGCAAATCAACGAAACATTCCCTGACAGATGGATTGGTCGATTGGGACCAATTTTATGGCCACCGCGTTCCCCGGATCTAAATCCACTAGATATTTTTTATTGGGGATGTTTAAAAGACAAAGTTTACGCAAAAGCAATACGCTCTGAAGAAGAATTCTGGCAACGAGTATTCGAGGCAGCCCGTGTACCATATCGGAAGTCAGTTTAAGAAAATTGAGCCGTAATTTTATTAAGCAATGATTTTTGTGCATTAGAGGCCTCGGGAGACAATTCGAACATATATTGTGACCTAAATTTATTCCAATGAATGAATCAAAAATAAACCTGTTTTTTATTGTCATTGACATTTATCCGGTCCTTTAGAATAAGCTAGCGTCCAAAAGGGAGACAGACATTAGTATTTAGCCCTCGTGCATTTGGCAAAATAATTGGATCAGATAACATATGATTCATCGCTGTACACAGCATTTTGTACCACATAGCAGTGACTGCTTTCAGAGTTCAAGTTTTAAGTTAGTTCCATAGGGCATCGCTAAAGTGATAAGAATACATAAATGTTATCGCAGTAAGATACATGTGTTATGCCATTTCTGGCAGATGGTCAAAGTTGAGATTCGTGTTTTTGTGACAACTTAAATCAAGAATAATCTAGTTTTTTTCAGCATTTTTCAATACCTACTGACAAAATAACACTTTGCACTTCTGAATCAACTATTCACGATTTGATAGACACAAAAAACTATTATTAAAAGCTTTCCCAGTCAATACTGGTACTAAAATTAAAACCAAAGGTGAAAATTCTCAAAAGTCTTTATATCGGTAATAACTCGAAAAACGTGCAACCTTTACTAGGGCCATGTTAGACTAGTTGGGTTCCTCTTGAGCTGACCTACCTCCGGTGTCACTCTGACGTGGTACTTCTGGGACAGCCTGTACATGTATGACATGTATACATAAATATTATTTTCATATTATTTTACTCTCTTGTTTCTACCCGAAAAGGCAAAAGACAATGAGTCATTCTGCCAAAGTATTCCCGATCCATAGCCAACTAGATCATAACTCAAAGTCTTCCTGGCAACCAAGAAAAAAAAACAAACGTCATATCGACAGCCGCTTCAGAGATGTAGGCATGAATCGAGATTTCGTATACAACATACACGATGACCGGCCTAGCTTGTGGACTCGGACGGGCAGCACCTTGAATAAGTGGTTATGGGGCGCTTTCTGTTGCGGCGTTCCGGGGGTTCCGTGCTTCTTCTGTACTTGCTGCATCAGGGTCGAGAACAGCATGGACAGCGAGCGGTCTAGAGTGCACCGTAAGTTCCTGCTTCCGTGTATCCCTTTCCGCCAGATCACTACATAGTATAAAACAAAGTCGCTTCCTTCTGTCTGTCCCTATGTATGCTTCGATCTTTAAAACTACGTAACGGATTTTGATGCAGTTTTTTTTAATAGGTAGAGTGATTCAATAGGAAGATTTATACTTATGTATACATGCATACTATATTGAGTATCAGCATTGCATCCGTGCGAAACCGGGGCGGATTGCTAGTTCAATATAAATGTGCAACCAGTGCAACTTACTATTAAAAAATATATGGTGTAGATACAAATAGATTTTTCGTTACCGGGACGATATCGTTCTGTCGTGTCGAGTTCGAGTGTTCGAGAACAATAATATCTGAACACGACCCTATTGTCAGGAGCATAAAATCGTGTTCAGATATTTATGTTCTCGTAAGTGTGTAGATGTAAATGAACTCGACTGTACAGACACTTAGCGCTGCAGTAGGCTACAAGCGGTCTCGAGGTTGGCGGAGATAGGTTGGGAAATCGAGTTTTTAGGCCGGAAAGGAACATAGCTTGGTTACTGTAAGTCTGATATAAGACAAGCTCTAGCAGGCTTGTGTTGTGTACACTAGACGACGATACACATACGTATATAGATAATCACATATTTAAATACAAATATCGGAAAGTTATGGATGCTCCATAATAATTCATTTCGCGCAACTGTGTGGTAGGCATAGGCTCCCTTTTCAACCCCTCGAACCGTGCGGAGTATTATAATAATATGTTAAGTTTCCTGAGTCATGTTTTAATGAGCAAATTTTTGCACCACTAGGTTTATGCAAAGTTACATGTTTTCAGTTAGTATATAATTATTAGGCTTGGGACTTTTCGCTGCTCGCCGTGGTTGGACAACCACATTATTATAAAATTAATTGCAAACTATTATAACGTGCCCATTAAAAATAAAACAACATAAATTATGACATTTCATAAAACATTTAATTTTTAGACTTTGACTTTGAATATATTTTTTTATCATATGACGACTCCATGGATTGGACAACCACGGCGAGCAGTGAAAAGTCCCAAGCCTACTAATTATGTGCTCCCCTCACCTTCTGCTTAACCTACTCTATATTAAGTTAAATTTTTCATTAATTTCACTACGCAAAGGTTGCCTGGAAGAGATCGCTTTTTAGCGATAGGACTGCCTGTTATTTATAAATTGTGGTTGTCTCGTTTCCTTTTGTAAACTTTTATTGGTGTGCAATAAAGTATTGTTGTATGGTATTGTTAATCTTTTCTCTTCCAGAGTCGACAGGCACGGCGGTGGAGCGAATATCGCGGCCGCACCGACCGCACGCGCCCGGCGGCCGCAAATCTACCCCCGAGATGCTCAGTGCCGTGCGCTGCGCCCTGTCTCAGCTACAAGGCGAGCCGGCGCCGCCCCTGCCGTCGAAAGGCTCAGAGTCGGGTAAAGCCAGGCCCGATAACAAGGCTGTCGACCCGCAGTGAGGTTAGTGAGTTACTAGAAGGTCTGAAGACAAGTTTACCCCGATATACTCAGTTCCGTGCGCTGTGCCCTGTCTCAGCTACAAGGTGAGTCGGCGCCTCCCCTGCCGTCGAAGAACTCAGAGTCGGGCAAAGTGAGGCCCGATAACAAGGCTGTCGACCCGCAGTGAGGTTAGTGAGTTACTGAAAGGTCTTAAGACAAGTTTACCCCGATATGCTCAGTATCGTGCGTTGCGCCCTGTCTCAGCTACAAGGCGAGCCGGCGCCTCCCCTGCCGTCAAAGAAATCAGAGTCGGGCAAAGTGAGGTCCAATAACAAGGCTGTCGACCCGCAGTGAGGTTAGTGAGTTACTAACTGAGTTACTAGAAGGTCTGAAGACAAAGTCTACCCTGAGATGCTCAGTGCCGTACGTTGCGCCCTGTCTCAGCTACAAGGCGAGCCTGCGCCACCCCTGCCGTCGAAGAACTCAGAGATGAGCGAAGTGAAGCCAACAAGGCTGTTGACCCGCAGTGAGGTTAGTGACAGTTTCTGATGGGTGCCAACTACTTACTTGGAAATGCTTAGTCCCAGTCCTGCTGTCCAGGTTACAAGGCTAGTCATCGCCACCACTTCTTTTTCCGCTGTTAGGAACTAGTTATGAATGAGTTAAAGGTTTTCCCACTATTATGTACTTTACGATAGGTATACCTGGTAATTTCATGATCTGGGAAATTAAACAATCGATCATTTATCGGACGATGACATATCCAAACTCACTCTTATAAAATTTCATCGTTACAGATTATTCGCCCCTGTTGCCTCCAGGACCTGAACACGAGCCAGCCGCAGCCCAAGACCAGCATTGTAGACCAGAACTGAGGTTAGTATGCGTCACTAATTCCCAAAATAGACTTTGTAATATTAGAGCAGTATCAGCTGGGATTTCCGGTACTACCACACGAAGAATATAAACCCGAACAGAGATTGTTTAATTTATTGTGAAAATGCTATAAGTAGTGGGGAGTGTTTGTGTTTACTTATTTTAATGTTTCATATTCCAGGTAATAATCAGTGCTAAACACATTTTGGAATAAGAATTATACAGTGATATTTATATAGCTAATGTTTAACTTTTTTATTCTGTATGTAATTTAATGTAGTGATTAAATATAGTTATTAAAACAATTATATCCTTTTCATTATAATATCATACATTGGTACCTATTTATATCTTGCATACCTACTCAAAGAGTCTTAGTCTATTATAGAAATATAGCAATTATCTTATTAAAACTTTCGTGAGTACGGGTACTAGCAGTTGATGAAGAGTTCGAAACATGTCGGTTCGTTTCCTGACAATTTCACGTGAGTGTAAACCGCTCAAAAAATACCATAATTATAATAACTTATTAACAATTATTATTCTGATCTAACATTATAGTATCCATCCAGGGAACTTCTCGTCAGATGGTTCAACTGCTCCTTTGTCAAATATTATTACCACAAACTAAATTATTGCCACAATTCTCATTACAAAACTAATTTAAATTGTTACGTGCGATCCAGATTTTTCTTGATAAAAATAATCCATACTAATCCATACTATCCATACTTAATATTATAAATGCGAAAGTGTGTCTGTCTGTCTGTCTGTCTGTCTGTCTGTTACCTCTTCACGCTTAAACCGCTGAACCGACTTAGATGAAATTTGGTATGGAGATAGTTTGAGACCCGGGAAAGGACATAGGATACTTTTCATCCCGAATAAATTTAGTGTTCCCGTGGGATGAGCGGGTAACACCGCGGGGCACAGCTAGTACCAAATAAACTCATAATCAATCTTGTCTTTCCAATAATAACATAGAAATTAAAAATTAAATGCCCCCGACTCAAATAGCTGGTCATCATGAGACCTCTTTTAATGAGTGATATAGCAAATGCTACTAAAACTGAAAATAACAACATAATTTGGAATTCCTAGCTTCAATATTAGCTGAGATCCAGTCACTTATTCCACTAAAAGCTGAATATCATGGAGACGAGAGTTCCAACTTCCATCAAACAAAGCGAAGAACCAACTCGATAAATCAGGCTTTTGATTAAAATCGCACTCAAATCGGTGCACCCCACAGACAGACAGACAGATACACATGTTAAACTCCCTCTTTTTTCGTCGGGGTTTTAAAATACTAAATACATAAGTACTCCATCACAACTAAGTATCACTCACTCGCTCGAAAAGCGACATCTAGTTTATTTTGAGCTAAGCGTTTTCTTCAGGCGTCTCTGCCAATACATGACTCATTATGGTTTCGTTCTTGAACGTAAAGCGCAATCTTGAAGTTTTTAATGTTCTTCGTAGATGGCGCATAAATAAATGTATAGTCCTTTATAGTATAAATCCTTTTGCCTTTTAGCAGATATATTTGCAGCGATATTTTTACTACCTAGGTTTTTTTACGCAAAGGTAAATGAAAGCAGTAGTTTATCTGTTTAGGTATATTGAATTAAGTGGAAAAAAATATTGTTTTAAGTTTCAAGCAGGATCTGAACCCAGCTTCCGGACCCAGCGCCAGCGTCTGGCCCCGAAATTGTGGGTTCAAATCCAAAATTATAAACGTTTTCTCATCGATATAAATATTTGGTTTACGCTAGCAGACTCAAAACTGCTTTAAACGTTTTTTCTATGAAGATAAATAAAAATACTCAATTATAAAATATTTACTTCAGCTTTTTTTATTCTACTGTTAAAGACGAGAAATTCTAAAAATAGCAAATTAATTACTTTACCTATACTTCGATGAGTAATCAACACATTTTGTGTCCATATAAGTCGTACATTTCAATGACACAGCTCTTGATTCTTCATATTCAATGAAGCAAAGGTCTCGATTTATTTGGTCCTTTATTCACTTCGGCATGCGTAAGATGATGATTGATGACGTCACGTGGTATTCATGTGTCATAATTTATATTTAATACACTGTCATCTAAATTATTTACGTACGTATTAATTAACATTTACGTACGATGAGTTCACACTATACATATTCTAGACTGCTATGCTATGACTACTATGTGATGTGGTCCAAAAATATCATCAGAAATTTAAGAGTTAAGCTCTTGTCGGTGGAGCAACTAGGTACTTCCATGTTGCTCTATCTTCAACTTTCTTTTTGATGTCCTGATACGACACAACGTCTACTTTCTCCTTGATTTGGTCTATATAAGATCTCCTTGATCTTCCTCTCTTCCTCCTTCCCTCAATCTTTCCTTCAATAATGGTTTTTATGTAATCGTCGTGTCACTTCCTCATTCGTAACTTTCCAAACATAAATGTTTCGTGTATACGAAAAAAAAAATTGGAGAATATCATCGCTTTATTTAAAAGCCTGACAAATAATCAATTAATCACGTATTACAAAATCAAAATAATATTTAAAGGAGATAAAACAAATACAGAAATAAATGTTGCGTTCTCTGAAAATCGTGAATATTTGAATTTTGCATGGAATAGTCAAGAACTAGACTTTAAATTCTAAATAAAAAATATGTGAAGTAGTTTAGAAGTTACGAGGGAACAGATGAACATTCGTACATACTTACCAAAAACATAACCCTTCTGTTTGCTTCGCTGTAATCGGGTAATTAGGGATCGACGACACATCTGGTCCCTTTGAAGAGTTCGAAGTCATTTGATAATTCAATTGAAGGTCAGAGATTGCACACAGATGGCCTCTACAATTGAAAGAATGTTTACAAAAACAACATAACTGACTAGACTGGTTGACCCCTACTGTCATTAGAAATGTTTCGTTATGAGTGTCAACCAGTCTAGGCACTTATGTTGTTTTTGTAAACACCCCTTCAATTGATCCTCGATGCTCTTAATTTAATTCTCATGATAATATTATAAAGGCGAAAGTTTGTGAGTGTGATTATATGTTAGTTTTACAAATTTTACCCCACAAATTTTAGACCAATATCAATACTACCAGCATTAAGCAAAGTTTTTGAGAAGATTATTCTAAATCAACTTATATCTCATTTCAATCGGAATAACCTACTCCACAGCAATCAATTCGGGTTCACTAAAGGTCGCTCCACCACTGACGCTGGCGTGGTACTAGTTAAACATATCTTTGATGCCTGGGAGAAGGCTCAAGATGCTATTGGAGTTTTTTGTGATCTATCCAAAGCATTTGATTGCGTTGATCATGAGAATTTAATACGTAAGCTAGAACACTACGGAGTCAAAAACAATGCCCTTGACCTTGTCTCGTCATATCTTTCAGGCAGAACGCAACGGGTAGATATCAATGGGACTCAATCGACTGGGTCAGCTGTTGCTATGGGGGTACCTCAGGGTTCAATTCTGGGTCCCTTTCTTTTTCTAGTGTATATTAACGATTTACCAAACCTTGTGCGAGATAAACATGATATAGTACTATTTGCAGATGACACATCTCTTCTTTTTAAAGTAAAAAGGCAAGAAAACAACTTCGATGTGATAAATGATGCACTGTCCTCTATTGTGGATTGGTTTACTGCAAATAATTTACTTTTAAATGCCAAGAAAACTAAGTGCATTAAATTTACATTACCAAATGTGAAACAAGTAAATTGTGCCAAGGTAAAACTGAAAGGCGAAGTACTGGAATTTGAAGAAAAAACAGTATTCCTGGGTATTACTTTAGACTCTAAACTGCAATGGAGTGCGCATATAGCCACTCTTGCAGGTAAGCTTAGCTCCGCGGCCTATGCAGTTAGGCGAATCAGGCAGCTGACAAACGTCGAGACGGCAAAGATTGTATATTTCAGTTATTTCCATAGTGTTATGTCATATGGAATTTTATTATGGGGAAGAGCGGCGGACATCCAAACCATCTTTGTGCTACAAAAACGAGCTGTACGCGCCATTTATGCACTAGGAGGTCGTACGTCACTAAGAGAGAAATTCAAGGAAACAAACATTCTCACCGTAGCATCTCAATACATTCTTGAGAATATCATGTATGTGCGGAAAAATCTCCATGAATTCAAGCTCAACAGTGACATTCACCACTACAATACGAGAAGTAAGGACAAGCTCGCAATACCTGCCCACCGTCTCCGTAAGGTTAGCTCGTCGTTCGTGGGGAACTGTGTACGCTTCTACAATAAAATACCTATTGATGTAGCAAAATTGCCCTGTAGCAAATTTAAAGCGCAAATAAAACGTCACTTATTGAATAAAGCTTATTATACTGTCAATGACTTTCTAAACGACAGTGATGCCTTTAAGCCAGTAGTTTAGTGTTGTGTGTCAATAGTAAATTTTTAAATAAGCATTATTTTGGTGGGTAATTTTTAATGTAACATGAGAGCACAATTTGTTGTTTCTCACCGGGCAAATAGTATGATAGTCAAGTATGCCCGGCAGCTTGAGCATGTCATGCTCGCTTAAAGGTCTTTGCTTACGGTGGCGTCGTTGATCGGGTCGCAGCCTTCCCTATAATATGGTTGAGGGAGGCGATGGCTGAGATATGCGTCATACTCGTGAACGGGTGCCGTTTGTGGGGTCCGGTCTGTTCATGCTTGCAAGGGCCAAATTAAATATGTAGGAACCGCATACTAGTGTTAAATTAAGCAAACGTGAGAAACTTCATCCTGTACTCGATTGAAGTTGTTCAATGTTGATTTTAACTTTTTGAACTCTTAGAGACTGTATACATCTCTAAGAAACAGCTTAGTATAGTATGACACTCAGAGACTTTATACATCTCTGAGGAAATTAAATAATTTTAAAATATTTTATTGCATGTTATGACGCCTAGAGACCATATACATCTCAAAGAAATTTAGGTTTAATAATTATTTTCTATTGTAAATTATTCATGTTGACGCCTAGAGACCTTATACATCTCTAAGGAATTTGATTGCATGTTGTGACACCCAGAGACTATACATCTCTGGGTATATTTAATCTATATATATATTACGCGAGGCCGATTTTTGTACATCCCATCAGATCTACAGTTATGGTCCGATTTTGATAAATGATATGTCATTAGATTCGTCTCATGCTGGAGAGGTGCATAAAACTCTTGGAATTTTAATTTTTTCCTGAAAAGGTACTGAAAAATGGATTTGAAAAAACTACTGTGCGCTAACCACGTGACTTTGACCACGTGACCTGTGATCCCTATTTTGACATAAGATGACCAAATAATAATAAGCATGATTTGCTCACAAACCTGTAGTAAGTTGTTCAGCATGATGAAATATTATTTTTGAGTCGGCAACATAATATCCGCAACACTTAAAACATGTACGAATATGCAAAAATAATTTTACAGTTTGTTGACAATGAATGACAGTAACCATATTCTGACAACTTTTAATGTCTTTTTTATTGGGGGCTATTATGTCAATGCTCTAAATTGCCAGGTTGTTTTTCTTTTTAAAATGTTGATATGGAAACTTTTTTCGCATACCTGTTAAAAATGTGGAGAAAAAAGCCGGTTAAGTGCGAGTTGGACTGGTGCTCGAAAGACTAGAAAAACTGACCGTCATTCAAGAATAGATTATTTTTATAGGCGAGTTATACAATAAATCAAAGCAGAAAAAAATTAGTAAAACTAATTTAAACGTCATTCAAATAAGTAAATTTATGATAGATTATATAAGTCCATCAAAAAAAGAATTTCAAGGAAAATGGCATGAGTCATGGTAAATTAAATGGTATTTTACAAGAAAAAACTTAGTCCTTCCGCTTGCATGTCGACGGGATGGGAAATGTGGTCGAGTTGAGAATATGGACGACTTGACAATGTAGCTAAGTTGGGAATGTATCTACATTGGTAATATGGATGAGCTGGTAAAATGGACGAGTTGGAAATGTGGACGAGTTGGGAATATGGACGAGTTGGGAATGTGGATGAGTTGGTAAAATTGACAAGTTGGTAATATAGACGAGTTGGGAATATGGACGAGTTGTTAATATGGGTAAGTTGTTAATTGGACGAATTGTCAATGTAGACGTGTTGGGAATGCGGATGAGTTGGCAAAATTAACAAGTTGGGAACACGGACGAGTGGGCAATGTGGACGAGTTGAGAATACGGACGAGTTGGTGATATGGAAGATTTGGCAATAAAGACGAGCTGATAATAAGGACAAGTTGGTATTGTAGACGAGTTGGGTGTATCTTCGAGTTGGGAATATGGACGAGTTGGAAATGTGGATGAGTTGGCAATCTGGATGAGTTGGTAAAATTGTCAAGTTGAGAACATGGACAAGTGGGAAATATGGACGAGTTGGCAGTGAAGAGGAGTTGGTTATACGGACAAGTTGGCAATGAAGACGACTTGGTAATACGGACGAGTTAGTGATATGGAAGATTTGACAATAAAGACGAGCTGATAATAAGAATAGATAGTTGGCAATGTAAATGAGTTGGTAAAATTGACAAGTTGGGAACATGGACAAGGGGGCAATGTGGACGAGTTCGTATTATGGACGAGTTGGCAATGACGAGTTGGTAATACGGACAAGTTGGTAATATGGACGAGTTGTCAATGTGGACGAGTTGGGAATATGGACGAGTTGGGAATATGGACGAGTTGGGAATATGGATGAGTTGGCAAAATTAACAAGTTGGGAATATGGACGAGTTGGCAATGAAGACGAGCTGATAATAAGGACGAGTTTCTATTGTAGCCGAGTTGGGTGTGAGTTGGGAATATGGACGAGTTAGAAATGTGGATGAGTTGGCAATGTGGACGACTTGGAATTGTGGACGAGTTGGGCATATGGACAAGTTGGAAATGTGAACGAGTTGTATTTGTGGACGAGTTAGCAATATGGACGAGTTGGCATTGTTGATGAGTTGGAAAGGAAGACGAGTTGGCAATTTAGATGAGTTTGGTGTATGGATGAGTTGGTAATGTGGACGACTTGGCATTGTGGACGAGGTGGGAATATGGACGAGTTGGAAATGTGGACCAGTTGTATTTGTGGACGAGTTGGCATTGTGGACGAACAAGTAATATGGACGAGTTGGCATTGTGGATGAGTTGGGAATACATATAACCGAGTTGGCAATGAAGACGCGTTGGTAATACGGGCGAGTTGATAATATAGACGAGATTGGCAATAAAGACCAGTTAATAATAAGGACGAGTTGGTATTATGGACGAGTTGGTATTGTAGACGAGTTGGGTGTATGGACGAGTTGGAAATGTGGACGAGTTAGCAATATGGATGAGTTGGCATTGTGGACGAGTTGGGAATATGGATGAGTTGGCAATAAAGATGAGTTGGTAATATGAACGAGTTGGCAATGTAGATGAGTTGGGTGTATGGACGAAGGGGCAATGTGGACGATTTGGCATTGTGTACGAGTTGGGAATGTGGACAAGTTGGGAATATGGACGAGTTGGAAATGTGGATGAGTTGTATTTGTGGACGAGTTGGCATTGTGGTCGAGTAAGCAATATGGACGCGTTGGAATTGTGGACGAGTTGGGAATATGGACGAGTTGCCAATGGAGACAAATTGGTAATATAGACGAGTTGGCAATGCAGATGAGTTGGGTGTATGAACGAGTTGGAAATGTGGACAAGTTGGCATTGTGACCCAGATGGGAATATAGACGAGCTGACATTGTGGACGAGTTGGCAATGTGGAATAATTAACATGTTACCCTAACATGCGAAACTTGATGGTAGAAATAACCTACATATGATGCAAATTTCAAAAAAGCGACGCGCTCAACAATTAATCATATTTGAATTAATGACGTTTGGCTGATCATTCTTATTCTCATTCAAAATAAAATTTGACAAATTCTGCTGTCAACAAAACAAATTGATTTTATAAGGCTTCCGTTTTTACCGACTATGGTAAGGAACCCTAAAATTAGGTTTATATTATAGACTTGAGAGTATAGATAGCATCTCCCTCACTCTTCTGTCAGACACTATTTCAATGAGAGGAAAGACACGAAAGTTTGAATTTGGAATTCGGGTATTAGGCCTTCAGCTCTAAATTTATTGAAAAAAAAAATGTCTTATATTCTTTTTTCAAACATATTTAGCTGTTTTATAGATTGTTTTTTTTATTACATGTACATATTTGACATATTCTTTTTTTATGGTGGAGTATTGTTGGTCAGTAATTTATTTAGATTAGTAAGTAGGGTTTGCTTAAATATAACTAGCGTTAGAATTTCAAACACAACGTGTAATTGTTATTGAATAATAAAAATGATTGATGATGATGACATGGCAGCACCCATATTAATAAGAAAATTTGCACGATCTATTGAATTTCATAAAAAAAAACAAGCATTGATAATACTTACTTAGTGGTTTTTAACCGACTTCAAAAAAGGAGGAGGTTCTCAATTCGAACTAATTTTTTTTTTATGTATGTTACTCGATATCTCCGAGAATCGTGAACCGATTTTCATTTTTTTTTTTAATCGAAAGGGTATAATTCCGAGTTGGTCCCGTTGGCACTAAGTCGGGATCTGATGATGGAATCTTGGAGAAATCGAGGGAACTCTTCAAATGTTATAGGGACATGTACGGCGCTTTCGGTAATTTATTGATAAAGTCAAGAATTTACATTCAGTAAATAGGATTTGGTGTAAGGAAACTGATGATGAACACACATACAAATCACTAAAAAGCAAAAAAAAAAATATGTTTAACAAAAAAAAGAACCGACTTCAGTAAAACTAAAAAGCCGACAATGACCCGTTCAAGTACAGATTACATTTGACTGACCCTTCAAAGTCGGTGCCAAAACTCGCGTAAACTATAATATATAAAAATAAGAACTGAGTGGTTTGGGATCGACTTCGAAGGGTGAGTCAAATGTAATCTGTACTTGAACGGGTTATTGTTGGCTTTTTAGTTTTACTGAAGTCGGTTCTTTTTTTTGTTAAATTTTTTTTTTCGTGTATCTATAAACGTTTTTTACTCTCTATTTCATACAATTGAGTTTATGTAACATTTTTTATTATCAATATTTCCTATTTACGAATATAAATGAATACATAAACAGTTACGCACTCCATGATTTTCCTTTTTAAAACCTGCGTAGTGAGTGACCAAATCTGTCGTTTCGATTAATGTGCTATTTCTGAAAATTTATAGAAATCGATCAAATCGATAAATTTGTCCTGAAGAAAGAACAACAAATTAAAATTCTACCAATCTTATGTTCGGTCCTATGAACATATGTCAATTATTTTTTTAAGATATGGGACTATTGTCATGAATTATATTTTTCCATAAATCGAATAATATGCATTTTATTTGTGAAACTGATCAGCAAATCACAGAATCTAATGAAGAATCACATGTCATTAATGCACAAGTTATTTTTACAAAAGAGTAGAAAAAGTTGTCACGATGAAGCTGGTAGTTGGCTATCAGGCCTGGCTCTAGCCTGGCATGTTTTAACGTTTTTAAAACATAATTTTAACGTTTTTTTTTACAGTACTTATTCTTCGTTCCCCAAAAACTTCTTATCGATAAAGTAGTTATTTTCTGTAACACTACCGGATTTCCATATTCTAGCGGCGGTTCGACGCCGCAACGGGTCTCTAGTATTTTTAATTTATCGTTAAATTTTCATTTTAATGTTCCTAATTAACATTGATTTTGGACACTTTACGTGTATACCAGTGTAATTAGTTATAAGTAACACAAATGTATTATGTAATTGTTTTAAGAATTATTTACGAAAAAATGACTTACTGTTGAGTTTCTTTCGGCTTTCTTCTCAACAGCGGTCTCCTCTTGCGAAATGCCGGTAGATTCACAATCTGACTTGTAAAAGTGCCCCTGTGGCCTACTTACTGAATAAATTATTTCATTTCATTTCATTTCAGTTACTTCTTCACGTTCAAACGGCTGGAGCAATTTTGTCAAATTTTGGTATGAAGGTAGCTGACACCCTGGATTAACACATAGACTACTCTTTATCCCGAAAAATTTAGTGTCTCCGTGGTATGAGCGGGTAACACCGCGCGACGCATCTAGTACAGAATAAGTCACATGAGACACAGATTGAGAAATGCGTGGCATAATATGGTCACTTGAAATTTATTAAAGAGTTTAAACGTACTTATTTTATTACTGAGTAGGTAAACAGCCCGTTTAGCACAATTACGCTTCGTGACTCTTGTCGCGCGACGTAGTATCGTCCGTCACTCTCTCACAGTGCAGCGAAGAAAGAGATAGGTAATGTTTCTCGCGTGAGAAAGAGTCGCGTATCACAGTTGTGCTAGAGGTGCAGTTATATTGAAGGTAGGTATGAGTACTTGCGAAAAATAGCCACACAAAAAATATCTTGTCTTGCTAACAGTCTTTAATGGCTATTTTTTGATCTTAACATTGACCTGGGGAAGCGTTTATTTATTATTTATAGGTAGATTTCAAATGATATTTTCAAAATATATTTTCATATTCATAAATTTCGACATGACAACGCGGTTGGCGCCCGCTTTGTAGTGCACCCGCCTACTGAGTCGACGGTCCTGGGTTCGATCCCGGCAAGGACAAATATTTGTGTGATGAACTCGAACTTCCTGGGTCATGGATGTTATCTATATATATGTATACAGGGGTATTCAGGGGTCATGAGTAGGAGTTATAGGGTTGATGGGGTAGATTACACTGAGCAACTTTCACTATGGGGCCAACCATGAAATCGCCAAACAAAAGACAGCCGTTCCATAAATTTCGGATAGTTAGCGATCAATTAGCTAGCAATTAACTATAAAAAAAACACGATTTTGTGTGTAATTCTATAGTAAAAGTTGCTCAGGGTGGCCTTCCCGATCACCTCTATAACTCAAATGCTCATGACTCCTGAATCACCCTGTATGTATTATACATATACCAGGTGTTTCCTGTAATAGGAGCAATAAATTAAAATATAGATTCTACTCTTCAAATTGAACAAAATTTGTTCAGCAACTTTAAAAAAAAGTCAGTTTTCAGAATTTTATTATTTCAAACAAAATAAATAGTATTTTCAATGTACGTCGTCCAATTCCCTGAGCATTGACATAGCTGCCACTCTACTAATATCGGACATTTCGCAATACATTGCTTCTTTTTCTAAACATTATTCTACAAAATATCATTTAATACACGTTATTTTCAGAAGTTGCTTAACAAATGTTGTCCAGTTTCAAGCGAAGAATCTATGTTTTAATTTATCGCTCCTATTACAGGAAACACCCGGTATATATCATCGTCTAGTACCCATATTAACAAGCTTTACTTACTTTGGAACTAGATCGATTTGTGTAAGATTGTCCCTTAATATTTATTTATTTCCTTATTTTCCTTCCATAAGCATCGCATAATTGTTTAATTGTGTGTTACCTAAAAGTATCCGTGGATGCTAACCACGGCAATAGTTATTAAAAAAAACCGGCCAAGAGTAATTAATCTGTGGTAGGGTTCCGTAGTTGCCTATCCTTCACAATAGACCCTTAGTGCTTTACGAGACAGATTTCAAGCTCTATAAAAAGTCGTGAACGCCAAAGTAACTGTAATTACTTATTACCTTCTGGAAGTTATGGATTATATGCGCCAGATTGAGCGGAATGTTTTAGTGCAGTATGGCACTTAACTAATATGTGTAACGTTCGAAGTATAATAACACCGCGCGGCACTTACGTCATTTTAAAGAAAATTATGAAATTTTGCGATAACTTACAAACGGCTCGACCGATTTTATTCAATATAGTTTTCATTGAAAGTACTTATAAATGCCTCATTTTCATGAATTATTCCATAATTTTTTGACCCGTGGTTGAAAAGTTAGAGGGGGGGACACTATTTATATTTATTTACGGAGCGAATATTTACGAAACTGACTTTATCAAAAATTTTTGTTTGGAGACCCCTATTATGTACTTTTAAAAGACCTATTTAACGACACCCCACACAATAGTGTTGGAACGAAAAAAAAACTTCACCCCCACTTTAGGTGTACGAGTCGTACGAGAGGTACCCGATAAAAAACATTTTTTTTTTTTCGTTTTTATTTTACCGTTTTGTCGGCGTGATACATACACATACTCATACCAAATTTCAGCTTTCTAGTAGATACAAAGGTTCCTAGTTGACTACGGAACCCTAAAAAGGTGGAACATGCAATACGAATAACATAGCATGTTAAATTGCCTTCACATTTCTAATGAATATAACTGAATATGAAATGTGTTTACTTTGTACGGTTCTATTATTCAGTTGATTTGAAATAGACATTGCTCAAACAAATGTAGGTATGAAAACTAATGTAGGTACTAATAAGAATGTCCCAGATGGGTCATTGTCAGATTTAGGTTCGCGTCTTTTCGGTGGACACGTACAAAGTTAAGGACTTTAGGCCTAGTTTTCCGGTCAAAATTATATTAGCATAAACGAGGTTTTCCCTTTCTATGGGCTTGCGTGTTAAAAACATAACTTCTATGCACATACGCTGTTAACTATTGGCCACAGAAGAGACAACTTTTGTTATTTGAACTCACAATGTCCCAGATCGTAGATTTGTCATAAATATGCGATCTGGGGGGCTTTACGAATTACCGCCCGTGGTTTATCTAAGGTTTTACGTCTCGCCTTGGCCAGGGAAGCGAAATTTTCTCCCTGCGTAGCGGGTGACGTAATAGTAGTATATTATGCAACTGTACATAATTAGGTCTTAAAACACTCCTGTTTTAACGATGTGTGGTCCGCACTATTCATAATAAACATAGTATACTAATTAGGGTAATATCGTTTCTCTGTGAATTACAAGTATTGCAACCGTTTTCCCTTAGCTCTCGGGCTATAAGTACTCAATGGAGTCTAAACATTTCATTTCACAGCAACAATGTGTGACGTACAGAGACTTCAACTATGGCGGCATACCCCTCAAAGATCCCATAGGTACATGCTATAGTGTTCATTATGTCAGAATACAGGTTTAACGGATGCGTGCGCGTCGCTCGCTCAGTACAACAACGCGCACCGGCAAGGCTGTTCGTCCAGCCAGCAAATTACGCGCCGTTTTTGAATTTGAATTTAGAATTCCTTTAAAAAGTTCGTTATAGTGTGGCCAGTGACTTGTGTTCAGTTTTCGAAACGTTTTTGGTAAGTGTTTTGTTTTTTAATTTCAAATTGAGAACGATTCCTCTCATTCATCGTTGCCGGTGAAAGACTTTGCGTTGGAGATGTTTTCTCCTTTGTTGTTATCTATTTAGATTGCTGATAAAATCTTACATTTATAACATGTGATACCTAATTAGGTATGAGCATTTACAGCGTTCTCTATTTATTTTTTGATAAAAAAAAACATCAGCCACTGTCAAATAAAGCAATAGGAACATTAAGGACTCTCTTTCGTTAAAATAAATACATTTATATTATAGTAAACTTTAAACCAGTTCTGTACAATATATGTTTATTTGACGTAATGGTCTATTGTTCCTTTCTGACAAGGACCCCCCCCCCCCCCCCTCCCCCCTGCCGTTGCGGATTTCTCTGGGTAAGAAAAATTTAACTTTCACTCATGTCGGCAGTAAGAATAAGATTTCCAAAAAAAAAAGGAATCCCTGTTTCTTCCACAAATTGATGTTTTTGGGTTCATCATTCTCAGAATCAAAAGCATTTTCAATGTGATGTCATCATAACAAAAGTGTCCAAACATTTGTATGGGACTTTTAGTATCCAATGCGTAACGTTAAATATACCTACACATAAAAAGTTTATTTTCAAACGTGACGTAATGGAACGGACAAATTTAGAACACTTTTTATTTTTCACTTTTTTTTTAAGAAGAAGAAGAATAAAGAGAGCGAAGATCTAATGCAGGGGCCTAATATTAAAGGAGAGACCAAGGCGTCCAGACTCCGCTGGCTCGGGCACGTTGAGAGAATGGGAGAGGATCGTGATGCAAAAACCGCTTATTTGGGACGACCGAGTGGACGGCCTAGATATCGTATCATCCAGAGTGATGAAGTCCAAAAAGATCTCGGGGCCCTAGGCATCCTTAACAGGCGAGAGCTGGCTCAGGATCGTGGAGCGTGGCTTGATCTGGTGTCGGAGGCCAAGATCCACTTTAGGTCGTTGCGCTCAGTTAGTTAGTTAGTTTTTTTTTTAAGTAAGATCTACCCAAAAACGTCAACATCTAGAAGGAACAGGGATTCGGGATTATTACTGGAAAACGCCCGTATAGTGTCACGAACATGAGCTGAAATTTTACATTCGGATGACACCGAATGTAAAATTTCAGCTCTATCGGAAACCAATAATAATTATTTGCAGTAACCTAGTTAAGAGCGTATCGTCATATTTATACAGGCATTTATTTAAACAGGCAGTTAAAAAATAATAGAAGTCTAACTTAACCTAACCTACGAAAATAAATTGG
The DNA here is from genome assembly GCA_932273695.1 of Apotomis betuletana. Classification (NCBI taxonomy): domain Eukaryota; kingdom Metazoa; phylum Arthropoda; class Insecta; order Lepidoptera; family Tortricidae; genus Apotomis; species Apotomis betuletana. Next base: position 3,586,234 of record OW026305.1, read on the forward strand.
CAGCTAAATATAACTCATCGTCTATTCCATAGGCGACCAATGCCAAGTTACTATTCAAGTTAGTAGAATCTGTGAGTTCATCATAATTAGCTGCCCGGAAACTATCTAATAACCCAATAATTTTTGAGTTCTTGTCTGTTACCAATAAAAAACATCTGGATTTGCTGGCCAAGTGCGAACTGGAGTCGCACACGAAGGGTTCCGTTACATCAAATAAAATAACTGGCCGGGTTAAGTTAAGTTTATATGGTGCCGAATACGAATGAGGTGCTAAGTTAACGCAACCGATCACGTTTGTTGTATGGGAGCCCCACATATTTTTTAATAAATATTTTTTATTTTATTCAGATTTGTATGTGTTGTTATAACAGCAACGATGTAATTCACATATCTGTGAAAATTTAAATTGCCTAGTTGTCACGGTTCATGAGTTACAGCCCGGTGACAGATAGACAGACAGACGGAAAGTGAAGTCTTAGTAATAGGGTCCCGTTTACCCTTTGCGTACGTTACGTTGCATTTCCCTAAAAATATACTAAGACATAAAAAAGGCAATCTTCACGTTAGTCATTAGGTTAACCACAAAATAAATATACCTAGATTCAAACTCAGTTTGGCGGAATATAAATGTTATACATACCACATAAGTTTTTTTTATGATAAATAAAAATAAAAAAAACAATAGACTTTTTGTTGCACTAAGTACTAAGTTACAGACATCATTTTTTTTTTTACTTTCACATAAATCGAGAGTACAGATATAAAGCCTTCATTCAAGCAGCCAAGTGTATTCTTATGAACACTTGAATATACCAACTATTTTTAAATTCTATAAGTGTTAGTCATAAGATAACACACCTACCTGTAGCTTGGCGTTCACACTGTGAATAATAAGCACCTTGGCCTGATGTTTACCAAGCGTTTAATCAATCAATCCATTAATTCTAGGCACCAAATATCTAATATATCTTACAATCTGTATGTACCTATGGTCCACCGGCTAATCTATAGCCATTATTATAATATATAACCAGTAGGAGAAGTAACAAACTATGAGAGATAAGGAAATCTGTTCTTAGGAACCATGGTGACGAAAATAGATTTAATAAAAAGGTTTTCTTTTTTGTATAAATTTCATACATGACTGATTTTGACGATTACTTACAAATTTAAACCATGGTTCAATTCCTGGTTATACAATTGTTGTAATTTCTATTAAATCTAAAATCGACGCCATGGTATCTAAGAACAGATTTCCCTATTTCTTATAGTTTTCGTTTTGTCCTTACTGACCCATTTGGATTGATCACCTGTATAAATATAATTTTAAACAGAGTACACAAATAAGTTAAGTCAACGACGCGTGACGCTTTGTGTGTGCTCAACTAATCGGCATCACAGAAATGCTGGAAAATTACACCCTTGGGCTAGATCAAACTCCGCTCCGCTCCGCTCCGTTCCAGTGGACAGGCAGCCTAATGCCTTGATCACACGTACCGAGCAAACGGGCGAGACAGTAAAATGTTTCTCGGCCGAGACAGTGATATAAGCGAGTGCCTATTCACACGTGTTTTGACATTAGGACAGTCAGTTCAGTTCTATTGAGACTTTCGGACACGATGGATCGTAAAAAAATCGCCGAGTGGCGAGACAGTGCACGTTCAGACCTGCCGAGTGAGCGAGCGAGACAGTGCGGAGAAGCGGGAGGCTAGACACTCGGCCTATTAGGTAGAACGGGAGCCGAGCTACTGTCTCGCCGCTTCGTTCGGCCGAGCGCTAGGCCGAGCACTCGGCGCTATGTTTATACGCACCGAGTACTCGGCCGAGAGCACTGTCGCCCGTTTGCTCGGTACGTGTGATCAAGGCATAAGGGTGTGTCTCCATTGGAGCGGAGCGAACACTTGCAGAATCGACCAATCACAAATTGAAGCTGAGCTGAGATACAGGTTTCAACGCAGGTCTATTCAGTTGGTCTATTCCGCACGTCAGTGAGATGCACCCTAAACGAGTTGGGCAAAGGGCTAAGTTTTTCAGATGAGAACCTCAAATCGCCCGCAAAATCAGAACACATTTCGTCTGTATTTCCCCTAGCTATTCCTTACTCAGTGAGTCAACGGGTGACGTGTTAAACACGTAAGTTAGATTTATTTAAGATTTCGTGACATCATTTTATAATATAGAAGTCATTATATTTATATTTACTCATCGACCATGGGAATTCGAGATGACCGCAAAGTAAATACATCTGAGGAAGAAAACATGTCGGGTAATACTGACACGTAATCGATAGTAACAATCATCTACATATTATTTATCTAATTCTAAATTTGTATTGAAAATCAGTTTTCTATGGAGGTCACACTCGTGTTTAATACCTTTCATTATGTACAGTCTCATAAACTACTATTTTATACTTTCAATATTTATTATATATGATTTTATTTTAACCGATTATGGAAAGCAAACATGTGGATAACGTTGCGGGCGCCTTCTAGTCTTCAATATGACGCTAATTAGTTCGTTACGTAATGGATGCCTGGTCAAATCGAATTACACAGCGCGACATGCAATCCTGTTGGAATGTGACATACCGAGTATCATTAAAACGATGATATCATGGTCTTTGTGCCTTACCGAAAGAAGATGTTTGAGGGAACAAATAGACTATACATACTTTAGAGATTAGGTACCAAATCGAAATTATAAGTATTTTAACCTCCGACGAAAAAAGGGGTGGTATATGTTTATTAGCATGTGTATCTGTGTTTTTGTGTATCTGTGTGTCTGTGGCATCATATTTCCCAAGCGGATTTGGAATTTGAGCGCGTTTTTTTTTAATTGAATGACTTGTCCGTCGAGGTGGTTCATGGCTATGTTTGGAGGAAAAAGGAGCAGTCGTTTCCAAGATCTTCAGCCTTAATTGGAACAAGCGACAAGATCTCAGCCAATATTAAAGTTAAGAATTCCAAATTTTGTATTTATGTCCAGTTTCAGTAGCATTTTGTATATACATATTGAAAGAAAGAAACATTTATTGGATGAGGGTCTCATGATGACCAGCTACTTGTACAGCGGATATTCGTATATTTTTCAACACGCTATCACGTAAAACCATCTGATTTCATCACCTTATTCCAGACGCTCATGGATGGATGATTGTATAAAAGAAAAGACTTTCACCCGATTTTGAATAAGCGAAAAATACTTATCACTTTTTTTTCGCGTCAGTGAAGTTTTGGGCACCAAGTGTACAACAACTATGCATTGTTGTTGTTGTATGTCACGCTACAGATCCATCAAGACTTTAGGAAACTTTACAACCATTCACTGATATTAAAAAAGTGATAGAGACACGCAAACATACATTTAACATTGGCAGAGAAAAAATATGTTTTTCTCAGTCAACCTGTGACAACGGTACCTAACTGGAAAGTTACCGAAACATTAGAGTTCGTGAAATTCGAGAACCATTAATTTTAGAAAAAGGTTTTAGCAACTTTGTTCTTATCTCTACCTAATTTTACCTACTCGTGCACCAAGGCCTATCGTAAACCAAACCAATCAACGTAAACGCAACATGTCACTTCGCAAACAGATGCCATACATCATGTACATTACAACTCCCACTTACCCAAACGTTAAAAACTAAAGGGCTTAGTTCGAAGGAATTTCAACGGCACTTAAGACTCTATTAAACTAAATTATGAATTTAGCTACCTATAAACCCGTTTAAAACAGAAGGAATTAATTTGGAGAGATTTCAACGGCAGTTACGACTTTATTAAAATAAATTATGAACTTGTAACAAAGGAGCGTCGACGACACAGGATCTTCGGACCGTTGGTTTCGCGTTTCGGCGGGTCATTGACCTTAGCGCCATCTGTCGAGCGGTTGCAAAAATTACGTTTCCGTTGATGTTTGAAATGGGGTCTAATTCGATGACATACTGCCATCTGAATGATGGGTTATGAGCTCGAATACCTCGAATAGCAAAATCGTAATGGTTTGGTCATATCATGGTTGTAGTTATATGCAAAATGGACGAAGATCCAACAGAGATGAGAGTTATAGGGCTTCTAAGGGCCGGCAACTATGGCCATCCTTCTCTGACACCCTACGCTACAGTTAAATGCAAATGATGGCCACAAATTGCAGCAAAACGTGGCCACTTGGCCAGTCTAGAAGCCTCTTTAGATATATATTCTACTTAACTTTTTACTGTGTAGCTGAATGCCATTTCAGATATTTTCTATATAGTAGATAAGAATACATTTAGGCGAGCAAAATGTGAGTTGTCAAAACTAGCAAAATTTTATTGCAGATAGACAGTTTGTAAAATATTAGTCTTTACCTATGTTAAAGCCATGAGTCTCATCATCTCTAGACATTGCCACTCTGTAATTAATTTTTTGAACAGGTATGGTAATTGATCGATCTCATTAGAACGAGTAAGCAGCCGGCCTACAAGACAAGTGCGGTAAAGTCAGCTCCAAAATATTATCAGAATATTCGTAAAAAAATATAATATTTTCATCTAACTTCAGAAAATGAGAGCTGACTGTATATTTGTGTATTATCCGCAATGCCTTTGTCGATTAGGATCTTAGACTTAGGTACGTAGTTTCTCTACATTTTAGGAGAGGGATAATTGGGAAAGTCCTTATTTTTATTTCCAAAATATATATATATGTATTTAGGCTGGGTTCACAATCACAATTCCCATTAACACGCGGCAGCGTGTGTTCCTAGGATTCACCATTAAACGTTTCTCAAAATAGAATAGAATAGAAAAAGCTTTGTTCAAGATAACACATCATTACAATTTACAATATAACGTACCTAAGTATTAAAGACAAATGATTTCATTTCGTCGATAACTTCTGTCGATAACTTATTTTTAATAATTAAACAAAAACATTTAGGTTTGTTAGTATCGCGAAATTGTGTGTTTCATAAGGGTCTATATTGACTCCTAGAATGTTTTTTCATCGAATGATACGTTTCGCCGAAAAACATTTCGAGGGAAGCATTTTTCTTTGCGACCGTAAATTATTTGAGATTGTTATAAAACAAACCTAACCTAATCAACAGGATGATATTTATAAGTAGGTATTATGAAAAATGTATGACTACAGAGGAATAACACTTCTGCGAAATGATTTTGCGGTAAACTGAACATTTGACGAAATAACTTTCTAGGAAACAAAACGCTTCTGTTTTATACCAATGCCGAATTCTTTCATTCTAAGTCTGACGAGGGCATGATATCCACACAGTGTGTGCTTCATTGTCCCTGCCTCCTCGCCACACATTCTACAATCTGTATTGTCAGACAGTCCCAACTTGGCCAATAGTCCTTTGACCCCAAAGTGACCAGTAAACACCCCCGTTATGATTCGGAGCTGTCTTTTGCTGTATTTCCATAATTTCTTGGTAGTATATCGTAACGATAGACAACGACTTCTGGGGGCCTATGATGGTTGCGTTTATCCCGTGATAAATAAGTGACAAAGCATCTGTCACTTACACTCGCATTTTGTCAAAACGTGACGGATGCATTGTCACTTATTTATCGCGTGATAAAAACAACCATCATAGGCCCGCTGTTGGTAAAATACAGATACACATAAGTGTAAACTAAACAACGGAACGATTACCGTTTCATTTCACAAATGTTATACGGATCGCCTGTACACTGAACGATGCTGCTGACTGTACTGTCGGGAACTGTGTCAAGTTCATCAACCCGAGCGAGGTCGATGACAGATCATGATCGATGATCATTGTCCGGAGGCTGCATGTTTCAAACTATCATTGCTATCAAAGGTGATCACGTTTGATGACCTTCCTCCACAAACATGTAACCAAACATACATGACAGTACCGTGCTTTGGTGGGCAAATAGGATGACCTTAATGAATCAAGAAGACTGTCGATGCCAGGGATCCATACACTTTTTAATTTTGCGCCGCACTTACAGGTTTATTTTGTATCGGCGGCGCCCTAGCTAGCAAAATAACGGCACATAACGGTGACCTATCTGTAAAACAATTTTTTGTTTCCCATCCATAACGTTTCGCCAAATTTTCATTTGTCTTAACTACAACTACATTAAAATTAGAGCTATTTATCTAGAAGCTTTCTATGACGCTAGTTAATGTGTTAAGTAGAAGTCTAAGTGGCATATTGTCTGCGATAGATACCTCCATAACATGGCGTAGTTTAATCAATCGGAAGATCGCGGAGTTGTAAATGATGCCTTGATTCGTCAAACCATTTTGCCCATTAAACTAGACACGCTAAAGTTTTATTGGTCCATGACCTTAGCTACTATGATTTATTGGCAATAAGTGTTATATTAGAGGAAGGAAGTAGTAATTAAGGCCATTGGTTCGAATCATCGTATTAGTCAATTCTAAATTGGCAATCTACATAAATTAAGCGAGTTACATTAAATCAATGGTTTCCAGATGGTAGCTTAAAATCAGCGGTTATTAGGTCTGTCACCGGTCATAATGGAAAGGGTTCATCCCGTTAGGCGTTTGTCACACTGTTCCGCACATCGGAAGGTCCAGTGCTGCAGTTTTTAACTTTGTACTGTACTGTAGAATCTTGATTTGTACACAAAAACCGCAGGGTATAACACACTGACACCGCATCTCCGCTCAAACTAAAAATCCGCAGCACCGCTCGTCCGTCCGGATTCCGTCGCAGTGTGAACCGCCTTACACGTTAAAGTCTGGACTGAGAATCTCAAAAACATAAGAATTTGCATTATGCTGGCGGTTTTGTCCTATTTCGTGGCCAGATGTGGTATCAATTTGGCCCCGAAATGAGAAGTCATTTCCATTTCGCAGTCAGCTTCGAGATGGAAATTCACAGTTCGGATTTGAAAGCTGGCTACGTACCTAATGGAACAAAACCAATGCTGGTTCCTAGGGACTCTCGATTTCTTTGCGCTAGATGAGTTGCCAACTGACCCTTGCCTAAACTATTATATAGGTACATCTCCTTTACGTGTACCCGTGTAATTAGTTATAACACAAATACTGTATAATGTAATTGTTTTAAGTATTAATTACGAAAAAATGACTTACTGTTGAGTTTCTTTCTGCTTTCTTCTCAACAGCGGTCTCCTCTTGCGAAATACCGGTAGATTCACAATCTGACTTGTAAAAGTGCCCTTGTGGCCTACTTACTGAATAAATTATTTCATTTCAATTCATTTAATTATTAGGTACTTTCACAAACTGCAACTGTTGTTGTATGATCGGTAAGGTAAGCGTCAGCCAATAGCAGCTAAATTGTAAATCCAACTTTGCTTATCAGGAGCTAAACCTACTACCTTCGGCATGTTTTACTAAACTACTATATGAGACAATAGACAATGTATGGATTTCCACCCTAGTTGTGATATGTCGTATTTCTACTATTAGGTATGTAACTGTTAGACGATACAGTTCCTATGAGAAAGTGCGCTCGTCATTTGCATAAAAGCAGTCCTGGTGTTATAATTAGCTAGGAAACGTTAATAAGTATAGATACGCGTACTAAGCCTCAGTATTAGCGGACGCTCGACAGTTATTCTCACTATTATGAAGGAGGTTGCTAATGTAGCTTGGATAACTTAGAATGAAAAAAATATACATAGTATTGTACTTTGTCTGAACTCTAAAGGATCTAAACATCACTTCAATCCGTTCACTGATGCTGAAATTATATTTCTCCCAAAATATTCCAGTCCAATAAGTAATTCGACGTCTGGTGTCATAAAATTGTTTTGGGAAGTAGCGTTCAAATAAAATGATGATTTCATAGTGTAATTAGTGGGCAATGCACAAAGTGCACATTAGATCTGAGGTCATTGGGTGGCCACCAGATCAGATGATGACGTCATGGCGGTTTATGTTTATGACATGTTCCGGTCTGTATTTAAAACGGTTTGTTCGCTAATTTTCACAAAATATGTTTTTCATAGCAGCGAATTTTCACATCGCATTTTTTCATGATCACCAATTTTATTATTCGTCTTTCTTCATGTAGCGATTTTTCATGAAGCGTTTTATAATGTTCGCGTTTATTTTTTTCGCTTATTTTACCAGTAGATTTATTTCATTATTCGCAAATATTATCAGTATAATATAGTGCGGTTTAATAGATATTTTACTCGAAAACATAATTCTAACAAAACATTTCCTCCTGTCGTGTCCACATTATAACACATTAATAGGTACTATTAGGTAGGTTAGGTGCGTTAGGTATCTTCAGATGCCCGAAGGGCAGACCGCCCAGAAATAAGAGCCCCACGAAGTGGGGCTCCGTGGACATAAGGCGTATGTTGCCTAATGCTGCTGAAAATATATGCGACTGAAAGAATAATCTATTGGTAAAATAAGCGAAAAAAATAAACGCGAATATTATAAAACGCTTCATGAAATATCGCTATTCGCGAAGATGAAGAAAGAGGAATTATAAAATTGGCGATCATGAAAAAACGCGATGTGAAAATTCGCTACAATGAGTGAAAATTATCGAACAAATCCTATGTTAATCCAGGGTGTCAGCTTTCTTCATACCAAAATTTATCAAAATTGGTCTAGCCGTTTGAGCGTGAAGAAGTAACGAATATATTGATCTATTTAATCTTTATTGCACAAATGAAAAACAGAACAAAAGGCGGACTTAATGTCATTGAAAATCACAAAAGTAGATTCTTTATATTTCGAAGACTGCTAAAGATAGTGCCTGTTTCACCTGGATTTTTATAATCTATATCTGGAATATAAGAAAATAATTACATAAAACCTTTTGACTTTGCCGTGCCTACTTAGTTGGGAAAAACTAGATCAGGTAGGATTTCTGATGGTCGCACCTCGGTCTATACTTTAAATGCCAGCGTTGTGATTCAGTCGAAGTGCACGCATTGTCCCATTTGCCATAAATGCCCAGTGCATAATGCCATAATTTGCATAATAATCGACACCCTGGCATTGTGTTAATGACAATGTGTTTTGCGATAAAAGGAAGTGACCACAGATAATAATTTTATTCATAGGGCTTGGCACGCGATGATGCTTAGCTCAAGTGTAGAGTTGTAATTTGACCGGCATTTTTGATATTGAGGGTACATCAGATCATCCATTTAGATGATCTGATCTTTTTAATACAATCACAGTATGTTGTTCTTACAACTTAGGGCTTGTGCACAAATCACGTGAGGTTCAATAGGGGGGGAGGGGGTCACGAAAAAATCACAAAATATCACGTTGGGGGAGGGAGGGGTATAAGGAGACCTCACGTGTATTTTTCTACAGTGAACAAACTAAGAAAAAATTGATATTTTTTCTCGGTTTCGTTAAAAAAAATCTTCACTTGTTAAACACTTCAAAATAGCGAGTCTATTTTACGAAATTTTGGCGGAAAAAAACACACGTGAGGTAGTGAGGGGGGGGGGGGGGGGGGGGTTACCAAAGAACCTCACCAAATATCACCAAGGGGGGAGGGGGGGGGGTCAAAAAGTAGCCGAAAAAACCTCACGTGATTTGTGCACAAGCCCTTAGTCAAATAATGTATTATTTACACTAGAAGAGTGCCTCTTTATCTTTGGGAAAATAGTAGAGTATCCGTTGTGCATTTGTATGCGTTAAGCATTTTTTATACCCAAAAGACTTACTTAATTCTGTTCGTTTTGGCGCAAAAACTGCAAAAACACGTACTTACATACTTATATATGTACATATTTTTCGATTTAGTGACTTATTAGTCTATATATCACTTTTTGTAGACTGTCTTCAATGCAATAAAACTTGTATACGCAGGGTGCCCCGTAATTAATAAACTACTTTCTAACCACCGATAGTTACTATAGGCCGGTGCAGAAAATAAGCTTTTTGGCATTTTTTTATGGGATATTATTAAATGCACATCTGTATAATTTTTCAGAACACTAGGTAACTCCACTAATTAAGAGGCCTTATTCCTTTTAAAATTTCTTTTTTTTTAAATATTATGACAAATATATTGTCAATTTCAACCAACTTTTTGAAGTGAATAATACTTTTCCCCAAGTTCTAGGTAGTAACGTAGCTATTTCATGCTTTTATTGCGTGCAGTCGAAAATAAGTTGAAATAACTAATTTTCCTCGTGAATTTTGTCAATTTCGAGTAGTTTTTGAAACAATAATTATCAATGAAAAATCCAAACTGTAGGCTTCCAATATATACCAATAAATCCCAATAGCCCTGTTCTAGGTAGTAACATCAATAATATGTTAAGAAACATGTTTGATCATAGAGAAAAATGTCTAAAACAATCAGCATTTTAAAAGGAATAAGGGCTCTTAACTGAATGCATAACAGAAAAACTAATGCTGTGCAAAAAAACAATTGATTAACTGAACATGTCCTACAAAAAAAGGCTTAAACATCATACAAAACGAGATGACCTTTTTAACCGAATTCACACCAAAAATATGGTTCGTACATCGGATATATTTGAAAGTTTCACCAAAAATACTGACTTGCGCACTAATTATCCTCGCACTGCACACTAAGATCAGACTCGGCCGGGTTAGGTTAGTTTTTTTTTTGTATCCAGTAAAACAGTTTTGCAAATACCTTTAGATAGTATATTTAATTCGCATTTTCAAATTCAAATTCAAATTCAAAATATTTTATTTCGGATAAAGATCCATATCAGATTAGTAACAAAAAACTTATAAATTATATGTTAGTAAAACTTAATACTAATTTAGCTACATACATAATATAATTATAATGCCCAACTGGTATGACACAGATCACGGCTATTTGATATATCTTACTAATGTCCGGATCTGTGCCACCCAGTGACACAGAATGGGACAATTGTACCTATCTGCTATCACCTTCAGAATGCTGTTTTGACTCTTTCTGACACGGTCCATCAACGACGCAATTTTTTTCCTCATGATCGCGTGGAACCCGTCCGTGTGGGCGTCCGCGAACATTCCTGAGGCACTGCACCACCTAGGTAGCCTCAACAGCATTCTGAAGGCGTTATTGTATTGGATGCGAAGGGCGTTATAAGCTCGTTTTGTATATCGAAACCACAGGCCGCTTGAGTAAAATGATTGGCAATATGCTTTGAATAGCGTCACTTTTACGTCGACTGAACATCTCGCGAACCTGCGGGCCAACATATTACTCCTCACTGATAACGCCCTCCGCTCCCTCTCCAAATCACGGTCATCACATAAGTCACTAGAGACTATGTGGCCCAAGTATTTAAAAGTGTCCACTACCCTTAGCACTTCTCCACCAAGAGTTACTGGCGGAATAAAGTAAGGCTTAATTCTTCCCGCCTTAAAAACCATCACTTCACTCTTGCTGGAGTTGTACATGAGCCCATGACTAGTGGCATATTCTTCACATCTGGCCACCAGCTGCCTAAGTGCCCCAATAGACGGACTCAGCAGCACCATGTCATCTGCATAGCTTATATTATTGACACATGTATTTTCAATATGGCATCCCGCATACATGCTACTGAGTCCGGCTATCAGGTCATTAATATACCAGTTGAATAGCCTCGGAGACGTTAGACCCCCCTGCCTCACTCCACATTGCATCCGATATTCATCGGACAAGGCCCCGGCCCACTTTACCTGATTACTTTGGTTATGGTACCAGTACTTAAGAATGCCTATACACTCACCAGGTATACCTGCTTCCCTTAATTTCTGCCAAAGGATCTCGTAATTAACTCTGTCAAATGCCTTTGACAGGTCCAGAAAACAGGCATAGACCGGTGTTTTTCTGTCAGTATAATACGCGACAGTATGCTTCAAGCACAGAATAGCACTTTCTGTTGACAACCCAGTCCTAAAACCGAACTGGGCGTCGTGGAGACTAAGGTACTCATCAAGTGTGGCATTGAGCATACTGTCGAGTATCTTGGCGGTGGTTGTGGCAAGCGAGATCGGCCTATAATTAGCCTTGTCCGACAAATCCCCCGTTTTGTTCTTAACAACTGGAACAACTATGGTCTTCATTAATGCGCTAGGTAAGTAGGCATGAGTAGTACATAAGTTAAGGAACATTGCAAGAACCCTAGGCAAATGCACCCCAGCATACTTAAAATGCTCAATGCTGAGGCCATCGTGCCCCGGTGATTTACCCCTTTGCATTTTATTTATCACGTTTGCAATCCTTTTAGCAGAAAACCACATCTTGCGAGGTGCGTCGATGGCCTCAGCACCAAGCAAATTAGCTGGACACTGCGGCACCATAGGTAGCAGAGACTCAACAGTGAACTGTTCTTTAAATAACTCTGCAATCTCTTTATGCCCACTTTTTGCTCCTACACTCACAGGCAGGCCAGGCCCCACATTCATGTTTTTCGTCTGTTTCCAAAATTCATTGAACTTGTTGCCACTATGAGCAAGAGCAAGTCTATCCATTTTTAACTGGTCCTCCCTGTCTTGGCACCACTTTAATTTGGCTTTGAACTCCTTCCTACTACTGTTCATAAGCTCAAATAACCTACCTTGACGCGGTTTACCCACGTTAACCCAATTCATGAAGTGCAGCCTGGCCTCCCTGTGGGGCCCTGCAACATGCTTGTTCCAGCCAGCCACATATCCACCCTTTCTGCGCCTTTTTTTTCTGTACGTACTTACCGCAGCATCAGTAAGGGTGGATATGACGTCATTGTAAATTTTATCCAGGATGGCATGGTGATCCTGATTTCTGCAATTCCCGTCACAACAGTCCCGAAGTACTAGTGGAAAGTCAATATGTTTTAGTCGTTCGTTGCATAAATTATGATATGTATCAATTTGATCATTTTCCCTATCACCCCATGCCACCTTATTTTCAGACTCATACAACGATATCTTAGGCACAGGTTTCAACAAATCCATATTACACTCAAGAATCACAGGAAAGTGGTCAGACCAGAACACATCATTCTGGACATAAACTTTTCTAATTGTACTATAAGCACATTGTGTCACTACGCAGTGGTCTAACCACCTTCTAGACCCATGAGCGTCACTTACATACGTGTAGGTATCAGAATTAAGGCCCAACAACTCCACATCCGCACATATGGGTCAAAATCAGAGAGGTGAGCATTATGGTTCTGAGAAAGTTTTTGTAAATAAAATAACATGATATTACTAAAAATTTTATTTCAAAATAAAGTTTTTGTCCATAATTACACGGCACTTAGCTTATTTGTCTTTCTTTACTAATATTTTATTTGATTTTAAACAAAAAAAGGTCTAAATAGTCATTCCGGGAATGCGTCCTTATACCATGTTTCATAGTTCAAACACGTCCAAAATGTTTATAATTAAGACTTAAAACTGTCATATCCTAATATTAGCTTTGAAAATCATCAAATTAAGAATATAAGTATAAAATACATTAATAGCAGTTTAATTTCTTCATATTTTGACTATTCAAATGCTGTCTGACGTTTATTAAATCATTCCGTGAACGCGGTGGATATCGATCTATGTAAATTCAAGAACACACGCTAGGTGGCGTTAGCGAGCAACAGCGTGAAGTTCACTAGTCAAAGCAACAGGCGTGTTTCGTGTTTTCGGAAAAAAATAATTGATTTTGTTGGTAAGTACCTTTTAAATTGATATGTGTGAAGCGTACTTTAATTCCCTGTCACTACGGGAACGCTGTTTGAATATTAGTTTTTCGAAAATGTGCATGTTTTTTTGCAAAATTCTTATAAATATTACAGCTCACTTGTTCATAACCTCAAAAACCAATAGCTAACATGGCGGCGTCAAGCGCGACATGAAATATTCATCAAATAGTCATTTCGGGAACTGTCATTTCGGGAACCTTTACGTATATGCCGGGCGTTCCCGAAATGACACGGGCGTTCCCGAGATGACAATTTTTGGGCTTAATGATGCTCTAATGCTTTTAAAAAGCATAACTATTCATAATTTTGGTTTTAGGTATTCATTTAGTACGAGCAATATGGAAAACTATAAAAATATAAATAAAAGGAAGTCAAAAAAAGGATTAAAAGAGGATAGTATAGCTTATAAAAAATATCGTGAAAAGGCTAATGCAAGGAAGCGCAAGTTTTTAAATAAAATGACACCTAAAGAGAGATGAAGAGACTGAAAGATAGGGAATATTACCATACAACTCTACATACAACTGTATCAATAGTCAAAATTATCGCGAGAAATTAAACTGCAGGCATTTTCAGTCGAAGAGAGAGATAAAGAAAGTCCAGTACCATTAGAAATGATAGACTTAGACATAGAAAAGAATGAAGAGTTTCTGAATTCTCTTCACATCAACAGAAAAAGTATTTATGACGCCGTATACGGATCAGACAGTTCAGATGATGAGAATTTCCAAAAGGTTTCAGTTTGACTTCATGGAAAAAAATGACGATATTTGTGCTGGTACATCGTACGGAAATGATAATGAGATCTTCCACCCAAACGTGATACGTCGTCCAAAGACATTTTTGTTAGTAAATGTACCAACTGAAAATAAAAAAAATACAATACAGATACGTTGCAGTCGCTAACACCTCAGTTAATGAAGATGGAGAAATAAAAGTCAGCTTTCTTCGTTGTCAGCGGAACTTGTCATTTTGGGAACACTCCCATCATTTTCGGGAACATCACAAAAACGGCAAATAAATCACTAATAAGTAATACTATAGTTAAATCTTGCATGTACAATATGAAATGACCTTTACACTTTTGTATTTATATTATTAAAATGTAACGTAGTGCAAAAATGTATACAATAAATTAAAATTTCGGAGCGAAATTTACACCAATTGAAAATTTATGGAGAGTACTTTGAAAAATAAATGTTTTCAATATAAAAATATACAAAATAACAACATTTATACGTTTTAGGAACTGGTTAATTACAATTTCTTGAAGGTGATTCTTAAATGCGTTGGTTATATTATTATTAAAAAAATATTTAAAAGTGTTCTCGAAATGACTTTTGTGTCTGGCATTATTTTTATTAACTGGTAGAATTTCTAAAATATATATTTTTGTGCGTGCCTCTTCACAGGAAAGGTTCATGACAAATGACACAACAGACTCCACTTGTTAGTTTTCTTCAAAAGTAAACTTAATTTCTCAGATATTTGAAAACCTGAAATGCTCACCTCTCTGATTTTGACCCATATCCACTGTTGTTCATTACAGAAACTTATTAACTCCTTATAAAAGGGAGCGTTCGGATGGGAGTTAAAATCACCTAAAATATACATCGCTTGCACATCACTATTTTCTATCATTATGGAGGATAAAGTACCTAAACATTCAACAAAAACAGGCATATTTTCATGTTCATCTGTGGGCATATATACATTACAGACTAAAAAATACTTTCCGTTACATAGTATTTTAACCGCGGTTATTCTATTATTTTCACAATCTATGATAGATACTGATTCGAATGCACTCTTGCGATATAAAATCCCCACCCCCCCAAACGCTCTTCCAGAGATCACCCCCGCTGACATGTCCATGGGCGACTTCCCAGTCCAACCAAAGTCATCATCAACAGTGCCTAACAATGGCAGTTCAAAAGGAAAAAGCCACAATTCCTGTAACAGTACCAGGTGTACATCCTGACATAAGGATCGAACCCCATTTATAGATCTTTTGAACGACCGACAGTTAAAAGTAGCTATTTTACAAATTTCATTTATACAATTACTATTATTATCATTAACATCATTCGCCATTGTTTATTTTATTATGCTGACCCGTATCCGTTGCACTCGACACACTCGCTTCTCTATTTGAATCACCCGATCCGCTAAATAACACGAAAGGCCTAAACTGAATATCTTTCGGCCACAAATCACGGTTTAGGTACAAGTCTAAATTACTCCTATTAACGAAAACTTTAAAAGACGAATATCCTTTATCCCACTTCATTGGTAGTCTACGCAAAAACACTTTTTCCCGAGTCTGGCTAAATATATAATCTATAACGTCCTTATCCGTCGCGTCTTTATGGACATTCGAAACAAACAAAGGCACCTTACGTTCGGCCGCTTTAAACTTAGCTCCCGGAGCTATCGACGCTTTGCCTGAGCTGCCTATAAACTTCTTTCCTTGTTTCTTTTTCGCCCCCACTAACTTCCATTCCTCTTCATCATTCGATATCGTAACGGAGATTTGTTTTTTAGCTGCATCTGCATACAAACTTTCACAGGAACGGTTATTTGTTTGTAATGATCTGTACTGCAAATCTTTGTTTACATCTAGCGTACTCTCTGCATGCTCGCCGCACGGTCTCTCTCGCATACTGGGGACCGGTTCTCCGCCCTCACGGTGATTTCGCTCTGACACGGCACACTGCTCACTCACTACGCGCTGGAGCGGGATAGTTGATGTCGCTGCTTGCTTATCAGCTGGACGCAGATCCATCGCTACGAGCGGGAGCGGTATGGCCGCTGTCTCTGCTTGCTTATCCGCCGGAGAGAGCGAGACGGGACCTTCCGCTAGCACTGACGATGACACATTCAACTGAGATCGACCGTTACCCGATAGCCCGGTCAACGACATTTCTATATTTTCAAATGTCATGCCAAACGGCCCACTGTTATTAGTATCTAATAAATACGCTCCTCTTTTATGATTGACATAAGAATTGCGCGAAGGATAACTGTTCACTTAGTTTAGCATTATTTAGTGTGCATAATTAGTGTGCAAGTCAGTATTTTTGGTGAAACTTTCAAATATTTTGATCGAAAAAAGGGAATATGCAGATATCGATTTAAATACATGCCTTTTTTTATAAGTAAAAGCCCCATGGTTTTCGAGATAATTAGACCTTACTTTTTTATTATTGGAACCTTCTCTCATTCTTATGACTGTTTAAGCCACAGATGAAGATTTTTAACGTTCCGTTTATTTTTAAATACATATTAGTTAATAGTGGTGCTAATGCTAATAGTAGCTAGGACTATTTTGTTTTTAGGTCATTATTAAATTTAAATTGTTAAATGCATTTTTCTCTACAGTAATCATAATTGTAATCATGGCCAGCAGTAGAAATAGAAACACACGTAGTCGTGAGGTCCGTTGTGCTAAAACCGGTTCTTTGTACTGTACGACTAAGTCTTACAGTGAAAAAATTAGCACCAGTATTATTAAATTAAAACTTGCCTCAGGTCATATAATCATGATTTAAAGAGACGTTATAGACGTCCGAGAAACGACGTATCTTTAGAACTCTCTTATTCTAGGGTGTGTTTGAGATATATAAAAAAAAAAACAATATACTTACAGCGTTAAGTGATAAAGAGGTCTGTTTTGGCAAAGTGCATCTTGAGAACACTGAAATAACAAAGTTTATATCGAATTTTGATTAATATTTTTATGAAATCTATCATGTGATTGAATCGCAGTTTGAAATAAATCTTGAAAAATATTTCCAAACTCCCAATTAGGGCTTCTGCTCGTAGAAAAACGTTGAGTGATTTTTAAAAAAATGTGTGCATGTCGATATAATCATATCTAACATCATGGAAACAATATTGAGAACATTTTGATTTATGAAACCTAGGTATCGCCGTATTGTCTCTCACGATTTTGGTATCTTAAAACCATGTTAGGTGAAATAATTATCCATCTAATGATTTATTTCTTAATAACAACATCATACATTAAATAAACTACTTGTAACAAGAGCCGTTATTTGGTCAAAACCGAAAAAGTCTACCCTAAGCTATGTTATCAATAAGTAAAAAGTAAAATGGAGACATTTAATTTTATTTGTAACTTAACTAACTATTTTTATATAACATTACATTCGCACGCATTATATAGCTTATGTTTTTCAGTCACCGAGGAAGTACGCGGTCCGCATCGACAAGTCGTTTTTATGAAGTTAAATTACTGTCCATCTATAATGTAACTGTGATGGAGGTCCGCACTGACCTTCACCTTGGCTCGCCTCTTAAAGGATTACCTACTCTACTGTACTTAATCCTTTTTGTGTGTGACGATACGATTCGGGCTATTTATATTTAAATTTGCATATAAAATTATTATAGAAACATCAGATGGCCAAAGCTTTATTTAAATGGCAGCTGGCCAAAAGGTATTTAAGGCGTATGATTGCTATTTTTATATTATGGAATACACAATGATATTGCTATGCGGTTTCATTATAGTCTCTTCGGTTTCCGTAATTAAGTATACTCATTTAAATAAAACAATGAGAGCAAGTGAAAGAATAAACGCGATAAACTCAGTTTAAATCGTATTATTTATATTATAAGTTCCCCTGTCCATTATACAGAGTGTGGGCTGTAACAAAAGCATTAAATTATAACATAGATTCTACTTTCCAATATTGTATTGATTTTAAGAGGCCTTATTTCTTTTAAAATTAATTTTTGATAATTACACCCAACTTTTTGAGGTGGATAAATACTTTTTCTAGGTTTTTATTAGGTAGTAACATAGCTATTTCATGTTTTCATTGCGTGCAGTCGAAAATAAGTTGAAAAAACTAGTTTTACACGTGAATTTTGACAATTTCGAGTAGTTTTTAAAACAAAAAATATCAATGAAAAATTCAAACTGTAGGTTTCAAAATAATATATATGTATACCAAAAAATCCCAATAGCCTCCAATGTCTAAAACAATCAGCATTTTAAAAGGAATAAGGCCTCTTAATTACCAAACTTTTCACACGTAAGTATAACAAAACAGGATTTTATCGCGTTCAAAAACCGTTTTATAGTAATGTCTAAACAACATGTATTCAGCATGTAACAATATACAGTTTTTAGCAGTGTGTTCCTGCATATCTAGCATAACTGTAACATGCAACTTTGTCGCGCGACAAAAAATACCTGTCACTTTCCTATCAATATCGTGCGAGCAAGACAGGTGATGTTGCGTCGCGCGACATGCGATGTCGCTTCAATATCTGCTAGCCCTGCAGCTAACATTTTAAAATAAGCACCCTTCTTCTATAATTCCAAACAAGGATGTTTTTAATGTTTTTAGTTGGGAGAGCACTACGCCGGAAACGTAGGGTTAGTTAGGGCAGGTTCGAGTCCTGCTTACATTGCAGTGGATCACATTACATTTTTCTTTCATGATTTACCTTTGTGTCAATATTTATATGGATGTTTTTATTTCGTCATCTTTTGTAATCTCAAGCAAATTGTATATCTAAATGACATGTTCAATGATTAATGTCCGTTTTCACCTACAATGTGACAATAATCGACATAACAATAATGAGTGATTAATAATAAGTGACAGTGGTAATTTGTTATCATGTTATCAATTATTGACCACAAGCAATTTTATTTACTTATTGACAATTATTTAGTTTGTTCGTAAGTTTAAATAAATAATTATAAGGGACAATCACAATCATACACAAATCGACCTTGTCCCAAACTAAGCAAAGCTTGTACTATAGGTACTAGACGATATACTTAATATATATATAAATATATAGCATGTGTACGGGTAGCAGTCCCTGATGAAGAACTCTATACGAGTTCGAAACATGTCGGGCCGTTCCTGATAATTTTACGTGAGTGTCAACCGCTTAATACGATAATTATAAATAAATAAATTATGTAGATATGGCCCCGGCCGGGATCCGAACCCAGGACCTGACTCAGTAGGCAGGTTCACTACAAATTGCGCCAACCGAGTCGTCGTCGTTTGTTAAAACAGACATATTATATTGGTTGATGGCTTGATCTATGTTTTCTTGTTGTTATTAGTTATTAACCAGGACAAATCTGTTGCTGACAGACATGAAAGAATGCGATGTTTCCGAAGACGACATCAGGGATAGGGCGAAGTGGAGGAGGAAGATAAGGAAGGCTGACCCCACCACCATGTGGGATACATAGTCGGGAAGAGAGAGATTGGTTATTAACCAGGGGACAATAGTGATTTAAGTTCTTAGAAAAGTGATAATTTATACTACTGGCATTGTCAGGAGATATAAATATAGTTTTCGTAAATCGCAGTAAAAATTAAATATTGACTCTAGGAGCAAAACTATGGCAACAAGCAACAGAATATATTATTTTAACAGTTTATAACAGATTTGCGAGCTTTATCAGTTCTAAAGCCCTATTCAATCTACAAAATTATGGGAATTATTATCATAGCTCGAACTTTTTAACTTTTTGTGACCTCATTTCCTTACGCGTGTCTTCCTCAATAAAAACAAGCTAAAAAATAAGCAAGAAACTTTAAAAACGCATAACCTTGCAAGGAAAACTGCAGCATAAACCTAGTCAATTCACTCTGATAGTTGAACCGGTTCAGCGACCAAGCTAACTTGGGCCCCCGCGTCTCGCCATTATCGACACAATTACTTTAATTAAATAAAGCAACAGGGGTCTGGTTGGCCTGGTCGAGGTAATGCGTAGGGAGCTGTGTCATGTGGAATCATTCAAGTCATTCTCGCTGAGATCTCTGAGAGGTGAGTCGTGCTTACTTTAAGATAAATGTTGTTTTGATGTTCGACGCAAAAAAAAAACAAGTTTGAGTCTTTGTGACCGTTTTATTGTTTGTCTGTGGCATCATAGCGCGTGGATTAATTTATATTGGTCTTTTTGATAATGAAATGGATGATTCCCACTGATATTTTATAAGCTACGGTTAATAACAAAATCAGTCAAATTGATAATAGAAACGTTTTCCCCCCGAAGGGTAGAAAACGTATATTTAGGTTTCAGCCGGAGCTTGAACCACCTGAGATTACGTCTTCTGAATTCCTCACTCACACTGCTATATTTTGACGTATGTGTGCTTAAACTAACTGTCAAACCTGGTTGCTATCTCTTTCATTCATGTAGCTGCGCGCGGGGCGCGGCGCGATGGTAGCGCCGTGCTTGCCAGTACTTTGAAGAATGAGCCGGCAAGGCCATGAGGCGGTGGTTCAAGCTCCGGCTGAAACCTAAATATACGTTTTCTACCCTTCGGGGGGAAAACGTTTCTATTTAGGTGTTCAGCCTTCGCTTGAACCACCTGAGAAGTGTTTATATTCTGCCGGCGCTGCTACTATATGCGTACTGTGATTATTAAGGTATATTATAGTGTATTGCATTATTAGAACAGATATAATTTAGATCTATAATTTAAGTTTGCGATCCATAACTATTGTTTTAGACAACAATTTAAATGAGAATTACATTTCAAACACAATCAATTTGACCTGTTAAATAGTCCAGGTTTTCACTTATATCTTATATAGTAGAAAAAGTATCACTAATTCTGGTTGTCTCTCTAACTCTAAGAGTTAGAAGTATGTATGTATGTATGTAAACACTTTATTGTACAGAAAACAATTCACAAAACTTCATAATAATAGACAAAGGTGAACTTATCCCTATAGGGGGTAAACAGTTTCCTTGCAACTAACTGAGAAGTAACTAATGCTTTAAACAAAGTGACTCTCGATTGCCAGTTTCCTTTCTGAAGTATTTCTTCAATGTCATATCTTTGATTTGATCATTTGTCGGACGCTGCAGCTCTGAAGCTGCCCAATGAAACAGACAGCCGTACTGGCCTGTCAAAACTAGAGTGTGAATCCGTCCAGTAATTATAGAGCGGGAGCGGAAGGCTTTTGACAGCTCCTCCCGCAGTTATAAATAGTTTTTGGGGGGTTTATATCCCGATGGCGTTCCTGTGATGGTGATACTGTTATTCATTTTCTTATGCAGGATGTAAACCTTTACTTTTCTTCGCCTTGATATTTTTTAAAACGCACACTGATCGCGGAATCAGTTATGGATCTATAACCTAGTAAAAAAAAATAATTAGATCTTGCAACGAATCTACTTTGATACTGAGTAATGCAATATCATGTACTCTTCTTCCAGCTAAAGCTGAAAAGAAGCAAAACACATGTGTGTCAAAACCAAAACGTTTGGAATATAGGTATTTTCCTTATCCGGACTGTATGACCTGGGAAGCTAGACTAGATCAGCTATATTCCAGGGTAAGCTTTTTGATTAGAGGCCTTGATTAGAGGCTTTGAATAGATTGCTACATCGGTTTAAATGTTTCACTAATAAGTGAGAGCTTAGTTTGTTTGTGCCTGCACTATTAGCCAGAGTAGCCACTACAGATTTGTGGGGGAATCTTGATCGAGGAAAGAGTTTTACTTCTTTAAACAAGTGTTCAGGATTATCGGTAGTTACATTATTGAATAGGACCTAGCGTAACCAGAGAGAAAGAGTATAATCTGTCTTAATACTTGACTTCTTGCCATGCCTTTCTACTAAATTTATGTCTGGCCGTGTCTAGTCTTTCATTTGGTTGGGCTAGCCCGTACCGTCCAGATCCAGACTAATATATTAAGTTCAACTGTTACCGGCTGAGGGGGATTTGTCTGAAGGTCGACTAAGACTGACTTCAGAGTAGTGTACACAGCATTTGTTTTCTTAGATACGGTTCCCAGAAAGCTTTCTCCCAACTGGGGGTCACTATTAGGTATATTTCTTTCAATATTTCCAGGTCTCGAAGTACAAACGGTAGGGTAGGTATATTCGCTGGAGGAGTAAATATTTATCCCAGCCTGTATGTCCACCTTCTACTGAAAGCACCGGTGAAGAGACTTTTCATATCCCTCATATCTACGCTGACATAGTTTGGTAGTACCTACTGCCGATCTCGCCGATAGGAACAAGTCTAATACGGGCCCGGAAGTGCTTTCTCTCGCGAAAGACTGTCTGCTACACAGTTGTATATCCTGGTATGTAACGTGCTGTCAGATAACAATAACGGTGACAAAAAACTCTAAAATCTACCTCGTTATTTTTAGCAGCCTTGAAGATCATGTCACCCTTGTTTCATTATACCGTAGTACGGTTATCTGTTTGTACCATGATTGTTTTCCCGTTCAGGGCATCGTATGTAATATGTATGAGAGTTTCGTGCAATGTGTAGACTTGTAGAGCTCCTTTTGATACTGTGCCACGTTGTTTTGTCTACAATCCCCAGAGTTTTATCAGTGTTTCCCATCCTCGCTCCGCAGCGTCTGCAGTTATAAAAATCTACGGTTATTCGCGTTCGGCCACCTTGATAGATTCTCTAACGTGGTCTGGTATCTTTAAATGCGGTTGTGTATGTAGTAAGCGATTTTATTCGCTCTCTAAGGTTCAGTAGAGTAACCGGTCTATGGGCACTACGATTGAAGCAAAGTTTAGCTTTAAGTACTAGGATAACTTTGATCCTGTGCCAGCTCCAGAATCGCTTCTTGGTTAGATTAGAATATCTAGTTCAAGCGTTAGGCGTAAGATTTTCTCTTCTAAAAGAGATTTTGAAATAATGAACTTTATTCTGCAAGTAGGCTACAAGGGCACTTTTACATGTATGAGTCTACCCTACCGGCACTTCACAAGAGGAGACCACTGTTGAGAAGAAACGTCGAAAGCGACTCAATAGTCAGTAATTTTTTCATAAAGCATAAGTACTTAACTATTACAGTACTTAACTTTATGTTTTATTGTATTTTGCGGATTATTCCTAGGTAGATGACCTATCACTTTTTTGGATGGTGTAGATGATTTCTCCTGATGCACGTTCCAGCCGAACTGTCTCAAGTATTCTTTTCATTCAGTTCTTAAGCGTATTCTGCTTGACATTCCAGTGTTGTCGGATTTGCGTTAAACAATAAGAAGTCGTCTAAAGTATACAATTACACATACCTATTCCTTCTTTTCATAGTCTGTAAGCGATTCAGTTGGTGATTTAACGAGCGAGTCAGTTGGCACATCGAAGATTGGCCAGTAAGACGCGTCTGGTTTTTTCCTCGGATATATTTTTAAAAGGTATCTGCTTTGATGTTGGCTCTTCTCGATGGTGCCTGAGATCATTATTTTTAGGATTTTGTGTATTTTATTTTATATATATTTATAAAGGTTGCTGCTCCTGTTTGTAGTTTTGCTGTTGTTTAGCTGCTAAACGGGATGGCGGGCGTGGTAGCGGGCTTTCGGTGGACACCAGCATAGGTGTTTTGTGGCAGTCGTGTGCGACTTCCTTTGTACCAACTCTTCCAGGAAACGGTTTCTTCTTATTAGCTGGGGTTGAAGGAAGCTTTATTACAGCTGTGTAAGCACAGGCTTTATCAGCAAACATGTGAGATTCTGAGGGCGGAATAGCGCGTAAGATGTGGCTTAGTGTTTTGTTTTTGGCCCTGTACATGTTCAGCCTGGCCTCAATTAATTCAGGTCTACGTACTGAAATAGGTCTGAGTTTGTCTTAAATTTGGAGCCTGCAGTCCAAAAGCTCCTTCCAACTATTCACGTTTGTGGCAGTTCATCGAACAGTTATAGTATATTTCTCTGCTGTAAGAGACCGTTCGTGATGGCCCGAAGGTGTATTTATAAGGCGGGAGTCGCTTGGCAAGAACCTTTGTGTGTCTCCCTCTATACCTCGTGTTCCTCTGATATAGACTGCCATGTTGCAGCAAAGGGGTCAGCAGTAGAAATTATGGGTACGATTATATGTTGGAAGCAAATTCGTAGTCAGTTTACTCTCAGCTTGGTTTAAAAGCTAATTCTCTTAGGACCTCGGCTCTAGGTTGTGGTAAAAGTCATCCTCTTCCTCTCAACCAGAGCTATCCGGCACTGGCTCTAAGGATTCGTCAAGCCTTGAGGTGAATTATATCGCAGTGTTCTTGAGGAGACTGCTGTGATGAGTTTTTCTATTTTGTTATTATTTTGATACTTTTGATTACTCATCATTTTGTTAAAAGTTAAATTTGCTTAAAAACAAATGATGCTAACAGCTGATCGCTAGTCCCTACGGCTCTACTCCTTTTTAGTTGTGGAGCATCCTATGATTTATCGGGTGAATCGGGTGTACAACGAGCTAAGCTCTGTGTCTTTTACGTGTCTCTCTGGGCGTGGACCCAGTGCTCAATCCTCTGAGTTGTCAAGAGGCTTCTTTTCGCCGATTCATTCATTTAATTGTAATAGCTTGCCCTGCCTCCATAAATGACAGGTATGAACGACTCGAAACATGGATTTTGTCTAGCTTATGATGAGGGCCGTATACGAGTATACGGTGGCAGTATTGTTTGCTCTTTTGCTTCTATTTATCTCTTCGTTCCGACGGCGAGCTTGATTCTGGTCCGAAAGCCTTTCCGAGTTTTGTGGTGAGTATCGCGAGCCGGGTCCGATCTAGATTTTGTACAACTTCTTCGCCAAACAATTCTGCATAAGATTAGTTATAGACTGCTCAAGAGCGATATTATATCGGATTATGACGAGGGAACGTCCTTTATTCTCACAGGCATTTTATCAGAAAATTAGGCCCTGGAATCCTTAATTTCGCTTATGTCCACAGGAAAGACTTGAACCTAAATCTGTGTATGACCCGCCAGTCATTTAGGAAATTTTTGTCGATAATTCAATCCTCTGGAGGGCTGCCAGTTCGCTCATAGTCGTAAGAGCTATGGTCTGAAAACAGAGTTACCGGCCGAGTTAAGACTTGTATTGTATTTAAGACGGCTTAGATTAGCTCGACGTCGCCTATTTTGGTGCGACATCGTCTAGCACAATGTCGTCTGATATGCTATGTTGTCTAACATAGCGCCGTCTGTTTTTGTGCGACGTAGTCTGGCGCGATGACGTCTGACGCGATGTCGCCTATTTTAGAACGATGTCGTCTGATGCCATGTCGTCTTGCAGAGCGCGTCGCCTGCTTTGGCGCGACGTCGTCTGTCGCGATGTCGTCTGACATGATGTCGCCTATTTTAGGACGATGTCGTCTGATACCATGTCGTCTAACAGTGCGTCGCCTGATTTAGTACTATTTTGCCTGTTGCGATGTTGTCAGACGTAACGTCGTCTGTTTTGATTCAACGTCGACGACGTCGTCTGATGCGACAATGATGTCGTCTTAATGGGGCAACACAGTGGTGCCAAATTGTACTATGCTAGACACGCACGTACATCATCGCTGGTCCAAGGGAGCCGAGCGGATTGGACGTCATTAGGGCGACGTCGTCTGACGCGAAATTGCGTCGTTTTATTGGGGCAGCACAACGGCGCCAAAGTACTATGCTAGACACGCACGTACATCATCGCTGGTCCAAGGGAGCCGAGCGGATTAGACGTCAATTAGGGCGACGTCGTCTGACGCGACAATGGCGTCATTTTATTGGGGCGGCCCGGTGCATGACGCCAGAGTCAAGCTGGTAACGCACGTACATCATCGCTGGTCCAAGAGAGCCGAGCGTGATTGTGTTGGTTAGGTGTGATTGAAACTAACCATGTGGAATCATCCATCTAGTCGTCTGTTCGTGGCGATGTTTCACCTTGATACAAACGTATATAATTAAGAACCGATTTAAGTAGAAGGCACGATAGTCTTCGCTGGTCATGGAGAGGCGAACGGTGTAATATTGGTTCTTAATGGTAAGGATTACTAGACAACTGTAAACTTACAGTTATTATTTAGATATTTAACACGCAGCGTATAACGAGTGATCCATTCGGAATTCAAAAGCGTACTGGCAAGCACGGCGCTACCATCGCGCCGCGCCCCGCGCGCAGCTACATGAATGAAAGAGATAGCAACCAGGTTTGACAGTTAGTTTAAGCACACATACGTCAAAATATAGCAGTGTGAGTGAGGAATTCAGAAGACGTAATCTCAGGTGGTTCAAGCGAAGGCTGAACACCTAAATAACGGAAGTTTTCCAAATTTATAAATAAAGGTGCTTGTTTGTTTACATATTGGTGTATCAGTGTTTGTGTGTTCATCTACCATAACAATAAATATTGATCTTAAAATAGGAAAAATAAAACTATAACAACTTTCTTTATTAGTAAAAAATATACTCTTTAATAGCAATAATGACATTGAAAATAATGGTATTGGTAATTTAAATAATCATATTGAAAATAAACTCATAGATGTGTTGGTTTGCCTTGATTGGAAGACAGCTGGGGTGTTGTCATTAATGTATTATACATACATGCTTTTAAATCCAATTCAAAAGGGAGGTTTTTTATAGTAACTTGTTCAGTTTTTCTCGGATATACAATGTCTTTTCGTTAAAATCGGTTATTTTTTGTGAAAAGTGTTATCTTGAAGGGCAGGAGACTCTGTCTCTTCCCTCCTCCCTGTAAGAGCTTCCCTCTTTCCTCGATAGTGCCTCTTAAGTGGGTTTTCCAATTAGATTCTTTTAGTACCGTGGGTTAACATTAAATCCTTGTTTACCGCAGACATAGTCTCTTCCCGTCGGAACAATGGAAACAACAAAAACCGTTGTTTACCATTTAAAGTCATGCTTCCGTTCTCATACGTTGTTTTACACTTTTTTCCAGCGCACTTGTGTTAAATTGTTTTGACCATTCATTTTATATACTGTACAGTCACATTTACTTTGGACTTCTTTTGTTTATCTGAAGCCTAATTCGATTGACATTTGATATAATAATGGTCATCCCAGCCAAATATTGCCGTGATATGGCCAATACTTGATTCATAACCATAAGTAAATAAAGCACATCGATGAATTAAACTTATTGGTGTGATTTTAGAGTCAGATTGCATTAGAAATATCGTATACAGGCCCTTATTTCTTTAACACATTGCCATTGTCTAAGAAACATACGGGTTTTGTATAAATTGACCATTGGTAAAGCCAACTTCCTGCTGGACATAGGCCTCCGCATTTAAGTACGCCATTTGTGCTTTTGTTTTTTGGAGGACTTTTGTGTAATAAAGTTTAAAAAAAAACACTTTATTCAGCCAGCCAGTCGATGACGACGATTTTAAAAATGCTTTATTGCTTGGACGTTTTTCAGAAGCAACCATGATGAAGCACTGCGTATTGTTGGTGGTCTCCGTTGCCATGGCGACGGCGCACCATGGACACGTAAGTTATAATTATATAGGTACAATACTTCACAATCGATACAGGCCGCCATTTTGTGCAGGCGACATACTCGTAATGGGTCTTAATGCAACTTTTTAAGACTTTGAGATTAAGGCTGAATTCACCATGTTTTGGTAGTCATTATTAATTGATTATGATTATGTCTGTTGATGTCGACAGTAAAGTCGTATTCTTTCCCAAAATCCTCAACTTGACAAAAAATATGTTTATATTAGGTATTAGTTGAAAACAGCAAACGATTTTGGTTTTGATACTTTTAAGGATAAATACGTAATTAAATATAAAAGGTAACATCTATAACCCAGGAACACACCAAGAATAAGACAAAAAAACAGGAACATCACACAAATTATTATTTGCCATGATCGGGATTTGAATCCAGGACCGTAGTAGCAGCTGCACTACCACTGCTCCAAGCACGTCGTCAAATCTCTTATTATGATAGTAAATTCTCCCAGATCCCTGAGCTCCGCGCCATCGCCCGCCTGGCCGACCCCAGCAACCCAGCCAACATCCAGGGGAACATCACCTTCACCCAACTCCACGATGGTAAAGTGCGTGTCGAGGGCACCATCCTGGGTCTTCCCCATGGGCAATATGGCTTCCATATCCACGAGAAGGGAGATATCACTGGGGGATGCTTGAGTACCGGAGGACACTTCAACCCTGAACACGTAAGTGTATTCCAAAATGGTATACTACGTCCTTAATCCGCCCTTCCCAGATTTGCCACGAGATAGTTTTTGCCAAAAGAACAAGTCAACTCTTGCTAGTACTTATGTAGGTTTAATTCAAGCAATTGCACGAAATCAAAGTTCTCAGATTATTCTTCTTTGTCTTACCAAGTGTATTCTACACCAACAAAATGGAACAGCTTTTTGAGCACTGGCACCAATTCCAACTCAAAATTTGAACTGTATAATTCCTTGATTAGTAACACTTATAAAATAGACCATTAACCTTCTCGTTTTTTTCCACTACATTTTATCAGCAAACGACTTAGTAATGACCATTACCTTTAGCAACCTAAAAGAACAAAACACAATCCAGAAAACTTCATATAGGTACATTCAGCAGCAGATGTACACAAAATAACATTCTCACAATGATCTGTACACCCCTTATTTTCTTGATGATATATAATTTTGAGTATGTAGCGTGCGTCGCAACTTCTGCACTGACTGTAACATTTCCAAACTGCTATTCCAGAAACAGCACGGCCACCCCAACGACGAGGAGCGTCACGTCGGCGACCTCGGCAACGTCGAGTTTGACGAGACCCGCATCGGCCGCGTCGACGTGGTCGACAGCCAGCTCGCCCTGGTTGGTGCCCACGGCATCCTGGGTCGCGCTGTGGTGCTCCACGAGAAGGCTGATGACTACGGTCGCTCTGATCATCCTGACTCGAGGAAGACTGGCAACGCTGGCGGACGCGTCGCTTGCGGCGTCATCGGCATCCTGTAGGATTATTTTTCTACGTTTACTCGCCACCGAGTCTCATGAGCCGACGGGGTACTTTAATTAAAAGAAGAGTACGTCATTTTTCTGTGTAACACAATATTTTTTTTATCCCAATATGAAGTATATTGACCAAAAGGGTTTCTATAACAAAGACCAACAATTTAATCCTGTCGGCTTACCGAGACTCGGAAAGTGTTGGAACTTATTATTACTCTTTTGGTTCTTTTCCGTGTGAACAATCGCATTGGCCAGTATTTTCAGATTTGTCGACTCTTCTTCTTTGTCGTGTCGTTACACTGTTGGCAGAGTGGTCATAGTCATTCATTGTGTGGCAAGCCTAACCACATGCCGCCATTTTTCTCTCAAGGCTGCGCGTCTGGTGCTCTCGTGCAGACGGCAGTTTGTGGCCGATTTGGATGGGTCAGTCCACCTCATTTTTGGGAGATTTTTGTTCTTTTTCTGTCTGGCCAGTGTGATGGTTTATTTGCTCTCTTTATCGGCTTTAAATAGGAATGAAGTGTTATTATTAGCGCACAAAATACATGATGAAATGATCGGATAATGACTTGTTTACAATGGGCAGTTGCCGTTGCAATAGTTCAAATTATCCAGAAAGACTGGTTTGGCGACCGAACGCAATATTTATTTGTCCAAACTGGTTTGGACACTGGATTTCTCAATGTACTAGTAGGTTTGGCAGACGTTGTATTCACTAAGTTAATAAATATACAATATTGAATGCTGTGTTTCTTTTATATGTAACTAAGTACAATAAAACGTTAATGGCGCACAAAACGGCCACAATCGCAGTAAAATGAGCTTGTCAATAATAATCTTAGTATAGAAACAGAGCTACTTCTTTTTCCTGATATTTTGACACAAACATACACAATTATACAGTCCGTGAACTCACAGATTGTGATTCGGGTTTGGGTGAAAACTGAGAGGTTCTTATATGGATTGCGTAAGAGTGAGCGAGACAGGTATAAAAAGCGAATTGCATTCATGACATCTCACTAGAAAACATTAAGCAGCTAATGGATTTACTTCTATAATAACGACATGTAAGTATGTCGGTCACGAGCCTCTGAACATATTACTAGAGGTAATCAGTCAAGTCGGTATCCAAGGTGAGCAGAAACCAATCACGATACTTAGATTACATACAAACCCTCCACAACGATTTATATATAAGTTGATGTACGGTCTTTGGCAATAGCAATGGAATAGGTATACCAGCATGTTTGACTGGGAAAATTGGCAGTTGGGCCTCACATATTCAACAAGTGCCTAATCAATTTAAGAGCCGTATGACACTCGCGTGTTGCGAGCGTGTTTTATATACAAAATTCAGATGCGGCGAATTCGCTGCGTGATCGCCTTCATACAAAATTCGCATGCAAATCGCAAGTCTGATAAGGCCCTTATACAGTCTGGTAGATTCTACAATAATTATATGGACTGTTTAATAGTATGTTCTGTTTCCAAGACAAGAAATATACTATAAAAAATATACATTATTATTGGTTAGTTATGGTTTAGGGGTTCAATTTGAAGAATTAGCTATGGCTTTTTATTACGGGAAAAATTTGAAAACATAAAGTAAGTTCTTGTTTATGATATGATAGATGATACAACTAAGAGTCTTAGCGACTGAGGGATTGAGGAAAACCACGATCAAATTAGTCAGGTACCTAACATTACTAATAGTAATAGTCAAGGTAAAATACTTATTGCTCTTGAAAATAGAATATCAGAATCTTGAGATTCTCGAGTAATAAGGAAACCTCCAGTTTAATAAAAAAAAAAAACATTAGTGATGTAGGTACCGGCGTGACGTCCATAGAACTCGATTGACACCGGCTTGCCTTTAACAATAGTGTCAAGTCGAATTTGCTCCGGCTTGCCTATGTAACTCGTAGGTGATTAAACCGGTTTAAACCGTGCACGGTTTTCGCTCACCGTAAATTATGTTTAATTTCAAAGTTATTTGCTTTTTAATTATTGGATTTAGAAAAAAAGGTACACACAGGAATTTAGCAAATTTCGTGTCAATCCACGCCTAGTTCAATCCTAATATTAATGGATATGATGGATGTGCGAAGTAATATTTAAAAGCCACGTTTATACTATGTAAACGGTCAAAATTTGAGACGATGGTGCTGACTATAAAAGTCTAAATCTTTACGGTAGATGGCGCTACGATGCCACCCTAAGGCATGTTGAAGCAACTGGTTGAAAGATTCAATTAATGGCTCTGACATCTGGTTCGGTGGTCCAGTTGGTAGGACGCCCGTGTTGGCCCGGAAAGCCGTTGGAGACGCAGG
This sequence comes from Apotomis betuletana, assembly GCA_932273695.1. Classification (NCBI taxonomy): domain Eukaryota; kingdom Metazoa; phylum Arthropoda; class Insecta; order Lepidoptera; family Tortricidae; genus Apotomis; species Apotomis betuletana. Next base: position 3,617,938 of record OW026305.1, read on the forward strand.
TTCGAATCCTGTCTGAACCATTGAATTTTTCAATTTTTCGCTTCATTGTAAACATTTGGTTTACGTTAGCAGACGTTACTGCTTTAATAAAAAATAATTAAACGGTCACAGTTCAAATTATACTAGGCTTTCAGGCAGATCAAATATTACGAAGAAGAGATGTGCTGTTCTCGAGAATGTTTCCGATTTACAGGACCTTTCGATATGATGCTACAGATAAAAAGGCCAAAGATCTACACGCGCAAGCCAATTTTGCAAATTCAACACAATCAAAGCATCACAATTGCAAAGTTGACAATGTTGACTATGTATGATAAGAGCGGACCGCCACCTTTCACCAGGCAAAGGTCGCTTGAATGTCTATACTATTATAAAACTAGATTTGTATTGAAAAACAGTTTTCTAACAACTTAAGAGGGCGCCAACGCGTTGGCTAGCTATCTCTCTCACTGAGCGTAAGCGTGAGCGAAATGGAAGTGCGTGCTCGGAAGCGCGGAAATCATGTTTTTTGAGTTATGTCATAAACGTGTGCATTTTATACTGAAAATAGTTTAACAGTTTTTGAGAACTTATAATTGTGCATCTATTAAGCTAAACAACATTGTTAAAAACGGAAGGGTTTTGAAGATCCAACCGAAAATATCTAAAAAAAGGGTTATGTTTGAGAGATAAAAGTATCGAGAAAATTATTACCAATCGTGTTTTCACGTTGACAAGATTGAAGAAAAACTGTTTAAGTTTCTTATTTCCAAGGGACAGATTTTTAATCACTATGGATGTTGAGATCTAAGATCATTCACCTGACGAATTTTGAATGGGTGGGCTCTTAATAGGACGATGCATGATCGCCGTTTGTTCTGTATGAGCGCGCGGCGCCATGCCAGTCTGGCGCCATCAGTTGGTCGTAATTTCTTTGCCCTCTCATCATGCCGAATCACCTGGATTAATTTTTACCAATTTTGATGGAGGGGTAGCTTTACACCCAAAGATAGTTATAAGATACCTTTTACCCGACTACGGTAAAGAAAAAAAATACGCGGACGTAGTTGTGGGCACCGTCTAGAAGTGTCATAAACTATGCTGGGCCGCAATTGCTAAGGATCTAAACCGTATTCTATGTTTTTGATGACGATGATATAAGTAGCTCGACGTGAGTATACCGGTTTACTCACGTCGTAGAAGTCGACTCAAGACATTATGATGATTATGAGATGTTAAATTACCCCTTTCCTGCCACTTTAGTGGCACGAACTGTAATGAGATTATAATTTCACTTTAAATTTGGATGATTATCGAGCAGTTCAGCCAAGCCTATGAAGTTACTCATATGGTAAATCAATTTCCGATCCCTGGCTACCTGGAGATGCCACGACCTCGCGCGACCAGCGGCGCGGTGAGCGGTTGAGCGAGAGATCCGAGCGCGGCGGCCATACGAGTGAGCGAGACACACGTAGCGCGCGCCGCGCCGCTCGCCGCTAAGACCGAGTTCGTGGCATCTCCGTAATTCAATTCATCATCTCCGATTTTTTTTTATCAAAATCGTAAATCACAGGCCAATTAATGATAATCATTTAATCCGTTTGCCAATCAGATACGTTCCATTGTTTGTCAGTCAGTTGTTTTTCTCAGTCAACCTTTGACAACGCTTTTAAATACAAGTGTAAAGGTACCGAAAGTCAGGGAGGCTCAAATAATTAATATAGGCTATATAATCCGTTTCAATTTTTTTATTTAAATGTATTTTAATAATGTTAAAGTATATTCTATTAATTCCATATTTTTTCTATTTTCAGGGACCCCATCGAAGGATGGAGCAACGCAGCGTCCTTGTCAACCATAGCACCTTCGATATTCCTACTCTCAACTCTGCTAGTGTTATTGCGCTAACCAACAGTTTCTCTTATTATTTATATAGGTACGTCCAAAGTTTCAGAGTGCTAAAATAATAGTATAAATAATTTTACTTTAAGGTTTTTAAGGCAACTATGTCCTACATACATGCTGCACTATTAGGGATAAACCTAAAAAAAATTATCTCCTATTTTTTATTAAATTCGTAAAATATAGGCCAATTTAAGATTGTAATTCCATCCGTTTATCGTAAGTCCAAATTTTGTTTCCCATCTGTAACGTTTCGCCAAATTTTTATTTGTCCGAAAGCCATTTTTTTTTCAAAACTGTTAATTTCTCAGAATAATTATAAAACAAACCTATCCTAACCCCTAACCTAACGGATTCTTTAAAACGATGTTTATGAAATCCAGAAAATGTTACGGGTTTCAGGAAAAATCACTTTCAGACACATGAAAATTTGGCGAAACGTTTCAGATGGGAAACAATGTTTCGTAGTTGAGATAGGATATACCATCCGTTTGCCTGTTAATTTTTTTCTCTCCATAGTAAGCATTTGTGATGACGTCACGATTGACTTGACTTGTACTGCAAAATGGACAAGTGAAAGTCCATAACCTAAATATGAATAATTTTACACAGGTGTCATATTGTTACAATGTAATTGTTTATTGCGGTATAAGAACTATATTCCCGGAAACGGTTCGGAATTAACATAGGTTGTAAAAAAAAATTATATCCCGATTGTCGTGCCGAAATGAAACTTTGCATGTACAGATCACGTGACAATAATACAATAATTTGGTAAATCTTGGATCTGACCTGATGAGGGAGACGGAAGGTGGCCGTATGAATTCCTAATCAGCAAAAGATAACCTCATTTGATATTGATCTTGATGAGTAATTAACGTTTATGTAAGAAAATCTACAGTAAAAGCATGTCTCAAATACAATCATTTTTGTCAATAAGTTCGACTTTAAAATACATACTTATTATTGAATCCATGTTCATTATTTGGTGCATTGTGCATCTACGTTGTTCAACATCACAACGTAAGATTTTGTAATTTTTGAATTTTATATGTCACATAGGTATTTATCACCTGTAGGTACTTAACTTATTTACTATTGTAAGTTCTTGGTCAATATTTAAGTATTTATTTATTTTCGTATAACATTGTACAGAACCTATCGATAACATTGTTTTTACATTTTTACGAATAAAGTGTGCTATGACCACGTGAAGTTGTATTTTTTTTTCCAATGCTAGTGAAGATATACAGAGATAAGTAAGATTAGTATTTGTAAATTTAGATTAGAAGTATAAAGGCTCTTTTGCTCTTTCATCAGAATAATAAATTAATGGATACCTCAGTCATTAACGTTCAACCAACTTCTGTACAGTGAACCACCATTGAGACAAAGATTATAATTCGTACCTAATTAAACTTTGAAAGCAAGTTTGATAATGAACCCCTAGATAAAAAATATAATTCAATCGATAAATATTATACAATGCACAAAATGAAAATGCTACAAATAACCTATGTGCAAATGTACACGCAACATGAGTTATAGGATGCACAGAAGTGTCTTTTGAAAATCCGCATTAAAACTCACCTATAGTATATCAAGATACCTGAGGTAGTAGTGCGTGTTCCAGGTCATAGGTATTATACTAGTTAATCAAGCAGATTGATAAAGTTCTTAACCTATTGACCGCCAAGCGGTCTAGCCATTTACCGTGCCACTGACGCCAGAGTAAAAAAATAAAGATGTGCCCCAAAATCAACAGGGATTGAAAAATACTTGTAGCGGTTAGAATTACAAAGTTTTTGATCATTGAAATTTGGACGGCTGTGGCCGACGTGCCGTCAGGGGCACGATTTTTTGTTGACGGCCACAGCCGACTGTGGCGCTCAAAAGGATAAAGGAAACCAAACCCAGGGTCTATGATGATCAGTGATCGGGGATTTCTCTGCCACAACGCGGTATTTCAAAGAAATATATTTTTTAATATCAATATAGTCATGATTATCTCATCAAATCTCAATACAATAATTTTTTCGGCCAAGATAGCCGGATTACAATATAATTACCATGTCCATATAAAATAATATACACGAAATACCGCGTTGTGGCAGAGAAATCCCCGATCACTGATGATGATTGATTAAAAAATATACTTTTAGAAGTTTACTGGTTAGATTGAGGCGTCGATTATCATCAGCGCTATCATGATAATCGTGGATGGAAACCGTATATGGTACGTTTTGTGAATACGTCAGCTGAAATAAAACGATAATAATAATTCAGTATACGTTTCCGATCTGACCAATAAAAGTAATTATGTGTTAACCGCTTACCAACGAAGTAATTGCCTTCTAAAGAAAATGCATACGTAGAAATGAATGCAAATCGATAACACCGCCGTATCCTTTAAAAATTCACTAGCTTGCTCGCCACCTGACGGTTCCCTAGAAAGTATACCCAGTCCATACTCCCACCGGTCTCAATCAATGTCACATTGTTGACCTACACGGCTGTGAACAAAGACTCTCTTTCGGCACTTGAGAATTTTCCGGTACTGCAGCAACAGTGAAGATGATGTATCAAATGTCCGAATTTGGGCATGGATGCTCCAAGATATTGCTTGTGGCCTTGAATGTGCTGTGCGTTGTAAGTATACTTTAACAGCGGGTTTTTGAGTTCAATGTTGATAGTTTTGCTAGTGATCATTACAGTTTTCCTCGTTTACAGTGTTTATTGTTCTGATAAATGTGTCAAGAGGAGTTTATAACTTTAGCTTTGAAAACAATGTGATCCGACCTTTGGCATTTGGTAGTAGAATGCGAATATTTATAAATGTTTATGATAATGTACCGAATATGCCAGGCATTTATTTGTTTTTGACTGTTCCGTGTGTAACGTAACAATACACTAATCCATTTTACTTTAAAATCACTTTCCACAACTGCAACTGAAATGACGATATCAAAATTGGATACGTTAATAATGTTTTTCTTTAGGTAACAGCGATTTTCATCTTCGGTTTCGCTGTGGTCGACACTCGTATCCTCCACCAGTATGGCGAAGAAGAAGCGACCGGCACCTTCGTCGGTGACATCATGATCATCGTGGTCTGCGTCTTGCTGGTTGTGCTGGGGGTCTTCGGCATTGTTGCTGTGGTTAGGAACAGCATTAGGATGCTGCAATTGGTGAGCGTTTTCTGATCTACAAATGCCCTAACGATCGTTAGTTGTATGTATGTAGAATTAGTTACACATTAAATTAGGCGATTTTCTACAAAAAGCTCCAAATAACTTTATCCAAAATATCAAATCGGGAGATAACCCTAGTGATTGGGGATTGGAATGCTAAGATAGGCAGCACAGTAGAAGACACTCACATCAGAACCACAGTTGGGAAATACGGACTGGGTACCAGGAATGAACGAGGTTCAAGATTGCTGGAATTTTGCATAGAGAAAAAGTTTACAATAATGAACACCTGCTTTCAACATCATCCAAGGCGACTATACACGTGGACGTCGCCTGGCGATCGCTGTCGTAACCAAATAGATTACGTGTTAATTACCAGCAGATGGAGAACCTCGATCACGAACGTAAAAACTTTCCCTGGGGCCGACTGTGGATCCGACCACAGCCTCCTTGTAGCGAATTTTGTCTTGCGTCTTAAGGCAGCTAGAAAAGGACACATTACAAGACCACGAACCCTGGCGCCCCAGGAACGAGTCGGCTTCCGCAACGAACTTGAGAAGGCTCTCTCGAATCGACCAGCACTTGGTGAAGCAGGAGTAGATGAGCAATGGGAGCACCTCAAAAGCCAGATATGGGAAACAGTAGACAAAATAAAATCCAAGAACAATCCACCACCTATTCCCAAGCAATTATGGCTGAGCAAAGATACCTTGGACGTCATAGAAGCGAGGAAAGCCATAAAATTGCGGGGAATGACAAGCCAAGAAGACCGTGCCGAATACTCAATGCTGAGCAAGTCGATCCAACAATACTGTCGCCGCGATAAAAACAACTTCGTGGAGCGCAAGAGATCCAAGAACACTCGCTAAAAAAACAAACCTCGGATCTTTTCAAAAAAGTGAAGGTTCTGTCGAAGCAATCCAAACCAAAGACTTGGTTGATCGAAGATGTCGATGGTACACCACTCCAAGATCTAACAGCAATAACGGAGAGATGGCGAAAGTATTGTGAGCAGCTCTATAGGAATCCAGATGAACACACCTCACCAAACGCAAGCGTATCAGTAAGGTGGAACGAGTTGAACTCCGAACCGCCGATACTCAAATCAGAAATCATAGCTGCTATAGCTGCACTTAAGGCCAGAAAAGCACCTGGGCCGGATCAGGTAACGGCGGAAATTCTACAAGCTATGGGGGAAACAGGATTGGATGCCTTGCACAAAATATGTACTGATATTTGGCGCACCTGTGAGTGGCCTCGCGACTGGTCCAGATCTATAATCCTACCACTGCACAAAAAGGGTTCCACGGCGAAGTGCGACAACTACAGGACTTTGGCTCTAATATCTCATGCCAGTAAAGTGCTTCTATACATAATTAATAACCGGATCCGACATTTTCTCGACTGGCAAATTCCCCAGGAACAAGCTGGGTTTGTGAGCGGCAAGGGGACACGTGAGCAAATCTTCAACATCCGCCAGCTGATCGAGAAGGCTTATGAATTCAATACACCTATGATACTGTACTTTATTGACTATAGTAAAGCGTTTGACTGTGTTATTTGGACAGCTCTGTGGAAAGTCCTACAAGAACTTGGAGTTCCTCAGCATCTTGTGTCTCTTATTCAGTCCCTGTACGTACACAACCAAGGAGTAGTGAAGGTTGACCAAACGATGTCTGGGCCTTTCAGGTTTGGTAAGGGTGTGAGACAGGGCTGTATCCTGTCTCCCATTCTTTTCAATGTGTACGGGGAGTACATCATCAGACGAACTCTCGAGGACTGGGACGGAGGGGTCTCGATAGGCGGCACCAAAATCACCAACCTCCGCTATGCAGACGACACAACACTCCTAGCTACCACTGAAGTTGAAATGTCTTCTCTCCTGCGCAGGATGGAGACGATTAGCATGGAACTAGGCCTCAAAATAAACCACGCCAAAACTAAGCTGATGGTAGTAGACCGTGCTAATAAACTCCATTTCACCGGTCTTCTTGGTCTCGAAACGGTGAAAGACTTCATTTACTTGGGAACTAACATAAGCGACTCAGGCTCGTGTGAAAAGGAAATAAGGAGACGGATAGGGATGTCCAAGGCTGCTATGACTCCGCTTCAGAAAATATGGAAGGACCGCAACATCGCACGCAAAACTAAGGTCAAGTTGGTCAATACCCTCGTCTTTTCCATATTCAGTTACGGAGCTGAAACTTGGACACTGAAGAAAGCGGACCGAAATCGTATTGATGCTTTTGAGATGTGGTGCTGGATGAAAATGTTACAGATTCCATGGACTGCATTTCGCACAAACGAATCCATTCTTCGCGAACTCCATATTGAAACTCGTCTATCCACTATGTGCTTGAGAAGAGTAATGGAATTTTTAGGCCATATTGCCAGGAAAGAAGGAAACAACTTGGAACAACTCATGGTGAATGGAAAGGTCGATGGGAAGCGTCCAAGGGGCCGGTCACCGATGAGGTGGTCTGACCAAATCCGCTCATCATTAGACACCAAACTACACAACGCACTCCATGAAGCCAAGGACAGATCTAGGTGGCGAAACACGATCCGGAGCATAATGACCCAGCTACGGGGAAATCACGACCCTCAGTAATGAGGAAATCGACGCGAGGAGGAGGAGGAAATTAGGCGATAAGCAGGAACAATCAGGTCAATATTGCTGATTTTTTGTCATATAAGTCACATTGCAGCAGGATTGACATTATCTTCCGTACCTAATACTGCACATGTCCTATTTATATACGTACGAAATTTTCATTCGATTTCCCTAATTAGCTACAGATTTAACTGTACTGTCATCTTGTTTTTCTCGCTTGCTATTTTGATAGCAAGACTTTATTAGTTACTAACAGCGTCGGTGACCAAGAGTCATATTGGCTCAGGCCACTGGCATAAGCTGAGCCATCTTCCTTTTCATTGTTTTGTTACTATACAACTGCTACATGTTCCATAACCAAAATGTACAAAAACATTGAATAAATGCCTTATTATTATTATTATTATTATTATTACTAATGGGAATTTACCTTAAAATAATAAGGTAGCTGATCTTGTCCTGAATTCCTTTCAAGCTAGAACTTTCTCTTATTCTAGTATGTTGGCTTCCACCTTTTTCTCATCATCATGGAGATCGTCCTGGTCATCTACGTGACCCTGCAGCGCTTCGGATTGGAGTACAAAGTAACGAACTACCTTCGGGAAGACTTCTTCCGCAACGTGACTGGGGACGAGCTCGTGCATCATCACAAGTATTGGGAGTTCTTGGAGTCTAACGTAAGCATCTGAGTGTCTGAGTGAGATGTTTGTAAGATTACTTAATCCTCTCTTGAATCTACCTCTATTGAATTTAATTTTGTACATAATATGTAGTTTTGTTTATTTTTAAATCAACTGTTGGATTCAGCATAATCCTGAGGTGAAATATCCCAATGCTCACCGCCATTCCAAAAGTGGTGCCTCCAACCTTAATCCACAGCAATCGTCTTCACTATTTCACAGAACCACACAGAACAAAAAGGTTAATAAGCGTAACCGATGTACCTTACCAAACTGTTTGTCTTTCCAGTACCAGTGTTGTGGCCTGAACGGGCCAGACGACTATCATGCAATCAGTTCGCCCATGAGCGTGGCATGCTGCCCACGTGCATATCGCGCTAGTACTGTGGCGACGCAGAAACTACTATACCGTAACTGCCTTGAGTAAGTATTTACACTGTCTGCCTTGTATATCTTAGATTGAATTCGACCAAAATGGAATAATAGTCTAGCTATGATGGGAGAGTAGTGCCATCGCTATCACCTTCTATGTTTTCATAAGTTGATGGCATTCATACTATCGCTATGGAGAAAATCGTCCCCAAAATTAGCTTCTTACTCCCGTTTCTCATCAAGTGTCTGTTCGAAGCGCTGGTAGAGTCAAATTTACAAGAAACCATGAGGGTATCTTGCAGAATTGAGTATTCCATTAAGTTAGCCATGTTGTCAAATCAGATGATGACGATGATAAAAGGTTGACTAGGACCTTGAGTAGGGCTGTTTAATTAGTCAAAAAACCTCAATATAATATTATGTATTTACTTTCCAGTACCAGCGCCTTCTACACCCGGGGTTGCGAGGATGCTATCATGTACGCGCTGCGTGACTCCGCTGATTGCATGCTTGGAGTTGCTACTATGGGCTTCTGGTTTGAGGTAGGCACATTTGCTAGGAAAAAATATTTATTTAAGCGAACATAAATATTTTTCCTATCATATATATAATTATATGATAGATAACACGCCAATCTACGAATATGATTATTTTAAGTGTTACTTGATGTAACTCGCTATTGGTATTATTTTTCCTTGCACGCCGCTTACCCATTTACGTAACTTATGTAGCATTGCTGCTGTGCCATGACAAAATACTATTATAAACAGTTTACTGCAAAAGTAGCCTTAGACAGGGCTTGCAGCGCCATCTGCTGTTTTAGTTCGGTTTATAGGGCTTTAAAAAAATCGCAGAACTTTACTATAAGTAGAATACATATCAAGCCTTCCTAAGGCGTATATAAAAATGAAGCAACATCAACTTATCTTTAAATAAGGAATATTTTCTAAGGTGTAAAGCCTTTCAAATAAACAATGCAAAGATCGACACACAAAGCATAAGGAAAAATACGAAAGGTTGTCTAGCGTTAGGGTAGTGGAGAGGTTAATACGCTGGACCGGTACCGGGTTCGATTCCCGGTCTGTTCTGCCAGATTATGCATTTCAATTTTTCTTCGTGCTTTGATCTTTGTGTCAGTGGTTTAAGGATTTTTTTGTGTTTTCAGGTGACCTCGGCAGTGTTGTCAGTGGTACTGGTCTACAGTTTGAAGAACAGAGTGCAAGTGTACAAGAAAACTGTTAAATATTAACTGGTGTGGGAAAATACCTTTTATTACGGAATTATTCCGTAATTTAATATACCATGATTTACTAATTGGCATAATTATCGTTGGTCCTAAAAAAATCGGATCACTGACGATAACGTTTTAGAAATTATGAACATCTGTAAAGTTCTTGGTGAAACAAATGATGTTCAGTTTGAAGAGTTATTTTTTATTATTATTTAGTTTTTAGGAAATGAATGTGTGTTAGTATTATTTTGGTATATTTTTAAATAATGTATTTGATGCTCAGTATCAAATTCAATACACAACCCAAAGATCTTCAAAAGATGTTTTATAAAATTTTTTTTCAACAAAATATAAATAAGTTACGTAATTAATCGCCAAAATGTAACGCTTAATGTTTTAGAATATTAATTAATTAGAAGAAATGATAATTATGTCAATCTTTATAAAATTATAGCATATGAAATTAAAGCGTTATAAAATAGTACCTACATCGTAATTTATATCCTTTTTTTTATTTACCTATATCAGGGGCCCTATGATGGTTGCGTTTATCACGCGATAAATAAGTGATAAAGCATCCGTCACGCTTTAACATAATGCGAGTGTGAGTGACATATGCTTTGTCACTTATTTATCACGCGATAAACGCAACCATCATAGGCCCCCATGTTCTGATTTTACCCTCTTCATTATTAAAACAATGAAAAACCACTACTTACTGAATATGGTCGCTCCGAAACAGTTCACTGACGAATGATCGCACGTCTGCTGCATGTATCGAATTCTGGAGACCTACCCCATGTAGCCCAATAGAAATCGACACCCAAAAGAGTTGAAATGGCAAAGCATGATGTAGTTGTAGAGTTTCAATCAAAATAGGGTGGTTTTCATCCAATGCAATGCACCTTCACAAAGTTGCAAAATATCCATTTTTTTTTACCTTTGCTCTAAAAGTTGTAAGTTTTAACTGTATTTTCGACAGTCAACGTTCAAGAAGTTTTTAAAGTCCATTAAATTTGCTACATCGTGGTTTTCAATTGTAACGCATTGAATATCAAATGATGAATAAAAACGAACATCAACATTAACATTCTTGTTTACCATCTATATACTCAATCATTTTTGATATATGAATAATCAAAAATATAAATTTTTGAAACATGTAATGTCTCATTTTTTAATTTGTGGGTAGGTACACCACAATTTTTATTTTTCATGGTTTTAATCAAAAATATATTTTAATTTTTCACTAAATTTACATAATACTAATCATCAAATCTAGACAAACTCCGTTAGGTATTAAGGACCGTGTAAAAGGTATTCCATGGTAATAACTGTTAAGTAGCGCACTTATGCATTAGTGTAGGTAATTATGTGGTTCAATACCAGAACATGCAGATTACATTGTCCTCATAGATAAATGTGCAGAAAGGCTGCAAACCAATCATCAGAAATGGAGACATGCGAAGGCCTCCGTATCAGCAGATCTAAGACGAAATACTTACAGTAAAGTTTTCGGCCGCCGGCGCCGAGCAATACAATCATATCCACCAAACAATTTTAATATCTAGGATCAATCCTTACCGCAAATGCTGGTGTAGATATTACCCACAGAATCAACACGGCGTGGCTTAAATGGAGAAGCCTTTTAGGTGTTTTATGTGACCCCAAAATGCCGATACCTACAGCTTAAAGGAAAAGTATAATTTATTGATTTTATTGCTATAAATGTACCTTTAGGCGGTTATTATAATGAAATCTGCTGAGAAATACTACAGATTATATAGGTACGTAAATGCATTCCATAATGACATATTACTAATTGTACAAAGGACCACAGTAAAGTCTAGTAATCTGCTAAATGCGTAATAGTGTTGAACTAATTACAAAAGATACAACGCAGTACTATCACACGAATGTCAGTCAAATACGTTTTGCAAACGATATAAACCCTATACCAACACCATACGTTCCAAACAAACCGCAAAGTTAAAATCGAACTGAAAAAAGACTAGAATCGCTGATATGGTGGATGATTATCGCCCACGAAAAGCTAAATCCAAATCAATGGAAATAGATTTTTAAGTCAGAAGCATAGAGCTCGGTGTAGATGCAAAAGAAGTTTGTGATAGAACAAAGACTGGTGCGCGGCCGATAAAGACAGTCCCTGGCGTGTGGGGAAGTAGACACCTGGATTCCCACGCTCTAAATATTGCGACTCTGTGCTGAGAGAAGCGGGTAACGGAGCGATTGACGAATCTATGATTCGAAGGTAAATAGTTAAAATTCTTCTAACATGAATAAGGAAAAGCATTGAAGAAGAAAAAGTATGAAAATAAAAATAAGAATATATTTTGCTTGTTATGCTTCAAAACAAATGATGACAGTAAATCGAGATAATCTAGTTGTTACTATTACTGGGTTGTCACCAGGAGCCCCGAAAATTGCAAAAGATACTAATATAATAATATAGGTACGTAGTGATCAAAGCATAGTTTGTTAAAATTTGCTCCTGAGTATATCGTAATAATTTTTATAGATAATGACACAAAGGTAAATTAAGAAAGAAAAATTGAATGCGATCTACTACAATCGAAGCGGGGTTTGAACCCGCGACCTCTGCGTTACCGGCGCATTGCTCTCCCAACTGAGCTATCCGACCGCTACGTCAGTCACACCAAATCTTTCATCCCTTAATCCTTTACGCTACTGGAGCGCCCTCTGTGTCATATGTTTTTTTGAAATGCTTATTGCGCATTAGCCATACCCTAGGATGTGCGTTTTACACGCACGATCCCCAATCCCCATTGCTTTACAGCAAGTGTGAAGACTGCGAGAGAGATGGCGCTGGGATGGTGGAAAATATAGAATCGATAAAAAGATTCTATACAAATATATCGTAATAAACTAAATTTGTAAAGACAGACATTTAAGCTACATACGAACTTTATCGTCAGAAAATGATTCCTTGAAATGTACTTAAATAAATCAAATCAGACCGCAAAGCTTTGGAATATAATTAACAATCGATACTTTATTAAAAATCCGCTCCGCTCGCCACAAACCGTCCCTATAATCACCAAAGGGTCGTCAAATGCAGATGATCGATACGAAGTCCATAAGCCGCACTTCCTTTGGTCTTGTCCTAAGCTTCGGACATCGGTCACCAGCCGGACTGTCCGTCACAATGAAACCCCGCGGCATTCGCTGCATGAAATTCTTCCTGACATTATTTAATATAATATGCATCGTAAGTACTATTTGTTTTTTGTTTTGAATCGATATCTAATTTTGGAGCATTGCGCGTATTATTGATTGATTTGTGGCGATGTTATTTTATTACGTGTCCATTAGTTACGCGCTTACGCGCTATGGCTGGAAGAGTTGAATTGAATGCACCCATTGTCTTTGTCTATAATCAGAATGTTGAAACGTAATATTCTAATATTTCGAGCGCTTATCAGTAACGTAATACCTATGTTTTGTGCTGTCTATCTCGAATCTTTCGTCACTCGTTCTTAATGCTCTTTCACTCACTATTTTTTTTGGTCGCTACCTATAAATTCAACAATAAAAAAATATCCCTATTTTCAGCTTTTCGGTCTAATCCTTATGGCGATCTGCGTCATAAACATGCGCGATCGCAAGTCTCGTCCTGAAGAGCAGTCCGCTTTGTCCAGAGGAGTGCTATCCTTCTTGCTGACTCTGGGTTTGTGCTTGATTGTAACAGCTGTACTCGGCTGTATCGGTGCACTGCGAGAGCATGTGAAGATACTTTACGTGGTGAGTAACTCTACGGTAGTAGTAGTAAACATTTTGGAATACATTTTTTTTTTCATTCCATTATAGTAACTAATACCCGAAGTAGGAAACATACGTGACTCAAAGTGATACCCTGAGGTACAGCTTATAAGAAAGAAAAGCTTTAACAGTGAAAGCTTATCTAAAATCTAAAACGGATTCTTTTGATAATTAATACATTGAATGTGTTTCTTAATTTCAGCACGCGTGCTTCTTTATATTCTTGGTCTCTGTGGAGGTTGTGGTGGGGGTGGGCGGGGCCGTCATCAGCGCCTGGGTGGGAGGGGGAAGTGAGCTGCGTATGCAGTTCTATCGCAACTCTACCGTCGAAGATGAGGTGGTTAGCCATCGAAACTATTGGGACAATTTGCAATCAGAGGTGAGACGGATGGTTTAAGACATTTTTAGAAGTATAATTTCTTTGTTAGTTCATTTGATGATTTTTGGAAAGTGTAGATCGTTGCAGCAATCTGTAGTAATTTAATCTGTTTTTAGCTGCAGAGTTATAGCTAGTTTTAGATTTTAAGTATGTTTCATATCAGCTTAATTTCTAACAGTACCAATGCTGTGGCGTCGATGGCCCTCAAGACTACGATATAATCCACCGCGATATCCCCCCTTCGTGCTGCGCTCGCGCTCATCCCCTCCGAGAGGGTGGTGCGCGCAGGCAGCTTCATTCTACATGCCTGAAAAATCATACTTACTACGCTAAAGGATGCGAAGAGGCATTGCGGCAGAAGAAAGCGACCAAAGGAAACATTTTCATCACCACTGGAGTGATATTTGCTTTATTGGAGGTGAGTTTAAAGGAAATCACAATTAACCCTTCAGGTTCATCATCATCATAACAAGGATTGGTCATGTACCGCCCTCATTCAATTTGCTTTCCGCGATCCTAACCAGGTTGTCGATCTGCGATCAGTTCTATCAGCAATGTTTCCCGCCCACTTTTATTTAACTTTGGCGACTGTCTGAGATATGTATATGTGCGACCTTGGTTCTCTTGCGGATCTCCTAATTTCTAATTTGATCTCTCAAGAAGACTTCGAGTTTTTGAGTATCTTTGAGCCTTCTTAACAAGCCAGCACCCATCAGGTTGCAGCGCAATATTACCAAAAAGAGTTTACCCAAATTCGGAACATGCACATGAACAACGAAAAAGATTGGAGACTATCACTTCAACAAGTTTAATGAAATCTTTAAGTACAGATTTATAGTGTTTGTCGCAGTTCTTATTTCATTTTTATGAACTAAGTTGGTTCTGATAAATTCTGTTTGGTTTTGTCAGATACTCTGCATCATACTGGCCTTGTGGATGGCCAGAACAATACGAGTGGAACGTCGGAAACTACAGCAGAATCTACAAGCACATTTCGAGAACTAACGATTACTTTACTGCACTACTTAATTAAGTAAATTAAATATTTTGACACCTTTATTGCTTAAAAATAAGTTAGTATTTACACACAATTTTATAAAAGGAACATTATTTTCTGATTGAAAATTGCAATGAATGTTTAATCGATTTCTATGTTAAAGTAGTTATTTTATTGGTAATAAGATTTAATTTATTAGTGAAATGTAAGCTTCGGGAAGATTTCCTTCAGATATTTTTGCTTCTTTTTTATTTTTTAGGCTAAGTTTTGACGTTCTTCGTCACTATAAGTTAAGGCGAAATTTAGTTTAAGCGGGTTCGGACTTCAATTTGACATAATTGTATAGGTATTAATATGGTATTAAT
Source organism: Apotomis betuletana (assembly GCA_932273695.1). Taxonomy (NCBI): domain Eukaryota; kingdom Metazoa; phylum Arthropoda; class Insecta; order Lepidoptera; family Tortricidae; genus Apotomis; species Apotomis betuletana. The sequence goes on from OW026305.1 coordinate 3,633,449, forward strand.
GCACAATGAAATTGAACTTCGGGTGCTGACACGGTAGATGTTACCTTTTGCACTTGAATTGTACAACTTAGTTCGTTGACCAGTAGCTGTATCCTGTGATAATAAGTAGGTTTAAGCAAATCAGCTGAGGCTAATGAGCCGCATGGGACCAATATCAGTTAGTTTAAGAGTACTACACCACACAAATATTACGAGTATGGTTATAATAGCGTGGGTGATCAGGGTTTGCTCACTAAGATTTATTCTTTCATCTCTCTCGTTCGTTCATCTCTTCCGTTCTTCTCTTTCGGACCGATTTCAGTCATGGTAACCACTTTTACTCCTAATTAACTGAGCGCACCAGAAGATGACTATTAAGTCATCATCGGCTACATTAGTAGCCTATCTTCGTGGTGAATTTCCGCACTCATTGTAATTTTTACTTTATTAACATTATCGTTAAAAATACTCTACTAAACATCGAATTTTTCAACCCGCTTTAGCTTTTTTTTGTGATCCCGCTCATAGCATATATTTTTCGCTTTAATATAAATATTTCGATTCGTATTCGAGCTTATTTTTATTCGAGCTACAGCAACAATATTCTTGCTCATTGAAGTAAGCTTCATCGCCTTCTTATACTTAATGTAAACATTTAGGCAAGTGTATTCACCAATATGAATGTTCTTGGCACCTTCACGTCAAACACATCACATTCTTTCAACACCTGTTTTGGTAGTTGCTTGTGTATTATTATTTCAAAGTAGTAGATAATGAGTACTACTACTTAATTGAAGGAATGTTAACTCATTTATCTCTTATCATAGAATTTATTCTGTAAAGAAAATTGATAGAAATTGTGTTCGATGCGATTAGTAGTTTTATAATGCCTATACCTCTTTCTTCGTCTATTTATTTGTAGGACTCTCTTCTAAACGTCAATAAAATGGTCACAAGTATGATTAGAATAATTAAAAAGTTATTACTTTCATGTTTGTTTTACAATTAAAACTTTTAAGGGGAAAGTAATTTACGCCATAACGTGACCTTATCGTGTAGCCGTCTTAAAAGAAAGAAACAGTGATAAATGAAATAGAGTACTATAGAGCAGTTGGTAGTTTCCCACAAGCATTATTGATTTAGACCTGCTGCACTTTTCATTATAAGTAGATGTAGGTACAAAGCTTTATCCAGTAGCAAATGATCGAGCTCGAATTTATGTAGTTGTAATATTGCGTGGTGAATACCCAAAGGCGTGGTGTGATGAAGAAGAAGAGAATTTAATGTTCTTTTACGGTGTGCTATTTATTTTGACGTTATCGACATTATATTAACATAGTGATTCTATCTTTTGTTCTTAATTGTAGTGTTAATCCCGAAAGGTTGTCATAATATTAATATTTTTTTCTTCATAGTGATTGAGTTTATCTTCTATTAGTTACTCTTTGCCAATTAGCTTGTCATATTTTGTAAAAATAATCCTTACGTATTTTCCTTAACATACCGTTTCGGGTAGCATAATACAGCATCTAATTACAAGAGAGAAATATATTATGAACGCGTTTTATTAACATGGCAATCTGATTTGTATAGATTTTAGGTACTAGCATAAATGTAACTAAAAATTAAAAAGCTAAAACTAATTAAATTAAATTGTAGAGATTAAACAAAATAGGTTGATTTTATAACAGTTACTTATTTTATTAGTAGCATTCTCTAGTCTAGATCTTTTAGAAAATGTTACTTAAGTACTTAAAGTGTTTTTATGATTAGTTTGACTTTATAATGTATCTATAATTTCATTTATCAGTATTTTATAGTTTTAAGAAAATAGTTTGACTTTATACCAGTTACTTAAGTTATTTTATAAGTAGTCCTTATTATCGAGATCTTTTAGAAACTGTTATTTACTTAAAGTTTTCTTATGATTAGTTTGACTTTATATGTATAATTTAATTTAATTTATCAGAAGTTTATAGTTTGATGAAAATAATTTGACTTTATACCAGTTACTTAATTTTTTTATTAGTAGTATTTTAGAAAATGTTACTTAATTAAAGTTTTTATGATTTTATATCTATATGTTCATTTATCAGTAGTTTCTTAGATCTCTTAAAAATGTAAAGTTTTTTTTACAACGACATTTTTTAAATTTAATTTCCTCGCGTTTGTAATAATTTCATTATTAGCAGTGATAGTTGTTTTGTATAATATTGTTTATTTTATTAGTTCTATGAGTAGTCGATCCCTTATGGATATTATCAAGTTCTTAAGAACAGTGGTAAGTATTTAGTTTATTACGTAATATGATTCTTCGCTTTATTAAAATCAGGGGTATTACATTTAGTCTTTCTATATTTCTGAATTTAAGACTATTGCACATTGTCTCTGATCCTTGACAGTTATTTAAGAATACGTTAGGCATTTCATAAGAGGTAAGTAGGTATTTATGTATTAATCTTGTCTGATGATGAATTGCAGTTTTTTTATGTCTTGGGAACAATGAGTAGCAACACAATCTCGTTTTTAAGAAGTAAATATAAGTAAAGTAGGCATTTATATAGCCCATCACGAGGCTGTACACATTTTAGGAGATCTAGAACGGTAGACGCTCTGACACCTCGCAGATAACTAAGATTACACGTACCTTAATCATTAATTTCCTCAACAAAAATATTTAAAAAAATATATATTTTTATGGTACAGTAAACAACATATAATTTAATATTAAAGTCATAATGTGATCTAATAAAAATCTGTGGGTATTTCTAACGACTTTAAGTTAAGTATAGTTTTAATATGTAGCTTTTAGGTGCACTTTCAAGTAATAATTTACGGAATATTAACGTAATAATAAGTAATAAAAGTTAATAATATAAACGAGGAAATTGTCATTAGTATGTAATTTAACAAATAAGTTTAAGTGGATTCATTCTGCAAAAAATATTCTAAAGTAAGTAAATGACTATTTTTAATACACGATAGCCTACATACGATTTTAAGAAATTTTATAAATACATCAAGTATTGAATGAATGAAAAAAGCCAAACTCATTCCGATTGTCTCTTGATGACTATGAAGGTGTTTGCTAAAAAATATATAAGAAAAACCTTAATAATGTAAGAATATTTTGATCAAGTTAATGTTAGTAACGCTTTTGTGTAGAATGTATACAGCCATCCTTGTCACATAATTATGGATTTAAATAACGGTTCATTAAATAAGTAACACACACGTCGTAGTTTCATTTGCGTTTTTTGAATACCATACTATACCATACCATACTATTATACCATTATAGTATTTTAAAGTAACTTCTTTTCTTTATTTATAATTTTTTGACGATGAAAAAGATCTGGTAATATAATTCGATCCCAAAAAACAGTTTTTTATTACTATGTAAAATAAAAATCAATAAGTTGGAACGCATTTATTTTATTACAAAAATCTATCTGTTTCAACAATTCATTAACAAAATAATAATTAATTAGTTAGTAAATAAAAACCATACGTGTAATTTCTGACTAGTACATAAATATTTAATATAAAAAAGGTCGAATTTAGAAAGAACAAAATGATAAAATAAGGCAATGGTATTGAGTAAAATTTATTTTTCTCAATATTTCGTAAACAAACAATATATACACACACAAAAGTACGATATATTTTTTCGAGTTTTGGTGATAGTTAATATACAAATAAATATGTCTTACTGAGTTTTCTATACCTACCTAAAATAAAATTACATACAAAATGGCGGGTGACTTTTTGAGATATTCAGATTTCTTGCGTGCACTATTTTAACAAATTATTAAAATGTATCACATTGACTTTTTGTTTTTACTCAATAGATGGCACCACTCTACTCTGAAACTCTATTACGAAAAAGCCCATATTTTGAGAAACAGTATTACAGGATAAATTCGTGAATAAACACAATATATACACTTATTCTTCCTCTTTTATTAAGTAAAATATTAAGACTAACTCAAATAAGTCAGGAACTATGGTTTGCTCGTCAGTATTCGCCATTTTTATTCAGGTGCCGTTTTACAGAACAAATAATAACAAGATTGAACAGATAATCCATCCACCATGTAAAAGTGCTGCCATCTAGGTATATGAATACTCTAAGTACTCTTATACTCTTTAAATAAATTCAAGGGTATTTAACAAAATAAATATCTGATTTCTAATTTCGGAATAAAAATCTTATCAAAATGTGCATATCACAAACCTTTCCAAGGTTTGTGATATGCACAACCAAAACACAATTGCATATATTAAATTCCACTTAAAACATGTAGCCTTTGGTTTACAAAATAAGTGCATTATAAAATACATTAGGTACCTTATAAATTACCAGCGATATGTACAGCTAATTCTAAGAGTTTAAAGATTCGGATCACGTCTAATGAAATCAAAGAAAGTTAGAGAATTGGAAACCAGTAAAGTTAAAGTACAACTAATATTAAGTTAAATATGTCATAATTATAATTATTTTATTTTCAAAATAAAATTAAAGTTATCACAATATTACGTTTTGAGGTGACCGTATCTCTAATTCTAAGCAACGTCTAATTTCTAACATAGAAATATTTATATATCTACGTATGTATCCGCTATAAAATAATATGCGAATAACTATTTTATAAGTATAGACTATGTCGAGGTAAAAAAAATACAACTATAGCTATGAATTAGTTTCAGATAACGGTTTCAATAAAATCTTTGTATTTTATTTATAGACTTTTTAGGAATACAACCAGTTAAAGTATAATTTTTATCAATAACTCGATTATTTGTATTACTATATACTCAATTATTTGATTACAGTATATAATGTGATATAAATACGCTTCGTTAATTTTATTTTTATCATATCTTAAGGATTATTTATCTGATTTGAATTTGGATAAGTATACAAGTGATATCTAAAAACAAGAAATTCTAGATTGTGGTGATACATTATATCACATTCACAAACTGAATACTATAAATATAAGTAGGTATAGGTACACAAAAATACATAACCACTCACTGATAACAAAAATAATTTAACCTTAAAATGTTATTCAGACCACTTATTTCAAAGAGAGACTTTAAAGAGAGCGTGAGGATGGTATTGGGTGTTCACGGCCAAGAAATTAATATCAAAATGATTTTACTAAAGGGAATATTGAATAATTATATGCCTCGAACAGAATCCGAACGCTATTCAGCCAGTCTACAATAAATTTCCACGACATTGCGTGCTGGGCGACATATATATAAGAAACTTCTAGTTCAACCAGTCGCGTTCGCAGTTTTATATAATGTGCATCAGTAATTGAGAGGCTTTAGTAAAAACATTAGAAAGTATAATAAAAATACTTTCAACTAACTGACTGATTGACGACTGACAATATCATACTGTACGAGTAATTTAAAAATACTGATGTGTTCGTGTCTTTTATGCCAAGGAAATAGTAGCTTAAGCGGTTTCTCGGCTCTTTCCCTGAGTTTTGATGGTGTGCGCCAGCCAAAGTGCGAGGACGATACCAGCAACCTGAAACATAAACTAGCTGCTGTAAGGTTTCGTGCTGTGAAATTTTAGAAGATAGTGAACAGACCTGCCTATCTCACAGCTTTGGAGTTGTGAGATAGCCAGCAGGTGGGAGTGATGATATCTGGTCTTAAAGACCACGTCCATTCACGTCCAATAATCAGAAAAATTGTTTGCAGACAATGACAGTCATGCCCGCGCTATGGATGGTGTTAAGGACTTTACCCCTACACCGTTGCTTGTAGAAGGTATCAGTAGACAGACAATCAGCACGCTTCATCTCAACAGCTTTGTAAATCGGTTAGGTGAACAGCAGTTGAAGAACATGATTATATTAGGTTTAAAAACAATATGGTGAGTATTTAACAAGGAAAGGCGCTCAGGTCCTTTTCCCCGCACCTTTCCTTGAAGAAAGCATCGGAGGTGAGACAATGAGCTTGCTTTATTACTTCATTCTTATCAGAGTTTTTAAGATAACAGCATCTATAGAGGGGCTGATATGATATTTCAGAAATAAAATACTCACCTCCAAAAAGCAGAAGAGAATCCCGCAGACAATAACAGTCATGCCAGCGCTATGAATGGTGCTAAGGACTTTGTCCTCACACCCTTCCTTGTAGTAAGCATCGGTGGTGAGACAGTCAGCACGCTTGATCTCCACAGCCTTGTCGGAGTTGTCAGGGGGGCAGCAGCTGTAGGTGGGGTTGATAGCGGGCTGGTTGCGGTCGTTGGCGCGGTAGTTCTCGGGACCGGTGATACCGCAGCATTCGAGCTGGAAGATGATGTAGATTTATGATTATGAGTTTAATAATAGAACAAAAAATATAGGTGACGAAGATGGTGATATGAATTGTCAATGTTTGTGATGCAGCAATCCAGCTGAATGTAGTATTGGAATTGTATGAGTATACCACAATAAGTATGATTGCTTTGAAGATAGGTATTTGATTTTGATATGATAGTCATATAAAATTTGGTGTGGTTGGTTATTTGATGTTGTTGACTGATGGAATTAGGGGGTTATGCAAAGTTTTTATTGTTCATTCTTATTTCATAAAATGAAAAATTGCTGATAAATACAATTTTAACATTGTAACGACTATGTCCCGAAAAGTGTTATACCATACCATTTTTAAACTAACAACTAACAGCATTTAGTGCAGTAATTCTAGTACTTACGTTGGATTGAATGCGATCCCAGAAGTTGCGGTAGTAGTTGTCCTCTTCACGGAGAGACTTATTGTTAATGAAAGACTTCCTCAGGTTAGCTTTCATGGATTCTTCGATTTGGGGACGGAGCGCGGCCGCTGCGATGCCGACTGACAGCTCCAGTAGGATTATGATGATCAGCAAACCGACAAACTGAGGAAGAGAAGACAATAGTAAATTACAGTTTCAAATATGTGGACTAATTCGATTGCGGCATAGAGTTAGTTAGAGTTCGCAACTAGTGTGGAAAAGCGGTGACTAGATCGCACCCTCTACTCCAGCTTCGATGATACTGTTTTATGTGTCCAAAGTCCAGATACCACTACACAACGAAAGCAGATAACATCGTCGAGTATTTACAAGTAAAGACCAACTTCATCCTGAGAATCGAATAGTTGAGTTCTCATCACAACGTAAACTTTGTTTAATTTGTGGTGAGGGTGCCAACTGTCAAGCTGTCGACCTTCATGCAGGAGGAATTGTGGTCGTAAGGTTTTATGTTTCCTTGTTTACACGGCCGGTTACCTAGAAGTTGTGTCTCAGTCGCCGATCTAACGTGTTACTTTAATGTTTATTGTAGTATTTATAAAATGTATGTATGTTGCAAGGTATATGATTAATTTAGTTCCCTTCTTCTTACGCAGTTCTCTCAATTTGCATCATGCATCAGCAGTCAACACGGTTTTGCTCTTGCAAAACTAGCTAAGAGATTTTTCCGCCCACCATAAATTAACTACTATACAAAATAAAATATAATTATCGCAGTATTCTTGGAAACTAGATAAAAATATACTACAAAATCTTTACTAAATTAAACACAGTTCAAAGAACTCATTTTGACTAAAACTAATACATAGTAATTAAAGCCGTGCAGGAAGTAAGTTCACCAAGTAATGAGCAGGTAAACGATATGTTGAGGTTTTTGGGTCAAATCTCAACTATCAATAGTCACGCACAACTAAATGGATTTTTAACGTACTCGTACATACTTGCTCGGGTCATATACGTTCCACATTAATATTTGGTGATGTATATGTACCTCAAGAAAAAAATGTAAAAAAAGCTGAAGCATCGCAAATCGCAGCGGCTGAGCCGTTTGGGGTAGAAATTTTCGAGCCGTATGGGCTAGAGATTTCTGAGCCGTTTGGAGACGTGTATAAGGGCTGTATAAGAGAGACGTTGGGCCGACCGACACCAAAGATAGACATAGAATACGTTTTACTAGGTTGCAAAAGTACGGGTTTTTTCTGTCTTAAAAAAAACCGTGAAAAAAGAACAGTTTTTTTTCTGGAATATGTTTTTATTCACGAAAAACCGTTATTATCGTATAAAAAAACCTTGTTTAGAGAAAAACAATGGTCCAGGTTTTTTTCATGTCTTTTTTTCATAAATTTGAAAAAAAAAAAAAATAGTTTTTTTTCTATTTGCAACCCTAGACTTTTACCCGACTAGGGAAAAGAAAAGTTTTACGCGGAGGAAGTACCGGGGACTTTATAGGATATCAAATGGGTTTACTGATCCTCTGTACTGATCCAAGGTGCCCTTGTAGAACCCTGGCCCTGCATCAGCGTATGTTTATCATCGACGTACCTACATAACATACCTCGGGCAGTGAATTCATGAATGCCCCAGATCGCAGGTGTTTGTGGCGCGTGCCGAAGGTGAGGGCTATAAGAGATTTTCTTCCCACATAGCGGGCAGAAAATCAAACTTACGGCCTAGGGTGACGTAAATATTTAATCGTTTGAGAGCTAACATCGTTCAGTTAATCGATTAAATGCCTTATTAGATCTAAAAATAGATCAAATAAGTATGTTTAGATATAGCTAATGTTCGTCATGAAGGAAAACCTTGTGTAAAATAAGCGAGTATTGTTTAAATATTTAAGCGTAAATAGGTGGGTACTTTTCTTGGTCTTCAAGATATTACGTGGATGTAACTATACGCTCCGCATGTCGTAGTATAAAAAAATTACTTAAAAGTCCTAAAAATAAAACGACAAAACGTGAAGACACTTTATAAGCCAAATGAATGAGGATATAAATCAACCCTAACAGCGACAGGTGGCACGTTGACCTATATTTTTACTATAATGACCTAACAAACTACGTAGTTGGAGGGACGGGTAGGATAACTGTTTGTATTTGGGTGGATCAACTTTTCCTTGTTGTTACTCTGTCCCGTCACCCAGGAGACAATGGTGATTAAACTTCTTAGGAAAGTGTTGATAATTTATAAAATTGATATTCTCAAGAGAAATTCAAAATAAGAATGGGTTTATAACTGCTGCAATTACAACAATTTTGTTGAATATTGCCGCCGAAAATCGTAGTTTTAAAGAATTTAGTAACCCAGGGGACATCACCATGGCAACAAGCGATAGAAAAAAGTTGATTGATCCATTTAGATTTTTTTTTAATAAGTATGTCACACTATTTATTATAAAAACACAGGACTTAATCGCGTTCAAACGGTGTTTTTTTATTACACTGGTGTTAAAAAAAATTAGGGTGGCGTCCGCGTACCGTAAGACACCGTGACAGGATAAAATAATGTGAACCGACGACCTGGTTATGATCGCTGAAATAATTTAAGAGGCAACCCATACTTCCAGAAACTAAAATGATGTGGTCGTCACTCTCTTACAGTACAGCAAAGAAAGAAATAGGTAATATTTCTCGCGCGAGAAAGAGTTGCGTGTCACAGTTGTGCTACAGATGCTGATTAGGTTTAACTCAGGGGTTTAAGACCATAGAATTGTGTACGAGAACGCTGGTAAGGTGGGTTGCCTCTTTAATGATTTCAGCGATCATAACAAGGTTGTCGGTCTACGTTGTTTTTCCTTTCCACGCTGGGTCTTCCTGTACGCGGTCGGCACTCTAGAACCATTATTTTGAACGTCAGTGTAACTAAATAAACACCCAACAACGCGATTAAGTCCTCTTTTGTTATAATAAATAGTGTGACATACTTATTTGAGAATTATGCTAAATACAAATAGTGGGCTTTGTTTATTTGCGACGGACCATCGGTAAAAAAACAACAATCTACACTTCCACTGAAAGAATTAAAGTCTCCTTTCGCATATTCGCACGCTCCAGCCTCTCACGATTGTAATAATAAAACAGGTCATGAAGCTAATTTCGCACCGAACGACATTCTCAGGAGTAAGTACTAAAAACATTTCAAATAATGAACTCAGTGACCGATTTAACACGACTGAGTTGTACGAGAATAGACGAGATCGAGATTTGGGACACAGAACATATGATTACGCGAGAAATAGATCTGTCAAGGCGAATCCGATGGGTTCTTGAGTCACGCTCGGATTACGTAGGTTTGTAAACATTAAGTAAGAATGCGTTGAAGAGAGATGTAATAATGTTGATAGATGCCTACGAGTACTTTGGCGGGCACGTGGTGGTTATAATAGCTACCTCAAAAACATGTACAAAGTACAGAAGTTCACTACCAATACAAAAAGCTATAAAATTTCGACTTACTAAAAATTTACTTTCTAACTTCTTTATTAGTATGAAAAGATTAGCGTCACGTGGCCAAAATTCTAGTGAAATAAGGGGTTTACATTTCTTTTTATTTTGACTATTCTTTCTTATTTAGGCACTGACTTACTTCATTCAAATTAATTATATGTATAATATATATTATAAGTTAAGCTTGCAAGTTTGACGGTTATCATTTTCACGATAAAGTAGGATACGCGTATTTTGCGTAATCCCAGATGTATAGTATATCTGACCACTTAAGACAAAAGCACTTAAAACAGCTACAAAAAGATATGTACACTAATTGAAATAAGTGCCATATCAGACTCTTGAACTATATTAATCGCTTCCGTTATTACTGATTACACAGCGCCCTAAAGCACCCAGACATCCATGACCTAAGGCAATAATTAAAGGAAGCACGAACACTGTAATAACTCCTTGTAAGTATGTAAACTGCAAGCCTTGTGCCATGTGCACGCATGACCACCACCCGTGGGGTCCACAGGTCGTGGATAGTGGAATGCCTATCAGATATGTCGGTAAGCTCTGAATATGTTGAATAAGAAGTCCCCACACAGCGGCAGATGCTATCAGGATGTAGTGACACGTTTTGAGGGAGGAAACGTACTAAGAAAAAGCTACCAAATTCCTATGAGGGCTCTGTGACGTGGCGAACAAATGCCGCCACTAAATAACCAAGACTACTTACAATATACAGCAACTTTGGGCTCTCTCGCCACGCCCCGAAGCACCCGAAGGCAGCCACGATGATGATCAGAACGCCAACCGCGATGAGAACTGCATCTGTCTCGTGCCCTGTCTCCATGCCGGCGAAGCCCTGGATCATGCCCATGTCCACGCATGCTGTCGCTATTAGCACGATGCCGAAGATCTGGAAAAAGGAAAATTTTGCGTAAGAGCGAGGGAGACAAAATTGATTAAAACGTCCAACATTTTGCAAGGACCAACGTACGGTTCCCCCGATCATTCCCTAGACATAATAACAGCAATGTTCGCATTGTTGTGTTCCGGTGTGGGGGTAAGATAGCCGGTGAAATTACTAGCATAGAGGCATTCTATCTTCGTCCTCCGGGTAGGCAAGCACTTGTGACTCCTCTGGTGTTGCAAGTGTTTATGGGCGACGGTAATCGCTTTCCATCAGGCGATACGTTTGCTCATTTGCCCCCTATGACATAAAAATAATAATAATAATAATAATAGACATCATGTCTGAAAGATCTCATTGAAACATTTTATTGCAGGACTAATAATTTATTGGGAATCTCAAAATGAATTTAAACAAGGTAGAATGTGTAGGAAAGTCTGTAACAAGCTATGGTTTATAATAATAGTTAGTAACTAAATATACATACATAGTTTATTTTGTCTTAGATTTCTTTAGATTTAATATTATTAAGGGAAAATCTGTACCTACATAAAACAGCAAACGATTCCAATTAGCTGCAGCGGAGAAGCCCTTCGCTAGAAGTCATTATATTTTTTTCCCAAATGATTATTTGTACATTGGTGGAAGGATGGTGGCGACCCACCACGAACAGTAAAATTCCTATATATATTAGTTTTTTAAATTTTTCCGAGTTATTTATCCAAACAAGAAAAACCGTCTAAATCTCTAAAACAGAACATGTATGGACCCACCTACTAATTATTTATTTATAAACCAACTTCTTTATGATTATCAAGCGAGCGAGGAAAGATAATAATCGGGTACAAATTATCATTAGACATCGACATCATTCCATTGAAATACCACACGCATTAACGGGGTACAAACCAGAAATGCGCTGGATACACACATTACACAATTTGGAGATTCATGTTTATCCAAAACTGGCTTAGACTGGTATTCCTCGTAAGTTATGTCAACGCCAGGAGCTATGTGCGTTTACACGCTTATTAGAGACTTAAGACTTGCTTACGACAGAATATCGGTGCTGTTTAACAGTACTTGCCCTAAAATTAGATAAAATCTCTATAAGTGAAAATCTCTAATACCTAGTCTTGTCTATGTGCTATAATTAAAGTAGGTACATACTATGGCAATAAATAAAGATGGCATTTTCTGTTTACCAACCATAATTGCCATGAAATTCCCTTTATAATCAGGTATTCATCATCTAACTCTAATAAATCATTTCGATTGAAATTTCCTACTCCTATAGTCTCCACAAATGGTACAAACACTCCGAAGTTTGATCAAGATAAGGGCCAGTGCTTACGACGTATTAAACGCGTTGACGGACGTGATATCAAAAACTGACACACAGATAAACAAAATTACTTTCGCATTTACAACGTATGGATAGACGTGCGTCCAAATTACAGACTAAAGGATCAACCACACCGAAGCTTGACGTTGCACATTAAACGATGATGCGACGTTCGAGTCACGCTTTTGATGGTTCCGTACGTAAAGGGTAAAAAGTAGGACCCTATTACTAAGCCTCCGCTGACCGTCCGTCTGGCCGTCTGTCACCAGGCTGTATCTCATGAACCGTATTGCTAGACAGCGAAAGCGAGAAAAAGAAGATATACGCTCTAGAAATGTGGTGCTGCAGAAGGATGCTTGGCATAACCTGGACACAATTCCGAACCAACGACTCAATCATCCAAGAACTCGGCATTAAACAGCGTCTTTCTTCCATCGTCCAATGTCGTATTCTCACTTTCTTCGGACATATCACACGTCGAGAAGAAACTTCTGTGGAACGACTTGTGGTGCAGGGGAAAGTCGAAGGCACTAGAGCGCGCGGTAGGTCACCGATGCGATGGACCGACCAAGTCAAGAATACACTCAATGGTCTACTCCACGAATGCACAAGAAGAGCTACAGTACGGGAGGAATGGCGACGGATTGTAAAGTTTGCTACCAACCCTGATGTGACGACCACGACCACTCTGACAAGAGTGTGACGACAAAGAAGAAGATTGCTAGACAGTTGAATTTTCAAAGATGAAGCTTTTTTGTTGCTGTTACGACATAAAATACTAAAAGAATAACATAACAGAACAGAATAAAATAAATATTTAAGTGGGGCTCCCATACAACAAACGTTATTATTTTTCTCCTGACAATACCAGTGATATAAATTATCAACTCTGTTCTTAGAAGTTCAATCACTATTGTCCCCAGGGTCACAGGACAGAATAACAGCAAGAAAAAGTTGATCCACCCAAATACAGAAAACAAAAAGTAAAAAATATTTAGTTGTACAGAACCCTCGGTGCCGGAGTACGACTCGCACTTGGCCGGTATTTTTTTCATTATTTTGACTGTGTTTACAGTGTACGTCAGTGTACTCCTGGTCCTGTACACAGCAAGCCATGATTACACAAATGATAATGTTGGGCTAATCTCAAGTGGGCAGCGTTTACCAATTATCGCTGTTCTCTCCAATTTGTCTGCGCCTACGCATCTGTTAATATCTTAGTTGCTCAATCGTCGATTGTGTTGTTGGAGTTGCAAGAGGCTTAATTTTTATATGCGATACGAATTAAATATTTAGGGTTAACTCTAAAAAAAAAAATTGAGGGAACCAAAGTTGCGATGCGTTATACCTATCGCTCAAATTTGCTCATAATAATTGAGCTATAATGCAGTGGTTAAGGGGATGGGATGCACTAGAACGTTAAGGTGCCAGGTTCGATTTCTTAAACCATTTATACAGAACTTGCTGTGTCGCGCAGTGTTACCCGCTCATCCCACGGGAACACTACATTTTTACGGGATAAAACGTAGCCCATGTGTTAATGCAGGCTGTCAGCTACTTTCATAGCAACATTTATCAAAATTGGTCCAGCCATTTGAGCGTGAACAAGTAACAAACATACACAACAAACTCACAAACTTTCGCCTTTATAATATTAGTGTGATTATACAGAAAACAACCTACCCTACCTAAATAAAATAAATTAAAAACCTGACCTACAATTTTGTATGTTATTTAATAAAGAAGCAAACAAATCGTTATTTGTTTATCTTTTACTACCAACAATATCATGCAGTCACGCAATTAGGTGCGGTGTGGAATGCTTAAGTTTAGATTATACAAGCTTTGTACGTATGTATGTCAACACTCAAAATTGTATACTCTATATATTATAACTCACCCCGTTTTACGGTACTTTTGGTCAGTAAGGACGGGCTACTCCTTATGGTGCTCCCACACAGGCTGTTACAAGTGTTATATAACATTATAAAACACGATAACATTGTTAAACACTTTATAACTTTTGTTATAACTTGTTAGATGTTGTAAACGCTCCCACATTGATATAAAAATGTTATATAAGTTATAAACAATGTTATAAAACAAAAAAATGTTTTATAACAATGTTATATTACTTTATAACAAATGTAATGAATGTTACAATGTTATGCAATATTTACAATAATTATCGGTAGAGTGCAATACGAACGGGACGCATTTACTTAAAGTTGTCATTCGCATGTGAAACTGCAGTTTATTACGGTGTTTAATTATGAGCAAAATGACAACTCTTAATTTGAGTAACGACGATGTTTTCAAGCTTATTGACATGTTTCAAAGCAAGAGATGCCCTGTGGAATACATTGTCAGAAGATTACATATAACATCTAACAAGTTATAGTGACACAATGTAATACTAGTGTGGGAGCACCTGCAACTTGTTAACTTGTTGCAATTTGTTCTAAAACATTTTATATGTTATATAACACGATAACAATGTATAACATTTGTTATACAATGTTATATAACAAATGTTTTATAATGTTATATAACACTTGTAACAGTCTGTGTGGGAGCACCATAAGCATAACATTAGGGACAGATAGAAGGAAGCGACTTTGTTTTATACTAAGGTGGAAGTACTAGTACTCGACGCGGTACTAATACGCATCACCATACTTTCAACTGCGATAAATAAGATAAGATTACCATTACTTTAATAGCAAATAGAATGAATACATATAGGAAATGTTTGTAGCTATCGAATTTCACACGAAAAAAAAAAAAATATACAACCTGACTGCCTGCAAAAGCACGTGACATGTACTGGGACAATCCTATTGACTTACATTTCATTACATTACGAGAAAATTTTATATGATCATTATATGATATAAATACCATTTAATAAAGGTAAAAGTCATACCTCTCATAAGGGATGAATAAATTTGCGATAGACGTGTAAATTAACGTAATAAAATAAATATCCCTTGCAATGTCGAGTACTAGTACAACTTCCACCTTATGTAGTGATGCGGCCGTGGCTGTCGCTCTCGTATCGGGCTATCCAACCATCTTCGTAAGTGCCGCACTTTATTAGACGCTGATTAACTCATCTGTTATAGATGTAGAAGTCCAATGATGATGATGATATTTTCTATATCTATCGAGGATTTATAATAGGTTTGACCCGCTTTTGTACTACAATCTGTCGGCTACATATAAAAGACTACCTTGAGCTACAATATTAGGTGCAGCGAATTTCCTGCTCCGACTCGATGCACCTGCATCCGTCCGCAAAGGGCGAATCATTATCATTAAGATAAAGCGGGACGTGTGCTTTGTGTGCTATTGTTCGGTTGTAGGTACACAGTTATGACTTACAATACCTTAGAGCACAATCGTATTAACTTTTCGGAAAAAGTCGTTGCAATTAGGACAAAAAGTCGTTGCAATTAGGACAAAAAGTCGTTGCAATTATGACAAAAAGTCGATGCAATTAGGACATTAGTGTACAACTCTATGCGGCTTAAATTGCAAGGCAAGCCAAGTGTGAACTAAGGTGTCTATATACTATGTAGGAAGGTATATGTATAAGTATATACTGTGTAGGAAGCCTGTAAAGTGATTATTTTTATATCGTTTTGTACCTACATCCTTCCTAGGGATACTAAAACGAAATGTGTTTTAAATATGATAAAATAACACAATTTTATCACACGGATGAGCGTTAGACCGGAACAAATTATTTTATTATCATCATTAAAAGTAACATCATGGAGCAAAACCATACTTTACGAATTAGTTACTTCCTATATAAAATAAAGTTAAATGAACGATTCTGGAATAAGTATATAGCTCGTATAGTTTTAAACATTCAATATACTCGTATATTATATGCTTATGCTTTGGTATGCTTTGCCTCTGCAAATTAGAAGGTGACTTATAAGTATTACAATGATATCTCCAAAATATTGCCGTTTATTCCAGATGTCAAACAGCTACTATTTGTGCTTTATATACGTTTATGTTTATCCAATGTAAAACCTTAAATAATATAGGTATAACTGCTTTAGGAATCTGCAGGCCTATGATAATTGTGTTTATCACATGATAAATAAATAATAAAGGATCTGTCACTCTCAAACTTGTCATAACGTGACTTTGTCATTTATTTATCGCGCGATAAACACAATCATCATCCTCTTGGAATTGATATTTTATCTCTTTTCGTCTTCAGAGATCAGAATTTTTAAATTGATGTTTTATCTCTTTTCGTCTTCAGAGATCAGAATTTTTTAATTGAGGTTTTATCTCTTTTTGCCTTCCGAGATCAGCAGAGACGTATTGAAATTCTCTAAGAATTCACTGCGGTCACACCTGCATATTGCATAAATATCGATAGGTATACAATCACACAACTGACCTCTAACCCCGTTGACGATACGTTTGAAGATTATATCTATGAATAATTACTATTCATGCAAAATTAGGTATATTATATTATACTTATAAATAAATTAATATAATAACATAAATTTGGTGTATAGTCGCAACATCAAAATACCGCCGGAAACAAGCCTGAAATATAATTTAGGTAAATCAGAATAAACTGTATTTGAAAATAAGTATTCAGCTTTATGATCTCCATGTACAAATAAAAACTTACTAACAAATGGTTGGTATGTTGTAATTTCATTACGTCAAAACCAATTTTTAGTACAGGAAAAATTGGATATACAAGTATGGTTATCATAGAGACTTCACTCAGTAACAGCAAAGCCAGGTAAAAGTAAGAAGTAATTGACAGCGAACTCGACTGTACAAAGTAATCAGTAGAGTAGGAATATAACTATGCAGTAATGTTGCATCTCGCGTGACCACTTACAATGCATCACTCGCATGACGTCATTTCGCATACACCGTAGCGTAGTGCATCATTCAATTAGTACTTAATTCGTGCTTAGTTCAAGGAATGTCGTGGCAGTCTAGTGGCGTGGCATCAAAGTAATCCTAAGACAAGCCAGAGCATAACTGGCTTGGAACATAATATATGTAGATTGTACCATGCACAAAGAAAACACAATACCTACACAATGCCCATGAAATTTGTTTTTTTTTTAATATGGAAATTATTAACGTGGTGATATTGTTTCCGACTTGGCAGGGGTGATACTGTGTTCCTAGATACACATCTAGGTAGTAAAATTAAGGAAATGATATGAACAGTAAAATTAGCTCAATCATGGAAATTTATTATCTTTTTTTTTCAGTGTTTTAGGTTTCCGTAGTTTTTTTAAGCTACACAAAATCTGTAGAGGTGATTTTATTTCATAGCAATTGTTAAGCGGAGCGATACTTCGGTGTCTGGACCTGTTCTTCGCAGCCAAAACCAGTCCAAAACAAAAAATGCGTAACCAAAACATATGACAGGCAAGCCCGTAGGTACTGACAGACAGTCAGAATGTACTTTTTGCCGCGTAGGCGATAGGTGCTCTTAGTATCACTGTATTGTTTTCATTGTGTTCAAGGCCATCGTAGTTTGGGGTCAGTGTATGGCGCTTGAGCAAATTGGATCCAATTACATCGAGGTTCCGATCTGGGCATGACATCAGAGATCTGGGAAGGCGGTTGGCGACTCAAGATTGATTTGATTGGTTTAATTTAGATTTTCATGCGTTCTTGACTACTAAGCTTTTGAACAGAATATTGAGTAATGATGATCGCCGCAGCTTGGTTAAAGTGGAGGGAAGTGACTGGTGTGACCTGTGACAGTAAAATGCCCATAAAAATAAAAGGCCTCGTGTACAAGACAATGGTAAGACCAGTCCTCACGTATGGAAGCGAAACGTGGACGGTGACCCAAAGACATGTCCATGCCATCCAAGTTGCAGAAATGAAGATGCTGAGGTGGATGTCTGGAGTCTCCAGGGTTGACAGGATCAGAAATGAATACATCCGTGGCAGCCTTGGAGTTAGGGATATCGCCGACAAGCTCCAAGAAAGTCGACTACGATGGTTTGGGCATGTCAAGAGAAGGACGTCTGAATACGTCGGTAACAGGGCACTTGACCTGACCTTGCCAGGTAGTAGGCGGAGGGGAAGGCCTAGGCTTCGATGGCTCAATATTATAAGGAAGGACCTGAACAGCTGCGAGTTAGAAGAAGACGATGTCCAGGATAGAGCGAAGTGGAAGCAAAAATGTAGGAAAGCGGACCCCGTCTCTGGACAGGACAAACGCTAGGAGGATGATGATGATTGAGTAATGATGACCCTTTTGAGCGGCATTTGATTCTTATCCTAGCTCCACACTACTTCAAGAAGTTGGCCGAGTTTTTTTTTTTTTGCGCGGGAGTTTGAAATCCTCATTGGATACTGCCAGGCCGGTCCTGGCAGCATGCCCGACTCTGGTACCCACCATATTACAAATGGGTGCCACCTCCACTAGCCTACGGACTAAAACGGTTTTAGTAAAACCTCCTCCCCGTATAGTGTTCTGTTTCAGAAACGCGGTGCTATCGGTTTACACTTTGCTTCTGGGTGTGTTTGCGTGTGTGTGTCGTGTGTGATTAATTGCTGTGTAGTGTCATGGTAGTGTTGTGTAGTGTACCATGCCGACTTGCAGTGCGCACGCAACACCAATCAATCAGCATTGCTCTCGCACCGCAAGTGAATGTAGGAAGAACAAGAAGGATAAAGTAACAGTGACAGGTGACTTAAAAATAAATAGTTCAAGTTCGAAGACGCACTTCGCTGCGGAAACTCATACTTCAGCCAACTTCGCGAGTAGTGTGGAGCTAGGGTTAGATAGTAACTTCTTTTACTTTCTTTCTTTGGGTATTTGCGTGTTGAATCTTTGTTGCTCTGTTATTGACAAGTTCTACCCATGACAGTTTGGTGTGATGATGCAGGGACGATACGTGGACGTCAGGAAAACAAACGTGTACGTGTAACAGTCGGCTTTAATCTTCCGATAGACATACAACGCAACAATTACCATCTGGTCTTAAGTACTAACAAGTTATTCGTGTATCATAAACAATCTGTCTAATTTGACAAGCACTAACTCAGCGGTGTTGCCACCTCTATTCATAAGGCGGTCGCCACACCAGAATTAAATATCGTGCCCTATTATGGGAACACACTTTTTAACTAATTACTGCAGGTTTTTTATTTAAACAAATGGGCTGCATTTAACTGAAACATGTATGAGAACTGCAAGCCAATCGCAGACTGCAGCAGTCATCATAAAAGTTTAAATGCAGCCTGTTTCAACGCTTAGCTATTATATTGACTGGTCTACCAATGTAAACAAAACATGACGATATAATTTCCAGCGGCTTGTATCGATTCGTAACGGCCAGGCCACGACATCGCACGAACAGCGAAGCGGCGACAGGAGTGAGTGAGATACCGTGCTCGGACTAACCGCTCCCACCCATGGCGATCGCTCGCCGCTCCGTTAGTCGCGTATGCGTGCATCTCCTTTGAATCGGAGCGGAGACGTGCGGATTCGAACAATCACCTGCACCTCTAGCATAACTGTGACGTGACTCTTTGACGTGCGACAAATACTACCTGTCACTCTCCTTTCAGTACCGTGCGAGCAGGACAGGTGATGCTGAGTCGCGCGACAAGCGAAGTAAGTAGCAAGATATGCTAGCCCCACTGAGTTGAAAACTGTATCTCAGCTCCGCTTTACTTTTGTGATTGGTCGATTACGCACGTCTCCGCTCCGCTCCGCTCCAGTGGAGACGCACCCTAAGGTCGTGGTCCGTATGTAAGGAGGTATACCCAAAGGATGACGACCTAGTTGATGGAATCGACCGGTGCCAGTGGGACGAGACCTGCCCCGCTGACCCGGCAATCGATAAAATTACTTAAAATTAATGACACAACCGTGTTTTTGCCGCCCGACATAGCGTCATCCGTCACTCTCTCAAAGAAAGAGATAGGTCATGTCTTGCGCAAGAAAAAGGCGCGTGTTGTGCTAGAGGTGTTGACAACGACTTTGCTCAGACAGCGAGCTGCGAGCGACACCAGCGGCGGCCATAGAAGTGAGCGAGACCGCGCTCGGACCTTCGGCTCCCACCCACCGCGGCCGCTCGCCGCGTGTAGTCGTGGTCAGTAAGGAGGTACCTAAAGGATGACAACCTAGTTGATGGAATCGACCGGTGATCAGTAGGACGCGACTGCCCCGCTGACCCGGCCATCGATAAAATGACTTAAATGTCACTCCCGTGTTTTTGCCGCCTTACATATCGTCATCCATCACTCTCTCGCAGAAAGAGATAGGTAACATATCTTGTGCAAGAAAGTCGCGTGACACTGTTGTGCTAGAGGTGTTGACCACGACTGCGCTCATCCAGCGAAGCTGCGAGCGGCACCAGCGGCGACAATAGGAGTGAGCGAGATACCGCGCTCGGACCTTCCGGTCCCACCCATGGCGGCCGCTCGCCGCTCCGCAAGTTGCCAAAAACCAGGAGCCCCCACTGCCAAAAACCAGGAGCCCCCACTGCAAACGCGGCGAGGGAGCATTATTTTTCCAGGGCTCCCTGGCTCTCACTGGGAGCGGAACAGGAGGAAACAGGACGACTGAGCCCAGCTGCGGCTCCCGCTACAGCTGCTCCAGCCGTCCTGCCACACACTCAAACCTGGGATCTCGGATACCGAGATCCTGGATAATTTAGGTTAAGTTAGGTTAAGGTCATCTCGGCGCTTTGTCCCAAAGGACGAGGCGTGTCAGCTCCCGATCACGCAAAGGACCAAGGACCTGCAGATTAAACTAAAAACAAAAAAACCGCTAGTCGCGTGTTATGTAGTCGTGGTCGGTAAGGAGGTACCTAAAGGATGACAACCTAGTTGATGGAATCGACCGGTGGCCAATGGGATTGTAGGACGCGACCTGCCCCGCTGACCCGGCCATCGATAAAATGACTTAAATGACACTCCCGTGTTTTTGTTTGGTCCCGTGTCTAATGATTTTCTCATTAACTGAGTGTAAAATACTGTTTTTGTTTGTTATTGTATTTTATTTGTCTTATCTGATCTTTGATCATAATTTAGAACCAAATATAACGTGTTCTTAACACTTTAGCTTTTTATCTATACAAATATCATAAACCCTCCATGAATGCGTTCAAGAACTAATATTAAATATGAAATAATATAATCGATCTCGATGTTATTATTTAGCAATTATAACATTTTTACAGATAAGAAACTTGTTATATTCTAACAAAACAGGCTATTTTTATGGTGGTCATAATGTGCGGCTCCTAAATGCATCATGGAGGCTTATGATATGTGGGTAGATGAAGTAGTGAATGTAATTGTACATAATTAGGCATTAAAACACTTTGTGTGATGTTATTATGAAACTCGCCTTCCGCTCGTAAACCCACACTCCTGTTTAATACCCTTCATTATGTGCAGTCACATAAACTACTATTATTTTGTTTGATTTGGATTTTTAATTCAAAACCTGATAAAATAATATGAATTACGCAAATTAGTATTAAGTTATTGTTTGCCTTTACAGGGTGTTATGGTCTGACAAATCACTGTATTTAACCTTAAATGTACATGACTTTACAACGGAGTAAAGAATTAAAGAATTAAAAGTAAAGGAGCGCTCTACTATTCTCCATACAAATCGTTTACGCTGTCCCTAGCGAGTACGGTCACGTTAACTCATGGTAAAGGTAAAGGTAGATACAGGGAGGCGGTGCGCTTGCGAATGATCGCACTAAAACTATCAGTTCGCGCCCTTACACACCTAATTTAAGATATATAAGGGCTTTATCCCACTTGCGATTTGCGAGCGAGTTTTCTGTACAAATCAGTCAACTCGCTGCGTAATCGCCTTCATACAAAATTCTCTCGCAAATCGCAAGTGTGATAAGGCCCTAAGGGCTGTACAAGTATGTACTTTGTGTACAATTTTGGAGCATCTCTGTCAAGAGATTTTACAACACAGTGACCCATCCAACATATCAATGAATCGTATAATTATTACCTACCGTTAACATCTTTCCGAAAACCCGAGACATGCGCGTATGATCCTAACTGACAGTTGAATGAGCATTGAATCAATCCTACTATCATTAAAATTCATAAGCACGTGTCCAAAACTTAAATTACCATCATAAAAAGTTTCGAAATGCTTCGGACATTGTTTAAACGCCATTTTCTTTCTCAACCTCTCATCTTATTTATGTTGACATTGAAAACTCACTTTAACTTGTACGGTAATAGGTTAAACTTTGAATGATTCATTCAGTAGATAGGATATTGGGGAAGTAAACAATTGTAATGGAAGTTAACCTTAATGACATAATCGGATAAAGTATTCAAATGGCTGACGAGATGTGGAAAATGGATTATGTTTATAGCATACGATCATGCGGCTGGGAATAATGAAAACTATCAATAAAAATTAAGATTAATACGGAGGCTATTTAAGATGAGGGATGAATTAAGAGTTAAAAACAAAACCATATTTTTAATTAGATTTCACATAATACTCAAACAATTGATGCCAATGTAATTTTAATAAATGCTAATGCAGCGTCAATACAGGTGATGTAGTAGTATAATAAAAAATAAAATAAAAAATAAACAAACTAAATATAAATCTAAAATGAAAATTTTATAATTTATAAATGGTATAAATTTTAAAATTCATTGCACGTAACAATAAATAAACGAATGATGTTAATTTAAAAACAAACAAGATCTGTATCGGCCATTTTGTCAACTGATCACGTAGGGCCCAGCCCTATGGGCAGATCTTCTCAAAACTAAAACAGAATAAACATTACTATGTACAATTGTACTTGCGCCTTTTGGGAATAAAGTGTATCAGTTGAAGTGAGTCACGGGTTAGGCGCCTCCGGTTAAGACTGTTACATAATCCGCTCATGTCAGTATACGCCGCGGTGATTTTGGGTAGGGTTGTCAAAATTTGATTACCTAGGTACTATATTTTTAACATAGTAGGTACCTACCACACCATTCATCATGGCGTAATAGTCAAATCTTAATCTAAAGGTTCCTTTTAATGTCACAAAAAAAAACATGTTTATAGCTCCGTCCCCAATTTGTAAAAATGGGACTCTATAACTAAGACTCCTTTATTTTCAAGGAAATAATGTAGGTATATATATAGAACGCAGCTCTAGCTATACCTGCTCCAAAAATAAAATAAAAAACCGTTCAGTTGTATTGAACCGTAGTCGCAAAAACATCAAAGAATAAAGAATATAAAATGTAAGGAATCGTTTTCCGGCATAAGTTACATCGTTCTGTCCTTTGACACTAAATCATATTAACGGTATTAACAAATATTTCATTTCTGTCATAGTCAAAATATTACCTTTGGCATAAGAAAATCTATAAATATAAATAAGAAATCTCAAAAGCCTGTTGCATGACTGATTTCAGGAAAAAGGTGGGAGGTGGGCAGAAAGTGGGGAAGGGGACGGCCACCACCCGAACAAAATGCAACAGTTGGGAATCAACGTTTTTATGTTTTTTGCAACGATTGCCCCTTATTGTAAGTTTTTGCATGATAAAATTTTAACAAAAAACTTCAAAAAGTGATTCAAATGTAATCTGTACTTGAACGGGTTATTTTTGGCTTTTCAGTATTTTTGAAGTCAGTTCTTTTATGTTCAATTTTTTTTTTGCTTATTAGTGATTTAAAGAAACATTATGAGTGCCTATAAAATTTGAGGGTTGCCCTCGATTTCCCTGGGATCCCATCATCAGATCCCAACTTGGTTATAATGAGATCACCTCAAGAGTATACTCTTGCAAATAAAAAAAGGATTTTTAAAATAGGTCCACAATTGGCTGAGTGGACATATATAAAAAAAATACACACAGTCGATCATAGAACTTCCGCCTTTTTGGAAGTCGGTTAAAAAATAAAACAATTTCCTTGTATATGCCAGATTGATTTGTTGTTTAGTTGACTCACCCAAATTAATCCTAATTGACAAATACTGAGGTATAGCCCACAGCTGACATGAATCATAATAGATAAACACGTGTCGGTTCAAGGGAACAAATAGAACCTTGACCAACAAGGCCATTTGCTGCTACAACACGTGTAGACTAAGGAAATTATCATATGTTGATTAGTATATAAGAACCTGATTTTACTAATAAAAGATTCATTCTAACACCGAGCTTGGTCGTATTATTATCTCCGTACCTACCACACTTCATGGCGACCCTGCCAGTCGGGCTGCATGAGGCAGCCCCAGCTACAGCCACAGCCTAGGCTCAGCTCGCACCAGCCAGCCAGCCCGAGCCAGCCGACCAGCCAGCCTGCCAGCCAAGACCAGCCCATCGTGACCATGGTCACCAGCGCCGTGACCTCATAATAGCTCACTGCACCAAAGATCCAAAATGGGAGGCCAATCCTCACGGGACGAAACCAAAGAAGAAGTTATAATCGCCCAAAACGGACCCTCCAACGAAGCAGTCATCAGCCAGTCCAACAGTGGCAGAGTGACGGTATACTTAACAACTACGGTGCTCGTCATACTCGTCATTTTCGCGATCTACATATTGTGGAAAAAAGGCAACGAATGTCTAACTAAGAAGATCCAGCGACAAGCAGTTGCGGTCACAATGCGCAGCAGACCGGAGCAGAGCGTCTAGCAGCAAGTACTAGCGCCATCCATCAGCAGCATCAGCACCAGCATCACAACATGACTGGAGGTACAATTTTGAACTAACTAATTATGTGCCTAGTATACGGAAAAAAACTTTTTGTGAGTAATGTCTGAAATTCAAACATTGTATGAAAACTTAAAAGCATTACAGGAAGATATCAGAAAGTTAGGACCAAAACGCCGCGCAGAGGCTATTGGCCAAAGTAAACGCGAACGAGTCGAATTACTATATAATCAATACGAAACATATATAATCGAATATAGTTCTAAACTAGAAAACTCTGAAATTTCTGTACAAGACAGCGAATTAATCCAGTCTTATCTCACAAAAATAGAAATTATTTATAATAAAATTTCATCTACTTACGAACAAGATAAACAAGAGTCAGACACAATGGCGTCAGATAACAGCTTTAATTTAAAAACAGCGGTATCACTGTTACCCGTTATGGACGGCTCGGAAGCCGTCACTAGTCAGCTGATCGACGCCATAGAATTATACTCCTCAATGATTAAGGAGACTGACTCTAAATTATTGATAAATTTTGTGGTTAAGACCAGATTAACGCAAAGCGCTAAGCTACGCATATCTGATAAGCATACCAAGGTAAGCGACTTAATTGATGAGATGAAAATTCACCTTTTGCCCGTAAAATCGGCAACCGCGATACAGAGTAAGCTTATGTCGTCGCGGCAAGGGAATAGGACTATCGAACGATACGGACAAGAATTAGAGGATTTATTCGTAAACCTCACTATAACGCAAGCCAACGGACAATCCGAGGCATATGGCGTATTAAAGCCCTTAAACGAAAAAATGGCAATTACGAAATTCGCCGAAGGGCTACGAAATGACAAACTAAGTACCATTATAGCGTCCCGAAATTACACTTCGCTTAAAGACGCTATACAGGGTGCTAAGGACCAGGAGGTGTCCGCTACACCTACCCCTGGCCCAGAACAAATGTTCTATATTAAGAACAAAGGCTTTAAAACTTACAGACCCTACAGAGGTCATTACAGTGGACCTATGGGAAAATACCCACAGCGTACCCAATCGGTGCAATATAAGTCACCACGAGTATTTACGCGAAACGCGAGTGCCCGACACACGCGTACCCAAAAAAATTACCAGGATCGTCGTCAAAATACATCTAACTGGCGACATCAGGTAAACACGGCGATAGAAAATACACAAAACGATGACCAGCCACCATCAGAGTTAGAATTTTTTCGTGCCTAAAAACTATATTCTAACGTATAGTCATATGAACTCAGTTCAGTTCGAAATAAATGGCACAACACACTTATGGCTTATTGATACAGGCGCGAGCCTTAGCGCCGTAACCCGAGATGCAGCTTTATTATCGCGCGCCGTCATGACACCTAAGATGACTCACATAAACGGAGTCGGAGGAAAAATAACATCGTACAATACGATTACGTTAAACTTGCAAAATGAAAACAAAACATTTGAGCATGAATTTCATGTATTCCAAAAATTACCATTACAAGTTGACGGAATCATCGGACAGGATTTTTTGTTAAAATATAAATGTGTCATAAACTATGAAAAAGGGACAATCACGTTAAATCATAATAACGAATTATTTACAATACCCTTAACTTTAGAAAATGACAATACCGGAATAAACAGTTCGAATCAGATTAATTTACCAGCCAGGAGTGAATCCATCATAAGATTACCTACAAATTGCACAGGAGATTGCGTCATCTTATCAAGCGAAATTGGAGAAGGAATTTTTGTGGCAAATACCATAACCACTAGCAAAAATGGGAAAATCACAGTAAAAATATTGAACACGCGTCAAGAAAACGTAACTTTAAAAAAATTCACACCGGAAATAACACCATTACAAGACTATAATTGTTTTTCTTTTGAAAAATGCGAAAATAATGCGGAAAGAGTAAAATTACTGTTTTCACTTTTAAAATTAGAAAACCTAAATAAAGAGGAGAGCAACTCAATTGCTAATATTTGTGCAAAATATGCTGACATTTTTCAACTGCCAGGTGACTCATTAAACACTACAAACCTATATGAACAAAAATTAAGATTAAAACCAAACGCGTCACCAGTATATAGTAAACCTTATCGTTTACCGCAATCACAAAAATCCGAGATAGATAAACAAATAAAACAAATGTTAGAAAATGACATCATAGAAGAATCACAGTCGGAATGGGCGAGTCCATTACTCCTCGTTCCCAAAAAGACAGATTCAAGTGGAGAAAAAAAATGGAGATTAGTGATAGATTACAGAAAAGTCAATGAAGTAATCGAAAATGATAAATTTCCCTTACCCAACATCACCGAAATCCTAGACTCTTTAACCGGAGCTATGTATTTCAGCACCTTAGACTTAAACCAAGGTTATTACCAAATAAAACTTGACCCTGAAAGTAGAAAATATACTGCCTTTATAGCAGATAAACACTATCAAATGAAAAGATTGCCCATGGGATTAAAAAATTCCCCAAATGCTTTCAGCAGAGCAATGACCATAGCTATGTCTGGACTAAACTACATACAGTGCATAGTATATTTAGATGACATCATTGTCATGGGACGAAATTTGCAACAACATAATAAAAATTTAATGGATGTATTCAAAAGATTACGGAAAGTAAACTTTAAATTGAACCCTCTAAAATGTAACTTTCTACAAAAAGAAATTCTGTATCTGGGACATGTAGTTACCCCAAATGGAATAAAACCCGATCCAAAGAAAATTACTATTGTACAAAATTACCCACAGCCAAAAAACGCTGACGAGGTCAGACGCTTTGTAGCATTTGTAAACTATTATAGAAAATTCATTAAAAACTTTTCCGAAATAACTCTACCATTAACAAAATTATTAAAGAAAAATGTAGACTTCAATTGGACTAAACAATGCGAAGACGCATTCAAAAAGTTAAAAATAGCAATAAGTAGCCCGCCGCTACTACAATATCCCGACTTCTCAGATAACAATACGTTCGTGATACACACAGACGCATCAGGAACAGCCGTTGGATGTATATTATCAAATCAAAATGGACTACCAGTAGCTTATGCAAGTAGACCGTTAAACGAAGCAGAAAAAAGGTATCCCACAACAGAAAAAGAATTACTAGCTATAGTGTGGGCAGTGAAATATTTTAGACCTTATATATATGGACGAAGGTTCAAAATCGTCACGGATCACCGTCCGTTAATTTACTTATTCGGAATGACAAATCCATCGAGCCGACTCACAAAGTTCCGTTTGTGTCTAGAAGAATACGATTTTACGGTAGAATACTTGAAAGGAAAAGATAATGCAGCTGCAGACGCGTTATCTAGGATAGAAATTACTAGTGAAGAACTCAAAAGTATGACAAAGCAAGTAATATCAGTAATGACTAGAGCACAAACGAAACGAATGGAAGAGCAGAAACGACAAAATGGCTCAGAAAATAAGGTTTCTCACCATGACAGGTTTGGCCAACCAAAAATGGTAGAACTCCTTAAAAAACCAGAGAACTTACCACAGTTAAGTTTCGATAAAAGAGACTATTATAGAATACTCAAAGAAAAAGATTACGTCACAAGTCAGAATGACGGAATCGTTTACTCGCCATCCTTGGCGACACTGTGTGTCACGCCCGAGACGCTATCGCGTACGGAACGAGATTCTCTCGCGAGCGAATTAGGTACTTTTTGCAAGACACTACAGTTGAAAGAAATATGCATACTCTATACCGATGACACCAAGAGTATGATTACAGAGCTAGCTCATTGTATAAACAAATATGATACAGGGTCCGGACCCCGATTATGTATAATTAAAGGTGTCACAAAAATAACAAATAAAGATGACAGACGTGTCATCCTAAATGATTTCCATTTATTACCGACCAGTGGGCATGCAGGCATTCGAAGAATGACCAATAACGTGAAACGTTACTACTACTGGCCAGGAATGGATAATGACATTATGGAATTTGTAAAAAGATGTAATCAATGTCAAAAACAAAAATTCCATCAACATGTGAAACAGCCACTATGTATAACTAGTACGGCTACATCGTCGTTCGATAAGATCTTCTTAGATTTATGCGGACCCCTAGCTAAGGACGAAAATGATTATTGCTATATACTTACGTTGCAGTGCGAACTCACGAAGTATGTAGAAGCTTACCCGCTTCCAAATAAGGAAACGAACACAGTAGCAAAAGCGTTAGTTGATAATTTTATTTTGCGATATGGAATTCCTAAGGAAATCGGAACAGACCGGGGGAGTGAATTCATTTCATCAACTATGCGCGAAATATGTAATATTTTAGGTGTAAAACAATTGCAATCAACTGCTTACCACCATGAAAGTCTTGGTTCCTTAGAAAATTCACATAAAGCTTTAGGAGCATTTTTAAGGATACAAACAAATAACCAAGCTCATCTGTGGTCAGATTGGTTACAATATTGGTGTTTTTCGTATAATACGACAGTGCATTCAGCAACTAAGTATACCCCATATGAACTAGTATTTGGTAAATTATGTAACATACCAAGTAATATTATTAAACAGGTAGAGCCAATGTATAATTATGACTCTTATCCTATAGAATTTAAGTATAGATTACAAAAATCCCAAGAGGATGCTAGAAATAATTTAATTAAAACTAAAATTAATAGAAAAGTAAGTTATGATTTAAAAACTAACCCAGTAACCTATAATATAGGAGATTTAATATTAGTCCGAAAGGAGGATAGAGGTAAGATGGACCCAGTGTATAAGGGACCATATACTGTAATTTTAGACCTAGGTACTAACGTAAAAATATTAGTTTTAGGTAAAGAGCACATAGTGCATAAAAATAGAACTAAACCTTTCTATGTATAAATAAAATAATAACCACTACCACATCACAAGTAGCCACTAAGAAACATGATATGTATTGCAAGTATGAGTGTAACAATATCAGCCATACCCATATAGGGCACATGGAATGTAAACATTACAATACACTAAGATAAGAACCACTTTGTAAACCATTTAGTATGAAGCTTATTTTAACCGACTTCAAAAGAAACTTCATTGTTTGTATTTTGATCTAGAAAGTAAACAACTCCATATTAATTTTGTATACAATAGACATAAGTAGATTAAGCCAAAAACAGTTTAAAAATTGTACTATTTTTGTCTCAAAAATAAGGGGAGAGATGAGGTATAGCCCACAGCTGACATGAATCATAATAGATAAACACGTGTCGGTTCAAGGGAACAAATAGAACCTTGACCAACAAGGCCATTTGCTGCTACAACACGTGTAGACTAAGGAAATTATCATATGTTGATTAGTATATAAGAACCTGATTTTACTAATAAAAGATTCATTCTAACACCGAGCTTGGTCGTATTATTATCTCCGTACCTACCACACTTCAATACTATTCGAGGCAAACTTTTATTGCTGATTATAAAAAATTTTGCAAAAGTCAATTGGTTTGACACTTTCTTGTATATTATAAAATAATTTAAAAAATATCGAAACAACAAATAGATATGTAAAAAGGCGAACTTATCCCTATAAGGGATTGCTATGTAGTCTAGTATGCATAAAATAACATTACCTGTAAATGTCCAACATGATTTTTTTATGGTAGAAATCACTGCAAATGTAACTTCCAAAATCGTAGAAAGGATTTTTTTTGTTATCAACGAGAGAACAAAAACATAGAAAGGAAATTATTTTTAGGGTTCCGTACCCAAAGGGTAAAAACGGGACCCTATTATATTACTGAGACTTCGCTGTCCTTCCGTCCGTCCGTCTGTCACCAGGCTGTATCTCAAGAACGGTGATAGCTAGACAGTTGAAATTTTCACAGATGATGTATTTCTATTGCCGCTATAACAACAAATACTAAAAATAAAATAAAATAAATAGTTAAGGGGGGCTCCCATACAACAAACTTGTTATAGATTATGGTACGGAACCCTTCATGCGCGAGTCGGACTCGCACTTGCCCAATTTTTTTTTATCATCAATGCGGACGAGTGATGAACGATTACATCCAAATCGGTTCAACAAATAGTTGTTTGTTCAGTAAAATATGGGAAAAACATAACCAATGGATTTAGCCAACATTTGCAACCTTTACATAAAAAAGTAATTTTAATCCACGGACACATCTATACCTAAACTTCACGGTACAAGCCCTAGCTCTATTTACTCGATTGTTCGTCGAATAAAAACTATTGACCTTCACGCTTCGAAATGAACAAACGCCAGTCATACGTGTATAGAAAACACAACAAACACCGTGGAATTGGTTCCATGGACTGGGTTTAATGTCCCATGGTAGCAAACAGACTTCAACGCTTAATTATAAAAACGCAAAATTTACAAAACTATGAAAGAAAGGAAAGGTTTTTATTCAACCCTTATATTTCACGATGTATAGCCAGATATGTATACATATTCTTTTACCATTTTTTGTATTTTGATTTAACAGATTTTTTGCTATTATAACGGCACCGAGGTTTGAACCTGGGTTTATATTTTATTTTGGGACTTTTAGGGAGTTGTCGATACAAAATCGAATGATTAAAGTAATGGTTACGGGGCATTTTTGTACAGTCGGACAATAAAGTGTAGAAATTAAAAAGTGCCAATAGTAGTGTCGTCCCTTTTGTATTAGATTGATTAGAAAGGGACGACACTACAGTATTGCCACTTTTTAATTTCTACACGTTTATGTCTTACTATAAGTACGTAGGTATAGATACAGCCAGTCAAGAAAGCGATCTACTACTTTTAGACCTTAATACGTACGTATAATATAAAATGCTAACCTATTTTTTGGCTGATTGTACAAGCATTGAGTATTTACGTATTCAAACTTTATTGCACAAAACATAAGTCGGTACAGATGGCGGACTTAATGCCAAATGTCTGGTATACCAGTCAACCATTACGCCAGATAGCGATATTAGTGTTGGTTCACAACTATTGGTGTTACAATTATTACTGTATTATTTTTGTATAATTATCAGGATGAGAATACATTGACATCAACGATGCAAATCAGTAGGTTTAAAATCGCGACGTCCATTTCCAGAATATAATACGACAACAAGTATAATATAATATAAGAAAAACATACATACAGTGAAACATATAATCTCCTCTTTTTTGGAAGTCGGTTAATAAAATAGGTATATATAATTTTTCTTTTCGTTAAAAAAGCTTGACCTTAAAAGCTTATTTTTGTTAGTAGCTACAAAGCGAATGAATTGCGTTTTATACTTTGAACACGAATAGTAATTAAGTTCTTTAGCTTTAGTTGGCTTTATAGTAATAGTTTTTATAGTAACTTATAGTGAGCTTATTATTATTTTTTATTACATGCAATGAATGCTGAATAGCTGGTGTTTGCAGAAATATTGATTATTTCTAGTTATGAAAGGCAAAAGAAAAAGAATAGAAGTAAGAACAATCAATGTAGCGCTGTCATTAGATCTATTTTAATAAAATTATAGAATTCAATCTTTATCAACCCGACCCTATACTCTAATAAATCTTCTAAAAATAAAAAATAAACAAATACCTTAATGAAATAATAACACTATTTCTCTATCAATTTACCTAAAAGATCGTATTTGCGATCAAATAAAAATAAATATAAAATCGCAAGAGTCATCATAAACTTCTTCTTAAGGGGGAGTTGGTTCTTAAAGGGTGTGATGCCCTTGCAAGCGTCTGCATGCTTGTTTGTCACCGTCGTAGTACAAAAAAAACTACTACCGAATAAACAAAGCTATTAAAAAACCAATAAAAATATTATCTTATATCTCTACTGTAGTTATTTAGGGCAATTAAAAAGGCGTGAAACCAGAGTTATTAGTCGTATAAAGTCTGAATTTTCTCGAAAACCCGAGTACGTCCATAATGGAAGCTTCGCGTGACCACTTGTTTCAAGTCGCCGCGGTACCGCTACCTAGAAATACTATCAGGTGATTTATCTGAGAAACATGAACGGGTTTGGGTGTAAAATAATAAAGGCTAAGAAAAACTAGGTAGGAATGTAAAGTTTTGGAAATTGGTATGTCTTGTATCACGGCTTGTTGCGTAGCAGAAAGTTTTATTTTTGCGAATTGACAGGAATAACTTAATGACTGATAAGCAAATGCTACTAAATATAAATATAACAACAAAAAAAAAATCCTAGCTTCAATATTGGCTACGATCCGGTCACATGTTTAACTAAAAGCTGAATATCTTCGGGACAAGAGCTCCGATTTTCATAAAAAATGTTAAGAGCCATATCGACAAACCAGGCTTTCGATTAAAAAAACGTACTCAATCTGGTCCACCCGCATGCGCGCTACGATGCCACATACAGATAGACATATTAAACTTATAATACCCCTCCCTTTTCGTCGGAGCTTAAAAATGAAAAATAACGCCAGTACTAACTTAGAGACAACATGACAAATGCTATGCCCTAAAGTTAAATGTAATAATGTTCAATTGACAAATTTTCATATTTTATGACTACAATCTAAATTCGTCTCTGTATTTCGCTTAGAAAGAGAATGCAATTACTGTTTTCATATTTTTCCTAAGATTGCTAATTATTTTATTATTTATTAATTAAAATTTCATTATTCTAAAATGTAGTACCTAACTCCAAAACTATGACAGAATGAAAAGGTACTTTAGTCTGACGTCTAATAAAAAAAATTGAGCAAGTGCGAGCCCGACTCGCGCATGAAAGGTTCCGTACCTATACATATATATATAATCTATAACAAGTTTGTTGTATGGGAGCCCCCCTTAAATATTTATTTTATTTTATTTTTAGTATTTGTTGTTATAGCGGCAATAGAAATACATCATCTGTGAAAATTTCAACTGTCTAGCTATCACCGTTGTTGAGATACAGCCTGGTGACAGACGGACGGACAGCGAAGTCTCAGTAATAGGGTCCCGTTTTTACCCTTTGGGTACGGAACCCTAAAAAACAAATGACGTTGAGCCTGACATTATTGACAGCTTATATCTTTTCGCAAATAGGTGGAAGACAACAACTCTATGCAGGCATACTTGTCGTAGATTTCAGTTATTTTATGTATTTTCTTATTATTCAAATATTTTTTTAGGCTGTACAACGACGCAAAGCTCTCGATCTCTATATTAATTTGCACCTGTTAGAAATATGAAATGTTGTCAATTCTTATATATATATATTGCAGTCAAAAGTATGAACTGGTCAAAAGGACTTTTAACCGACAAAAACAGGCAAAACTACTTTTGACCAACACGCTCAGTCAACAAGTATACACCACGGCATATATGAAATTTTTTAAGTACCTACTTCGTTTTTAACTTCCTTTTTTTCTTTCTGTATTTTAAATTTAATTTTTAGTTTTAATTAATTGTACCTACAATTCTTTTGCAATAAAATAGCTATTATATTATATGATGTTTATTTTGGTCAATGAAATAGTCCCCGCTTTACATGAACGCTAACGATGATTACTTAATAAATAATGATGCGTAGGACCTGTGGTAGGACTAAAAGGGCTCAATCATTGCCTTCCAGGAAATAACACGTTTTATGACTAAATGTATGTACCGGTTGGTTTGTATGACTGTGTTAATGACGACTTGAATGGCTGACTCACCTGTCTTTACTTAAGGTGGTTACGTCAACTAACATTCTATAGTAACCTGTACCCTGAGTTACGTGTCCATACTCGCTAGTGACAGCGTAAACGATTTGTATGGAGAATTGTAGTTCTACAAAGGGCTTGTGCGCAAATCACGCGAGGTTTTTCGGCTGCTTTTTGACTCCCCCACCCGTGGTGATATTTGGTGAGGTTCTTTGTTAACATCACTTAAGTTAAAGACAGTCAATTTAAAATGTAAATAAAACCTTTGAATTAGTAGGGTTGGCACTGATATGAAAATATTTTATTTACATGACTTTTTTTAGTTTTCAATCCAGCTTTACAATTATAATATGTAAGTATATTGTAGATCACTCGGATGACACTATCCTGTCAGCCCAGTCTTTAGAAATGTTCCACGCTGTATAATGTTGGTTGACGAAACCACCACCACTATAAACTCATGGTAAGGCTACTGTAAGTATCTGCGATCTATCTGAACCCCAAGTGTATGTTTCCAACGCAAAATAAAACGTCTCAATCAGTTTTCTTTCCCGCATTGATATTTAAATAAGATTCTTTGGAATATGCAATTGTGCATTTATTCTACTACATTTGAAGATTAGAAAAAAAGGCTGCTAGCTTGGAAGTGTCTCACAGCTGGGCGAAAGCCTCTTCTTAGATTACCACAGAACCCTGTTTGATGCCTCCACCCAGTTGTTGAGGAATGCATCTAAGTCCTCCCGCCATCTTAAATAAATAGATAAACGACAACCTCACACAAGCTATATAACACAAGCCCAGTATTATGGACACTTGACTACGGTATACATACTTATATAATTAAATATATATTTAAATGTGTACAATGAGCTCCAAAATTGCATGGCCCCTTTTAAGAACGACTTCATCCATAAATGGGTCATGCATTTGTGCGGCTATAGAGAACATCCATGACCAACGAACTATTCGAGTTCATACCACAAATATTTATAATATTTGCCCTTGCCGGGATTCAAACCCAGAACTGCTGGCTCAGTAGGCTACACTACCACTGCGCCAAATGCATCATCATCCTTACTTACGGCCCAGCCATGATTTCGGTGGCAAGCGGCAGTGGCGAGGGGCGACCATAGGTGGCAGCGAAAGGTCCGAGCGCGGCGGCCACATGAGTGAGCGAGACACTCGTATGCAAATCTGATAATCTGATTCTGATAATATTACCCAGTTTCAGGGGTTTTTTGCAAAACACCCCATTTTTGAGGCGATTTTTTAAATATTGAAAGAATCTTTCTATAACTGCTCCTGATACAATAAAAGCTTTAAAAAAAATTAAAGCATGTCCGTATACAGATATGTATGTATGTAAACAGTACCTATGTATTACACATAAAAAACAATTTAACAAAGACATAAAAACAGTACTATGTGTACAAAGGAGAGCTTGTCCCTAAAACCATGGTTTTTTTAAAAACACTAATAGCGCATCACATGGACATAAATTGGAAAAACTTATTATAACTAAGTACAAATTTTATGCGACATTGGCTATTGAACTATGGATAAGCCATCAATGGAAAAAAATATAGTCAACGATCGGGATTATTCAGTTCGCTGGTAAATCCTAAAAGGTTACAGTATATTTGGTTTTCCCCTTCATTGACGTTCAAAATTCGAACCTTCGTCAAACCACAGATGTCTCGTGATTGCTTGTACAGTCAGCCCAGAAGTTGTTCGGTTTTGAACCTTAATGAACAAGAAATAGAGTCGAAAAGTGATAGACAAAATTCTTGGCTTACTGTACTTAATACTGGAGTCTTTTTTCACTTACAACAACGTGTTCGTAAAGAGTGATGCATTTTTTTTATATTAATATATTGTTTATTAGTGTTAATAAATTAGAGAAAAGCGTTTCATATAATGTGTCAGTGAATGTCAAATAAAAACAATTGTTATGTTTTGTACAAACTTTAGGTAAAAATAAGGCGACTGAATTGGTAATCGTTAATTAAAATGTATCGATCAATTATTCCTATGTTTTTTTAAACAGTATCAAAGTGATGAGGAAGGGACATTTTGCACTTAGAATAAATAAAATCATATACCTAAGTACTCAAGAGTTGGAATAAGTACGCGGATTTATTTGAAACATTAGCTTTACTATACTAGTGAGAGTTAAGATAAAAATAATAAAATATGTGTTTATAATAGTTTGTGAACGATTTGGTGAAAAATCAGTTATTGAACTGGAAGTTATCAGCAATATGGCAAAGATTTCAAGTGACATTCTTTACAATTCAACCGAATTTCCCTATAGAACGTTAAAATTGTGTTGTGTGAAGTGTAGTGAATATTATTCAAATTGTTATTCTAATAATGATAGCTTAAAGACACAAATACAAATTGTATTTTAAACAGTCATCATTTCAATCCTGTGACATCCACTGTTAAATAAAGGTGTCTGTCAAAAACTACCACCACAAACAGCCGAACAAATCCTAGGGCATTTGGCAGTCTTAATCTGATCGTCCATCCATTGTGGAAGGTCGAACTCTGCTGGGTCTTCCGATACGTGGTCGCCAAAATCTGCTAAAATCATCGGCCGTTGGTTTTCAAGCTAGACGTGCTAGCCTTACAAATTGTAAGTACTTACCTTGTTAAATTACTATTACGACGACATAACCAAGCCATCGCGGCAAAAATCTTGATTACTGCAGAGATGTGCAATATTTATATAACATATTTAATCTGACATTAAAACGATAAGGTTTACTGCTCATACGCCAAGGTTTCACTTCAGATAAAACACGTATTAGTATAGCTTCATTAAAATACCAGATTAAAATGTTTTACGTATTTGGTGCGTTCTATTTATCTGGAAAGAAAAACGTGTTAAGTTGAGCCTTGTGTTCCTTAGACAGCTTGGTGACGCCGACAGCTTGATTTAGATGTGAGTTTAGAATTTTAAGTACCCAATCGTTGGTAGTGATTCCATCTGTGGACTGTTTCTGCTTTTTTCTTGCCATGTTAAGCTAAAGCCCTGGTTCCAACAGTAATTGTGAATGATTTATAAATTGAGCTATAGAGGTGACCGTGTATGGGGCGGGTTAATTTTTTGTGTCAATAAGGCAAAAACATGCCGCCCAACTAAAAGACAGTGTTAACTGCAGCGATGTTATATAATAATATATGTAAGTATGCACGATTAAATATAATGGTGGCCGTATTATCTATGAGTATATATATATATATACAACCATAGTTCTTTTCTTGTTCATACCAGATTCAGATTCCGATTCTTTATTGGTAAAATAACAATTTTACAAGTCAATGTTAACGAAGCATACATACCGATAGTACATTAGGCATTGCATGCGAACTAAGATGGCCAGGAGTCCTTGTTCAGGATCCTACGTCATCCAAATCCTTCTTTCTCATCTTAAATCATCATCCTGGTAAACTTCTTTTCATGGTATGATAATCCTATGAGAGATGAGATTTGTGAGATGAATTCGATTTGTTCCCGGGTCAAGGATTTTATCTATATATGTATTTATATATAGTATGTATATCGTCGTACCCATTCTGTACAAGCATTGCTTAGTGTGAGACTCGGTGTATTTGTGCCTTAATATTTATTTATTTGAATTTTGACAGCGGACGTTTCGGCTTTAATAAAAAATAATCCCTTTTTATGATTGAATAAATAAAATCAAAAAAAGTCCCTTTAGCTAATAATGGCATTAACCCACTTGATATATATTCAATGGGTTTGGCATATCGCTAACGGCCTCCATTTATGATCCAAGTTCATTGCTTGGAGTGGGATGACATAAAACTATTGTAGCGTGCGATATTTCGTCATCAATTGATTAAGTGGGTTTCTCTCATCTTCTGAGATGATTCTGCCTAAATATCTTTATGTATGTTGAATCTGGGTCATTTATGCCTGGATCATGGATGTTAATTGGATTTAAGTATGTATTTATCTATATAAGTATGCCTATTAGAGCATACTGTGGGATTAGTTGTAAGTTATATTTTGGTTTATGTACTTCGATCCTATATTTACAACCGAGCTAATTCGGGATGGTTGATATAATGAGTTGAGTTGAGTTAGATGGTTAATATATTGACCGGCATAAAATCGATAGTCATAATGCACTTTTTGGCATACCTAAAACTATTAGTCATAATTTGAAATTATGTTTAATTATACCATAATGTTTAATTAAGTTACCAATACTGATTGAGCTTTTCAAAAGTCTTGTGAAGTAAATGATTTTATGAATGTCACCAAACAATTTAATGACTAACACTACCTATTATGACTTTCAATTATTATACCTAACAATGGGATCCTTGAAAAACCACACTTTATGTATCAAAAATAATAATTCAATATACTTACAACAGTAAGTACTTAAAGCACCTCAGGTGTCTTAAGACATAATTATCATAAAATACTATTAGCCAACATGAATTTTACCAAAGACACCTTTCATTAATCGTTATCGTTTAGCTAAAGCTGGGAATCCAAATCAAACTTATAGGTACCATGAAATATATTTGGCTAAAAGCCGATACAATTGATTAATTTTGCCTTCTAAGTAAACATTGTAACCACCGGGTACATAAATAAAACCTATATCTATTACGCACGTATCGTAACACTGAATAATTAATTAATTACATAAACATGAGCTCACCATGAACAATCCATTGAAGACGATCAGCAGATATTTTATACATTTACTGCCGCAGCCCTCCATCTTGGAAAACAACACACAATCGAATTCAAAACAATTCCCGCGCGAAAACTGACAGTTCCAAATTTAAAATCCGAACGTTTACTTTTTTCACGGACGCGTTCGCTCGGCGGAGAGGCGGCGACTTCTGTGTTTACAGCCAGAGCGTTTGAATAAAGTGCCGTAATGTTGGTACCGGTCGTCTATTTAGTACCCCGCGAGTTTAGTGGTGTGAAATCGCGTGCGGGGTTGAAGTCACGCTTTGGAAGTACACCCCAAACTGTTTTGACCTCCTTATTTAAGGTTATATAGTCATGATATGGATCTTAGTTAAATGGTTCGGTTTGAGCGATCGGTTATTGGTCCTAGTTTTGGTGGC
The DNA here is from genome assembly GCA_932273695.1 of Apotomis betuletana. Classification (NCBI taxonomy): domain Eukaryota; kingdom Metazoa; phylum Arthropoda; class Insecta; order Lepidoptera; family Tortricidae; genus Apotomis; species Apotomis betuletana. Next base: position 3,673,397 of record OW026305.1, read on the forward strand.
TCGTTAATGTGTGGGTGTAAGGTGCGTTACGTTCAAGATAATTGACTTCCGCGTTGGAAGTTTCCAAATGATGACAGAAAGAGGTACTTTCAAACATCCTAGTTAAATGTCTTTTTTAGAAATAGATTAAAGAGTTGATAATAAGTAGTTTAGTTATGTTGCAGTATCATGTAGAAAAAATAAGCCGAATTATCTTAACTGATTTTTTGACGAATGAATTAAAAGTAGGTACCAGTAATACACAAATAATTCCAGTTGATAGAAAATTATTTACTGGTCTATTATTGATTTTCCTATGATATGATTATAATAAACTATTATAAGTAATAAACATTACACACACACCTCTGCTTTTACAATATTATTAGAATAGAATTGTTGTTATAATGGTCTTAAATATACTTTCTGAAAATGTCAAGTATTAGGTACGTTTATTTAAACATTCCACCGTTAGAGCAAAACACGTATTAAACCCCATAAAACGGATCTCGTTCGCGATCCCCAACATCGTTTGTCCTAAAATCACTTGGCCGAACGGTTTTGTCCTAACGGGCACTAGCCCTAACGATCAATTGCCATAACAATCATTTTCCATAACGAAATGGTTGTCCTAAAACTCATTTGTCCGAAACATCAATATCCGTAACAATCAATATCCCTAATATTTTTAGCCATATTCCTCGCAATCCCTAAAAAAAAATTTCTATTTTTAAAGTCCCCGCCCCTTTTGCAACCACCGAACTGCTACCAGTAAAGTAGTTTAATGGGTTAGGTTAGGTTAGAACTGCAACCACAACAGTACTCGAGCCGAGCGATTAAAACCAAAATTAGGGCATATGAGTGTTAGGACAAATGATCATTATGACAAATGACATCAGGATAAATTATCAATATGGCAAGTGACATTAGGAAATAAGATATTAGGGAAACCAAAATTAGGGCATATGAGTGTTAGGACAATTAGTGATCATCATAACATAAAACGTTAGGGAATGCAAAACTAGGTTTGAAGACATTAGGGATTCAGATATGGGTGCCTGTCGTATCGCATAACGTTTTTTGTCCTAAAAATGTTTGGCCGAGAATGTTTGGCATACTGTTGAATGGCATACTACTCGTTTGTCCTAATAATTTTTGCGCATACTCATTTAAAGTCCTAAAGCAAGTTTGTCCTAATATTGATAACTCTAAAATCTAATTACCTAAAGCATAATATTCCTAACATGAATTGCCCTAAGAATTATTTAGCCTATTATTAAATTGGCTAAAATTACAGCACCTAAACTAAACTATGGTAGGCGTGAAGTCAGAATCGTTACGTATTCTACCTTCAGGCAGGTCAGATTTTGGCTAGGTTAGGTACGACGACGAGAGAAGCGAGGAGGAGTGTTAGGTAGAACTGTGACCCTTTGAAAACTCTGCTTGCTAAAAATTATCAAGATTACACTATCCTAATATTGTAAACCGAAATCTGTAGGTTAGGTTAGGTTCGTTTTATGACCATGGATAGCGGAGCGAGCGGAGCAGCAGAATGCTTGCTTGCATGGAGGTATATTAAAATTCAGCAGTTAGTAGGTTAGGTTAAAGACCGAAAACTGTAGGTTAGGTTAGGTTTGTTTTATGACCATGGATAGCGGAGCGTCAGTGCTTACTTGCATGGAGGTATATTAAAATTTAGCAGTTAGTAGGTTAGGTTAAAGACCGAAAACTGTAGGTTAGGTTACGTTTGTTTTATGACCATGGATAGCGGAGCGAGCGAAGCGAGCGGAGCGTCAGAATGCTTGCTTAAAAATCTTCGAGATTTGGGTCATAATGAAATGTAGTCGAAAGATTTTTAGCACATTAAATATTAGGAACATTACAGTTATGCACATCAATCATTCGATAGTTGAATCTTAGCCACATCAAACGATAGGACAAATAATATTTAGGACAATCAATAATAGGAGCAACAATTTTGGACAACCAAAAATATGCGGAACAAAGTGTATGCCATCCGTTATTAGGACAAAAGACGTTATGCGACACAACGATAGGACTAATAATTGTATGCCATCCGATATAGACCCTTCAGATATAGATCCCCCATTAAACATGTTTTTTGTATGAACCCCCTTTAATTTCGAACTTTCTTTTTTATTTCCAATATTTGTCACTATGAGAAGAATCAACCTATTCAGGTTGGAAAGAGAGCCTTGTGGTAGACGGACAGACGGACGCGGAGGCTTAGTAATAGGCTCCCGTTACAACTTTGTTGGGTACGGAACCTTGAAAACTGGTGCCTCGACTACTATAGGATCTGACCCTAGTTCTGACCTTGCCTAGATCCTAGCTTCGTAATCTAGAAGGATGTGATTCCACGCACGAGGAGCTGGGCGGAGCGGAGCGTGATGTGACCGGACACGGTGTCCGTTGACGCGCACGGTATAAAATCTCTTTCTTTGAAGTTGGTTATTGTAAAAAGTGACCTCCCGCCCTAAGTCAGACTGACCCGGTCCAGTCTTCAGTCCATGCGCCCAGGACGCCCGCGTCACCCTCCCCAAATTACTCATCTGGCGCGGAGATAAGCGGAGAGAATTCCATTTGGCATTAAGTCCACCATTTGTACTGACATGATAAAAAAAAAAATTAATAAATAAAATAAATTATATCATCACAAAGTCCGACTGCTGGTAGTGAGGGTTAATCAGCCTTGATACAGTTCAAGTCATGTCATAAAAAAAGTGATAAAATATTCCTCTATGGTAAGGTCCATTTTAAACTTTGTGACCAGTCAAAGTGGGGTCCTTAATTAAGGTTCGCGACTGTCCACAAGATAAAGACGAAATTTACATTAAATAACTTGAAAAATTCATAGCCGTTTACTGTGCAATAAATTTACCTTACCTAGAAAGAAAATAAATGCATTTATTTCGTATTCAAACAAAGTTTGTTAATTTTTTTATTGGATGCAGTCAAAACGACATATTACGGCATGTTGCCATGGCAACACTTTCGAACCATCGGGTTCCTTCACCTTACTGGCAACACCCATGTCTTATTCGTTTAAGAGTTCAATGGCTTTTGATTACCATAGCTGAGGTTTTTACTTAATTAAGGAAATATTAATATTTCCTTCCGAATTGGTTCGTTGTTATAAACGCTAGTCTGATAATGGTGTCTATTATTGGTCAGGATAGAAAATGTACTACACCCTAGTCGTAGAATGACCTGGACCATTTAATTAGTTATGTAGAATCTAGATTAAAATCTCGATTCCCTTGAGAGTGTCGAAATATACGTTTTAAGCGGCATAAACGGCCGTATCTTATTTTTAACATTAACCTCGAAAATTTAATTTTTCACTGCTTTGAGGGACTGTAGACCCAACTCAGGTCCTGAGTATATGATTTTAATTTCAACTCTATACCGCAACGCGTTCCCGAGATAAAGGGTATTGACTAACAGACGGGCGGGCGAACAACAAAGTGATCTAATTAGGGTTCCGTTTTTTCCTTTTGAGGTACGGAACCCTAAAAATTCACCTTGTAAATTGCGCCAATTTCGCATCTTCAAAATTTTTATACAGTCGCCTTCTCCCCGATGTTGGAAGAGCCCCTAAATTTCAGTAGGGCTCGGCAGATCCTTATTTCTAGGCCTAAAACAAAAGTGTCTGTGATGGTCATATTTTATGTACATATTTATTTTTCGCTTCATTGTAAATACATATTTTGCCTCCAAAGTATGCTAGTTTCCCTGTATTAAGTAATTTTTTAATAAACTAAGTCTAAGTCTAGTAAACTAAAAGCCTTTATTTTTAATAAACTAAGTATTTAAAACTAAACTGAAATACTATTTTGAAATTATCTCCTCCTTTTGACTTTTCTGTAGTCAGGTAAAAAGGCTTTGGCCTACGTATCGTTCTATGGAGCAATTTGAGATTTCCTTACAGTGTATAATTTAAATTATTAAGTACGGTAACGAGACACATAAAACACGTTTAATAACTTTTTGTAACATTTATGTTATTCAAATCGTGTAATCATGATATAAATCCATATAATGGCGTGTAACACGGTCTATCGAATGTCAAGTTCATTGGACCTAGGTCCTAATCTAGACTCCTAGGCCTTTAGTGGCAGTGAACCTGACACGAAAATGTATTATTATGCTAATATGTAGTGGCATGGTATTATTGGAAAGGTAGTTTATTTCTTTTAAGCTTGTAATGATTTCTTTTAAGTTTATACGTAATTGTTTCTTATAAATGGGAATCTTGCCTGATAAACATACCAGTGCTAACGTACTGACTAACTAGGTCATAGTAATTATTATAATCAATATTTTTGGCATATTCGTCGGTATTAAAGATTGCCATCTAGATGAAAATATCCACTTCATTAGACATGATATCGCACCGTTTTATAGTAATCGGGAACGTTCAATGAGAAATGTATTGATACATATCGACATCTTTTGTATCGATATCAAATCCCTAGAACGGGTTGGGATCATAACGACTACATTGTCAAAACGACCAAATCATCATAAGGTCCAGATCTCTAAAGGACCATCTCTTTAGAAAGCCCATATCTCCGAATGACTAGATAGCAAAACGACTACTTCTTGAGAAGACCACATCGTTAATAGTCCACATATCACAAAGACCAGGGAGCAAAACGACTAGTTCGTTAAAAGACTATTTCGTTAATAGACAACATCTCACTAAGACGAGGTAGCAAAACGACTTACTGAATTTATGTCAATGCAAGTACAGTTTATTGCATATTTTTTATTCATAACATAAAAGCGCAGAAAAACGGTAAATTAAAATAGACTTTATTCATTCATTAATATAAACTTACAGTTAAATTAAATTATACTTTTATATTCTTAATTTTACGCAAATGGGTAACCGTTACGACCCAATTAATAACTAATATGCAAACAAAAATTAAACATACCTAACACAAAGTATTACACAGTTGACAATGGCTTATCATTTAGAACTTTAAATGATATTTTATGCAGAAAATGCTTTGAGTTCTATTTTATATTTTCGGTCGAACAAAATGTCTTTTTTCTTTCGGTTTGCCTTATTAAATAATACTTTTCGTATTTTTAAATGCTGAAACTCGGACTATTTTTTTAGTGTTGATAGAAATAAAATCAACGTAGGCCTGTATTTCGGATGCAGTACATGCCTACGTTGATTTTGACAAATGTTATTAGGTTTATATCCAATTTCCACACAATAATTATTCATACATATACAAATTAGAAGCAATACAAATAAGATTTCTAAAATTAATAGTGGACAAAAAAACTAAAAATAAATGTAATGGTAATTATTTCAAGCTTTTTAAAATTTGTAATATACTCCCCGTTAGTTTAAAACATAAATATCTTCTAGCAGTTAACAACCACGGCAATCGAGAGCATAACCCAATACTAATAGAAAATAAACATGGAACAAGGTCGGTATCCGCGGGCAAATTTGAAGTACCAAGGGTCAGGAACTACTATGGAGATAGAACATTGAGCAAAAGGATTCCCTACATACTCAATAGTTTGCCCGAGAATATCCGACACGAGCCAAATAAGCAGGGTTCGAAATGATAATTATCAACGATAATTATCGCGATAATTATCACGATAATTATCGTGATAATAACAGGTGGATAATTATCAATTGATAATAACAAAAAATTGCGCCCGTGAAATAGAACTATATTCTAAGTATCCAAAGTGTATTTCCGCACTTGTTGCGTCTATCCGACTGAAGCTATAGCAGCAACAATGCCAATGGAAATAGAATCATCATCGGATGAAGATATTCCTTTGGCTTCTTTGGTCAAGTAATTTATTTTCAAATCTGTCAAATCTGACGAACACCGATTTTCACTGAATCTACCTTTAATTAATGACATTAATGTTGATTTGTATTGTATTAAAATTAAACAATTTTTTTTTTGTTTTGAAACAATAAACCATCGATATTTCTTATGAAACAATTTAACAAATGATCTTTTCATACTGGTGATAATTATCCGATAATTATCGGATAATTATCCGATAATTATCACGGCTCGTTATTATCTTGATAATTTCGAACCCTGCAAATAAGTCCAAATTTAAAAAGTACTTAAAAAAGCACCTATTACTGACACTTGAGTGATAAAGTTATATCCGAGACTCACACCTGCAGACAAACAGTACAAGCCGTTTTTCAGGGAATTGTATATGTTTTAGCTTTACACTTTAATTAATAAAAAAAATATAAAAAAAAACATGTATAAGAAAACCTCACTTCAAAATTCTCTGTCACTTATATTTATTAATAAAGTTTCAAGTGGCCAGTAAGTACAATTGATACCTTCATGAGTGGAGATAAAGTACATACTTGTAATGTAAGTCGTATATAATAATAAAGTTATAAACTAGACGAAATATGTTGGTTAAAAATACATTACAAAATTATTAAAAATAAATAAATAGTTAGGTACATTACAATATGTAATAGGCATGATGTTTAATTTAACAATATACTGTAGGGGTATGACTTAAAATTACCAAAATTAAATAAAATAAGAAAAAATAAATACAGGAAATAGGCATGATTATACCAACATTTTGCTATCTAGTCGTTTTGCTACCTCGTCATATTGAGATGTTGTCTATTAACGAAATAGTCTTTTCACGAACTAGTCGTTTTGCTCCCTGGTCTTTGTGATATGTGGACTATTAACGATGTGGTCTTCTCAAGAAGTAGTCGTTTTGCTATTTAGTCATTCGGAGATATGGGCTTTCTAAAGAGATGGTCCTTTAGAGATCTGGACCTTATGATGATTTGGTCGTTTTGACAATGTAGTCGTTATGATCCCAACCCCCTAGAACGTGACCCGAGTTAGCACAGGTCATGCTGATAAATGGCATTAATACATGAAAGCTGCTTGTTAGCTTGTATCTAAGCTGCTAATATGAATCGGGGACGACGCGGTTAGCGCAGTTTGTGGTGCACCTGTGTACTAAGCCGGCGGTCGCTTGGATTAAGATTCTTACAAATGCTGCAGACGCCGTGGTTACCATAGTACGGGCTGTTATCCACGGTTTGTCAGCATGCAACTTTTCTACCACCACACAGCGGTGAGATTCGGGCCTTATGGTTCGGTGATTTCACTGGAACTAAAACCTGAGACCTTGGTTGAAGAATGGTTCTCCTGGTACAGTAGATATTTCCATTTACTCCACCTTGTATAGGAATCTCATCTACTCCAAACTTTAGAACTCCAACCTTCAAGTCGATTTTACAATCATATCTCCTCATAAAATCCAATCTAATAATGTAGTCGTCCACGATATTAGCAACGATCTAAAACGTTAATAATTTGCGACAGCAATGTGGGTAGAGGATTAGATTAGATTAGATTTATTTATTTAAGATTTAAAATTTACATTATAAATTATGCTAAGTTAATTTACATGAATCTTGGTATTATGATCGTCAATAGAAACATTAGGAACATAAAAAATTATTAGATCTAAAGTATTTTAATTTCCATCGATAAAGAGCTTGGGATTTCCGCCAGTAATTAGAAACGATCACTTTAAGCCAGTATTCCTTATACTTTAATAACTTAGTGATCGTTGCTAACCGATTTCTTCAAAAACTGACCATTTAAGGATGAAGTCATTTCCCTTATCTCATCTGGCAACTTTGCGGCGATGTTCGAGGCTCTGGAAGCCGCCCCCAGCCGGCAAAGCATCACCAATGAGTCTTAGGACTCGACGTTCTACTGAGTCCAAGGCGGCTAACTGGTATTTGGCAGAACCAATATTTTGTCATAGTTATGGAATCGCAGCCTGCGGGCTATGGCTGCTTTTATCACGCGATAAATAAGTGTCAAACATCCGTCACGTTTTAACAAAAGGCGTGTGTGAGTGACAGATGCTTTGACACTTATTTATCACGTGTTAAACGCAACTGCCATAGGTCCCCTGGTTGTATAACGAGTCCAACCCATATGTAGGCCCAAGTAGCACACAGACTGCAAAAGCACTTATACAGTCATTATACAGTTGAAATTAGAGTTATACTAGCTGTATAAGGTCTTTTTCCAATGGTGGTCAATATGGAAGGCAGCCATGTCCCTCTTTGCTCATTCTTTAAAATGGGAAAAGCTTGCGGAGAAACGGACGGAGTGGCGCAAACGCGTTGTGGAGGGTCGCAAGTTATGCGATGAGACCTGGTTCACGGCACTCGCTGTCAAGAGACAAAGACGTCGACAAGGCGACGCAGTACCACCTGCCGCACACTTCTCTTGTCAGGCCTGCAGTAGAATGTGTCGATCTCTTATTGGTTTAGTTAGCCACCAGAAACGGTGTCACCCAAACATTACACCATAAATCATCTGCAATAGACGCATGGGCTTATATACGAGTATAAATAAGGTCTTATACAGCCTGTTTGATACCTGGGAGGTATTCGTACCAAAACACTAGTTAATCGAAAAACTTGATGCAGAGCAAGCTAACCTTTGGCCCGGTTTCCTTTCCGTCTAAAAATATTCTAAGACACGCCTTATCTAACCCCGATTTTCTTGGCTTACATACATTTTATTTACATAAATAATACTGCCCTGTTACATAAAAGAGTATTACCCTATTAACAATGATTATCGAAATATATTTCAGTAGGTACTATACGTTACGAAGTTAATTAGGAAAAATCAGTCAGGAATTGTTTGTAGTTTGGAAACTCAGTTTTCTATGGAGAGGTATTTCTTTTGTTACCGTAGACGGGACAAAGGATCTCGTAGCCATCTTTGTATGTCCAGCCATCCCTGTACCAAAATTGGTTAAAATTTATTCAGCCATTTCGGCGTAATTAGAGGATATAGAAATTGGGTGTATAATGATGGATATAGCAACGTTTGATATAATTTCACTAGATATAATAACATTTGATATAATGGGTCATTTGATGTAACAACAATAAGTATAAATTCACTGGGTATAATTACAATGAGTATAAAAGACATTTGATATAACGTTTGTATTCGCAAGATAACTTAACAGTCCTCCTCGCTTTGCTCGTCGTCGTACGTAACCTCTATTACAGTATTTTTTTTGATTGAATAATTTATTGCAAGAAAAACTTAACTTATAACAAAGAAATAGTACTTAATGAAAATAATAATGTGTAGAAAAAAGTAATAAAGCACAGTATTATTTTTTTGTTTAATCAGTTTGGGTATGTATTGAGCCTTTAAACGTATTATAGCAAATTATCATTATACCATATTATGCTATTACGACATATGAAATTATAACAACATTGTTTCGCCAAACTTCCATTTGTATGAAAGTATTTTTTTCCTGAAACCCGTAATTTTTTCAGGAATTAATTAGGTTAGGTTCGGTTGGTTAAAAATTATTTCGAAAAATTAACAGTTTTGGAAAAGAAATGCTTTCGGACAAATGAAAATTTGGCAGAACGTTACAGATATGAGAAACAAAAATGAGTGGTTCAAATATTTCAACACAAAAAATGAGAAAATCCCACGCAAACAATTAATGGCGTCATAATCTCCTTCGTCGACGTCAAATTCTCATTATTCCTTAATAATTCCTTCTTCCTTGTAAAATCGCTGAGTCATTTCATTTCCACATAATTAATTCATGTTGATAGCGATATTTTTGCAATTATTATTTCCTAGTGAAGTCAAATTTACATGTGATCATTGGAGAGCCCCAAAACAGGCAAAAACTTCGCTTAAGTCACGACTTACGGCTATGTTAAAGCGAAATTGACGCATGTATTTGGTACCGATCGATAACGTAACATTGCGGGAAAAACATGAATTAAATATTATTATAACTAAATATAAGGATAATATCCCGCCAAAAATCAAACTGCATACCTACTATAATTGTTTTGGGTGCTGAATCTACCTATCTACGTATTTTGATGACTAATTGCCCTTTTAAAAAAGTTCCACCCCTAATCACAAAGATTCCATTCAAAAACATGACCCATTTCCACGAAGCCATACACAAAAACAATTACATGGTTGTAAATGTAAATGAAATTACCCTGAAGGGGGTTATGTGTAACATCCCCCCCTACAATAATATAATAGTTCCCCCACCATACAATAGTGTAAACCATCACTCATGTCACCTGTCAAAACATCGCTATCGTAATGATCTAAACATTCACGTAAAGATGGATTAAAGACATAATTTTTTTGTATCTGTTTTCCTTTTACACTTTTATTGGATATTAAAATTGTCTATGATGATCGCTTGTCATAGTTTAAACACCAGTGTGTTTAAACTTTGCAGCCGAACTGAAAAGTAAAGTGTTAACACGTAGCTAAAAGCCATTATGACACTCAGATATATTTGTCCTCGCTCACTGCGTTCGCTCACCCAAATCGCTTCGTGTCATAATAGGTCCTCGTCTGTATTTACACACCAAGTCCTTTCGACTTTGACTTTTATTTCTTCGACGCACCATATAATAAAAGCCTTCAAAGGGCTATTCTACTCAGTCTATAAATTTGCGAATCCGATGGTATCGCGAGGTCTTTGTGCGTGGTGTTGTGGTCTCGTTGCCATGGCGACCACTCGATAGCTTTGACCTACGAGTACAGTTGCGCTCATTATTACGAACAATATTTTTCGTTTCGTAATTATATACTCCGAACTAACGCCGAGATTGAGGAGCCGGTGGCCGAACCGAACATTATCGGAGAGACAAAGTCCCATAGACTTCGTTGGCTCGGTCACCTACACAGAAAGAAGAGGAGCGTGTGGAAAAAAGAGCATACTTGGGGCACGACCGGTTGGTCATCTCGGGTACCGCTGGAGAGATGTGGTGTGGTGTGGATCTGAGTAAACAGGATTGACAACCTCATACAAAAAAACGTACTCCGGAAAAAGCTCAAATACCGTCTTATTTCTAGATGGCGCTGATTATAAGACGTAGATGTTTTATTAAAACACATAATAGATGTCATTGTCGCTGAGCGTTATACCAAAAAGAGACAGCGTGGTATCTGTATAGTTCTTAACTAGATGGCGCTGAAACTACTCGTGTTGATACTTAATCACGAATAATCAAGAAGACTGGTTATTAAATAGGTACAGCCAAGGAAGATAAAAGGTAAGGAAGTATGAAGTTCATAGTAAGGAGCGTACGCCGATAAAGATTTTATCGTCGGGGAACTAGATGCCGTCGTATGTATCAAAATGAATTAAAACGGCGTTTCAGTAGCGACATAAACGACATAGAACGGTGTTAATATTTGTCAACTTTTGCAGAGTTTTGTAAGTATCGTAATGTTATACCTTGTTGACAATAGATGGCGTTTCTACGTTGTGCTTTTACAATTTTTGATATGTTGAGAAGTTTTTTCACTGAAGGTAATTTTTCGCTTTTAACACGTTGAATGCGGTACATGCCAGTTTTGGCTTGTACTGGACTTTCTTTTGGTGCGGCGCGAGGAAGTAGCTTGTCTCTGTCTGGTGCGGGAGCAATTTGAATATGAAATCCTATGGACTAGAAAGAGTCAAGTATACATTTATGCTTCTTTCGGCAAATTTTATCCAATGGATACATAAAACTGTACAAGACAAATTTGACTCGTTTCGCACCAGGTGAAAAAAATAATCAACCAGTGCGGTACCAGCCAAAAGTGTCTTGTATCCTATCGCCTTGTATCGCACCATGGGTACAGGTCAGTACAGGCCAGTGCGGGGGTCGATCCTTACGTATCATATGTTTATCTTTCGGCTGTCGTTAGTTTTTCGTCATCGTCGACCAAGAAAATATAACCAAAAGTGTTATAAAATATTTGAAGAAATTGAGCGTAGTGAACCGAAGAATAATTAAATTGAGAAGTAATGCGACGATAGAATATTCACAATTATAGGAGAAAACACAGGTGGGGCCGGTTCTAAAGTATTTATTTTAATACCTACTGCCAACAATGTAAACAAAATATGTTTAGAATGTTTCAATAAGTCTCATTCAAATACGTAATTTTAGTTACTTTTTTTAATAATTACAACAATCGATATCGATGTTTGATTTCATTATATTTCCCCTCCCTACCAAAACATCGACTTGAGAGCACCAGCCCTGTGTCCATGATGCGGTACAAGTCAGTTTCGTATCGCTAATTAATTGTCTTATAATTCCTAAACCAAGGTCGATAGTCTGTAACGAACTTAGATTTAGATCACTCAATTGTTTAACTTGCTATTGTTATCAGTAAATCATCAATTTATTAAACCTTCAAAGATATATTTGCCAAATTTTAGACCTCTAGTCACAAGCCAAAATAGTCTTGTACCGCACTAGTGAAAAACTATGCTACAATTCAAAAATGATATGTATAGCACTGAATGAAAATTATAAAATCCAGTTCCCGCATTCAACGTGTTAAGGCTTTTATGGTTGATTAAGTATTTATTATGGATGAAATATTTCAAGTCAAGCCTTTGAAGTTAGCCTGGCCATGTACTGGCCATAGTGCTATAGGTAAGTGTGCTATACTGTCAAATGATGTTTTGTCTCTTTCAGTTTGAATGTAACGTCATGAAAATGTCATTAGTTTTTGATTGATGCTTATTGCAATATAGTTTTGCTATTTTCGATTTACATTACGCCTAAGGGAGGTTTATTATCAAAATTTATGATTGGTTAGTAAATAGTTTTCAAATGACAATCCTAAACCTTCATTGTAAGAGCATTATTTTATTCTGAAAAGGTTAGCATCACAAGATTGCTTAGTTTAAACAGTTTAAGAAAAGGCTTAAATAGCGTGCTGCCATGCTACTTTGATAGGTTCTATATTTTTAGGTAATGACATTTTATGCCAAAGCAAATACTAATTTTAGAAAGTATTGAAGGTTTGCATCTAAAGCGCTGAATTTTATGATTATATTATGGGCGTAATGCGAATTTGAATTTTCAGTTGAAATCATCTGTAATGCAATGAACCAGAAATAAAATCTCACTGGTATGATAGTAGAGGCATAACGCCAAAAGAAAGACGGAAGCGAAAGCTTTTAGAAATATATGCTGAAGAAAAAATTGATTTAAAGAAGACTCTATTCCTAGAGAAAACTCTATTCTTGGCGTGCTTAAAGTGTTGATTAAAGATTCCTAAAGTTTCTTTCAGTACGGAACACATGAGGGGCATTTTACGGTACAGAAGATTGAAATTGACAAGTCGTATTATGGCTACCTATATAATTATAAGTATCGGCTTACGTCTTTAAGCATAAATAATCGCGATTCAGCGACTTTTGTATATGATGAAATGAGATATTTTGTCCAAAGACCAGTTTTATTGGAATAAAATGGGCTTAACTAGTATTTAAAATTACTTCTTCATATTGAACTTTATAGTGTTCCGTATGTTGTTAAAGTGTGTTAAAATGTTGGATGTGTTGATCATTGTTCATAATAAAGATATACAATAAAAATAAGTAGCAGAATGTATTATTTACTATTTAAGCCAGTATTAGTACTCGTAGTATTAATATACTCGGGTAATTATGTATCCCTACCTACCTACTTAGAATAGTTTAATGCAAAGGGTAATAATTATAAATATAGGTATACCTAATCTCTCGTACAAATTAGTCGTGTCAAACTCATTGCATAGTAGTCATTACTGCGCAATGAGTTCGCCATCTCTCTTTTTCCGTGAGATCAGGTAAACTTTTGATTACCTACTTATTTCAATGTAATAAGACGAACATAAATGGCCACGAATTTCTGAACGGGTTGTCGTATAGGTAGTTCTGGCTAATGTATGATATGATATAGATATGATATCATTGGAGCGCTAGGAAAGTACGGACGTACGTTTATGACTTATGACGTTGGCTGTACTGGTAAGGTTCAAGCCGAGAATTGGCGAGAAACTGCGCAGGATCGGGACAAGTGGCGTACTCTCGTTTCGGAGGCTAAGATCCTGTTTGGGTCACTGAGCAAAAATAGTTACTTAATATATGCTCAAGTTAACAATAAGCATAGAACATTTTTATATTCATGAATTTTCTTAATCATCCCACGCGTCGTATTGCGCATTTAGTTTGTTTTTTAGACCTCGAACCTGGACTTAGCAGTGCTTAAAGTTCATCACCATGAAACAAAATGTTTGCTCGTTTATATGATATATAGCAAGTTTATGTTTATGACTTCGTCGCTTTGAAACGCCTGGATTGATTTGCATGAAATTTGGAACAGGCATAGTTTAACTATATCCTAACTTAACAGAAAGCCTATACCTACTATTTATTAGTTCCCGTAGAGTAGTGCACTTCAACGCGAGAAAATTTAGTCATTACATAATGCTCAAAACGACACTGCACCGCATATTTTCATGTATGTCGTCATCTAATACCCATAGGTCAGTCTGTGGGGAACTGTAAAAGCCTTTGCTCTACAAAAGGTGGCGTAGAAAATGTTTTGACACAATATTGTTTAGGTATGGCAGGTTAATAAAAATCCAAGTTCTCGACCTTGAAGGACCCAGGCGTTAGGGACCGGAACCGGTTACCTTAACAAGGGTTTTTGATGAGGTTATTTTAGAAGATGTTTTTAAAAACCCTTACATATTGTTAACCCTATGATGTGGTTGTTTCAATGATACGGTTACTGTTTTGTTGCAGTTAACGCAGTTAATAACTACCTTAACTAACCTACCCTGTCCCACTAACCGAGTCTTTAGGGTATTGAACCGAGTTCAAACGAATGTGATCCTTAAGTAATGTGTTATTAGTTCAGTTTTTGAATAGCAGTTATAATAACAACTAACCCTAACTTATTAACCTTAACGTTAGGATTTTGGAACGAGACCTATTAGGTCAGTTTTTGAATAACAGTAACTTGCTGCTTCTGCTTCTTATCTCTTGCAAATCATAAACGTGTTTGGCTTGCGAGGTTTGTAGCAATATGCTATAAAGCGTCAATTCAGTCAATATTCAACTTTAAGTCTTTGGTGTAGAAACTTCTTATGTTACCATGGTAGCGTTGCTTAGCTCGAGCGGCGAAAACAGTGTGTTGTTTTTTTTTTTCATATTTCATTTTTGCCATTGCGGTTTGACAGATAAATCTAAAAAAATATTAAATCGTTTTTATTTATCAATACAGGGCCTAGAATATTGAAGTTTGGTTTACTACAAGTAATTACGATAGTTCTTTACTGAAATTCGAAATACGTAACAATTACAAACAAACGGATAAATTTACATCCGAAAAATATCAAATATATAATTATATATATATATATCAAAAATTATTGGCATAGCTCAGGGTATGGGTCACCGTGGCCTGGCGGCACTTGTGAAAATCATGCTTATTTCCGTAGCAAACCAAAATAAACTTTATTCGCTCAGGGCTAAAAGGTTATTTCACTGTAAAAGTAGTTGGATATTTGACAACCTATTGCTATTTGAATGGTGGCAAGCAACATTTTTATGAACCAAGCAGTATTTTATTTGACTTCCAGACTTGAGGTTTCGGGAGTTCCTCTTGTTGTACTTTTATGCCACGAAATTGTTTAATGACTGTATTAGTACTGTATAGATACAGTATACGTGGTGGCCAAAAACGAGTTCAGTTAGTAGTCTTCAGGTCAGTAGTGTCAATGAAAATGGCTTGAAAAATACATGTATATTTCAAACGCCCCTGTATTTTTCAATAAAATACATTATCTTTCCTTGCGGATCTTTGGTTGAATCTTTCGCAAGTTTAAGTTTTTTATGTGTAAAAAATGCAATGTATTTTTGTATTATTATATTATATTATGAAGTGACTCGGAATATATTGGCTTGGCTCTCATACAAACAAGTGACTTTTTATTTCGCTCAGACTTGATATCAGTTAGCTAAAGAGGTTGAAATTATAAATTATGACGAAATACTAATTGGAATCAATTAATCGTTACTATATGTTCTGTGACGTGAACATGAAGTCAATTTTGGGTCAAAGATGACAAGTGCGATGCGGTTCGGGCCCTGGTAATAATTATTAACTAAATATGTAAAATACACAGTATAAAATAGGTATTATACGTGTAGGATTGTCTTTGTCAAACAAACGTCAGTTTTGTTTTTTTAACGTTACATGTAATTTATAGGAATGAAACAAAGTTTCGAAAGAATCAACATGAATCTTTCGCCATTTTCATCGCTAGTAGTGTTATTAATTTTGGGGATTAGGCCTATGTCCAGCAGTGGACGACTCCGGGCTGATGATGATGATGACGGTTAAGAAATACGACCTCCAGGCGAGAACAGAAAAGCATCCAATCGTCCGTACATACGAAAGAATTTGGACCAAACTGAAATTGAAACTCTTTCATTGTATTCATTATTAGATCTAGAAAGAACCCGGCTGACATTTTAAACAACGTTTTAATCACGTTTAAAAAAGGTTCGGTTTCGGTTTCGGCCGAAACTGTAATCAGAACCGAACCTTCGGTTTCGGTTTCGGCAGAAAAACGTGTTTCGGTCGGACACTAGTATTCTATAACTTTTTTTTTAAACTATAGAAAGAAAATTCTTTACACACAGACAGATGTCCTTTTGTCCGGATTTCCGGCTGGTCTCGCTTAGGGGTCACATTTCTCAACCGATTTATGAAGTTTTGTGAGGTCTAGGTTAGTTAATTATATGAAATATTTGTGTCGATAAAATTATTCAAAACTTTTGAAATGGCAGAGGTATGAGGTTTGAAAACTAAAAAAAAAAAACAATTTTCATCCATTTGGAAGCAAAAAAATAAAACAATTTAAATTAATAATCAATGGCATTTATTTGTATATATAAAAAATCCAGTTTACTGTTCCATCAACACACAACTAATCTTATCTTTACATTAAAAGTTGTTACAGCAGTAATCAGAAAGTAAATTAACATATTATCATAAAATAAGTCGCTCACTGAGTGGTCAAAATAAAAAACAAAAGAAAACTTTTGAAATCGAAAAGATATTGTGTGCGTAAGCTAGCTTAGCTTACGCACACAGACCATACATATTGTATTATAAGATCTATATATGATTTCTACATATATCACACATATAATATTATAAAGAAATATAAAATATTAAAATATATACCTAGGTACCTTATTAAAATTTCAACAAGGGTCAATATGTTCTACTTATTCTACTATATAATACTATATTATGGATTACTTATTATTTACGTAATTTTAGAACAGCCGTATGATACAATTCTGTCATAAATTTTACACGTGCCCACATGTCCTTTAATTTATCGTCCGGTACATCTTCTAACAATTCCTTGAATTCAGCCAAAATTTCTTTACGTTTTTCATAACCTTCCTTCCTCTCTTGATTTAACTTTGAGTCTGAAATAAAAAAAATATAGGGTAGTTTAGCCGGTTTTCGGCCAAGTAAGCAAAATTTTGACTTCAGGTGGATTTATTGGGCGATATATTTAGCAAACCTTAGTCTAAGTATTATTTACGAATCTTAGACATATTGTAGTTTCCTATTTCGTATCACATTTCGCCATATAGTTTTATTTTTATAATATAAAATATCAGAAAGTAGCTACTAAGTTGGCTTTCGGCCGCTTGTTTTGGTTTACGGCCGTTTATTTAGCCTATTCTCGGCCACTGTTATTTATATTTTAAATTACCCTTATTTGAGAAACAATAGGTTTTCATATTCAATAAAACAAAAAAGTACAAATCTATGGAAAATTTAATTAGCTGCAACCTTTTTTTTACTGGATTAATACGGCCGACATCTAAAAATATTTGAGTCGACTTTCGGCCGTCTTATATTTATAGGGACGAAAATGGAACACATACAAATTGTTTTTCGGCCGCATGATAAAGCAGGGCCAAAAAACTAAATTTGTTTAGTTTACGGCCGCTTTCTGTCACCGCGGCCGAAAACAAACAATACTCTCCACCAATGCTCGGCCATGTTAACCGCAGTGGCCGTAAACTCGCTTTTAAAAGACTTATTTTCGGCCATTCCTTTATAATTTTTAGTTACCGGCCGAAAACTAAATTAATCGTTTCTATTTTCCGGCCATTATCATTTACCTAGGCCGAAAACTAGTTATTCAAAATGTAGTTCTCGGCCGCCAAAAACAAACAATCATAAACTGATTTAAATCATTAATTTGTTTAAGATACATGCGGCCGGCACCTAAATACATGAAAGAGATAGTATCCAAATTTGTAATTGACATGATGTTCATTAAATAGATTTGAATTCAATAGCGATTTTGATCATTTAATAATATACGTATTCAAGTTATTTCTCGGCCCGGAGGCCGGAAGGTAAATGATTTTACGAAATGCAATCTAGTCATCCGGCCATCACATTTGAAAGGATTTTGTTACATATTTTATAAATTTGAATATAAATGACATTATTTCAACTCTTCTAGAGCGTATAGAAGTCAAAGCAATGTTTCTAAAACCAAATAATCAACATTTTAACTTACTTTGAAGAAAATGGCGCGCACTATTTTTTTCACTAATTTTGACACACACTCACACTGACTAAATTGCGTACTGGCGAGCCAATTGAAACGTTATTAAGCGAAAACATTTAGGAGGCGTCAGTGTTAAGCGAATTTGAGTGACAACAGTATTTTCTCAAACATGCAATGAAATATCGTCGTAACGTTCGTTAGAACAGGCTTCGAAGTGTCAAGTTTCGGGCGGAACAATTCGAGAGAACTGTAAAGGAATTTCATACAAAATTGAAGGCCTAAGCCGGGAAGTAATTTGTTTTTAATTTTAATGTAAACATGGCGTCTGTGTGTATGAACAGCTGATTTTTTTTTTTTTTCTAGTAGCTACCCATTCAGCCATCGGACCAACAATATCCGTGTTAATGCCTAGTACACACGAACTGAAAATACCGTCTATACATAAGTCACCAGAGACCATAGACAATATTAAAAATCCTCTGCCTTTATTTTACTTATTATAGAAACTAAGATTCTTATTATAAGGTTGTGTATAATGGCCCTAATATTCGCACACTACACACGTGGCCTTATTAAAGAAAAAAAATATAGAAAGATGGCGTCTGTGTTCATGAACTGGCTGAACAGCTGAATTATGTTTTTTTGAGTGGTGTATTTTTTTATTTCATTGCATATGTTTGAGAAAAGCACTATACATGCCTTAGCCGTGAAAAGGGCTTGCCGGCTTCGTATCACTAGACGGCCTCCCTTACGGTCGGCCGTCTATACCTACTCAGCCGGCAAGCCCTTATTTCCCGGCGTCTGCAGTAATGTACTATTTTTTGAATGAGTGTGGTAAAATTTTCTTGTTATTGTAGTTTTACTGCGTAGAGGCCGAAAACCAGAGGGGGCCGGGAAACCGGCTAAACTACCCTACTTAATTTGGCGTTTCATTTTAAGTTTAGTAAGTAATACGTCACTAATATTACATTTATATATTAGAAATGTAAGCGCCGTCCAATAAAGTACAACGTTCATGGTCTATTTTTTGTTAGGAATGCTAAACATATTCTGAATAAAATGTATAATAAATGAAAATGCACAAACACACATTTACGAAATGTCTTTGTAGTGGTATTCCGAATTTGTATAGTAATTAAATATTATATATTTACATATACATTCATTTAAACAAGTTGTCTGGCAGAGAACGCCTCATTTCATGGCAAAAGGCCATCAAGTTTAAATAAATAAATATAGGTACGTATATGCATATATATAATAAGAATATGGTTGAAAAAAAAAACAAACATTGCAGATACTATTAAGGAAAAAATATCAGTTCGAGTACCTTTAACGTCGATAGTATTTACAACGATTTAATGGTAAACAAAATTGAAATATAATCATAATAAGAATGCACAACTTACCAGTTTCTTCTGTCTTTTGCCTTTTAAGTTTATTTACAGAGTCACTATATTCCTCGGGAAAATTGCATGGCAGTGGCAGCAAGCGCTTTTTATTGTCCATTTTAGTTCTTTTTTTAAATTTGTTATTTTATGGCACCCGTTTGTAACTGACCAGTTGGACGATTTGGAGGATACTGAGTAACTAACGCTTAGCATCCATGATGCTTCAAAACAATATTAATCCCATCTCTTTCTTACATTTTTGCCAGCTTGTCGGTGTTCTATCGGATATATTTTGGAGAGTGTGCGCAGGAATTGCACGACTTAATTCCACCATCCCCGTTTCAACATCGGACAACCAGGCGAGGGGAGCGATTTCACCCTTATGTTGTCAGTTTACCACTCATTCGCACGAAGCGATTTGCTTCATCATTTCTAATGCGAACCACTAAGGAATGGAACTCGCTCCCATCGTGTGTATTTCCAAAAAAATATAATTTAGGTATCTTCAAGGTAAGAGTGAATAGGCTATTACTGAACCGGCGAGCTACATCCTCGACCCCGTAGTCACTTTCCATCAGGTGATACTGAGGTCAATCGCCGGTCAGTCTGTGAATAAAAAAAAAAAAAAAAAAAAAACCACCACCACCACCACGTTACCAGCAAAGCTGCCGATCGTTCTTCGATAATAAAAAAATCTTAGTATGAAAATTATGGTTATTTATTATTAGATATTATTACTTTTTTATTAGCAGAACAATCACATCAAATTATCAACTAATTAACAACATCAGTGTAGGAGAAACATATAAAAAGTAAAGATAAAGTACTTATTATCTAATAACAACAACAAAAAACAAAATGTCAAAACAAAACTAGTGTAAAAAAAACACGACAAAACGTAAACATTCTGCCAACTCCGCTCATCTATAACGATCCTTCAACGATTCCTTCAGTTCCAAACCCTAACGCGATAGGGTTTAGAGTTAACTGCTATAAATAACCCTAACGCGTTAGGGTTTCAACCGTAACTGTGTAACTGTGTTGAGGTTGTAGTTAACTGTTATGATAGGGTAACCTTAACATAGGGTTACCAAATGAAAAGGTTACCTTATGTTATGGTTACCAAATTGCTAGGGTTACCTTATCAATAGGCTTAACTTTAAAGAGGGGTTTTCCGGTCCCTGGGCGTTAGCCGCCATCTTGAATTAAAGGTGCCAAAATTTGGTATATTTTAATTAACTTCTCAATTGTACCATAGTACCTACATGTTTTGCTTAGTTTGGGACTAGGTCGATTTGTGTAAGATTGTCCTTTAATATTTATTTATGTGAAAGACTTGTGGCGGTGACTGTACCTTCTTTCAAGCAATACCATCACAAGCAAACTTATACTTGTGTTCATGAACTGTAATAAAGAAAATAACTAGCTTTCTAAACGTCGTCAGCATTACAAAACGTCCAGTGTTTTGTCCAAAACTACAAAGGGCTGAAATAATTGCTTTTCCAATTAACAAGTTCAGGGACATAGTACCATTTTAAAAATTGCATAATGCGGCACCGACAAAGCTAAATTCAACATTTATCGTATGTTACATTAACCTAAATTCAACATTCAAAAATCCCCCAATATGGAATTCTTAGATTTAATATTGGCTGAGATCTTGTCACTTGTTCCAATCAAAGCTGAATATCTTGGAAACGGTTGTAGGTTTACCAAACATAGCTAAGAACCATCTCGACAGACAAGGCGTTTGATAAAAATGTGTTCCGTACCTATGCATACATATATATAATCTATAAAAAGTTTGTTGTATGGGAGCCCCCCTTAAACATTTATTTTATTTTATTTTTAGTATTTGTTGTTATAGAGGCAATAGAAATACATCATCTGTGAAAATTTCAACTGTCTAGCTATCACCGTTGTTGAGATACAGCCTGTAATTCAGTGAATAAAGGATTTTGACCTTACAAACGGTCCGGTAGTTTTGAATTTTTGATATGTGGTCTAGGATGGTTAGTCAGTGTTTAAAATGCAAAATGCACAATTCCCCCCCCTCCGCGCCCGCCGCCATATTGAAAAAACCAGCACTCTCTTCATATTTTTGCTCATATGTTCCTTTAGGAGCATTTTAGCTAGAAGAAAGCTTCGACAATGTTATAGAGAGTTAAATTTACTACATTTTCCATTTTATATTTTGTTTCTAGGACAGATAGTTACGGAGATATGCACATTTAAAAAAACTTAAGAAATTGCAATTTCGAACTCAAAAACAAACTTCTGGATTATATCTTCGTTTAGGAGCATTTTAGCTAGAACAGTGCTTAGGTAATTTTGTAGAGAATTAAATTTACTATAATTTACATTTAAAATTTTGTTTCTAGGACAGATAATTACGGAGATATGTAAAAAATAAAGTCACATTTTCCGAAAATGTATGTAAAAATGGACATGAGTTTTATAAGCAATTATATTTCCTACATGTTTTAATTTGTCCTAGACTAGTCCGTAACTGAATGACAGCGTTCTAAACCAAGAATTTTGAGAAATTTTCGGAAAATTCGACTTTTCCTGTTTTTTAAATGTGCATATCTCCGTAACTAACCGTCCTTGAAACAAAATTTGAAATGTAAATTATAGTAAATTTAATTCTCTACAACATTGCCCAAGCTTTGTTGTAGCTAAAATGCTCCTAAACGAAGATATAATCCAGAAGTTTGTTTTTCAGTAGGAAATTGCGATTTTTTACGTTTTTTTAAATGTGGATATCTCCGTAACTATCTGTCCTCGAAAAAAAATATAAAATGGAGAATGTAGTAAATTTAACTTTCTATAACATTGTGCAAGCTTTTTTCTAGCTAAAATGCTCCTAAAGGAAGATATGAGCAAAAATATGAAGAAAGTGCCGGTTTTTTCAATATGGCGGCGGGCGCGGAGGGGGGGGAATTGTGCATTTTGCATTATAAACACTGACTAACCATCCTAGACAACATATCAAAAATTCAAAACTACCGGACCGTTTGTAAGGTCACACATAGTACTTTAGTCTCTATTCACCGGACGGACGGACGGACGGACAGCGAAGTCTCAGTAATAGGGTCCCGTTTTTACCCTTTGGGTACGGAACCCTAAAAAGGGATTTGTAGACGGATTGGCCAAGGTAAAGGTCACCGTCCACGGACGTGGTGGTGTATCACGGGGGTCCGGAATTACGTCTCTCGATGTAATAATGTCCGTGAAAGTGTTAACATGAGCATTCCCTTTTATGAAAATTACGAGTTATCATTAAGTTATAGTTATCAATTTATGAACATTATAAGTTATAAGTTATCCGCAACTAGGAGGTGCAACTTTGTTTGCGTTATCGCCATTAGTGGAATATACTCCCATACAAAGTCCGACTCACTGGTAGTGAGGGCTAAAACAGCTTTATACAGTTCAAGTCATGTTAAAAAAAGTATCCTGTGGCAAAATTGGTTAATAATATTCTTTCCAGCTCAACCGTTTCATAATCATTGTCTCTTTTGTATTCCAATTGAGAAAAACTAATATTTTCATCACACGGCGATGAAGTTAAATCCAAGTGATATCTTAGAGAAATAGGAAATGATCACCTAGCCCCGTACATGGCTCAGTCTATTCAAAAATGCTTTATGGATTTACACAATCATGCATGGCAATATGTCAATCATATAAAGGGTGGGCCCTGTAACAGGAGCAATAAATTAAAACATAGATTCGTCCCTTGAAACTAAACAACATTTGTTAAGCAACTTCTGAAAATGACGTGTATCAAATGACATTTTGTAGAATAAAGTTTAGACAAAGAAGCAATGTATTGCGAAATGTCCGATATTAGTAGAGTGACAGCTATGTCAATGCTCAGGGAATGTCAACGTTGGACGAGATACATTGAAAATACTATTTAATTTGTTTGAAATAATAAAATTTTAAAAACTGACTTTTATTAAAGTTGCTGAAAAAAATGTTAAGTTTAACGAGTAAAATCTATGTTTTATTTTTTTGCTTATGTTACAGGACCCACATTGTTATGTGTTTTTCTGTTATTTTGTAATACTTTTATTTATTCTATCTCTATAATATTATTGTTAAATTATCCTCCTTCGTATTGTATATGTTGCTTTGGTTGTCTACCGTTTACATTTGTGTTTCGCACTCATTTACTCAAAGGTTAACTGGAAGAGATCCCTTAAAGGGATAAGTTCGCCTTTGTACATGTTTTTTTTTGTTTTAATGTATTTCTTCTTTTTGTGTACAATAAAGTGTTTACATACATAATATACTATGTTCACATAAAGCCGGTGTTTCCCTAAGCCTCCCGGCTATAGTTTCGGTTACTACGAAAAGTTCAAAATATTCGTGTACAGAGTGACACGAATAATAGTTCACAAATACACGAATGTGTTCACACTAGAACTTACACGCGATGCAGCAACAGAATAGCTATTCAAACCCCGGCTCCACACTACTCGCGAAGTTGACCGAGCTTGGGCGAATATGATAATGTAGAAAAGTACTTCGGAACTATATTGAAGATATTTTAAACTTCAAAAATAAGTGAAATAGGCTAGTTAACGGTCACTACGTAATCGTATTCTTTTTTGTGTTTCTATGTGTGTGTTGTATTGTATGTATGTTACCTATGTGTGCGTATTCTCGAACAGCTTCGTCTCATTTACAAACCCTCATAGCTTCGTCCCAGTTGACTCCAGAGCATCCAAATTCACAGGTTAAGATGCAGTTATGGAACATATGAAATACACAAAATTTAATTTAATGGATCTAGCTTTTATAGTTTAGGCTTTATTGCTATCTAATACCTATATGTCGATTTTGCCACTCATTCACGCATCAAAACCTCTCCCGATAACCTATATAGGAAGCTGAAATTTGGCATGGTTTAGAAAGAATATCTGATAACTTTTTTACAGCGAAAGCGTTAGATATGAGCATGTGAGTCTTGGCCGCCTTACATGAAATGTATTTGGTCGTACTGTTTATTCGTCTACGGAAGCATAAAAGAGGGTTATGTCGTTATCCCGCGGGCGCAGTTCACGGTCACCTTCTATCAAGTAGGTATATAAAATAATAAGTTTGAGGAAGGTGTGTCCATCGTCACGCGCCGATATTAGGTATATTTATTACGGAATCCATGTTATTTAGCACCAATTACCAGCTACATATATTAGCGTATAGCAAAGTGTTTATTGTCGTCTGTTTTATGCGAAGTGATTCAGTATTCACTTGGATTCATACTATCTCACGCGCCATATAGGTAATTCAAATTATAGTTCTTAATAGAAATTTTATTGAAGTATGATATATATTATAAAGTGATATTGATTACTTAAGGCGACGGGTAATGCGATACTAGCGCCACTTACGATTTTTTATTATATCTTCTAAATCAGATCAATATTCAGTAATTTCAAGATTTCAGGAGCGGAAAAACACCTTTAGTATTTATTAAATCATTATACACAATATCTTGTTCTTTAGTTGTCTCTAAAAACTTGCCCAAAACTATTGTGGCCACTTTTGACGTGTTTTGTAGGTTAAACTACAGTGAACAAATTGTATCTATATAGTGATTTTATTAAATATTAAAGGTGTTTTGCTAGCTCCTAGACTTCAGCTATTTCTAAAAAAATATCAGATTATGAAGGTATAAGAAAAAAATCGAAAGTGGCGCTAGTTTCGCACTACCCGTCGCCTTAAATGTAAATAGTGACATTGTTAAAGGGTTCTTTTTTCAAATTGTTTAATTATTCAAAGAGTGTATCGAATGTGACTGATCGAGAGATTATAGAGATTTTAGTGGTTTGCAAGTATGTGTGAAATATACAATTTTGATTTGTGTAAGTAATCATTTTGTTACGTAGGGCAATATTATAAGGTGACAGGCCGCAGATTATAGGCTAAATTTAATGACAACTAGAGATCGCGTAGGTATATCGATAAACTCAATTATTGATCCTTTTCCCATATACCAGTAGTATTGTATTGTATGCACTATTACTACGATGACGAATATAAAGTTCGCACAAATATTATTGTCGGGGAAGTTTAACGCTAAAATGTGGACCAAATTGTGATCGTTTATTTTGACAATAGTAAGGACAGTATTTCAGTATTCATAATACATAATGAGGAAAAAATATGATGAGTGAAGCTTCAAAAATCCTTTTACTATAAAGAAAAAACAGTCATCCATCGACTCCCTCGTGAATACTCGTGAAATAGATTCGAAAAGTGATAGGTCAATTTTTTTGCTTACTGTACATAAAAAAAAAACATCCTCACGAACTGCGGATCTCCATCTTCGCGCATCTTGTGAATTCCGTTAATCAATCAATCAATCAATCAATCATTTATTGCAAGAAACATAATAAATATAAATAAGTTTTTAACTTGCAGTCGCATTTTTTATAGGGATATTATTAATGGCACAGCAAACAAATAATCGCCTATCAATTTATTTTCATCAATTATATACTTTTGACATCAAATTAATTATTGCACAGCAAATAAAATAAATGCCTAGCAAAAATCGTACTGCAGATAATTAGAAAATACACATCAGCACGACATTACTTTCATCTTTTTAAAGAACCCAGTACGTTAGGTTAGGTTTGTTTCATAATTATTCTGAAAAATAAACAGTTTTTGAAAAAATGGGTTTCAGACAAATGAAAATTTAGCGAAACGTTACAGATGGGAAACAAAAATTAGTGTTTGAGATAGGTAACCATCTAATCCTGATCACCTTTCAGAGCAGACCCGACTCGGCCGGGTTAGGTTAGTTTTTTTTATATCCCTAAAAAACGCTCCATAATGTGCGGTAGTCATTATTAGCTATGCTTTACTTTTAAATAAATAGATGCACGCCATAAATATAAATTGTAGTATATTTAGTAACATTTTGCGTGCAATATTTGCTGTGCAATCAGTAATTTTGATATAAATTTTGATTATTTTTGCATAGAAAAAGGTTTTTTTTTGATGTGCGTTTAAATACTACCCTTTTTTACATATACTTAACTTAAAATCCGACTTCAACTATTAGAATTGAGAAATCGTATTTCCAATGGACAACTAAACGAGTTACCTACTTACCTTCTATAAAAAGCACCTGAATCGCCTATTCCTATCAGATATCTTCATCAGCTCTTCACCAAATTTTATGGCACCAACTTCCGAACCGATAGAACCGAGAGAACAAGAGCCTCCTCTTTTTAGAAGACTGTTAAAAAATACCAAATATTAAACCACTCATCTCTAGGAATTCCTTCGATATCAACATTATCGTACAATATCTCTACACACGGCAGCGCGTAAAGTTAATGTTGTATTATGCGCAGGAACCGAACCATTGGACCACGGTCCATTGTCATCCGAGTATAAATGGTGGGCTAGCCGGCGCGGGGGCAGAGACTGGGCTGGCGTGGCTTGGGATATTTTGTCACATCCTAAGGTATGTATTACTTTATATAACCAAAATAACATTAAGGGAGTAAGCTAGGAAGGGAAGGAAACATTAAGAACTCTTTAAGAAGTAAACGGGGATCATAAAATCGTGGCAATTGCAGGCCGGCGCGCATAGACTGAGCTAGCGTGGCTTGGGATATTTTGTCACATCCTAAGGTATGTATTACTTTATATTAATAACTAAAATAATATTACGGGAGAAAGCTAGGACGGGAAGGAAGCATTAAACTCTTCAAGAAGTAAACGGGGGTCATAATATCGCGGCAATCGCAGGCCGGCGCGCATAGACTGAGCTAGCGTGGCTTGGGGTATTTTGTCACATCCTAAGGTATGTATTACTTTATATTAATAACTAAAATAACATTAAGGAAGAAAGCTGACAGGAAGGGAAGGAAATATCTCTTCGAGAACTCAACAGGGTAATATTAATAAAACTATCGTGAGACATCTTTAATAATTATAAAAACGGTTTAACTCACGTAAAAATGAGCCGCGTAGCAGCACGGATAGCTGCCTCTGATGAAGAGCTTCATATGAGTTCGAAACATGTCGGGCCGTTCCTGACAATTTTTACGTGAGTTTAAACCGTTTTATAATTACGAGTATTAAGTAAACAGGGTGGAGCTGGCATGTTCATAAAAATGATCAAAGCTTCTTAATTAGTAGATTAAAAAAAAGTAAACTGGGGTCATAAAGTCATAAACATAAAGATCGCAGGCCGGCGCGGGAGCATAAACTGAGCTGGCGTGGCTTCCGATTTTGTCACATCCTAAGGTATGTATAGCGTAATTAATTTATTAATACATACAATACATGGAGAAAGCTATAAAGAAAAGCAGGAAACATTAAGATAGAGCTCAGAAGAGAGGTGTAAACAGTGTGCATAAAGATCGGAAACGGTATTTGATGACAGCTGAAATCAACAACTCTTTATGAAATGTCAAAAACGATTTGTTAGTATGAAATTTCTATGAAGATACTGGCTTGTGACGTCATAAAAATCAGTAGTCTAACCACGTCTTCTTTTTAGTTTTCTTCAATTATAAAAATAGTATAATGTACAAAAAATTGTGACAGTTTATTTAATAGGCTAGTTGACCCAGTTTCGAAATATATTGGAAATGGTTAATAATGATCTTACTAGCTCTAAAAAAAATGTCTTGTATTTTTCTGAAAGCTAGAAAGCTAAATTTTATCAATTGAAAATTAGAAATTTCATAAACAGTCAAAAACGCCGTCCGCCATTTTTCCCTTTCGCTAATCTGTGGCGTGTCGTAGTATTACCTGTAAATATTCGAAATTCGACCGTCGTATAATGCCATTCCGCACACTCCAATATACTTTGACAGGAGATCGAGAGGGACGGCACTATTCGAAGTCGTCAAAGTAGACTTTCAGTTTTGTTTACATGACCAATGACGTCACTATCATAAGCGAAAATGGCGGACAGCGTTTTAAGCATTTCAAAATACAGATTAAAAACCATATTTTCAAATTACATTTTTTCAGCCATCTTTCACTTTTATGAATTGAAAAATATATATTTAGGTTTCCTTTGCTAAATACTATACGGAATAAACATTAGTTTATTACAATTTGACATGAGTCAACTAGCCTATTCTGTATATTTTTGAATGCGTGTTTAGTGGTCATACGAGGTACTTAGTTATCATTTCAGTATCTAACCCTTACTTTGTAAAATATACAACCCTGCGACAGATAAACGGATTATACGGTATCAAAAAAGTCCTAACCCTTCGTTTGCTTACTTATTCACACTGGTCAAAGTATCCTGTAAACATTATGTGGCCCAAGTGAGGCCCGAATCAGGCCATAATACAAAAAAAAAACAGTGAGCCAATCTCTCTAGGATCTTAAATATAGTACATATTGCAAGTTTTAACATCATCATTATAATTATAATGACAAGGATTCTAAAAACAATTTAAACGGATTATATCGAGCCTCCCTGCACTTCTGGCATAAACTGTCATACGTGACTATTTCTCGTGCGAGATAATTATACGTCTCTTTCTGTGCAGTAATGTAAGAGAGTGACGGGTAGCGCTATGTCACCCGACAAGAGTCGCGAAGCATATTAGTTATGCTAGATGGGCAGGATTTTATTTATCTGAGTTCGACGCAGACCGCGATACAGTGTGTCAACATGCAAGTTTTTTATCTCGCATCTTGCCCTAAGAATTCGCAATTGAAGGGTCTATTTGAAGGGTCATAAAGTAATCATTCCTATACAATTTCAATATCAACATGATATATTGTTTGTTTATGTGAACGTCTGTTGGCCAATTTTTAGGCCCATTGACCTCAGTATCAACTCGTTTGTTAAAATGTTCATGTTTTTTTAGTGCACAGTCTCCAAGTGGCCGGTTGCATTATCGCAAGATACAAAAATGGCCGAGAAAAAAAAGGCATCCAGTGAGTAAATTTAATTTTTATACTTAATTCATTATATTGCTTCGTCTCATTACTTATACAGCAAATGAAATTTCTAGTGTTTTTATGTTATTATATACGTAGAATTTAGTGCATGAAGTAAGTATCTTCCGAACTATGCGTATTGTGTGTGTGTAAGATACATGTACAGTTAATATCTTTTTGTATTTCTTTTTCCTGTGTAAATGTATTTTTTTATTTTTTTTTATTTATTTATTTGACGATGCGGTTGGCTTAGTTTGTAGAGACCAGCCTACTGAGCCGGCGGTCCCGGGCAAATATTTGTGTGATGAACTCGAATATTTGAGCTTGGGTCATGGTTGTTCTATATATTTAAGTATATATTTATCTATATAAGTATGTATGTCGTCGTCTATAAGTAACCATAACACAAGCCTTTTAAGAGCTTAATTTGGGATTAGATCGATTTGTGTGAGGTTGTCAGGTAAGTTATATCGTCCCACAAAACTGTTTTACAGTTTGACTGTGGGATCTTTTCTCTCTTTTAGTCAAATACTGTTTAGGTAGGTAGTATTTTAGTACAGCTTTTGTAAATTTATTTTTATTTGTCTCTGTCCTAATTTTGGTGTACAATAAATTTTGCAAGCTTATTTGTATTAGTATTGTATACTGTATTGTATATCGATAGATAAAATGGTTATTTACATTTACTAATCGACGTATTTTCGATGATCGATGCAACACCACTTTTCTACTCTTTTGAAAATTAAATAATAAACAATAAAATAAATATTATGGGACAATCATAAACAAATCGACCTAGTCCAAACGTAGCAAAGCTTGTACTATGGGTACTATGGTAAATTGCAGTGTTATTTATTTGTGTACCGCCCAGACTGCATAAGTACCTATACAGACTGTATACAGCTTAAATCTATATTATATATATCGATGGCAAAAAGCGAGAACGTAGTAACCGCCAAAATGCAAACTTTACACCAGAGCCAAAAAACTTTTCGATTTCGAGAAAAAAAATCATAACTCTTTCATTTATGAACGAAAGTGCTTGATATTTGGACCTAATTCATAACTTATGGTTTTCTTTCAACTGGCATATTTAATATTTAACAAAAAAGACTGGTTTACGACTTAGTGGCGGTTACGACAATTGAACTCTTTTTTTCGTTACGCGAAAACGCTGTAAACGCCAGAAGTAAATGTACTAAAATGGTGAAACGAGTATTATTTCCATAAAGCATAAATGCTGTAACCAGATGCATATTTATTTTAAGATTCAATAATTTTGACGTAAATGTCATTACGTTCTTTATAGGACTAACTGAAATGTGGTAAGTGTCCACCGGCAAAAAGAAACTGTGAAAATAAAACGACTTAAGTATCAATCAACTTTTATCAACATACTTTTTTAAAATGTTTCCAAATTTTAAATGCAGGTTTCTTACAAATTAAAAGCTCAGAAGCAACAATTACCGTCTTAACATATCAAATACTATCTAGTCTCAATTTCTCTGTATAAAAACATTACGAAAGTTACTTAAAACCGCTCCGTTGATTGTAACATTTCAAAAGGCTAATAAAATCTCTCATATTATAAAATCACAACCTTGTACTTATCGTGCTAAAAACAAACATACATATTCTTAGGGTTAATCAGACTATAATATTGTTATCCGCTAAAACTAAATATTATAGGTAATGAGGTTTAATATTCCCGTGAAAACTTTAAAACTCTCTACATTTTATCTTCAGTTTTGGCATTCAATTGTTTTTTAAGTAACTTTTATCGATATAAAACTCACTACCTATTAAACCCACTAACTATAAAAGATGTTTTGAATGTAAGTATTACTTATTATATAAGTTTTCAACATAATTCTTAAACAATTGTTTGAACACAACTATCACCTCAATTATAAAAATATTTCTTTGAACTAATCTCACTGAACCATTAATATTTAACTTTAATAACTAGACGTTATATCACTATGGTACCGTACAAATTAATTTTTTTATTATTTATTTAAATAAAAACTCGGAGTCATTTCTCTTAGGCAGAATATCAATTGACATTAAAATAGGAACCTAAAAATTGCATTCCAATGGAATTAGTTTTCATAATAACATAATCAAAATAACTGTTCTTAAAAAAATACTAAAAATTCCACTCTAAAATGCATTGTTTGATAATAACACTCCTCAAATTTTTTGTCATAATTAACTCAAAAATCGCCCCTCTAAAGTAATGAAAATTAGTGCAATAGATAGATAGATAGATAGATTTTTTATTTGTAATAATCATACATTGTCAATCTAAGCTATAACACAATCATAGCCATTATTATTATTACATATAGAATAAATTAAATTCAGTATTCTTATTTTACATTTGGTATACATATATGTCAAGTACCAACAATATATAAAATAAATATATCAATAGTGACTGATGGACATGTGCATTCTTCCAATCCTGACCTACGGAGCGCAGACTTGGTATTTGACAAAAGTTCAGAAGTCCACCCTCAAGGTTTGTCAAAGAGCCATGGAACGCAGTATTCTGGGCGAAAAACTAACTGACAGAATTAAGAACACAGCTGATGTAGCTCAAGCAGCCGCAAAGCTGTATATTATGTCCGTGATAAAACGAATCACGACAGTTGTCGCAGTGGTTTAAGCAGCTGCCTACTGAGCCGACGGTCCTGGGTTCTAGAGGTGCGCAAAATGTGTCACTAAAGTGAAAAGAGTGATATGTGTCTTTCGCTCACCGAGATATGTATCACTCATTTAGCTCATTTAGCTCAGTAGATCTTTAGACTATATCGTTCACGAGTGAGCAGAGAACTAGAGATGTCGATGAATTAGATTCACGGCAGCATGGCAACATTCATTTCATGAGCGAGAGGGAGCGAGTAATACTGAGATGATAGATGATATACTGAGCTACTTGAATCTTCAGTGAGCGAAAGAGCTAGTGAGCTAAACCAAATGATATAGCTCGTTTGAATCACTCACTCGCGAGCTACACATCTCTACTGGGTTCGAATCCCGGCAAGGGCAAATATTTCTGTGATGAACTCGAATATTTGTCGAATAATATATTTGTGCCTGGGTCATGGATGTTATTTGTATTTAAGTATGTATTTATCTTTACCAGTATGTTCACTTGTGTCCAGAACACAAGCCTCCTAGAACTTACTGTGGTACTTGATTAATTTGTGTGAGGTTGCCCGATTATGCCATGCGTATGGTTATTGTGAAAATATTAATCGAATCAGGCACCAGTTAACCGGTAAATTTTAAATACCGTACAGTTGTTTATCAACCGCAGCTCAACAAATTTAGTGCTTATCCTGATTCTAGCCCTTGGACAATAAAAATGCGGACGTGACACCCCAAACTAGTTTGATCCGGCTTGAGTCACCTTTTTAGGGGTTAGACCAATTAACTCTTAATGGTTGTAGTGAAACGTAGTAGATTACAGCAAAACTTTCTTCTAGCGATTACAACCGTAAACTAGATATACATATTATACTAATTAAAAAAAAATCATTATTTTAAATCGAAATCAAAATTGAAATGTAGGTATACCTATTCTGTAAGTAGGCCACTTTACATGTCTGAATCTGAATTTATCGGCATTTCACAAGAGGAGGCCGCTGTCGAGAAGAAAGCCGAAAAAAGTAAATATTTTTTTCATTTTTTTTTAATCATCATGCGAGCGTTTGCTCGTATCTTTTGATTGCCTTGAAGCTGAAGATAAGCAGACCTTTGATGATATTTGATGTTAATTCCAGCTTTATACCTCCACGCGTTCCTGAGAAAAAGGTCTCGACAAATAGATAGACAGGCATAAAAGTGATCCTATTTAAGTTTAGTTTTTGGCGATTGAGGCACGGAACTCTCAAAGCTGCCGCGTCCCGCGTCCCAACATCGTTATTTTCTTCGAACAAAATGTAATAAAAACATTTTTGCTGTCCTTTCAATATTAATAAAGCAAATAAATATGCTAGTTATGTTTTATCCCAATATTCATATTTTCCATTAAACCCGCAACATATTTTTACATCCAAAAAAGGCATGTACACAGACTACGCACACCCACTCGGTCCGGCGATCGCCGATAGACTAAATCACAGGTCGTATTCACGAGCCACATCGCCGCGAGCGCACATTTTTATTGCTGTATCTTCAAGCACTACCCACTTCACGTTGTGTTTCAAATGTCGTTACTGTAGCTTGCTGTTAATTCATTTTCGAATGAAATGTAGTAAGCGTCAATCATAGATAATTTATTTTAGGATAATTGCAGTAAGCTTGGTTCGTAATTTTTTCACTACATTCATAAATGCTGCAACCGCCACGGAACAAAATTTCGGCAACGCTGTAACCGGCACACCCTTTGATTTATGAAAGAAGAAAATTAGCGTAAATGTACTCGTTTAGAAAATTGCTACTATTTGGGTGTTTACAGCAATTAGATGTGGGCATCGTCAAAAAAATACATTCGTTTTGCAACGTAGTCCAGTTTTTTCTAAGCGTCGTAGAGCCATGGGACCCAGACCAGTCGACGCAGAAAAATTCGCTGATTCCGAATGTGCAAAAAAAATTTTTTTGACCAAGTGGCGGTTACTACGTTCTCGCTTTTTGCCATCGATATATATATAAACGGATTTGTCCTGACTGACTGACATATCAACGCAGAGCCGAAACTACTGAACTTAGAACTTTGAAAATTCTACAGTAGGTCAAGTATATTATGTAGGCAAGGAATAAGAAGGGATATTTCAAAACTCATCCCCTGAGGGGTTAAATTGGGGTTGAAAGTTTGTATGGAAAATGCGTAATTTTAGAGTAAGAGTCTTAATACTTTGCATACACACTTTAAGTAAAGAATGAAGAAAAGTAATTTCAGCATTTTTGAAAATTCATCCTGCAATGGGGTCTAATTGGGGTTGAAATTTTGTATGAGAAAAATTGCAGTTTTTGAGTAAGAGCGATTATATTTCGTATTTAGGCTGTGCATTAAAAAATATTAAAACTAATTTCAGCATTTTTTAAAATTCATCCCCTAAATTGTTCAAAATAAAGATTAAAGTTTGTATAAGAAACGTAGCATTCTTTGAGTATGAGGTATATTTTGGGGGTATAGTCTTACTTTTTAACCGACTTCAAAAAAGAAGGAGGTTCTCAATTCGACCTAATTTTTTTTTTTTTTTTTCTATGAATGTTACTCGATATCTCCGAGAATCGTGAACCGATTTTCAATTTTTTTTTTTATCGAAAGGGTATAACTCCGAGTTGGTCCCGTTGGCACTAAGTCGGGATCTGATGATGGAATCTTGGAGAAATCGAGGGAACTCTTCAAATGTTATAGGGACATGTACGGCGCTTTCGGTAATTTATTGATAAAGTCAAGAATTTACATTCAGTCAATAGGATTTGGTGTAAGGAAACTGATGATGAACACACATACGAATCACTAAAAACAAAAAAAAAAAAAATTAACAAAAAAAAAACCGACTTCAGTAAAACTAAAAAGTCAACAATAACCCGTTTAAGATTACATTTGACTCACCCTTCGAAGTCGGTGCCAAACCTCGCGTAAACTATAAATATAAGAACTGAGTGGTTTCAGTTTTTTTGAAAATTCAACCCCTAAGAGGGAGAAATGTGGTAACAAAGTCTGAAAATCAGCATGGGTATTGTTTTTATGTAGTGTCCGACCGAAGTTTCGGTTTCGGTTTCGGTTTCGGCCAGTTTCGGCCTAAAAATCATGTTTCGGCCAAAGGTTCGGTTTCGGCCAAAAAACAGCCGAACCTTTCGGCCGCGCCGAAACGTATTACGTCGTACTTTCAAGTCGCGTTCGGCTAACGGCGGTAGCGCTTAGAACGGCTGGCAATATGGCGTCTATCTACAATTTACAGCTCACTGCCTCTTTTTACTATTTAGAATACTTTAGTTTAGACCCAGTGTCACTATTAGGGTTAATAATGTCACTATTAGGGAAAATTGCTCTTATAGATACAAGATTGCGTTCATACGTGGTCCAACTCGTTATAAGTATTTGGATTGCCGTTCCAACGTCTTAAGACAATTGACGATTTTTGAATCTATAAAGCAATTTTTTAAAACGTGGTGTTAAATTACCTTCATTAAAAAAAAAACTAAAAACGTTGTTCCGAAGTAAATTGTGAAATTTCCAATGATTTCGCTTGCGGATCGAGGCACTATAATAAAATAAGTTTTTGTCCCGAATTTAAAGACAATTTGAGGACGTTTAGCAGCGTAATCAATTTTACAAAAATCATTAAATTTGTAATAGTTCTCATCTCAAGTACTGATTTTATATTTTTAAGCTGTTTATCATAAAAATCATGTCCTGGACATAGAGTGTTAGCTGTAGAGAAGTTTAGCTGTAAATAATTAATCTATTATTCATATCTTCCTTACTTCATGCTCTCAGCAGATGTTGAGATATAATCGCAAAATGTATATTTTTTTAATTTATGATTATGAAACATATAAGATTATGAAACATATAATGTCTCGTTTTTTTAATGTGGGTACACCAGAATTTTTATTAAAACTATTAATACAAATATCAAAGCTTACAGAAAAATTTAAAAAGGAGCTACCTGGTGGAAGAGACCGGGAATCGAACCCGGTACCTCCGGATTACCGGTCCAGCGCATTAACTACTTCGCTACCCTAGCTCCTATATTTATCTAGCTTATATTTTTTTTGTTATAAAAATTAATTACTAGGAGCTTTACCTAAAGCAAAATTTCTCGTAAGTGACTTCTTTTTATGTCTAATAAGTTTTTATTTTAATATTTAACATCCCACGAAGGGTGAAATCCGTATTTTAATAATGCTCAAGAAATAAGGTATTTCCTTTAAATTCGACAATGTTGTGCTACCTCAAAATTATGTTCAATTAAGCTGAAATTTGGCACAACGGCCTTTTGGGTAAGTGCGTTCAAGGATTTGAGCGTAAACACATAAAAATAGAACTTTTGGAAATATGAAACACCATAGCCACTATATAGATAACAGAGAAACCTAGAACCCTGTAATATTAGGCATAGGCCAGTGAGATGTTTCATTACGCATATATATGGAAAAAACGGCCCATTGACATTTTATCCAACGTTTTAATCGCGTTTATAAAAGGTTCGGTTTCGGTTTCGGTTTCGGCCGAAACTATAATCAAAGCCGAACCTTCTGTTTCGGTTTCGGCAAAAAATCATGTTTCGGTCGGTCACTATTTTTATGGTTTATCGAGTCGCTGATTACGAAAACCGCAACGATTTTAAAATCCAACGTGTCGGACGTGAGTTACCATCTCCCCTGTTGGGGTGAAATGGGGTTGAAATGTCTAAATACTAAACCGCTGGTTCTAGAGAGTTCAAATTTGGCACGTAGGTTCCTTATAAGGTGTAGGGGTGCACTAAGAAAGGATTTTTCAAAACTCACCCCCTAAAGGGGTGAAATGGGGTTCCAAAGTTTGTATGGGGAAACAAGATTAGACTATTTTATTCGAAACTTTACAGGAGTATTTTTAACCATAAATGAGTAAACACCTGTTTAAGGTTTTTTGAAAATTCAACCCCTATAAGGGAGAAATGTGCTGACAAAGTCTGAAAATCAGCATGATTATTGTTTTTATGGTTTATCGGGTTGCTGATTACGAAAACCGCAACGATTTTAAAATCCAACGTGGCGGACTTGAGTTCCCCTGTTGGGGTGAAATAGGGTTGAAATGTCTAAATACTAAACCGCTGGTTTAGAGAGTCAATACTTGGAACCTACGTGTCCTTATAAAGTCTAGGGGTGCAATAAAAGAAGCATTTGTCAAAAGTCATCCCCCAAAGGGGTGAAATGGGGGTCATAAGTTTGTCTGGGGGAAAAAGCTTAGTTAGACTATTTTATTGAAAACTTCCAAGGAGTATTTCTAACGATAAAAGAGTAAGCACGTGTTTCATGTTTTTTTGAGAATTCAACCCCTAAAGGAGGAGAATATGGTGCCAAAGTCTGAAAATCAACAAGAGTAATGTTTCTATGATTTATCGGGTCGCTGATTACCAAAACAACAACGATTTAATAAACAAACGTGGTGGACGTGAAATACCGTCTCGCCTGTTGGGGTGAGATGGGGTTGAAATGACTAAATATGAGTATGGGTGTAATTTTTATGGTTTCCTGGGACGTTAATTACGAAAATGCCACCGAATTTGAAATTTTATATTGTGGTCATGAAAATTCTTGAAAGCATTTGCGCCAAATTGCAATTTAATCGGTCCAGTAGTTTTGCAGCAAATCGGTTGTAACAGACGGACTGACAGACAGCTACACGTGCTCCTATAAGGGGGTTCTATTTTTGCTTTTGAGGTATGGATAGAGACCCGCGTTATCCTAATAGATTAAAAAAATAGTATTTGGTGGCATCTCGATCGTCGTCAATCGGTACCTATAGGCGGGTGGCGCGTTGGGACGGGAGGAGTAATGATCGGGAAACTTCCTGCATCCGTAATAAATACATTCAAGCTTTTCAATAATTATGTCATTTCAGAATTCTGAATTACGTTTATCTGGCTCAGTATAATACATGTTTCATTCATCAACGAAGAGAACCTCAATATCTTACAATAGAACATGACGTAACATAGAACATGGCGAATATCCCAAGTCGATAAGCGGAGGCTCGGGACATTATAAAAGCTTTATACAAATAAAATGCACACATATCCCGGTGTCTTAGCTTCACTTCGAGTTATGAATTTTGAAGTGAACTTTATTTGGATATGGATACAGTTAAAGCTGAGATCGCTTGATTTGAGTGCTTGAGTTTTCGGTTTGATTTGTGAAAGTGGAGTTATGATAAAGTATTTCCCAGTAATATTACAAAAGCGAAAGTCTGTTATGTTTTGTTACTTCTTCACGCTAAAACGGCTGGACGGAAATGCATGAGGGAAATGCAGATTGCAGATTCCCGTAGGATGATGTATATTATATAGGCACGCGAGCGAAGCCGCGGGTTACTGCTAGTTACTTATAATTACAGTATAAGCTCTTTAATGTTATTAAAACTATCGTGAGACATCTTTACTAATTATAAAAACGGTATAAACTCACGTAAAAATTGTCAGGAACGGCCCGACATGTTTCGAACTCATTTGGAGCTCTGCAGTGTGCAGTGGGTCGCGAGTCGCGTAGCAGCACGGATAGCTACCCCTGATGAAGAGCTCCAAATGAGTTCGAAACATGTCGGGCCGTTCCTGACAATTTTTACGTGAGTTTATACCGTTTTTATAATTTATAAGCTCTTTATGCAGCCTGTCATGCTATCTGGGCCTCTACGGCAGTATAGAGGTTATAGGCACCCATAAAACTTACCATTATTACCGTTTATAAAAATTGAAAATTGCTGATTGCGTGGCAGTTGACGTGATTTTTCTGAAATACTTAAATATGGTTTTATTATTCTTTAGGTTTCTGGCCGTCATGGCTGCTTGCGTTGACGCGGAAACCCAAAGGTAATAAATAGTCATAATTTTTTTTATACAGTTTTTGTTGGCATACGTCTAGTGCCATTGCAAATAGCAAATTTCAAACCAATATGTAATGTCATTATTTATGAATTTTATTTATTTATTTATTACAATCTAGCACTAACAGTTAAACCTTACGTGCTAATTGTTACAAATTTAATTACATTATTTATGTGAACGAATTATTTCTACAATACTAATTATGTCAACTTACATACTTTTATTCAGTTAATAACAAAATATATATAATTATAATTATGTATGAACATGTCTCCTTACGCTATACGAAAACAACTAGGTACTTAGCTTAAATACTAGGCTATGCTATCTACCTAAATTGAGCTCGGAGTCACTATTGCCTCTAAAATGCCATTAGCCACTCCACAAATCAGCTTACTGATTGCCGATTGGCCAAGAGAAAAAAAAAAAGAAAAATTACAACAATCTCAAAGTTAACTATTTCAGAATAATCTCTCAACATCATCATACATTTAAGAGTCATTCTCTTGTCGGTGTAGCTGATGTAGTATGTAGCTGTCTCCATCTATCCGTATCTATCATATATCATCTATCTAGAATAATGCTATTGATCAAAATAATGTGTGTAATCATTTCGCGAATAATCATTTAACAAACAACTTTCGACAACATCCACTATTCAAAAATAAGTCAAAAAATATAAAATATTGTTTGAAAATATCGTTCATTACAAAAACTATTAATTTGACAAACTATACATTTTTCAAATACTTCAATTGGAAAATTAACGTATGGTAAAATCATTTCTAATAAAAATGCGTTGTTTGATGAATACTTCATTGACTTTCATGTACGGGATCATAATTATGTAATTGTTTATATAAACGAAATATTGATAATTTGTGATAGTTCTGAGTGATGAGAAAATAATGGAAGTCAGCAAATACCAAGTAAATCCTGGCAGTTGGCATATTCCTAAATTTTCTTACCTAATATTTAATATAATGGGACATGGATATGTGAAATTACTTGTTGGTGAAATGATCTGTTTGTAAAACGTTTTGTGAAATGATTAGCAAAGCCATAATCCTCTGTCGATATGAAAAGGGTAATAAGATTAATAATTATACCTTTATTTTTCACAGTCGCCGGGTCCTCCAGTGGAACAGAAGGGGAGACGTCTCCATCACAGGAGAAACACTTTGCTTTAGAACTGGACAATGAATTAGACAAAAATCATAAAAAGAAATGCGTCGGCAAACCCCTCACCATTTTGTTCGCCGTGCTGACTGTCATGACAGCTGTAAGTATGAATAGCGAATAGGTCCTTACTGAACCGGCGAGCTACATCCTATACTACCCCGTAGTCACTTTACCCTTTAATAACCCCTTTGGGTGGACCCAATAATACAATACAATACAAATCCACTTTATTGCACACCTCAAATACACAGGGATACAAAACATGAGAGATATACAGTAAAAAATAAACAGAGGTTAACAACAGGCGATCTTATCGCTAGATAGCGATCTCTTCCAGACAACCTTTAGGTAGCGGAGTAGATCAACAAGAGTTAGAATTGAGTAATGTCTGTTCCTACGTTATTATTATTACTATAGTTAGTCAGTTAAAAAACAAAAGGTGGTCAAAAGTTAAGAGCTTTTATGAATCCAGGTTATATTGCATCGGATTATAGCAGAGGGAACATTCGTTATTTTCATAAGTTTTATCAGTAAATTAGGCCCTGGAATCTTTAATTTCGCTTATCGCGCGAATGACTTGAACCTAAATCGACTATGATCCTATTAGACGTTTATGCTGCAATTGAGGCTGCCAGTCCACTGGAGCGGAGCTGTAGACAATGTACCAATCACTTTCCTCAGATTTATGCACTGCTTTTGGGCTTTACAAAGACGCAGCCTGATTAGTTCATGTTCTCCACTCCTCTTCGGTTGACAGACAGTCTAAGTTAAGTGACCTTTATACCATCCTTCCTTTTCCGTCGGGGGTTAACACGTTCACTATCCTTGACATGTGAACCTAATGTCTCTGTAATAGAGGCTTGCCACGGTTTGGGACACGGACAATGAACGTGTTAAATATAATTTTCAACAAGCATGAATGTTCATTCCAGATAGTAGCAGTGTCTCTGATAGCAGTGTCAACGATGTCAGCCATAGCCGCCAGCGTATTGGATACGCAAGACGCATCAGGTCGCTTGGTGGCGCTCATCGTTCTGGTGGTCACCGCCGCTGTCACCGTCGCTGTCATCGTATATGCTCAACTTGCTGTCTGGACGCAAAAGATCAGGCCCATATTTGTTGTAAGTTTAAATGCTAGGTATTACCGACAATCCTCTTTGCAGAGCCTGCATGAAGGCCAAAGAGACTCCGCCCACTTTCTTGAATATAGAATGTCACCATTCTTGAATGTTCTGGTGTGGCCAAATACCGGGCACAACACCTCGAATCTCCGAGATCACTTCCAGAAGTCGTCGGCAACATCAAGGGACGGCTAGGGTTTCTGGTAGAGTTGGGTTGGCAAGAGTAGTGCCAGTAACTCTTCACGCAAAATAGGCGCATTGTAAGACGTCGAGTTGCGACAAAACCAGCCCTATAACCTATATAACCTATGCCGATGATCGTAGAACCTATGGACCCTAAGTAACCTTCCATAGGTTCGGGCAGAAGGGTTCTTAAAAAAAACGCAGCGTAGGGTCTCCAACGAGGTAGACGGATAGTCTGATCAGGATTGCTGGTAACCGTTGAATGAGGGCGACGCACGATCGCTGTGGAGAACTTTAGGTCTTTGTCAAACAGAGGATGTCTTTGTGCTGATATGAAGATAATAATGACTATGATGGTAATATCTGCGAACAACAACAAATCTTCTATGTTAATAGCAAAATGAGGACTTCGCACGCTCGTTGTGGAGAACTTTAGGTCTTTATCAATCAGGATATGTCTTTCTGCTGGTATGACGATGATAATGACGATGATGCTATCTGAAAATAACAACAAATCTTCTATGTCAATAGCAAAATCCTTGAAAGCCATCACTAAAATTGAGCCATGAGCTCATGAGACTTTGTCGCACAAGGAGCCACCGATATATTTGTTGTAAGTTAAAGTTGCAGTTAAATATCATGAGCTAAGTAACAGGCTGTCATAGCATGTCTGTAAGGTCAAGCTTCGGTGTGGATATTATCTGTAAAAGCTTGACACATACGACTCGTCACTGCGAAAATTGAGTAGCGGTGTGATAGCTTCTTAAAATTACGATATTTGTATTATACAGAGGTACGTTTTTTACATAATAATAATAATATTCTCAATAGAGAATATTATTATATATATGTGCGCAATAGCGCACCACTTGAAAAAATTAATAAAGGAACGTATAACATAATAGGGTTTCAATAGGCAATATAGGTACATAATAATAATAGTGGTAGTGTTTACATAATAATGGTGATAGAGATAAACTTAACACAACTCAGACTTCTTATATAATAATGGGGTTTTCTTACTTCTACTATCAACGTTACATTTAACTTTTATTTAGATATTCTATACGCCATAAATAAAAACGATAAAATCTAAAAGTGGCATAAATTGAAATAAACAATGTAGTAAGGTAACAATAGGAGATAAAAACTTCATTTACGTATAGTTAATCCATTTATATAGAACACAATAGATGAAAATGTTTGGAACTAGCTATATCTGACTCGGATACTGATATATGTTTGACAAATGACTGGGTAAATATGATGATCGCAGAGCGTATCTGTCACAGGCATACCGCGAAGGCACTAGTGCATTCTGAGATCTTAGTATCTTTCGAACTCAGGCAGAAGCAGATAGCAGTCAGTTTGGTTTCTAGAAAAACGAGTACCCAAAGCAGCTTTTTGTTCCCGGTTATTCTTCTTCTGAAGCATTTTGCTGATTTACCTAAATTTTGTCGGCGGTTTTGTTCTTCAAGTGAAGGTATGGGCAGCTTTCTTATGTGAAAGATAGCAACAGAATTTGTCTAGCTTAGGTAAATATCTATCTGAATTTGGTTATAAAGCCTTTGGTTCTTGAGTTCGGACTTCTTAGCCTCAGTTATTTACACATGTAGCGTTATGTTTATGCTAATCGTTAGGGTAAGGACCTTGAGGGGCAATAATAC
Organism: Apotomis betuletana; assembly: GCA_932273695.1. Lineage (NCBI taxonomy): Eukaryota > Metazoa > Arthropoda > Insecta > Lepidoptera > Tortricidae > Apotomis > Apotomis betuletana. The sequence continues at coordinate 3,716,919 of OW026305.1, forward strand.
TCTTCAAGTTCACTGGACGGGTACTGGCCTATCACGCGATCCTTGGCTTTGGGTGCTTGGTTCAAGCCTTTCTAGGGAAATTGCTTAATTGAAAATGTCCGTCAATTTTAACTTATTTCTTTTCTTACCTAAGTTGTATAGCTTATTCTGGACTTACGCTGGACACGCGACGCGATGTCCCGTGGCTATGATTCGTATGTATATACAAAGTATCATGGTATAGTGGCTCATCTATGACAGAGATAATAACTTTAAACCTTAGCAATTTTAGTTGGTCAATATGAACATTTACTTACGTACTGTGATCTATGGGGCACCACTATAAAGTCTCGCTCCTATCGTATGTAGTTATTTCCAGAAAATTATAATTCGGGTCTCTTCAAGGTGAGAGTGAATAGGCTTTAATTGAACCAGCGAGTTACATCCTCGACCTCATAGTACCTTACCGTCAAGGGATACTGAATACTGAGGTAAATCGCTGGTTAGTTTATGAATAAAAAAAAACGAGGAACAACGATAAGTCACTATTCTCTTTACTCGAATGTGCTATGATGAATCAAGCATGTACTTACTTGTAGGTACATGAGCTTAAGCTGTCCTGGAAACGAAAGTTATATCTTTATGAAAACCGAATTAAAATTGGTCTGGTCAGAAGTCCAAGTCGGACAGACATGACATGACACTGATCGGTATGATAGATAGATGTAGGACAATTTACATCACGTAGGTTTACTTTCTTCTACCATCACATTATGTGATCAACTGATCATGTGGAACAGTTAACAAAATACTTCTACTTCCTCTTCTAACTCTGCTACTAATATCAAAACAAGTTTAATAACTGACAAATTTGGGGCTTAATCCCATAAAATATAGTTTTTAAGTTTGAGTTTAAGTTAACTTAAGAGGCCTTATTCGTTTTAATTTTTTTTTTTCATATTATAACAAATATATTGATTATTCCAACCAACTTTTTGAAGTGAATAATACTTTTCCCCGAATTCTAGGTAGTAACATAGCTATTTCATGCTTTCATTGCGTGCTGTCGAAAATAAGCTGAAAAAACTAATTTTCCGCGTACATTTTGTAAATTTCGAGTAGGTTTTGAAGAAAAACAAAAGAAAAGAAAAAAAAAGAAGAGGGAAAAGTTATCAATGAAAAATTTAATCTGTAGGTTTGAAATATATACCAATAAATCCCAATAGCCCTGTTCTACCTAGGTAGTAACATCAATAATATGTTAAAAAACATGTCACAAAACAATTAGCATTTTAAAAGGTATAAGGCCTCTTAAGAAAAATATATATTATTATTTGTCGACAGGCCGCAGTTGTGCTGTTAATCCTGGCGATGATTCAAACCATCGTCGCCGGCGCATCCGTGCGAGTGACGGAGAAGGACCAGGTCCACATCGCGCAGGGGCTGGCCGAGTCCTTCCAGCTGACCAAGCAGCACAGCCCCCGGCACGTCAAGATGTGGGCGTCCATGCAGAACTCTGTAAGGCCAACCGAGTCCGCTTTCTACAGATAACATAACTAGGTCCTCATCGCGCAGGGGCTGGCCGAGTCCTTCCAGCTGACCAAGCAGCACAGCCCACGGCACGTCAAGATGTGGGCGTCCATGCAGAACTCTGTAAGGCCAACCAAGTCCGCTTCCTACGGATAACATAACTAGGGTTAGGACATTCAGTAGCATACCGTAAGACTTCGTCTTTGACTTTGAAAATAATTACAATTAGCGACTCAATGGATTTTAGAATCACGGTATGCTACAAAATCTCCTAACCCTAAACATAACCCAGACGAGTATTGTCCAAGTCATTCTACCAACTAAACCAGCTCGAAAAAAGACTCCATACAATTTGTAGTACTATATAAGTCCCTGCAACTTAACAACTCGACGACTGCGACTCATTTGCCATTAAGTACATAATTCAAAATGATGTACGGCTTTCTAGTCCAATACAATAGGGACTCACACCTACTCTGATCGCAACAGGGTTAGGTACTTTTGATCTCGTCGTGCTGTAATCTCTTAAGTAACTATCCTTTAGATTTTTTTTATAGCCGTTTATAAGTGTCCCACTGCTGGGCAAAGCCCTCCCTTCTGTTCTCCACTCGACCCTATTGCCAGTGCGGTTCTGCCATTCCGCCATCTCCTTATCGGTCTGGTTTTGTTCCAATATCCATCTTGTGGGATCCATTGGGTTGCGTGGCCCACCTTTCCAGATGCATGCAAAAGACATGTCCAACCCAGTCCCATTTCAGTTCTGCGGTCTTGACACCCACATCCACTAATACCAGTTTTGGAGCGTAGTTCCGTGTTTCTGATTCGATTAGTCCCCGAACACCTTGTATACTGCGCTCCATCGCCCTCTAGAAAACCTTCAGTTTAGACTTTAAAGCCTCATCAGTCAATGACCAGGTTAGAAATACTAAAACGAAATAATGATTTTTATCCTTTCAGCTCAACTGCTGTGGAGTATACACTCCGTACGACTACCGCGCCCCGAACAGCCCCTCCTACATGCCCCCCGACGTGCCCATCTCCTGCTGCCCTGGCTACGACCCCGACCGCTCCGACCTCGTCCAGGAGAAGGAACGGGAATTCTGCAAGGCCAAGAACGAATTCTTCAGCGTAGGCTGCAGTGGACCTGTGTTGGAGGTTATAACAGATTCCTCGCTCTGGGCATTCACTGTGGCTGTGGTTCTCGTCATTCTTGAGGTAATTATGAGTTCTATCCTTCCTATGTTGACCATTCTAAGGTCTAATCTAAGGTCATAATAACTCAAGAAGCAGCACAGCAGAAGGAACGAGGCAGAATACTTGTACAAAGTAGTTAGGTCCCTTATAATAAAGATTCAGTAAATAGGCTGCAACGGCACTTTTACACGTCTAAATCTACCAGCATTTATCAAGAGGAAACCACCCAAAATAACACCGAAATAGTGTATTTTTTGGTAGATAATAAACCTTCAATGTATGCTAAGAATTGATATTGCTGCTCGCAAATTGTTACTAAGCTGCCTGTTCGTCAGGGAAGTATGTCTACGTCAGCATCCCAACCTCGGCTCGGAGAAAAATCTAGAGCTCTGCAAAATTCAGGCTGCAGCAGTCCAGCGATTAACTTCATATTGTAATACGCGGGCCTTGTCAGCCTAAAGGTTTCTGATCGCTTTATTAAATACGATACGTCACTACGTACACGGAATATCAGTACCTACCCTTACCAAGAGTTCACAGTGACTGTACGCGCTAGGAGACAGCGTAAACGATTTGAATGGAGAATTGTAGTTCTATAAAGAAAACGCTAGGGGCGCTGTTCTATTCTTCATACGGTAACGGTTTGTTGACGCTGTCGCTAGCGAGTACGGTCACATTAGTCGGTTGTCACACTGCTCCGCACATCGGAGCGGCGTCCAGTGCTCATTTGTACACAAAAACCGCAGGGTATAACACACTGATATACCGCATCTCCGCTCAAACTAAAAATCCGCAGCATCGCTCTCCGTCCGGTTTCCGTCGCAGTGTGACAACCGCCTTAACTCATGGTAAAGGCGCGACGCGACCAAATTTTGTATAGAATTGGATGTCGCGCCGCGTAGTTCCGCTACCGCGTAGTGCGGTCTATCTCATACAATTTCATACAAAGAATATTTAACCGCGTCGCGTCGCTCCGCTGCCGCGTAGTTACGCCAAGTCCCAGTGCGGTCCTACCTTAAGGGTATAGCTTAGTTTGAGCAACGGAACCAGTACTCCTACTGCAGATGTAGGTATGTATGCCTTACCCTCAACTAATGCATTAATTTTATTTTTCAGCTCATCTCTGCAGTATTTGGAATAGCGATTGTTCAGAAACATAAAAAGTTCGCGTCACAGAAAGGTGACTCAGATCAGAAAGAGGACCCAGAAGCCAATGAGAAATAACCAACGCAGTGACACCTTTAAGTGCCAAACATACCAAGCCGGTGAAGACAAAAAGCGAAGACATGGAAGAAGAATGGCCTCTGAAAACATTATGTATATTTATGTGTGTGGTGCAGCGAACTGGTCAAATTAGCCAGTCAATCAAATGACTAGGCATTGATAAGCTAGGTGGCGTGTTTAGAGTAGGACTCAGGAATAGGGTACCGAAAAATCCCTAAACCTGTAAGTCGGACAGCATTTGAACCTCAAGCTGCATTTTTGATGCAATTTTCATAACTGAATTAAAACTGCAAACCTGCACTGTAGACTTGACTCACCCTTCGAAGTCGATCCCAAACCACTCAGTTATTATATTTATAGTTAAATTATAGTTTACGCGAGGTTTGGCACCGACTTCGAAGGGTGAGTCAAATGTAATCTGTACTTGAACGGGTTATTTTTTGTTTTTTAGTTTTACTGAAGTCGGTTCTTTTTTTTGTTAAAATTATTATTTTTTTTTGCTTTTTAGTGATTCATATAAAAGTTCTAGTGGCCATCTGTGGTGTTCATCATCAGTTTCCTTACCCCAAGTCCTATTTACTGAATGTAAATTCTTGACTTTATCAATAAATTACCGAAAGCGCCGTACATGTCCCTATAACATTGAAGAGTTCCCTCGATTTCTCCAAGATTCCATCGTCAGATCCCGACTTAGTGCCAACGGGACCAACTTGGAGTTATACCCTTTCGATTTAAAAAAAAAAAAATTAAAATCGGTTCACGGTTCTCGGAGAATCGAGTAACATACATACAAAAAAAATTTGTTCGAATTGAGAACCTTCGTATTCTTTACTTTTTGTCATCACCATGAAAAATCTTGCTACGATCTCGGATTGTTTAAAATGTGTATTTATAGGTTAACTAATTTATTTCGCAATTTTGTATAAATCGCTTGATTTTAAGAGTTATAAATACAAGGTCCTTAAAGAAAAATAATAGTGTTTTATTTAGTTGTACCTACCTACCTACCAACCTCTGCCTCAAGACGAAAGTCTTCAACCAATGTGTGTTACCAGTGATGACTTACGGCACCGAAACGTGGTCTTTCACTATCGGCCTCATCTCAAAGCTCAAAGTCGCTCAACGAGCAATGGAGAGGGCTATGCTCGGGGTGTCTCTACGTGATCGAATCAGAAATGAGGAAATCCGTAGACGAACTAAAGTGACCGATATAGCTCACCGGATTAGCAAGTTGAAGTGGCAATGGGCAGGCCACATAGCACGCAGAGCAGATGGCCGATGGGGCCGTAAAGTGCTCGAGTGGAGACCTCGGACCAGCAAGCGCAGCGTAGGACGTCCACCTACAAGATGGACAGATGACCTTATAAAGGTCGCCGGAAGGCGCTGGATGCAGGTCGCTTCCAACCGGTATATATGGAAGTCCAAAGGGGAGGCCTATGTTCAGCAGTGGACGTCCTATGGCTGAGATGATGATGATGATGATGACCTACCAACCTAGTTAATGTAGTACTTTATGGCTTTATGGTAACCACTACACTATCTTGGTAGGCTATGCCCATTATAAAACTAAAGAATATTTTGTTACATCTGGGTATTGATTACACCGCCATCTGTCGAAATATCTTTGCGATCCCGCGTCCCACTACACCAAAACTGACCGACTGCACTTACCTACTGGCATGGTTGGACAATGGACAGAATGGACATCCATAAACGATTTACTTATAGGATACTATTTACCCGATTACGGTACGCAATAAAAAGAGGGACGTCGTCGCGGACGTCGAGTAAAATCATCATAAATGCAGTGTTGAAAAATTTAATCCGGAATTAAAATTGTGCAATTACAAGTTGTAGACACAGTAATATATATGTAAAGTATACATAATATTCGTGGCAACAATTCCGATTTTTGTTGCGAAAGAACAAAATATTCTGCGTAGAGCGCCATCTATGTCTCACATCAGGAACTATTTGGTCACATAGTGATAAAAACAATACGGAGCTCAGAAAAGCTGTAGTAGAAATTATTCCACGACTTAGTACCACTTATTTTGAATAGATGGCGCTTCACCTACTTACTTACCTTATGTTTGTAAGGGCTTACAAGTTTACACTTCTAGTTTATAATTATATTTTTTTATATACACGATGATTTTTAATCGGTGACCAGGAGTAGAAAAATATTAATATCCAGCTAAAATTAAACTTAATAGACGAGGTCTCACGCAATTACCTCACTGTTTCACTAATTAAAAGTTAAAAAATAATTAAAACTAATAACCACTAGATACATGGTCATCCTACATAAATTATTGAAGTACGATACTTATGTCAAATGCCATAATCGCTTTGGCGGGAAATTTGACGAATTTGTTTATGTAATGACAAGTTATTACCTACTCATAAATTTTCATTGCCATTAAATTATTAAAGAGGTTTTAAGCTCACAGGTACAGATTAATAGGGTGACAAGGAATTTAAGATAAAATTAGTTTCAAAATAAAAATTATCATAGAAAAATAAAAGTTTGTTTTCATGTAATTACGACTTAAACGTGACCACCATCAATTACTGAGCCTGAAAAGTTGGTACCTGATCACCGATTAAAAATCATCGTGTATTGTATAATTATATATTTTTTTTATGATATTTGTATATTTAATTTACCTTATTACGTATACTGTGTAAATGTTTTCGACTAAGCTCTGTAAATTTGCATGTTTTTCATTGAATAAATTATAAACCGGCTCGTAATAACTTACCCTTAGCAACCTTAATCTGGAGGCGCCTCGAATTTGTTGGTATTCAAATTAAATTGGTTTGGAAAACCGTTGCCTTCTTGTCAGTTGTTGCCATTGCGACTTTTTTTCTTATTACCTGTACCTATATTTCCTATTACCTTTAGCATTTTCAGATACCATCATAACATCGAATTCTGTTTCTTCTTTATTATTAATATTACCACAAATCATATAATATACATATTATTAGCTTAAAAATAATAATTAAAGCTTAAGATACTTAATTTCAACACTCATAATGTAAGCATCGGTGGTTCAGTGGTAGAATGCTCGCCTGCCACGCGGGCGGCCCGGGTTCGATTCCCGGCCGATGCATAACTTTTTTACTTTTTGTAGTATTTAATAGGATCGATTTTATAAACATGAACCGTTTTCTTTTATTCTAATAATACTAGAATTTGTTTAGTTTCATCTGTCTTGTCTGTCTGTAATCAAATCTTCGAGGATAAAGGCTAGTCGACCAATCGAATGGCAATGAAACTGATCTGATGATGGAGCCAGATGTGGTTTAGAAACTAGTAAAATAGCGTAATCTTATTCAGTTTGGACTTTTTAGAATTTGGAGAAATTGATGGAAGTTTAAAGAAAAGTACCTCCCGTCAACAATGAAAATCATATGTTACAACAATTTGAAAGCAGCATGTATCTTGTTTTTATGGTTCCGTACCCAAAGGGTAAAAAGCGGGACCTTATTAATAAAACTCCTCTGTCCGTCTAGCTAGCTAATAATAGGTACTTAATAGCTAAATGTCTATTATCTAGACAGTTGAAATTTTCACAGATGACGTATTTCTGTTGCCGCTATAGGTAACAACAAATACTAAAACAGAATAAAATAAATATTTACGTAGGGCTCCCATACAACAAACGTGATTTATTTTGCAATTTTTTGCTCGATACTGTCACCAGGCTTTATCTCGTCTAAACAGAACATTTTCACCGATGATGTATTTCTCTTTCCGCTTTAACAACAAATACAGAAAACAAGAAAAATAAATAAAAAATATTTAGTTGTACGGAACCCTCAGTGCGCGAGTGCGACTCGCACTTGGCCACTCCAGCGATCAATGCAGAAGCAATAAACTATATTCAAAAATTTACGCGATAAATAAGCATGTCGTTTAGTTAATAAACATTATCGAAGCGTTTTAATTATTAAAGTAAACTGAGTAATAAAATGATCATTTCAACGTGTAAGATTTGGTGGTGCTACCATGTTGTTGAAATTTATTTCGTTGGTTTATTGTTTATCCATTGTTAGTTCAGGTGAGAAGTTAGTAATCGCGGCGTCATATTAGAAACTAAAAGATACAGATTAATAGTTCATAGTTAGTTTTCTTTATTCAAGTAGGCTACAAGCACTTTCGAATAGTCAGCCAATACAATTACTCCTAGGTACTCCTGTGGCTTAGAGACAATCCTGTTAGCGGGTTATACTCCCACACAAAGTCCGACTCACTGGTAGTGAGGGCTGAACAGCCCAGATACAGTTTAAGTCACGTCAAAAAAAAAAGAATATATAGTCAGTTACAACCAGAGAGCAGAGCAATATACTTAGAATGTACCAATATTTGTATGGAGACAATAAGTACCTAATTTGCCATTTTCATCGTGAAAAGTGTGTTTACGTTACCTTCATAAATGACATAAAATTTTGTTAAATTACGAGGATTCCGAAAATTTCTTTCGGTTTCTTGAAATATTGAGCTGATTTTATTTTATTCGTTTAACTACAGTATGTTGTAAACAGATAGGTACAGAAATCAATCTATATACAAGCGCGCTCGAGCAAACGCACACATAGACATTGCTCACGGACACGATATCTCGGACGTTCAGACCAGTGAGAGCGCGAGTGCCATCCGCTTGACGTGTCCGTAAGCAATTTGATTTCTGTACCTATCTGCTTTGTGCTTTTGTGTTGTTGGTCCCCAGAATCGCTAGACTGCGAGGGTACGTTTGACAACAGCGATTGTGGTCTGGAACAGACTATAGTGTACACCCATCTCAGTCCTCTGGGCATGTGCCATGCTGCGATCTGGAGAGGATGCCCCACGAGGAACAAATTTCGAAGCGAACAGCAATGTTTGAGTGTTTGTACATTGAACCCTCAAAGTAAGAGCACCAGCAAGATTAGATTTACAAAAACTTTTCTCTATGATCTGATCAAACATATTTCATAACACATTATCAATGTTAGATATTACTTAGGCTATAGAGATTTATTAGTTATTTGAAGCCTACAGTTTAAATTTTTCATTGATAATTTTTTTTTTATAAACTATGTAGGTACCTACTTGACATTGACAAAATTCTCGCAGAAAACTGTTTTTTTTTTTCAATTTCAATGCAATGAAAGCGAGAAATAGCTAAGTTACTTTCTAAAACAGGGAAAAGTATTAGGTACTTATTCAATTTAAAATGTTGGTTGAAATTACCAATATATTTGTCATAATAAAAAAAAAGCAAAAGTTAAAACCGATCACGTTTGTTGTATGGAATCCCCCTTAAATTTATTTTATTCTGTTTTTTAGTATTTGTTTTTATAGCGGCAACAGAAATATTGTCTAACTATCACGGTTCAATGAGATGCAGCCTGGTGACAGGCGGACAAACAGACCGTCCGGACAGCGGTGTCTTAGTAATAGGGGTCCCGTTTTTTGCCCTTTGGGTACGGAACCCTAAAAAAAGCATTAAAAATTATTTACGTCGCCCTATTGTGGTATTTTCTGCCCGCTATTTACGCAGGGAAAACTTTAGACTAACCACGGCCGTTAATTTGTAAAACCCCAGATTGCATATTTATAGCCAGAACATGCCCGAACAGGGCAAACATGACGTAAAGTACTATTACATTTGTTAAGTACCGTAAAACTACCCAACTATAGTCCAGTCCACACAGGTCCAATTTAATCCGAAAATTTCTCGTTAATATATGACAATTATAACGAATAAACTCTAAAGTGAACAACATAATTAAACAAACTTAAATAAAAACGTATAAAATCACTGATAGAATATGGATTTTGATAAAAATAAACGAGTTTTGTTTTGGACCATACTTGGATGATTGGACTATAGTTGGGTAGTTTTACGGTATGTGTTTTTGTTTGTGTGCTATTGATTTTCTTGGATGCCAAAGAAAAGAACAGTCAACAACAAAAACATAGATTACAATACGAGTAGATCGCGTTTTTAATTTATCTTTACATAATATGTTTTTATTTTTTTTTTCAGGAAAGACAAGTTGCGATGTACCTCTAAACACAAACAAATGTTATAAAGATATAGAAAGGGATGTATATACATACAACATACAAAAAAAAGCGTGCGTCAAAGCAACTTGGCATGGATGCCTTTCAGAAAACTTGTATAACGATTATATAACGTGTGCGGAGAGTTGTCTATTGACCGATGAATTTTCGGAAATAGATACTCTCAATGAGTTAATAAATGAATTTGATACCTTCACAAAAAATGAAGCTAACGGAAGACATCCAAGGGTGTAAATAGTGCTCCCTGTTCGATCATGAAACGTTGACAATTATATTATATAAATAATATACGAAATATGCTAACATTTTGTTTCACTAAAAAAAAAATCACTTTATATGTAACTAAAACCGACTTGTACGAGATAAATAACTTTGATAAATAATTAAAGTAAAGCTATTTAATAATTATAAGAACGGTTTAAACTCACGTAAAAATTGTCAGGAACCCGACATGTTAGGAAAACCAGTGCAGTGGGTGAGTCACGTTCGCGTAGACGCACAGATAGATAGATGTCCCTGACGAAGAGCTCCATATTATAAGTTCGAAACATGTTGGGCCGTTCCTGACAATTTTTACATGAGTTTAAACCTATTTTTATAATTATTGAAGAATTCTCACGATAGTTTTAATAATTGTAAAATTCATCAATAATACGATAATATAATACCTACAATTTTAACATTCTTAACTGCATTTTATCCTGAAAATAATATGATGAAAGTTATGTACATGGAACCAAGATAGAAATGTAGTATTTGATATAAATACTTAATTTTTGACCGACTTCCAAAAATATAGTTCTATATATGTTTCACTGTCCTACGTATTTTTTTTCTTTTGTATCTTCCTATAAAATAGGTATGTTAGTATATAAGGTTGGTGTCTGCCTACAAGGACAGATTGCAGTAATCGACTTTAAAATCCGTAGTCACCGTACCCCATCTGTTTCATGTATGAAAAGTATTATCGCTAATAGGTCATGTATGTTAATAAATATATCCCTAATGGTTACTACTCCACTAAATCACCACTAATCACCGTAACTGAGTCATTAAAAAAAAGTACATAGTTAAGGGCTTTAATTAATTTAATACAAATAGTTACCCATATCTTTTGTATGAGTAACTTTCCCCACACAAAAGACGCGATCGTAATTTTGTTCATAAGCCTTTAACTATGTACTTACAATGTTTTTGAAAACGACTCAAATTAAAGTATATGTACCTGGATAATATTGCTGCCAGCGGAAAAGATAGGTACGTTATTTGTTGCATTTACGGTGGTTTATAAATATGTTATTATGAAATTGTAATACGCTTTATTAATATTTAGTATTTTATGAAACAGTTGCATGAGAGGGGGCAAAAAACGCGAGTGGCAAGGGGTGTGATGTGAGCGTAGCGAACATCGTAAGAAAGATGCCATGAGCGTTTTTTGACCTACTTATACAACGTTGCATACAATACTTTTTCTACGACTCGATTTTTACTAAATAAAATGCAAATAAACAACAAAGATAATAATTTACATGTTCCCGCTGGGACCCAACAAAATTAAAAAAAAATTGACTGATAAACTTTTTTTGTTTATTGACGTCCATCTGTCACAAAAATATGAACTTATACCTAAAGGTATACGTTCACTATACTATACATCCATGCACAGAAGATAAAACTTATTTTTTAAGTTGGCAGCAATGCTTATTAGTACGTAAGTAAGTTTTTTTTTAAATTGCAAATTGTGTGAGTGCAGAGCTGTTTATTTTGTAATCTGTGGTATTAAGTACCTAATGCTTTTTTGGCGACGTTATTACATCGATTAGCGTTGTTTTTTTTAGGCAGTAGAGTATAGACTTTTACAGACTTTCATAATTTATGTCTTTATATTAGAGTTAGTAACTATATAAATGACAGAAAAAAGTACTGGAGTAGAAAAAATGAGTTTAGTAACCATGCACCACCCAAGTAGATATACTGTATAAGAGTTTATACAGCCCTTATGCAGCAGCGTGTGTGCTACGTGGGCGGTATAAATCACGATATATTAGATGTCATGATTTATTTTGTCTTCATAATATACGTATAGACTTTGATTTTATTTTTTATACCAGGTGCTGCCTGTAATAGGAGCAATAAATTAAAATATAGATTCTACTCTTGAAATTGAACAACATTTGTTCAGCAACTTTTAAAAAAAGTCAGTTTTTAGAATTTTATTATTTCAAACAAATTAAATAGTATTTTCAATGTACGTCGTCCAACATTGACACTCCCTGAGCATTGAGATAGCTGTCACTCTACTAATATCGGACATTTCGCAATACATTGCTTCTTTGCCTAAACATTATTCTACAAAATATCATTTAATACACGTTATTTTCAGAAGTTGCTTAACAAATGTTGTCCAGTTTTAAGGGAAGAATCTATGTTTTAGTTTATTGCTCCTATTACAGGAAACACCCGGTATAATTAGCGACTCACTTTTAGAACAACGGTACCTATGTTTCCAAAAGTGTCAACCCTAGCTTATCACTCCAACAATTACTCGTACTTCAATAATAAATATTCGCAGATTTACACAGTAAATAAGCATACCAAACTGTTTTAATTATTAAAGTAATTTGATTGAATATAATGATCATTTGAACGTGTAAAATGTATGGCGCTGCAATGTGGATTGAATTTATTTCGTCGTTGGTTCTTGGTGCCTCCATTGTTGATTCAAGTGAGAATTATAATATCCTCCTAGGGTGACGTGTGGAATACACCGATCACCTGAGATGAAATCTGTATGTCAGCACCACTACACTACCATTGCGTTACATAAAAGAAATTAAAAAAAAAAAAAAAAAAAACGACACTTTTGTTATTGGTCGATTCCGCACGTCTCCGCTCCGCTTCGCTTCAGTGGAGACGCACCCTTACGCTGTCCGCCGTCCCTGTTTCAAATAGTGTTAAGTCTAAACTAATTTCATTACTTTATGATCACAAAATCCAAACTATTATTTTAATCTGATTATACGGACTAGTTTTGAAAATATTATTCATATGCATATTCATATTCATATTCGTTTATTGCTGTCATGAGTAGGTATACAGTAGGGTGTTTACATATATGGCAGTCAATACATGACGGCCTGCCAGGGCATTGCAATTGTCTTAGAAACTAAACTAAGTATATTAGATTTTACATAACAGTTTTAAATTAAGTAAATAATTAAGTTCAAAAATAAAAGATTAGTCATGGTATACAGGTCAAGTGAATTAAATAAAATAAAAATTAAATAATTCACAGTCAAATAAAAATTAAATTATTATGGCCGCCGCTCGCCGCTGAAAGCTGATTACCTGATTGAGCTTACCTGAGATGATGATTGGACTGACCCGAGATTACCTGATAATGAATATTTTGCTGGTCCCCAGGATCACTAGACTGCGTGACTCCGATCAACAACAGTGACTGTGGCCTGCACATTCTGGTGTACACCCATCACAGTAAGCTATCTCTTTGCCATGCTGCGGTATGGAAAGGGTGTCCTACAAGGAACAAGTTCTACGACCGGGAACATTGCTTGAGTGCTTGTGGTAATGGAAGTAAGTCCCCTGCCGTATGGGTGTATGGGTAGGTAAAATATTATTTACACTCACGAACGGACTTTTCCCCAGAACGCCGAAGCCGAACTGATCCTATTGGTCGATTAAGCGTAGCCACGCCTGATCGTCTGTTTCCCGATGAACCTGATGACGGATGGATTGACGGACGTCACTTTAAAAGTTAGTGCAAGTATTTTTGTTTTATATATATATATATATATATATTTTTTTTTTCATCCCATCCTTCAAATGATGGACCGAAGACCGGGTGCGTTGTTGCGCGCCCGCGACCCCGATACAGCATTAAAGGGCCTCATCGCCCGCCACAATGCCCGCAAGTCTCCGGCGAAGCCATGACGGCTAGCTGGGGCTCTTAGCAACTTCGACGAGTGTATTTTTAACTTTTTATACTTAAACCTATACATATACTAAATAATTGTTGATTTTTTTATATCGTAACAACATACGTAACATTCTGATGTTCTCGTTAAAATTTAAAGGTAAAGAAGTAATCCAGTCAATAAAAGGGGTTTTACCATACAAAGGGTAGTTTTGAATTTTTGATATGTTGTCTAGGATGGATAGTGAGCGTTTAAAATGCAAAATACTTGATATTGATATAAAAAAACCGGCATTTTTTTATACCTTCAGATTTTAGCTTATACCTTTGTTTAGAAGCATTTTAGCTAGACAATGTTATAGAGAATACAATCTAATATAAATTACATTTTAACCTATTGACCGCCAAGCGGTCTAGCAATTTACCGTGCCAGTGACGCCAGAGTAAAAGAAAAAAGACGTGCCCCAAAATCAACAGGGATTGAAAAATACTTGTAGCGGTTAGAATTACAAAGTTTTTGATCATTGAAATTTGGACGGCTGTGACCGACGTGGCGTCAGGGGCACGATTTTTTGTTGACGGCCACAGCCGACTGTGGCGCTCAAAAGGTTATTTTGTTTCACGGATAGATAGTTACGGAGATATACACATTTTTTTTTTAATATTGTTGTATTGTATTGTATCTTTGTACTTCTTTCAGATCTTACAAGGTGCGAGCTACCTCTTAACACTCATATATGTGCCGATAGCATTAAGCATATAAAGGAAGTATATACTTTCGACATGGAGGAAAGAAACTGTATGAAAGCCTCATGGTATCGATGCCCTTCCAAAAATCGTTTTAAGAATTACCAAAAATGTCTTGAAAGTTGTCATGATTTTGTACGACTAGAAACGGTCAATCAATTGATAAATGAATATGAAGTCTCTATTAAAGAAAGAAAAAAGAAGGCAAGGAGGCGGTTTCTAAACTTTTAAACCTTCATCCCCTTTATTTTCGGCTGGATCCTCTTCTTTTATAGAAAATACATCATTTCACAGAATTTTTATTTCAAATACAATTTTTCTTCGGAAGTTTTTCATTTTTACAGAAATCTTGGAAATTTAAACCTAAGGGTTAGGGTTCCTGATACACATTCCAAAATATTATACGGTTTCAGAAAAAAATGCTTTCAATGAAATTAAATTACTACGAAATTAATATTCGATGAAATGTTTGTCTATACAAAAAGGGTAAACCATTTCAGCATTTGAAATAATATATTAACACAATTATAATCTGTTAAAATTGTTTTATTTAACCAATTATAAAGACAATTTTAAAGGCAAAATTATGTAATTAATTAGAACCATAGAATCCCTGATTTGATAAATGATCCGGTATACTTAGAAGAAACCACAGGAACGGACGTATATAATGATAAAATAAACCGCCTTGTGGTTTGGCAGAGGATGAACATTAGTGATAAGGTTTTGCATTGAATAAACGTTATTATTATTATTCACTCATTTAATCATGTGTCTTAGGATAGGTATTTTTTACAATAAATTTATATAAAAAGTAAAATATAAAAAATACATTACAAATATAAACACATTATAAAAAAAACCTAACCTAGGGTGCCGCCGGCAACGGGGCAGGGCCCAGGCTACCGGTGGTTAGGGCTGCAGAGACAGGAACCTCCTGACAATGCGCGCCGTGTCCAGGAGTACCGCCTTCTGTATCTGACCCTTGATCCAGCCATCTAGCGAGAGTCTCTTAAGATGTTTGTCGAGACTCTTCGCTATAAGACCGTTCGCCGAAACGACTATCGGGACAATGATCGTCGAGTCAACATCCCACATGGCGGTCACCTCGTGAGCCAAGTCAAGGTACTTGCTGAGTTTGTCCTTCTCGGCTTTCACGAGGTTTTCGTCATGTGGGATGGTGATGTCGACAAGCACTGCCTGGCGCTTGGATCGATCTACCAACACGATATCAGGCTTATTGGCAACAATAGTCCTGTCCGTGATGATAGATCGATCCCAATAGAGCGTGGCACGACCATTCTCGAGAACTGGCATCGGTGCGTACTTATAGTACGGCACCTCAGACCCCACAAGACCGTATCGAAGAGCAAGTTGCTGGTGAATGATCCTGGCTACTTGGTTATGTCTGTGCAAGTACTCGCCGTTAGCAAGATGAGAACAACCGGAGATTATATGCCTGAGTGACTCGCCGGGACGGCGGCATGCCCGACAAATGTCGACCGTACCGTCCTTCAGGATATATCTCCGGTAATTGTTCGTCATCATTACTTCGTCCGCAATTGCACAGACAAAACCTTCGGTTTCCCCGAAGAGATCCCCGAAGCGTAGCCAGTTCACCGACGCAAGCAGATCTACATCGGGCCCCGTAAGGGCCTTGTAGAACCGCCCGTGTAGCTCCTTGCTCTTCCATACAGCCCTGCGGTCATCGGTGCTAAGCACCTTTGGTCTGCGCCAGTTCTCGTTTGCTAAGGAGAGAGAGGTGAGGCCTTTGTCAACTGCTACTACATCGCGATGAATCCCACACTCGTTGTTTAGGAAATACTCCCTAAGACTGCACACCTCGCGGTTATGGAGGTCCTTGGCGTTTAAAAAGCCACGGCCCCCACACTTACGCGGGATGTACATTCTCATAACTGACGAGCGTGGGTGCCTCATGCGATGTGTAGTGAGCAGCTGACGGACCCTCGTATCCAGGGCGTCCAGCTCAGTCTGAGTCCACCTTAGTATGCCAAAGGAGTAAGTGAGCAGAGGCATCACCCAAGCGTTGAAGGCGCGCGCCTTATTGCCACCGGACAAGACTGTTAAGTACTTTTGTCAAACGACAAAAGAAACGCTCCTTCAACGCCTGTCTAATGTCTCCGTCCGCAATACCCAATGACTGTGACATACCAAGGTACTTGTAGGTTTCAACTTCGGAGATAGACCTGAGGGACATTGTCTCAGAAAGTTGTAAGTTCGCGGAATTTACGACTTTCCCCCGCTGCACATGCATGACCGCACACTTGTCTACACCAAACTCCATTTTGATGGCGCTACTGAAGGTTTCTGTTACTTCCAGTAGTTCCACCAGATCCTGGCGTTTTGGTGCATACAGCTATTATTATTATTATTATTATTATTATTTTGTTCATTTTTATTTTTTTCTCGGCTTTCACCGGTGTTCTGTTATGCACGGGCCGAAGTCAAGTGCATACCAGGTAATTTTTTAAAGTAATATCACTGGTTGAGTGATAGATTCAACAGGCATTTTATGTATTGTTAGGATGCGCTGTTGTTTGAATGGTGGACTGTTCTTGATCAGTTTGCAAGAATTTTCTTACTATTCGGCAAGTATTGAGAATAACAGCTTTTTGGAGTAGGTTGTATGTGTATGGTGAATGATTTAATGTTTTTAACGATTGGTGTAACTGTTTTGGTATCACGCCGGTAGCTGACAGGACAATCGGTACTATAGTTACTTTTTGTAGGTGCCAAAGTCGTGTAATTTCGTCTTTAAGTTCTATGTATTTAGTAAGTTTTTCAGCGATTGTAGTCTGTAAATTATGTGTATTAGGGACAGCTATATCTATTAAAAAGGCAGTTCTGTTTGTTTTATTTAGTAATGTTATGTCTGGTCTATTGTAGTGGGTCGTTCGGTCTGTAAGGATGGCTCGGTCAAAATACAGCTTTATTGTGTGGTTGTCTAATACACTTTCGGGTTTGTATTTGTAATATGGTTCTATGGAGGTAATTAAATTAAATTGGCGGGCAAGTCTTTGGTGAATAATATTAGCTACTTGGTCATGTCTGTGTTTGTAGTCAGTCTGAGCAATCGATTTACATGCACTTGTAATGTGTTGGATGGTTTCAGGGCAGCTATTGCATTTTCTACATACATCTACAGTTACGGACTTTATTATGTGTCGTTGATAGTTCCTGGTCTCTATTACCTGGTCTTGAATTGCCATCATGAAGCCTTCCGTCTCCGGGAAGAGCTCGCCCCGACTCAGCCACGCGTTCGACGCTTCTTTGTCGACATTGACTTGGCATAAATCGTGACGATGCCTACCATGTAGAGACTTACCTGCCCATTCCGTGAGTTTTGCTTTGTCGTCTATTAAGGTCTCGTTTTTCTGTGTTGTGTTGTCTTGCAGGTTTAGTGGGGTGAATTTGCGATCATTTTTAGAGATGGCTCTGTGGAGTGTAGAAGCTTCTGCTTTGTTGAAAAAATATTTCCTCAGGGTTATGATTTGTCTATTATGTAAGTTACTAATGTCTATAATACCTCGCCCACCTTCTTTTCTCGGTAATGTTAACCTCTGCACGCACGATCTCGGATGATGTTTTCGAAACCTGGTCATTGTCGTATTAATTTTGCGTTGAAGTGTTTTTAGGTCACATTTTGTCCAGTTTATTACGCCAAAAGAATATGTGAGAACGGGTATGGCGAACGTATTTATGGCTTTTACTGTATTGCTTGCGTATAGTTGTGATTTTAAGATTGTGTTGAGTCTATGTTGGAATTGTAAGTTTTTGTTTAGTTTCTTTGTACTGTATTTGTAGTTCTTGATTGTATCCTAAATATTTATAAGTATCCTGTTCGTTAAGAGGTTCAATGTGTTCACCGGATTCCAGAGTGTAATGATGTTGGTAAGTCTGTCCTGCCCTAGTCGAATTGATTTTACATTTGTCTATACCAAATTCCATTTTTATATCGTTAGCATTGGCGTATATAGGGGGGTGGCCGGGTGGGCCGTGCCCACCCCAGTATGGTCTAGTGCCCACCCCAGGATTTTGGGTTACCGATAGAAATTCATGGCTTCATCTCATAGTCATAGGCCATGGCCAGGCCCCCCCCTAGGCCCACCCCAGGCCCCCCCTGAAAAATAATGCTAGATACGCCAATGATCGTTAGTGAATTGTTCTGTTAAGTTAGCTAATCTGCACAGGTCGGTTTCATTGTCTGCGTAAAGTTTAATGTCATCCATATAGAGTAAATGGTTAATATTCTCAGTTTGTTCGTCTGTGTCTATGTAGTTTAAATGGTATCCAGCATTAGTAGAATTAAGTATGTTAGAGAGAGGGTTCAGCGCGAGACAGAACCATAACGGGCTTAGTGCATCACCCTGGAATATGCCTCGCTGTATTTTAATTGGTTCGGTTTCTACAGTGTCATTAAATGTTGTTAGTTTGAGTCGCGTTGTCCAGTTTGTCATAGTTGTCTTTAAAAATTATTATTATTATTATTCCTGTATGTCGCACCCGCTCACGGGACAATAGTGTCCCGGACCTTTGGGAGGCGTGCACGGAGCCGAAGCCAACGCGTAGAGGCCCTTTCGACAATTTAATGAAATGCAAGGTGTACATCGAGCGGATGCTGTCCCTATCCGTGTCATGGGACACACACAGAGACAGCGCCCGCTAGGTGCAAGAACTATTGATGGAGACATGGAATCTAAATACAAATTGGGCTATGGGGATGAAATGGAGGACTGGCTAATTGGGCTATGGGTTGAGACTATCGGGCGTCTACCAGCAAAAGTGTCTCATAGCAAAAATGGGACTGGTAGACGATGACTCGCCTCCCGCTAGATGGGCCCCCACAAAATAGCGACACATAAAGTGGCCTAAGGGCAACACCGGTGCGGAAGGCTAAGGGCGGAGAGGTGTAATACTGGGCTTTAAACCGAAGCCAACTAACCCCTTACGTTTCCACATCCACCCCCGAGCCGAAACTCTCACGACTCCACTCTGCCCGGCCGGTTAAGGCAAGACAGAGGCGGAGGCCCCGACCCATCACCCCCCGTCAGGATCCCCCAGGAGCGCTCAGGTACGTGGGGTCGCTACCCCCCAACAGCTCGCCATAAACTGCCCTGCGTGACTGATTGCGCTGGTAAAACCAGCGGGCGATGGGGTCGTCACATCCCTACGCCTTATATCCTTATTATTATTATTTGTATGTCGCACCCTTTCACGGGACAATGGTGTCCCGGACCTTTGGGAGGCGTGCACGGAGCCGAAGCCAACGAGCAGAGGCCCTTTCGACAATTTAATGAAATGTAAGGGGTACACATTATGTACAGTGTAAATATCATAATTTACTTAATACATGAATCGCCAAGTCGAGCAAACGCGCTTGCCGGCACGCCGTAACATCCTTTTCTCGAAGCCATTCAGACCATTTTCAAACCCCCTGTATTTCATTATGGACAAAGCTAGAAGCCTGAATTTTTAGTGACCAGGAGAACATGATATAGCCTAGGCATATTCTAAATTACATTCAATTTGAACTAGTAGTTTAGAAATTATTGCCAGTCAAAGTTCCTTAATTTTGTCACTCACTGATTCACTCACTGATTCACTGACTCATTTACATACGATCATACGAATTCTAAGTTACTTCTAGCAGACACACAAGTTTGAAATTTCGAGCTCTATTACGATTTGGTGAACAAATCACTAAAAAAACTAAACATTACAAAATTTCCGTGTAGTTTTCCAGTTATGCGAGCTGCATAGATAAATTTGTATTTCCTTATGAACCCTAAAGTACACGATTACAAAGTTAACTTTGCGGTTCATATAACCTTCGGTTTAGATACTAAGACCTCAGGCACAGAATACTTATTAATACATACTGAATGGACACGCTCACCGCCGCACCGAATTGAGTTACCTCACCCCGCAGGGGCAGTGAGTTGGAATCGTGATGGTAACGATGATGATGATGGTGGTGATTGACTTGATGATGATGATGGTATTGTTGTAGATGATTATGATGATAATGATGATGATGATGACGATGATGATGCCGATGATGGTGATTAGGTATGATGATGGGGGTGTTGTTTCGGATGGTGATGGTCATACTGGTAATGAATGATGATGATCATAAAATCAACATCCTCACCACATTACCACCACGACCATTACCTCAACCACATCCCCAACACAATAACCATTACCCCTACCACCATCATCGTCGCCATCATCACCACCCTCATCATCACCATCGCCATGAGAGGAATCATGAGAAGGATCATTATGGATAATGAGAGGGGTCATTATGGATCATGAGAGGGAGTGACAAGTCTGTGTGGTTTACATCTAGTTAATGTCAACTTCGGTAGTGTTAAACTGCAAAACTCCGCAATTTCGGAGTATAATAGACTAAGAAGTATTTACCGTCCTGGCTTGTCAAAAATTGCTTCATGAAAACTTTCGAGAAAAGCCCACAGAGACAGAGAGTGGACTTTAAGAAAGACAGTTGCGGATACACAGGTAGTAGTCCTTAAAGGAAAAATAAGGAGGACCACTTACAAAAAGAAATGAGATCCCATCAAAAACATTACATGTAAAAAAATTGCAAGGCCAAGTCATTACATTTATTATAAAGATAAATATGTTTAATATGAATGCGGGCACTACAACGGTCATGGTAATATGTATTTAGTTATGTAATCCGGTGAAAATGTATGTCAAAGTTGTCATATAGGCGAAGGGTCACTTTGATAGGTACTGAATAAATTAACCGAATTGGTTTTATATAGTATCTCACAACTTTTTTAGGTAGAAAGTTGCGAGACTTGCCGTTTTTTTACATGTAATGTTTTTGATGGGATTATATTGACACGGCTTGACTGTTATGATCTGAGTTACTTTATTAACAAAATAAAATTTCGTATTTTCTAATTTTTTTTTCTTAATATAATCAGAAATCCGTTTCAGATTTATGTTGTGTTGTTTCGTTTATAATTTATACAGGGTACAACATGGTGGCTTCCGCTATACCCTTTTGGGGCACATCAGGGTCTGATGTTGGACGAGTCATATATTCTACTGAACCTGAATCCGCCAGCGATATATCGTCAGAAATTTGATCACTCTGGCTTGACACACTGTTCTTGTCGTGATGTTTATCCTTCTTGACACCTATCAATTTTTCTCCTGAAAAAATATCATCGTCGTCATCCGAAGTAGTTGTACTATTAATAGCATTGTTAATAACCTTTTCTATGCTTTTGAGTTCATCAATGTCCAAGTCGTCTATTGTCTCGTTGAATTCCTTCTTATCTAAGGATTCAGTAGTGTCAAAACGTAGCGTAGGGTCAAAACGCAATCTTCCAATGCAGTGATGTGAGCAATAGAATTCGTTTTCGAACATGTTGTTGGTTGAGCATCCCCGCCACATTTTGATCTCACATCTTGATCCTGGCTTATAGTAAGCAAAGACTGCGGTGGGAGGGTGCCCACAGTCGCTTTGGTTAAGTGGAGTCAAGCAATATTCATCAGGCACTGGGGAATACAAATATTATTAATATACTGTGCCCCGCGGTGTTAGTCTGGATAAAATATTTTTGACCTAACAATTTTAGTTTTTTTTGTATATCGGTATATAAAGATAGGGCACTAATTAGTTTTGATACTCATTACTCGTGTATTATTCTCAATCTTTAAACTTTGTATCAGATTCTAGCAAATATAAATAACATCTTGGTAAGTTATACTTTGATCAGTATTGTACTAACAAAATATATTTCGGAGCCCTTTAGTTTTTAGTAAGTTTACATACTGTAATTCAAAAAACAGTGACTTCAGCGCTTATTGACATTCTTACTCTAAGGCTTTAAGGGGATTAAAAGAAGATAAGTAAAGTAAAGTAAAGTTTATTAGCAAGCACATGAATAGTTACAAAGATTATGCAAGTCTAATACATCGGAAACAGATTAGGTACGTACGACTAAACAAGCGCTTATATATTATGCTTATATATTAGATAGACGTTTGTATGATTACTAAGATTGTTGGTTACTCTTTGGTTAATATTGCTAAACTTAGTTTTTAAGTATTTACAATTCATTTGCTTAGAAGAGTTATTATGGTCCGACTCTATCTGCGTTCGGGATAAAAAGTAGCCAGCTACCTCCATATCGAATTTTGTAGAAGTTGGTCTACCCTACCCGTTTGAGCGTGGAGATGTAACAAATATAGACACACTCGCTAACCTTCGCCTTTATAATATTAGTGTGATGTTTATTTATTTATTTATTTATTTATTTATAAAACTACAATTGTAAACTAACAGTATATAACCAAAGCGTTTACAATGCAAAACTTAAAATTACTAATACTTAAAATACAACTCTAATCCAACTAAAAGCACCAAGCACTTATTTTATTAAATAACGTGTGCCAGCTCTCGGCAAACACGTCAGCGTCTTGTTCCAAGACGAGTTGGTTGAGCAGCACGGGCGCACGCGCGCAGGGCGCGTTGCAGGCGCGCCGCGTGTGCGTCGCCGTCGCCGCCGCCGGCGCAGCGAACAGCGGGCGACGGCGGCGCCCCGCGCGCACGTACTGCTCGGGGACGAACAGTCTGATGCCTTCCAATGCCACTGGATTATCGATTTGCCCCCTCAGCAGAAGACAGTAATGGACGGCGAGATGCAGTTTCCGCCTACAAGTTAGAGTGTTAAGCCCAACCATACCGGTGACAAAAAGCGATGGATACAGGAAAGGATAGTATCCATATTGCTTTTTGTAAAGGTGACGGGCAAATTTTCGTTGAACTCTTTCTATTAAAAGTTTATAGGATTCCTCAACAGGGTCCCATATTAAAGAATTGTACTCTAATTTGCTACGCACGTAAGCATTATACAACACAATTGGTACGGTTGTGCTAGTGAATTGTGGTGACATGCGCATTACAAAACCCAGTGTCTGATTAGCACTTTTTACTGTAGAGCGAATATGGCTGTGAAAATCTAATTTGGTGTCCAATTCTAGACCTAGGTCACGAATAGTCTGGACGCGAAAAATAACCTCGCTACTCAGGAAATACTCACAGTCTAGTGGGGATTTGCTTCGACTAAATGTTATAATTTTGCACTTCTTTTCATTAAACAACAAACGATTGTCTAGACTCCAATTCATTACAGCATCTATATCGCGCTGCAATACACTACAGTCAGATGGTGAATTAATGGCATGAAATAACTTTAAATCATCCGCAAACAATAAGCACTTGACACTACTGACCACCGAAGGCAGATCGTTGATCATCACCAGAAAAAGCGTTGGTCCAAGCGTGCTGCCCTGACTCACGCCAGACCTTGTGAAAAACTCATCTGAACGATACTGCGACAGCTGAACAAACTGCCTCCGATCCTTCAAGTAGCTTCTGAATAGCTTCAGAAGATGCGGAGAGAAACCGAACGCCGACAGCTTACTTAGAAGTATGTCGTTATCAACTAAGTCAAATGCCTTCTGGAAATCGAAATAGGCAGCATCCACCTGCCGAGAGTCATCCATATGGTGAAGTGCGTAGTCAATAAAATTGGCATTGTTTGTAGTGGTGGACCTGCCCCTACGGAAACCGTGCTGGGCATCAGACAAACGATTCGACACAAAAGGTTTAATACACATATTAATAATGCCTTCAAACATTTTACCAAAGACTGATAGGACGGCTATAGGTCGGAAGGTGGTTATGTCAGAAGCAGAAGCTTCTTTAGGCACGGGTGTAACCCTTGAAATTTTCCAATTTGTCGGGTAAATTCCTTCACCGATTGAGAGGTTAAAAATGAAAAGTAGAGGCCCCTCCAATACTGAAATACAATCCTTGACTAGAAACGGGGGTATGCCGTCAGGACCAGAGGCAGAGGAAGCTTTCATTTTCCGAACGACGCGACGTAGCTCGGTAGCAGTCACATTGTTTAGGCTTATACATGTAGAGTCGTTGCCGGAGGCTGCGCTACGGACGGCCGCATCCACATCCAGCTGGGGCGCGTCAGGATGGAATACCGAGCTAAAATGAGTAGCAAATGCTTGCACCGCTTCTTGTTCTGTCAAACTGCAACCACCAGCTGAGTAAGAATTTGGCCGCCTATTACTACGCCTGTCTTTGATATGCTTCCAGAAGAGAGTAGGGTCAAGACTTATTGAATGCTCCACTTTTTGTAAGTATTCCCTGTGTGCCGAGGCTATTAATTCTTTAACAAGAGTTCGGTAATATTTAAACATTTCTTTATTATAAAGTAGACCTCCGCTTTTAAACTTAACCAAGTTAAAGTGCTTTAACTTAATGTACTTTATAATGTCGGCAGTGTACCACACAGGGTAGTCATAGCGACGACGTGAATTATTACCCGAGCATTTGTGATATGGCACACTTCGGTTAAATACATCATACAAATTATTATATAAGATATTCACTGCATTGTTAATATTTTGTTGATCGTATAAAAGTGACCAATCGATGCTAGCCACTTCAGAGTATACTAATGACAGGTCTGCTTTTTTGAAATTCCAACTGCGAGTATTTACGACAGATGAATTTTTGTGTGACTCCGGCTCGATATTTACAATATTCTTTTCATAATTATACAAAAATCTTACATCAAGTGGCGGATGGAAGGCATCAGCTGGAACTTATTAATTGATACAATCGTGTTCTTTGTGAACCAGTTACTTATAATCAAATCTGATGAAAAATTTGAAATAAAATTCCAATTTCAGGGTGTCTGGGTCTGAATGTCTTATTAATTTGTCAATTCATTTGAAAATTACTCTAAAAATCTTTTTAGTGTTTATAATAGTAAATATTAAGTCAATTGGTGATTTGTTTTTGTTTTATTTTTTAATTCGTCATCATCATCATCATTATCATCATCATTATCATCAACATATTCATCATCATCATCATCATCATCATCATCATCATCATCATCATCACCATCATCAAGATGTCTACAGCTGGACAAAGGCATCCCCGGTAGATATTGACGTCGACCAGTCTAAAGCCACACTATCGGCTTCCCACGATCCTTACAAACTCATTGGTCCACTTGATCAGGAGGACCTTCCTACGCTGTATGCACGCGGTCGCCGCTCAAATACCTTTTCGTCCCAACTTTTAAATATCAGATTATGTTAAGAAGAAAAAAAGAATCTCTAGGCTCTTTTTATTTAATTGTACCTGGATTTCAAATGTAAATACATTACATACCTGATTTTGTGTAATCAAAAAGAAGAATTAAAATAAGAATTGGGAAAATTGAAATTTCCTCTTTCATCATGTTTTATACGGTAAATAATGTTTAAGTTAGAACTTCTAATTTACTTCTAATGAGTAATCAGCAAAGTTAATTAGTCGCAAGGATGAAACCATAAACTCAGCGTATTTTTTTTTTCAATTAAGGGTAAGTAATTTACTTTGACTACAGTTTTAAAATTGGCAGTAAAAATACAGTCATTGTTTTGCTTCAGAAGAAGGCATGCTTATCACAACTTTGATCTTTGTATCAATAGTTATACCATCGTCTAGTACCCATAACACAAGCCTTCTTGAGCTTAATTTGGGACTAGGCCAATTTGTGTGAACTTGTCTGATATTTATTAAAATGTTGTTCACTTTGAACATTGGCACCACACCCAGCCAGGTCGTAGCCTGACCCGGACAAGCCGGATACACCAGGGGGCACAGATTTATAAGGAGTGACACGCTCTGGGATGGGATAGGACGGCCGACTAGCCGCAACCGGTCGACCACAATCAGCCGATTATGCAACCTTGAGCCAATATTGGAAGTTAGGTGAGGTCCCCACCTCACGAGACAACTAGAGCAAATGTTGTTCACTTTTGAGAAAAAATCTATGTTTTAATTTATTGCTCCTGCTACAGGCTCGCCGCATTCATAATTATCTTACAACGATCACCTGTCTAAATCTAGTCCATATAAATAATCCAAATAGCTATATTTAAAAAACAATGTGAAATCGTAAATAAAAATAATAGCCTGAAGATATAAATATGCCCCCTGCCACACCATTATTGTGTCAATTACGATTGGTATCGGACCGACTCGATTTTATCTGCAATCGGATAAAAAGTTTATCGGCATCGCGGTGTCTATTCAAAACTATTAAGGCGACATAGATATGTATGAGATGCGAATAGCCACACTTGCTATGGGTTCTTATGTCCTCTAAATCAGAAAAATTGTCAGTTGTTCCCAAAAAAATTCCCACAACGTTTTGCATCATATGTCATAGGTGTATTTGTAATTTTTTTCTTGACAACAACTAGGAAAATACCTTAAGAAACAATAATTATCAAATCACTGTATGATTTTTTAATGTACTTTACCTACCCTACAAAACTTGTTAACGTCAAAAGCAGTTTAGTTTACTCATAGTTATAGGCAAAAAAAATATATAATTTTTTTGTATTTTTTCATTTTTGATCATTTTTCAAAAATTTTGTTCAATTAAGTATAGTTCTCCTTTTTTGTAACCAATTTTCTTTGTGATTGCCAATACATTGATTTCAGATTATATGTAATTAAAAAGTATAAGCATAACAGAACTTTAATTATCGAATATAGCCATATCATTGATATAAAATTACCAAAATAATTTGTAACAAAATAGGAAAATAATATTGAACTTTAACTTTGAGTCTTAATTATTTACAAACTTTTTGAGAACTGCTCTTTTTGGCAAGTTCATAAGAACAGCTACCAGAACAGTGATTTGTATATTGAAGGTGTATTTCCGGATCTTAGATTTTTGCTAAAAATCGGAAGCGATTAGTTCCGCACTACTCGCCTTAAGCATAGAATCAAACTACAGAGAGTTCTCTCTTGATCTGGGGGCACGGTAGTGCGGGGGCCAAGACGAGCCGAAATAAGCGCAAGGAGCTGCCTTTTCACGAAGCGCTTTGTCTTTTAGTAGAGTTGTTAGTCCGCTGTTTTCATACATAATTGTGCGCATCGGGTTACAAGCATGAAATTTCGACCACGGATAGAGTGTTCCGCGGTGATTATTTTCAGATGTGGAGGGAAGTCAGATTCGTCCTCTGTGAGGTGGGAGAGCGGAGTGAGTAGGACGAAGTGTACCTCTTTTCTTTCTTTATTGCTGGTCAGTTAGGTCTACCAGAACTTGTCTGGTGTCGTTTCCATGTAAAACGGATATCAGAAAATCATTTTTTATGTTTTTTTTGTATAGTTCTATATAAAAATATGGGTGTATGGCCGAAAAGGTAAAAATCACAACAAGTTTTTTTATTCAGTGAGGTAAATTATTTAAATTTCGTTAACATTTTCAAATTCTTATTATTAATTTAAAAGGCTTAGTTAATCTAGTTTCTAAAAATATATGCATGTTTGGAACTTCTCATACAAACAGTAGTTTAAAATATATGTTTAAGTCGGCGTAACCAACGCAAATCTCCGAACGCATCACAGATATATAGTTAGACTAGATAACGTAAACACCTCAATCTGTATGAAAACTAGTGACCGACCGAAGTTTCGGTTTCGGTTTCGGTTTCGGCCAGTTTCGGCCTAAAAATGATGTTTCGGCCAAAGGTTCGGTTTCGGCCAAAAAACAGCCGAACCTTTCGGCCGCGCCGAAACTTCCAAAATCGTACTTTCGGGTCGCATTAGGGTAACGTCGGGTGCGCTCGGCAGTCGGCATCCTATCTACGATATTTAAGGTACTTTCCCTTGATGTCCCATAGTCTTGGGACGCCCTGTATAGTATTTTTTCGTCGATTCAGTTTTTCAAAATTTTCAAAATAGCGGAGATAGGAGGGGTAAAATCATCACTACTTAATATTATTTTTGTTATGAATTTGTCATCTCATATTGTAATTCTTAACGCTTTTCTTAAATTTACAAACAAATTGACGGCGATTGGTTTTTCTAGGATATAAGTGAGGAGGTTTACTTGTTTCATAAAAATGACTTTAGAGTAATTTAATTTGAACCAAGATCAAGTGTCAATGTTAAAATATCAATTGAACAAAAGTGATTCGTGAGTTTTTTGTGTAATTGCTGAAATTTGACTTTTTTTATCTTTTCCACCCCCACTCCACTCTATATACATCTTCACTTTCTTGAAATTTCTCTAATCAACAAAAATAATCTAAGAATATTCTTATAAAACCTACTTCATGAGAATCGGTTAAGAAATACGACCTCCAGGCGAGAACACCCCAAAAAGCATCCAATCGTCCGCACATATGATACGAAAGAATTTTGGGCCAAGCTGAAACTGAAACGCTTTGCTCCATCGGTCAATTACGCCAACGACATGTTTCATTGTATTCATATTAGATCTAGAAAGAACAACCCGCTGACATTTTATACGTTTTAATCACGTTTATAAAAGGTTCGGTTTCGGTTTCGGTTTCGGCCGAAACTGTAATCAGAACCGAACCTTCGGTTTCGGTTTCGGTTTCGGCAGAAAAACGTGTTTCGGTCGGTCACTAATGAAAACCAACCGTGTCACTTTTATTCTGCCTACTGTGACGACACAAGAGCGAATTAGTGGTGCGAATTCCTCGTTGTCAGCGCAAAATCGATTCAAAGGCGAGTATAACCTAAATATCACTAATCGATTCACATGAATGACATCGATTTTCTGACAGACGAATGATTTAGACAGACGAATGATTTAAACAGACGAATGATATTAAAAGGATTTATTAAATAAAGGAAGCATATTTGAATTACATTTTCAAAATAAAACTTATAAGATTTTTAGCTCTGTGAGCTGTAGACCTCGCTTTGTTTTGAAATGGTAAAAATTTGTAATTTTTTAAGTTCCATCAATGTTTCTAGTTGTCGCTTCCTGGTCTCTCCCAATCTCTGTTCCCGCTTCCACTTCCACTTCCACTCTCGCTCTTAATCTAAGTTCTATTAAGGCGATTATGGAAGCGAAACTAGCGCTACTTCCGAAACGTTTTCTATCTTCTAAATCAGATTAAATTTCAGTAATTGCAAAAGATCAGGTACCAGGAAAACACCTACAATATATTTATTAAATCAGTGTATACACTTTGTCGTTCTGTAGTTGTCCCCAAAAACTTGTACAAAGCTAAAACCGCCGCTTTTCTGTTCAGTATTATAGACATATTCCAGAAGTGGCGCTAGTTTCGCATCTATATACTCGCCCTTAGACCACAGATTATATTTATATAATACACGCTTCCGAAAAATATATACTAAACCTCTTCTAGTTTTCTCTTCCTTGACAATGATGAAGGTTGTTGTGGCGTATCTTGATTCTGTAAAGCACAAATAAAATGAGTATGATCAGATATTTTATACGGTATCTAATAATAAAAACACTATTAAACATTAAATCGATTCACTAACCTCATCATCATCGTCAATGAGTTTCAGTATATTTATTTTTTACTTATTTTTTATTAAAGCAGTAACGTCTGCTAACGTAAACTAAATGTTTACAAATGAAGCGAATATTGAAAAATTTAATGATTCGGACAGGATTCGAACCTGCGTTTCCAACGGCTTTCCGGGCCAACACTGGCGTCCTCCCAATTGGACCACCGAATCAGATGTCAGAGCCATTGAAGCCTTAGGGTGGCATCGTAGCACCATCTACCATCTATCTATCTATCTTTCAGTATATTAATAGTGGGGTACGCCGTTTTTTTCAACATTCGCAACTTCTTCCCTTCAATGAAACTGCTATTTTCAAAGTGTTTCGAGCAAATTTGGCTATGCTTAGTCGGGAACCAGTCTTTCCGTCCAGTGGCCTCAATCCATTTTTCTTTTGTGATAGGATCATGTGGGCACCTAAAAAGAAGTAAGAGTTTCTTAAGAAAAATAGAAATTTATAAACGTATTATACGTTCAAAGGATAAACATGAACACATCACATACACGAACTCTCTACCCGAAGATATGACCCTCCTTTTTTAAAGCTGTCGTTTAAAATTAGAAAGAAAGAAAGAAAATACATCTTACAACAATTTTATCGTTACAATTGTCAAGTAGCCAATTAGCGTTTTTAAAATGGTTAGTATCATTCGTCTGTCCGATATCGATTAAAATCGATTATCGAAACATGTTGTAGAACGAACAACACTAGTTGCTAGATTTGACAGACGAATGATAAGTTGCCTTGTACCACGAACTCGAAGCGATGAGCGACAGTATCGCTTGTTCTTACATTCATCGTCTCTTAACACATAGCGTCAGATTAAACGCTCAAAGCAGACGCAGCAATGTAATGTGAACAATGTTTACTTACCGATAATCTCTAGTTACTTAGGTACAGACTTGGAATCACATCTCGGAATACTTAAAAAATTGATTTAAAATGAATTTACGCTTAATATAATTTGAAAATAACTTACCTGTGATAGGAAACATGTCCTTGCGTTTGTGTGCACACAATTTTTTGGCTATCGCAGTTTAGTACGACGCAACAACGCATTTTAGTTATATTTACGGACGACCGGCCACAACAACAGACGCGCGCGGAATGTCTGTAGCGACGGCCGAGTGTGGATATTCTCCACAGTTCGGACGTGGTTCGGACACGCGAAGTAGATGCATTTGCGTGATCTAGTCTAACTATATATCTGTGGAACGCATCCTATTTCGCTTCATTAAATACATTAAATAATGATTATTAACATGCTTTTACATATAATATTTACCATATACGTCCTTGAAAAAACAAATTGATGAAATTAAAAAAAAAAAATTTTGTTAATGTATCACGAGCACACCGGCTAATCTCAACATTAACAATTTATTTAAGTTACTGTTTGTATGAAGAGTGCCCAACATGTATATAGTTTTAGAAACTAGATTAAATTTGCAGTTCTGCTGTATATTTTTGTTAGTTGTAAATATTCAGGAAATACCTATAACTAATTTATCTCCCTGAATAAAAAAAACTTGTTGTGATTTTTACCATTTCGGAAATACACCCATATTTTTATATGATACTATGAATAAATAACATAAAAAATGAATTGTTGATATCTGTTTTACACGAAAACGATACCACACAAGCCCTAGTAGCGTTAACTGATCAGTAATAAAAAAAGAAAAAGAGGACTCCTTTGTCCTATTCACCCCGCTTTCCCACCGCATAGGGGACGAATCTGACTTCCTTCCACATCTTAAAGTAATCACCGCAGAATACTCTATCGGTGGTATAAATTTCGTGGTTGTATCCTGATGCACACAATTTCGCGACTTAGCAAAATGTACTAGAGTACGTAGACTAAGCTTAACATCAACATTTTTTTCAAGGTACTTTTTGTATTAGATGTGACCAATATGTATACATTTTTAAAAACAAGATTAAATTTTCTATTTAGTGATATTTTTTAAAATTGTAAATATTCAGGATATATAACTAATTTATCGTTCTGAATAAAAAAAACTTGTAGTGATTTTTACCTTTTCGGCAATAAACCCAAATTTTTATATAAAACTATTCTTAAATAACATAAAAAATGAATAGCTGATATCTGTTTTATACGAAAATGATGCCACACAAGCCCTAATGGTCTTAACTGATAAGTAATCAAAAAAAGAAAAGGAGCAGTACTTGGTACTCTTCACCCCGCTCTCCCGCCACGCAGGGGACGAATCTGACTTCCCTCCACATCTGAAAATAATCACCGCGGAACGCTCTATGTGTGGTAGAAATTTCATGCTTGTAACCCGATGCGCACAATTTCGCGGCTTAGCAACTCTACTATTTATTTAAATAAATAAATAAATATCAGACAACCTCACACAAATCGATCTAGTCCCAAATTAAGCTCAAGCAGGCTTGTGTTATGGGTACTAGACGATGATATACTTAGAAATTAAACGAACTTACCTGAAGTGAAGTTCTATTTTAATTGTATGAGCTGCGCAGTCTCGAAATGATAATTAACTCATGTAGTATACGCAGTTTATACGGCTTTTCATCACATAATTCAGAGTACAGAAGTTTAAGCTTTCAATTAAAAAAACGCGCCAAATTTCCGAACGCAAGCCACGCTTTCCGCACTCTGACCTGTCAATCTCATTTAGTTTAGAGTTTAGTAGCTTACAGCAGCTTCCCCATCCTGACGTGACGCCTGAGAAAACAGAACCTATGGAAATGTCCTGGAAAATAAACTTTGAAACGGGTATAGGGTGGGGGGATTATCATTTCGAGACTGCGCAGCTCATACAATTAAAATAGAACTTCACTTCAGGTAAGTTCGTTTAATTTCTAATTGTATTTCGCTGCGCAGTCTCTTCATGATAATTAACTCATGTAGATGTTCAGAGTCAAATCAAAGTTTATTTCTAGCTTTGCGAGTAACTCGTAAGTGTTACTCGTCATAACAATACTTAATTTATGATATACGCGGCACTAGAGGCAAATTATAATGTGTCATTCAAACCTGCAGGTGCCTGCAGTCTATCTTATAACATCAATATTGAGACATAGCAGGCCCATGGCAAAGACCCGGGCAGGCCGAGTCGAGTGGGCGGTGAATATAGAAGACAGCTAAGCATTTTGAGAAGTTGTCTCCTTGTAAGTTATTATTTAAGACAAAATAATAAAAATAACATGACATAATGATAGTTATGTTTATGTATAATCTTATTCATATGACAACGGGGCTTTTATTAGACCAATTACAGGTTTATATCTAAGGAAGGGCAACAAGAGTAGAGGCTT
Source organism: Apotomis betuletana (assembly GCA_932273695.1). Lineage (NCBI taxonomy): Eukaryota > Metazoa > Arthropoda > Insecta > Lepidoptera > Tortricidae > Apotomis > Apotomis betuletana. The sequence continues at coordinate 3,750,361 of OW026305.1, forward strand.
GTTCGAAACCTGCCTAGATGTCTTAATTAAAACCGGAATTTAATTCAAAACTTTATCCAGATATTGGAAAATACTGGATAATTTAATAAAAGACAGTGTTTGTACCCACTGTACAGTGGTACTTATAAGCAAGGTATTATTTCTTGTTTAATTCCTCTAAGCAAAAACTAGATACTATTTGAAGACAATGATGCCAAGTAATTTAGGCACTAATTATGGTTCCCAAGTTGCGCTACATCTTGATTAATATAAACTAACGGATAAAAGCATCCTTAATGAATAGAGTTTGTAGATGTACCTATAGCAGTTACCACTGCTATCTCCGGCTCGCTTTTCTAAATAGTTTAAAACATTTGTGCTGAAGGACTGATGCATCTAAATAATGTTTAATTAACACTTTCGACACCAACAACCCGGTAGACGGGTGCTCTGCTCGTAGTAAGTTTTCGCTACATACGGTTTTTCCCATGTTATCGGCTACGAGCGTAGCCCGTAGCGCTACGCGGTAGCGAATGCGTTAATGTTTTGACACAAAACCAAAATGATGACAGTTTTACAGCATGTGTCTTACCGCTATGCGGTACTATGTGAGAGTGATGCCAGCAGGCCCGCATTATGTCTGCTGAGACTGATGGACACTTCTCTTAGTTAAATATAACACATTTCGCATAGCACCACCGTAACTAGGATAAAGCGTTCCAAGAATTTTTGCTAGCAACCAACGGTAACTTGCTAAAATCTAAGTTAGAACCAATTGTTATACATGTAGAGCTTACCAGCTTGAGCAAGACGGGATACCACACTAGCGCCCGCCAGCTATATTATATATAATATACATATAATGTTTAGTAAATATATTTATGTGAGGGATGTTTATTTACATCAGTAGTTCGATATGTGACGGAGTCTGAGAAATCAATTATAATATATAAATTTTTCCATGACATGCCTAACACAGTGACATCATCAGTGCAATCCCTTGCCATTAAGTAAATTTAATATTTTAAAATATTTATTTGGTAGCTAACACATTCAATTTTTGAATGATTCCTTGTAGATTTTATTCAGGGATATTATTTTATTCAGATTTTATATATATAACGAGAAAATAATAACATTACTTTCTCACACCACTGTCATATTTGTAGTACTATTTGTTATGAAAAAAAGCTGCACTCTGTGATGGAAGCAAGCCGTTTTGCACAGTGATAATATAGACCAAAATAAACGATTTCACTAGAGGCGAAATTAGTTTCACCCCTTAGGAACAGAGATGGCGCCACTTATTCCAAAAAAGTTTAAAAAATTCTAAATCCTGAACGGATACTCCGATTTTGACGTAAGAGGTGCCAATCGGCAGATAATAACCCAATTTAACATGAAAAAAATAAAAATCACGTAGAAAATAATTTTGGATACCTAAGAAATAATATTTTCTGAAAAAAATATTTAAAATTTGTGATTTTTGGAATTTTACTCGTAAAAATGTATGTACATGGTTCTTTTTTTATTTATTTATATTAATACACAACTAATTTTACATTTACGATAAAAAACCGCATATCATTAGCTCGTATAATTCCAAAGTTATTGAAGAATACAGACATGGCGCCGCTGGGTCAAAAAATCTTACAAAAAATCTTAAACCTCAACGGATTTTCCGATTTTGATAATTAAGGTGCTAATCAACAGGTAATTACTTAAATTAGTTTCAAAAAATAAAATAAAAATTCAAATAGGCAAAAAGTAATAATATTTCCAAAAAAACATACATTTTGATAAAATATATATATTTTTTGGGGCTTTTATGTAATTTCACATAAAAAAAAACTATGAAAATGGCTTTATTTTACTTATGTATATTATAACACTATTAGGTAATTGATCGTTTAATAAAATACCGCATATCGAGAACTTGTACACTTCCAAAGGTATTGAATAAGATAAGATATAAGATAAGATATTTATTGAATAATAACTTATTTTACAGTAATAATAACTATACTTATTTGAAGATTTTACTATAGGGTGCCGGTGCGATGTTGCCGCCGCACGTGCAACTTATGTACATGTATCTAGAAAAGTATTCTCCCGTTTCGAAGGTACTGATTACCCCGAAAATAAAACCACAATTGAAAGTACAAATAATAATCATCCCAAGTAGCACACAACACACTTATATCCCTTGTACAGCTTAAATTAGAGTTTTAACGGGTGAATAGGCACCTATACAACCTGTTTGCTAATATCACAAGTATATTAGATGCTAAATAGCATTTCTGAATCAATATTTTACTTAGGTACTTTACGTTTTATTTTCACTTTAGTCTTTGCAGGCTTTGCATTGTAACGTGCAAGTTAGGCCGTCGCATCATAAAAAAAAAAACAACGCATTATGCCACAGCCCAATTTGTATCCATAATGTTCAAGGAGTTTCCAAATTGAACTAACCTTCAACTATTGTGGACCCCACCTACCTTTGATGCCGTTTCATTCCCAAAAAGAAGGACTTGGGACTCGATATTTCCAAATTAAAACGTGAACCCACATTTGGTTTGCATGAAACGGTATTCAATGGCAGCTGAAATAGATGGAAGGTATCTCACAAGCTTGTTTAGTTTAGTGTTTTTTAGTTTAAACAGACCTTTTCGAATCGCATTAACAGTAATAATATATGCTCTGTTGGAGCATCGTATAGCCTGCATGTGAATCTGGGACCAACAACGTTACGATTAATTGAGAACCAATTAATGACATTAATATAGTGATTGAATCTTACACGATTTTCACACATTATATGAAAATAATAAAACGGGACTTTAAACATTTTTGAACTCGGTTAAATCCCGTTTTGTTATAATAATGAATGACATTAATTATGTAAACAAACCCTAAAAAAAAGAAACAAAAATGGCCCTAAGTAATCGTTTCACATGAGCCGTTACGTATCGAGAGAGAATTTCTATAGATAGCGATGTACTTGCAAAAGCAGTAGTTATTTCAGGGTATAACATGCAAGTTTTAAAACAGGTCTCTTTTCTTATTGTATTAAAATTAGACGTCTTGTCATACTCTGTGAAAGCCTTGAAGTGCAGTCATAATTTCATTACTTAAAGTAATAACTGTTTTGTAAACTGCTACTAGTAGACCGTTGCACTGACGACTACAATTTGAATGCTTGGATGCTTTCACAGAGCTGGCGACAAGCCTTTCGCCGACTACTTCAGCTGCCATTGAACAACATGTTCTGCGTGTAGTAGCGTTTCAAGCGAGCCAAATGTGAAATAAACGTCTTAATTTGGATATATCCTGTCCCAAGTCCTTTCTTTTTGGGAATGGAATGGCGTTGGAAGCAGGTTGCAGGTGCGATCCACAATAGAACAGTTAGTATAGGTGCAAATCGAGCTATGGAAAAATGCGTTGTTGCAGCCGATGCAACGGCCTAACATGCACGTTACAATGCACAGTTTAGTGAAAATATGCAGAATATACTTGTGATATTAGCAAACTGGTTGTATAAGAGCCTATTCACCCGTTAAAACTCTAATTTAAGCTGTACAAGGGATATAAGTGTGTTGTGTACTACTTGGGATGATTATTATTTGTACTTTCAATTGTGGTTATATTTTCAGGGTAATCGGTACCTTCTAAACGGGAGAATACTTTTCTAGATACATGTACATAAGTTGCACGTGTGGCGGCAACATCGCACCGGCACCTTATAGTAAAATCTTCAATACCGTTGGAACTGTACAAGTTCTCGATATGCGGTTTTTTATTAAACGATCAATTACCTAATAGTGTTATAATATACATAAGTAAAATAAAGCCATATTCATAATTTTTTTTATATGAAATTACATAAAAGCCCTAAAAAAATATATATTATTTCAAAATGTATGTTTTTTTTTGGAAATATTATTACTTTTTGCCTATTTGAATTTTTATTTTATTTTTTTAAACTAACTTAAGTAATTATCTGTCGATTAGCACCTTAATTATCAAAATCGGAATATACGTTGAGGTTTTAGATTTTTTGTAAGATTTTTTGACCCAGCGGCGCCATGTCTGTATTCTTCAATAACTTTGGAATTATACGAGCTAATGATATGGGGTTTTTTTTCGTAAATGTAAAGTTAGTTGTGTATTAATATAAATAAATAAAAAAAGTACCATGTACATACATTTTTACGAGTAAAATTCCAAAAATCACAAATTTTAAATATTTTTTTCAGAAAATATTATTTCTTAGGTATCCAAAATTATTTTCTACGTGATTTTTATTTTTTTCATGTTAAATTGGGTTATTATCTGCCGATTGGCATCTCTTACGTCAAAATCGGAGTATCCGTTCAGGATTTAGAATTTTTAAAACTTTTTTTGAATAAGTGGCGCCATCTCTGTTCCTAAGGGGTGAAACTAATTTCGCCTCGAGTGAAATCGTTTATTTTGGTCTATATTATCACTGTGCAAAACGGCTTGCTTCCATCACAAAGTGCAGCTTCCAGGCCAAAACCGTCCATAACAAGTAAGACTATTGTGTAACAATAGAATGTGGGTGTAGGATAATTTGAAAACTGAATTCAGTTTATGAATGAGATAATCTGTGGTTTAAGCAATCTTCTAAAAGATCTCACAGTTCTTTTAGTCAAAGCAGAAAAGATTTACGACCCTAAAAGCTGCCAAGGCAGTACTATAATAGATTAATAATATCCACCAAAATAGCTCATTCTTTACCATTACATAAATTTGCATGGATTTATCATAATTGTTTCAATATTTCTATCGGAAATATGTATTATGCCTTTCTAACTCTGTGAACCTCGAGCATCAAGCCAATAACGGTGGCAGACCGACCAGCACAAGCAAGCCTGTTGAATAGGCTAAATGTCCTATTCATCATGTTGATAGTTTAATAGCTCTAGTTTAAAATATATATATATATATAGGTATATAATAATAATAATTTAGCTAAAAAACTTTAAAAGGTTGTTTAAACTTTTAAAGGGTCTTGATAATTGTCAGACTCCCACACAGATCCAAAAAATTTGGACCATGGTAAAAAAAAAAAGGATCTTTCCTCCTAGTTTACAATGAAAACTTAGATTCTGTAACAGAGCTTTAGCTTTGCCTGTATGCTATTGAAGCATTCATTTATTTTTATTTCCAAAAAATAAATAAAAATTTACCCTGGTACCATCTGGTACTTATAAAAAAGGAGCTTGAAAAATCAGCTTCTCTAACAACTTTAGAGTTGTCTGTATGCTATCAAAGCATTCATTTATTCTTATTTGTTTATTAGCCTTATTGCACAAAACAAGTCATTATGAGTGACGGACACAATGCCAAAGGCCTCCTCTAGCCATAGGGCCAAACCGAGATACTTACTAGTAAATATTGGAAGTAGGCATCTATTATGTATCATTATATGTAATTTCCCCAACAAAAAAAAAAAATAATAAATAAATAAAACACTGCACATATCAATCACAAACCTGATATCAATCAGAGAACTGCATGACAGGTTTAAGCAACTCTGTGTAAGCGTAGGATGACATGTTCAATCTTCTGATAATTTTAGAGAATTCTATTAATGAACTCGGAGAAAATATACATCTCCGGGTAAAGTGTGCCCTGTGATTTATTTGTGGCATTAATTTACTATTCTATTGTTGTGATGTAATTACAATTGTAATTTTATATTTATTATTGTTATTCAAAGACAGAATCAGACATGTAAAAAATGTCCTTGAGGCCTATCTGTAGATTATTCATGATTTAAATTTTAAATTTTATAGTACCAATATAGCAGTTAGGAAGCATCAGCCTAAAGGCTGTTCTAGAAATATCTTGCTTGGAGTGTTACATTGCAATATGGTTATTTAATTCCTTTCAATTGTAATAAGACTTATCTTAAGACAGATTTTATGACAGAATATCATAGGTAAATATTGGCCTCTGCCAGGTAGGCCTTTAATAATGACTGCTTGCATTTAGTAGTCCAGCATAGTAAAAGATCTTACTTATTTCATTTACAAATTCTTCAACTGAAGAATATCTAATTCAGAATTAATTTTTTAATTACTCCCCGCTGCATCATTGATGAAAAAAAAAACTTTATAACTATCTTGTTATAAAATGATAAGTTGCCATTGTACTAAGCAGTACTTAACACTATCCCTCAGGACTGTGATTATGGGAATCAGAATTCCCAAGTGATTTACATACTATATAGTGTGTTTAGCGCTGCCAGCTGGCCGCTGGTCTCAACTCCTATAGTTGTTTATGACCTAGTCGTACTTACTTGGCATTTATTTAACATATGCTTTTCACTTTCTATCAACTAGCCACTTCGGCCTTTATGTAGTCTTGAGGCATCCTCCAATTTTTAATAGTCCGGAACGGTATACTTTTGAATTTTTCCTGTTAGTAGGCCATTTTCGATGACATTTTTGATTATAATGGGAATTTATTCATATTATTCTCAGCAAGAGCAGATCTGACTCACTGGATCTGGGCCAAGTGTGTCAAATTCTAGAGAGCTTCAGCTGGTAAGGCCAGTCTCTATGTTGATGTATTCATAACTCATCAGCTGTAGTATAAGGAAGCGCTTATAACGCACTGTCTAACGAGCCTGAAATAAGCCATATATCAGACTGTTATGTATGGCACAAAACAAGAGAATGTGAGCCCAATATGGTGCACACCAACACTGATTTCAGCATGTGCTGGACTAAGGTGACCTGAGCCCCCAAAACCATATTATGTAGTTGCTGCGCATATAAAGCAACGAGTGAATCCAACTGATACACCATTCTACTCAGCAGAGCCAGCAGAAAATGCACCCAGATTAATTCACCACATTTGCTAAGGTAATAAGCATAGAGTGAACCCACGTAACACACAATATAACTTAAGTTTAAAGCTACAAGTGTATCCACTAAAGCGCACCACAATGCTTAATGAGCAAAGAGAGTACCCAACCAGCTCGATAGTTAGAACTCCACATTGCTACAAGATGCGAGCGAGCAAAAATATATTTCAATGCGCCAGCAGCACACGCCGCTCGCTGCTAAGGTTATGCATATTACGGCCTTCCGGAAGACAGGCAAGGCAACGATCCAAACTTATACAATTCTTGTCCTACCTTGTTTGTTATAATCCTCTTAGCATAATGTTTTCCCTTTTCTGTCATCTCTCATGCTCAAGCAGTTGAAATGGCTTCGCCACCAGAATCCCGCTCCGCATGGCGCCTGTTCGGTGATGACGATTTGTGAGAACGTAAACAAGACGATCATTATGCCCGGGATATCGCTCACGAATCCCTTGAGGGATTCCGGCCTGCCGACCGACTCGAGCGCATGACGCCGTGAATCTTTTCAAACGACGGAATTCCTGTCGAGATATATCCATCAAACCGCTTAGACGATGTTTCAACATCGTCTTTATAATAACAATTAGTATTTAACACCTTTCACAACACCATATTACATTATTATAATTAAAACGAAAATTCGCAATGTGATCTTGGCCGCACAAAAACGTTAATGAGATTGACAGGTCAGAGTGCGGAAAGCGTGGCTTGCGTTCGGAAATTTGGCGCGTTTTTTGAATTGAAAGCTTAAACTTCTGTACTCTGAATTATGTGATGAAAAGCCGTATAAACTGCGTATACTACATGAGTTAATTATCATGAAGAGACTGCGCAGCGAAATACAAATACTTATATATATAAATATACTTAAATACATAGAACAACCATGAACCAAGCACAAATATTCGAGTTCATCACACAAATATTTGCCCTGGCCAGGATTCGAACCTGGAACCGCCAGGAGTCCTGTGCCGCTACCATTAGTTGAAAATGACCGTACCCGCTAAAGACTGCGTAACTGATTTATATTATATATCGGTGAGTCACCGTCGTACTGACTGATTGCGTTGAGTTATTTTTGTACGGTGAAGGAACTTAGTTATTAGATTTCATCAGGCAGTCATTTTGGTTATGTTTGTTTTTAATTTGTTTAATAACGTGCGACAATATTTGGGCAAATTTTATTTTATCGTAGATTTCTTATTTTCTCATATTTCAATCAAATTTGGTGAGTTGGTAAACTTGCTTATTCTGGACATGGTAAGCCTAATTTCACGCTCACATGTCCGCAGTGTTCGCGTAGCTTCATCAATAAGTATCCATCGCTTTTTGTCACCGGTATGGTTGGGCTTAATACTCTAACTTGTAGGCGGAAACTGCATCTCGCCGTCCATTACTGTCTTCTGCTGAGGGGGCAAATCGATAATCCAGTGGCATTGGAAGGCATCAGACTGTTCGTCCCCGAGCAGTACGTGCGCGCGGGGCGCCGCCGTCGCCCGCTGGTCGCTGCGCCGGCGGCGGCAACGGCGACGCACACGCGGCGCGCCGGCCACGCGCCCGGCGCGCGTGCGCCCGTGCTGCTCAACCAACTCGTCTTGGAACAAGACGCTGACGTGTTCGCCGAGAGCTGGCACACGTTATTTACTAAAATAAGTGCTTGGTGCTTTAAGTTCGATTAGAGTTGTATTTTAAGTATTAGTAGTTTTAAGTTTTGCATTGTAAACGCTTTGGTTATATACTGTTAGTTTACAATTGTAGTTTTATAAATAAATAAATAAATAAATAAATAAGGTAGGCTACGTGAGTCACATGCGTTCTCACCATCGACAAAATCGGAGTTAACAGCAGTCGTCGTGGCCGAAAGCGGCCGTGAAGAATATATATATATATATATATAATTTCATGCAATAATTAAAAGTTAAAACAAATATAAATAATTATAAAACCTTACTCTAAATAACCTAAAATACAATAATAATAAAAAAAGGGGTTCACGCTATTTAAATATACTCGTAGATATAGTGCATAATGTTTTTCCATTGTATTTTGTCGGAAAAGTTCATTTTAGCAGCCTTTCTCTACTAACTCCGGTGAAAAAGTAGAGATAGAGACCTGGTTAAAAAAAATTAATATTCTCTGTCTTCTCTCGAATAAAACAATAATCTTCGAAGTTTCATAAACTAGGGAGTTCTGAGGTAACGAACATAAAATTATTTGAATCACTAAAAAGCTAAAATCTTTTTTTTTTACGAAAAAAGAACCGACTTCAAAAAAACAGAAAAGCCAAAAATAACCCGATCATGTACAGATTACATTTGAATCACCTTTTGAAGTCGGTGCCAAACCTTTTTTTAACTAGGTTAAAAACAATTGAATTCGATCCTTCTCCTTTTCGAAGTTAGTTGAAGTTGCATTACACATTTATGGACATAAATGTAATTACTGCTATAGGAACGCAACTTATAATGAACATTAAAAGTACGAGTAGGTACCCATTAAAACTTGCATTAAAGCGAATACGTTGCTAATTACATATATATTTCAGGTATTGAGAGGAAAAATAATATGTTATTACGGTAATGAACACATGAACGTTACAATGATACTGAAATGATTATATAGCTTTATAATGTTTTGATTTAAGCCACACATGTATAATAGTTATTGTGAGAAATCATGTATTTCTTACGGGTCTATTGATTCCTAGAATTATTATTCGTTGAATAATTAATTTTGCCGACTGCAACCGTCAACTAGGTAGGTATTTGATATTGTTATGAAACAAACCTAACCTAATCAATCCATACTATCCATACTATAATACTATAAATGCAAAAGTGTGTCTGTCTGTCTGTTACCTCTTCACGCTTAAACCGCTGAACCGACTTAGATGAAATTTGGTATGGAGATAGTTTGAGACCCGGGAAAGGACATAGGATACTTTTCATCCCGAATAAATTTAGCGTTCCCGTGAGATGAGCGGGTAACACCGCGGGGCACAGCTAGTAGAGTAATATTTGCAAGAATTAAATATGAAAGATGTATGACTACAGAAGAATAAAAATTCTGCGAAATGATTTTTCGGTGAAATGAGACGAAATACGTGTCTAAGAGTCACGGGAGCCGTTTCTTACACAAAAGGATGAACACTTTTCACTAAAATCGGAAGAAAAAAATTACAACAAAATAAAAATGGACGCAGTGCCTGTCTTGACCGTCAGACAACTCCGCCCTTTCTTATCGAACCTAGTCAAAAAAAATCATGAGAATCAGGAAATGTGGCCTCTAGGCGAGAACAGTCGGGAATCTGGACATCCGAACTTCCAAACATAACCACACACCGGAGCCACGCTGTTACGTCGCCTAAATCAAATTAGATTTAAGTTCTTTTTTTGTAATGTAATTTTGTAGTTCACAGTGCCTTGGTTTATTTACTGTTATAAATGCTGTGTAACTAATTTAAATAAATAAATAATAAGACTTATACGTGGACATACCAACGAAAGTGACGCTTCGCTCGCTTCGCCCGTGAGGCAAAACAGTATAATAAAACACATAATAATATGTACCTACATACATTTCCTTAGAGGTTACTTCGGACAATAACTGTTTATCAACGCTACTGCAGTGACCTCTATTAACCAAACTTGAGAAACATCATATAAAAGTACATTTCGTTATCGCTCTTACACTGTTTTGGTTTAACACCGTACTACTGAACTGTTCATAGTCAAAATGTCATAATTATGAGCCATTGAAAGTCTAAGCACTTGTGTCGTTTTGGAAAGGGGTACCCTCGCAAAGGGTTTGAATGTCAAGGTCGACCTTTTAGGGCGCTTAATCGGTGTGGCGGGAAACATTGTTCGAATGAATCAGAAGGGTGAGGGCGAAGTAGCAAGCGAGAGATCGCCATATGACAGACAGAGACAGAGCGATTCTAGCGTCATTCCGTACGGAAACCGAACGAATTTTCCGAAAGTCTGTGGCAGCCCTAAGATTTAACATTATTTAATTAAATACTTAAACTAAGGGACAATCTTACACAAATCAGCCTAGTCCCAAACTAAGCAATGCTCGTACTATAGGTACTTAGACGATCCAGGAACAAATATTCGAAAATATTTGCCTTTGCCAGGATTTGAACCCGGGACCGCCGGCTCAGTAGGCAGCTATGCTGCGCCAAACGCGTCATCAATAAGGCTCAACTCATACTCAGCACAAAACATCAATTTTATTGTGAAACAATGGCCATCAATCGTTAAACTCCCAAAGGTCAGCTGCACAGTTACAAAAGGTATGAACATGTTCAGGAAAACTCAATTTCTCATGTTCATGTGACTTTTCAGTACTGAGAGCGGGAGATTTGTCTGCGGTTTCAACATTTTCTAGTACTTTCACTAGCATATTGGCAATTTATTGCCACGTTGTATAAGATTACTGCTTATTGCCTAGCCCAGTCCAATATCCTAGTTTCTTCCATTTTATTCTTCTAGAAAACCTGCGTCTGTAATTATTTTGGGCATAGAATAAACCAATCACGAAAGTGACGAAATTTTATCTTTTTGGTTTTTTGCGCAAAACCCTTGGAAACTGTGTATGATTGGTTGTTTGTTTTACATGTTACATTCGTTAAAAATACTTATAATTAGTCATTCCTGCATCGTGCAAGTACAGATTATTACAAGCTTTTAATTTAACTTGCAATGTTGTAACCATTTTTATTCGGGTGGAATCTTGCAACTCAATTTTGAAGCAGATATCTTTAACCGATTGAGCTGAAATTTTGCATGCCTACTCTGTGGTGACAATACAATTATATCAGTGGTACCATGGGACTGGTCTGATGCTGGAGCCAGAATATGGCCAAGAAATCCTACCAAGTTTGGGCTCTTTAGAATCGTCTCAGTGAGCAATTTACGGATGCTCAAAGAAAAGCTGTCTGCTAGATATAAAAGCTTGCCACAAAAAGAAAATTATTGACAGAAACTTATTTAAGTGTTGCAATTAGTAAGAAAAAAAAACAAAAAGCATGCATCGGCCGGGAATCGAACCCGGGCCGCCCGCGTGGCAGGCGAGCATTCTACCACTGAACCACCGATGCTTATGACATAACAATCGAAATTATGTTACGGTTATTTTAAACTGAATTTTACTTCATCATAAAGGTGAATGAAACTTATAGCAGCTACTTATGTCAACAGATAATGTCAACATTATGCTTATGCTACGTTTTTGTTGAGGTATTTACAATACAAGAGCTCAAAAGAATAAATAGTTCCAGTTCTCTCTAGCTATCTGAAATGACACTGTAAAGTTCATTGTTCCCAAAAAATATGTATTCAAGTGTTAAAAATGTTAGGAAACTGTTTCTGATAACAATAGCTTGACGTTTCGGCTATTTCCATAGTGAGCAACAGAGTAGAGCGATTTAATAGCACAGGTGTATGTGAAATTTAGTTGGGACGGCTTTTGCTTATTGAAATTCAATATCGATGACGAAATAAGTACGAATACTTAGAGATAAAATAAGTACTTAAAAAAAAACTCATGTTTTTGGGCCAGACCTAAATTTGTCATGTTTATAGTTCAACATAAGTTCAAATTATGTAGGTATTAAAATCTATTTTCGTGTATTAGTTAGGTACTACGCCGTACGAGTTCTATACTTATAAAAAATACAAAGGAATGAGCCTTAAATTTTAATGGCTGTAAATTCAGAGATGTACAAAACACTTTTAAAAAAGTATTTAAATACAAAATGCAAATACTTTTCTAATTAACTATTTCAAATGCAAAATACAAAATACTTTTGCTTTTTTGTATTTAAATACAAAATGCAAAATAGGTATTTTCAAAATACTTTATTCAAATAAAATACTTTCAGATAGAATCGCTAATGTTATTTATTAATTAAAGATTTTAAAATTATAAGCTCTTCAAAAAGAGCATAAGACGTGTTCCGTCTGTGTGGATGCATTATCGCATGCACTAGTGCAGGTTGTATTTTTAGAACACTTTCTTAACCGAGTTAAAAAAAAGGAGGTTCTCAGTTTGATCTCGCGTTTGGCTGAACCGATTTTGATGCAGTGATGCAGGAATGTATATGTTACACTTAGGAGAAGGTTTTGGTATTTTATAGGTACCCGAATATATATAGGTAAGATTGTTCGCGATTATCTAAAGTTGTTCATGAACAAACACATTAAAATATAAAAACGTGACATGTTTCACATAATATAAATAAATAATAAATAAATAAATAAATGTCGTACAACCTCACACAAATCAATCTAGTCCCACAGTAAGCTCTAGTAGGCTTGTGTTATGGACACTAGATGACGATAAAAATACTTATATGAATAAATACATCTTAAATACAAATGACATCTATTTGCCCTTGCCGGGATTCGAACCGCGTCGTCACATATAATAACGTTCATTTTGTTTTAACTGTCATTTTGCACATAGACTTTTCAAAGTTGCAGCGCTTCTAGTGGTTATTCGCTGACCCATTCACTTGAAAATTTTAGTGGTAATACTTTCGAAACTTAGCAGTAAAAAAGTATTTTATATTTGACAAATATAAAATACATTTCGAAAAGTATTTCAAATAAAATACAAAATAGTTTAAAAAAAAAGTATTTAAATACAAAATATAAAATACGTATTTTGTATTTTGTATTTGCATTTTAAATACAAGTACCTATTTCAAATAAGTCACATCTCTGTGTAAATTACAGTTAAATACAGATAATAACAGGCAATACCTAGCTTATTTTCTTATTTTATATACATATATAGCCTCCTAAGACCCAATCTATATTTAAGACATTTGTAATAGCGACCCATTGACCTAATTTTAGGTTTTTATTTTTAGTCTGTGTCATAATTCTAGGACCTTGGGTGGATATTTCATTAATTCATACATGTCATTGGGCCGCAATGAGTACGATCTCTGGTCTTTAAAATAGGCCTTTGGGTCTTATCACGTTTGTCCCTAAAACTAAATAACTGAGACAAATTCAATCACTTTGGAACATTAGCTGTGCTATAAAATGTAGAGCCAAGTTCGCAAATATTACACATTATTATTCACACTATTAGTTCCAAAGGTCACCCATAGATGGCGCTGTAACCAATCCAAGATGGCGCTTCGCGAGCAGCTGATCGACCGCGCCGCACCTGACGGGAAAAAGTGCGGGTCGGGCATGCGATGCGAGGCTCTCGCTACGACGTATCGGCTCGGCTGTAACTCAGTCTCAGTCAGTCGCAATCTCGGTGTACTAACGAACAGACGATCGCGTCACTAAACGGCCATTCAGTCTGTTTGTTTATAAATCGAACAATGAAATTCAATAGTATGATAAACAAAACCATGAACTTAATCGTTACTATGGACGTCTAATACGTGTTTTTAGGCTTAGTGATAGATTTAGGATATATTATTATGTAGTTATGGATTTTTATCGATTTTAAAGATGTTCGAAATGTAGAACGAACCTGTCACTGTGTCTAGGTCAGTCGGAATGCTCTAACTTTGTCTATCTTATCTAACGGTGCAATTATTATTCTTGTGATTTGATGTCAATCGTAGGAAACAGCAGTCAATGATTTATGATTATCAGTTTAGAATTGATAATGGTTAGATATTAGAACGCTATTGTTCGCGTGTTTATGTAGTTTTAGAAATCTCATGAATAAGTAGCTCATAATTACTTAGGAATTAGTGTTGTATTGTGAAAACCGGTGTTCTAGAAGTGTGTGAAAGTGCTTTGTTTTCTTTGTGAGACCGCTATTGTGAACGGATTATTACTTGTCATCCAAAATCAGCAAAATGTTTGGAGTTTTCATGAAACGTTGGAAACCAAAAAGGTAAGTCTAGTTTTAGTCAATATTATTGTACCATCAATGCTATGATTTATGGTACCTACATTTGTTTCTTGACCTTGAGACCTGACCCCTGAGGTTTTCTTATACGAAGTTTTGCTCAGGCTTTCTCCATTATTTTAATTCAATATGAAAGGTAATAAATTTAATCTGTCATCGTTTCATTTAAATTTGGGAAAATACATTGAATTACGACGGGCAAGTGCGTAATTAATTACTTATTATTTCTGACAGTTCCTGTACAACTTAATTAAGTATTACAAATAAAGGAATGATATCGCATTTGTGGTCACAATACGTACAGTGAAACATTCTATAGTTTTAAAATCGGAATTTCTATTCGGTTTTGTCATGTATAAAAAAATGGGTTTCTACTAATTTCGACTCGGTGGTTTAGAATTTGACAATTTAGAATGATGACATTGTTTTTCTATGTACTTACAACTTTTATTTCTAATTCGCTAACTTATTCCATCAGCTCATTACAGTTCTGTAATTTATTTGTCATTTAAAAGAAAAAACATAAACACGCAACATCATAACGTAATTTATAGTCATATATATTTTAAAATGCGTTATTTAAGTTTATTTAAACTGGATACTAACACCTAACCATAATTTTCCGTCACAAATGACTTTCAACGTAAAAAAATAACACTTCTAATTAATTAACTTCAAATACGGCATAATATTTCATTACTTAAATGTAATGTTATGTTGGTGTTCGTATAGCAATTCTGGAGCTATATGACTTGGGCTTGGCTACAGGTATAATATTTCACAACTCCACGTGCAGTCGTGATGAGTTAATAGTTGCTAATAGTTTATGTTAATTAGACCACGTCAGCTAATTTGTATGGTGTCAGGTACACGACAACCGAAAACATTGCATGTGTAGACAACAAGGTATCGTATTCCATTTTGTTACCGTGGGTGGTTCGGGTTGCATATTCGCTAGTAGGCATTATAGGAAAAAATCGGTTAGGCATATTGAAATGAAAAATGATTTCATACAAGAAGAGCGTTGCGTGAGTCGGTACGTTGAATTTTATTGGCTTTTAAGTCCATCATTGCACATTTTTAATAAAGAAAACTCCAAACCTGCCTACTCAACTGAACTACACCAACCGATTAACTACACTATCACATCAATAACCAATTTGCAATCTAAGCATCCACTTAGGTTTACAAAACACGTGTTTTCGAGTCAACCTTAAAACCAGACATGCAAATTAATATTTCCACAATATACCTACTTACATTACTATTAAAACTGAGCATAATAATCTTAATGATCAGATAAATGCTCTTTTTTATATTCTATCTAAATACGACACGAAACATTACTAAGTCAAGGCCGCCTAAACAAAATTATTTTTATTATTTAACCATCAGGTGTATTATTAGCTATACACTACTAAACAAGTTAAACCAGCCATCACTAAACACCACATTTCGTTACTATATCACAATTTTCCCATCGCTCAAATGTATAATTCATCATTCAACAGCCAAAATAACCAATCAGAACTGTAGCAGCCCTACAAATTATTTAAAAATAAAAAACTAGGGTGACCACACAGCGTGAAGCCCTACAAGGCTGTGAGCATTACAAATAGAGGGCCAATTTCCAATTAAAATCACTGCATGTGGTCCGCCAGAGGGCAGCACTGAGGAATAGATTGGATCGAAGGGTTGAGATGTCTAATTTAGTCATCTTAATTATGAGGTATATTTTAAAGGACTATATCTGATGCTGTTATTATTTTACTTAGTATTTGCTTCGGTTTGTATACCTAATTATAATATAATTATTTATATAATAGGTTTGTTTTGTTTATATGCGCTAGCTTAAGAGTGAAAAATGTATCTAATAAAATTTGTAAATCTATTGCAGGTTTAGATATGAACAACACTTATGTAATACAAATAGTGCAATAAAGCATATATTTGAAATGTTTCTAGTATAGAGAGAATATTCAAGATTAAGTGTTACATAATACTATTAAATTATTCATGTATAATAAATACAAATACCTATATTTTTCAAACGCTAAGAATATTTAAAACGAATCAGTCATTCCATTAATTAATCCAGTTATGTTTAATTGCGGTGCATGACCGTAAAAGGCAAGCCAAGTTCTCAAATAAAACTCCAGCTGTTTTATCACCAAATGAATAACTAACAATCAAAGTAAGTAACATTCCAAATATCAAAGCAAACAGAACCGCGGGCCACACGTAGTTTAACTGCCTCTTAATGGCAGTCATAATTATGTTTTTGTGGTTTTTTATTTTTAAAGCAGCGGAAATGAGCGGCGATACGCGTTTTCGATTGTGGTTATTATGCCTGTCCGTGATAATTTTAATGTTTCGGTGTTATTGAAAAGGAAAAAAGTAGGGACATATGGACGGATGAATAAGTCACACTTACTAATAACCTCCTAAAAAGTACCTATTAAATCTTTTTTGTCGTTTAGTCTAGTATGTTTTAAATAAATAGGCAATCGTTTGATTCTTAATAAGAAGATGTAGAGCAGTAAATTAACATCGTAATTTGAATGCGTTTGATTTTTTAGTTCACTCAAATAATTCAAATCGATATTCAATGCGTTGCAGGTGTCGAATCGACTTAAACTTTGGTATACGTACACAAATACATAATTATAATTAAATGTAATTACATTGATATTCAGTTCTATGAATGGCGCCAACAGACTGGCACAAAACAAAGTGCACACGGTTTCAGATATATATATATAACAAAAACTAGTTATAATCGGACAATCGAACTTATCACTAAGAGCATTGGTTATCTTAGGAATGTTGCTTTTAATATGTAAAAGAATAATTTTACGCGATGGCGTTTACATGGTACTGTTCATATCATACTCCTGTAATACTAAATATTATAATGTACAGTTATCATTAAATATAAATTTATCAATAAATATTGAGGGAAAATCATATTAAAAAAAAATATATATATATTATTTTAATCACACCGAAAGAAAATCATCCTAAACAAAATAAATCATTCTGGCTATGAAAGAATAGAAACATATATAAAAATATAAAAATGTTGATCAAATATGATGGGCAATAATCACAAGGAATGTTTCAAGCAAAATATAAAGTCCATTTATGGCAAAGGAACAAAAAAAAATAACATCGTTGTGAAGTCATTTTCCACACGGCTCATCCCGCCAGTGCACAATATCTTTGATGTAAAAACTCCTGTTTTATAGTTCTTTTGCAACTTCCATAAAAGCCTTTCCAACGTATCTTTCTGTACAAGTGTATGCCTCTGGCGACCAAATAGACGAGCTTTAGGGTTCCATTTAAACATTCAGTTTGGTTACGGATAAGGTACCTTTTTATTAGATTAGATTATTTGGTAAAAACGTTGAATACATTTATAATGGGAGTTAAATACATTTATTATACTAAAGGAATGCCATTCTTGATTTTTTTTCTGTGATAAAATTGTCCGTTCTGGTTTAATTCGTCCAAGTTCCAATTTCAAAAATGTATAGGTTTAAGTTATAAACCAGCCATAATGCTCTATTTGGACAGTAAGGGTTTAAAAAACCGGCAAGTTTGAAACAAACCATGACATTGACTTATATATTAATAAATAGCCTGAATTATTTTCAACACAAATCAATGATATTGCAATCGCAAATTATTCTTAGTCCAGAAATTATCACAAGCTAATAAATAAATAGATATCGGACAACTTCACACAAATCTATCTAGACAGATCTAGTCCCTAGTCTTGTGTTATGGACACTAGATGGCAATAAACATAAATACTTGTATAGATAAATACATACTAAAGTACAAATAACATCCATGACCTAGGCACAAATATTTGCCCTTGCCGGGATTCGAACCCAGGACCACCGGCTCAGTACGCACCTGCTTTACCGCTGCGCAAACTGCGTTGTCAAATATAGGTTGACTGCCAAACCGTCCCACTTCCACACGCATTAACTACTTCCCAGTAGAATCTAATAAATATAGCACTCGAGCAGAACCCTTTTATCCCTCAAGTCGTAATAGACTTTTTACTTTCCTGTGAGCTAACACGATCCACTCCTAGCCCCGAGCTAACAGGCATGGATACATTTTACACAAATTGCTATTGCTCTTGTACAATTTAATAACTGATTAATTTATAACCCTCGTGGTCTAATGGAGTGTCAGGCTATAAAGAATGGGGTCCCAGTAATTGCTTTCCTATTTGTTTTAATTGGGATTTGCAAGGTTTTGCTAACATTGTTGCATGTAATACTTGTTACATTTACTTGCGGCCGCGCCTCAAGCCGAGGGTAATTGTAAGTCCACTTTTTGACTGTCCTTATTTACATAAGCTTTTTATGATTATAATTGGTGTAATTAGATTGGGTGACGGAACCATTCGGCAATTAATTCGAGCAAAATGCAATCGATTATATTGTCCTGGTTTCATTCATTTTAAATATGCTTCGTCGATGTTTAATAATATGTTTAGTTGCTTCACTGGAAATTACTTTACCAGGAATCAAATTCAATCCATTGATTTGACACGCTATTAATCTGGTCTTTTTGTCTTACAGTTCAATGCAACTTCACAAATTATCTTTTCTAAATTTCGTCATCCAACTGTCACTGTTTATATATTTTCCAGTCATTGACCGTTTGCAAATTAATATTTAGCATATAACTCTACTAAAACGGACAGTATCTATGTTAATGTAGTCATTAGGTAAACATAGCTAATTAAAATAATATCTGACAGCCGTTTAATCCAACTGGTAAAATATAATTCTAAAGATATCGGTTTCGTTCATTGACAGATTAAAATTGAAACTGATGTGATGTAATCAAAGATAAACGAAAATACGTAATAACGAACGTTTAACCAACTTGTAAACCAATGTAGAACCTTCTCATAGCAGTGTAAATGCAAAGCTATAAAACATGGATGTTTAAGTAAATCGTCTGGCTTGCTGCGAAATGGTTATATTTGCCTACAAATCGAATTAGATGAAGGCCTTGAAACTATTCGCTACAATACTTAATCCTGAATTAGCAATACCTTGGAAAATCGGAATTTGACATCAACTTGGGATCTTCTTCAGGGGGACTATGATGGTTGCTTTTATCACACGATAAATAAGTGACAAAGCATCCGTCACGTTTTGACAAAATGCGAGTGTGAGTGACAGATGCTTTGTCACTTATTTATCACGTGATAAACGCAACCAACATAGGCCCCCAGCTTGTGATACGTTTTTGATGTGGTCTTTTATTTATTAAAATTCTTGACTGGGTGTTGGCGATAAGTGTGATAAATGGGTAATGAATATGGTGGTTAATTGGATGGTTGGTAGACCATTGGCCATAAGCCAGAAACATCTTTAAACGCGAAAAAGTAAATAATTAACTTATATTATACTCGATATCAGTATGTTTCATTAGAGGCTAATAACTTTGCAGCAAAACATCGCAATGAATATTTTCTAATAATGCGGAACTTTTCCCACACATACCATAATAATATTGTAACATATAGATAAGTTCAATAGTAACGTGGATCAGGAATCGACCGATAAGGCAAAACGTCACTTGTTGACTTACGACGCAGATAAAACGATAAAACGCACACACGTGGAAATTAGCCTAAGTCAAAAGGCAGTAAACGCCACTTTGAGTCTAAAAAATCTATTTGAACTTTGTTCTTCGTACGTACAGTTCAAAATATACATATATTTAGAGTTATAAGTCTTATGTACTTATGACGTTCTTACTTTAAACGATAGGATATCGAGGTTAACAAGACCGACAAGACGCATACTTACCCTTTTTCCGATCAAGGATGGTGTTTGTTAAAAAAACAGCAATTAAAATGGATCAATAATGACATACTTAAATAAGGAGCTCAATGTTTAAAAGTGGAACATTGCTCGCCTGATGTTACTTGTTCTTTCACGGACTTGGCAATTTTTTCCGCTTTTGATAAGTTAAAATGCATACCTAACTTATCTTATGTTAGTGGTTTTGATAGGCAATTTCTAAAATGTTTAAAAACTGTTAAAATTATGATAAATGTTGGCATCGCTAATATGTAAATAACTTCATAGTTCGACTTGACAAGCAACTTACAGGTTATTGCGCTGTTAAAATATGCCTAACCACTCAAATTAAAGCTAAATGTCCCCATTCTGCAGTAACAATCACAACATCCATCCGACGTCACTTCTGTCAAGTTGTCATTACAAATGACACTTCAATTTGCTCCTTGTTTCGACAGGTTCGTTCAAATCTAACCCTTTAGTTTCGGTAACACGGATTCGGCAAATTTTAATGGTTACCAGTTAAGCTGGTCATCGGTTATTTAGCATACGAATTGTTTATTTTCATACTTCAACGAGAATAAACATCGCAACTGCCTAACTACTTACGATTCCAAGGTTTTCGTGTTAATTTGTTCCGTTGACTTGAGACTTTGACTTTGACAGTTGACACGAGGTTTTAAGCGATGAGGACATTATAATAGCATTGTGTGATTATTGACGAAATCATATTGTTTGCAGGACTATTAGATTATTGTACGTAATACATACTGTCTTTGCTCGCGAGTTTTTCCTGCATGTATTAGTCATCATCATCATAAAGTATTATTCCGGCTCCACACTATTTGCGAAGTTGATCGAAGTTAGGTGAATATAATAGTATAGAGAGGCACTTCGCTGAGAAAACCCATAATGCGGCCATCTTCGCCTCGGCCAACTTTGGTCAACCTCGCGAGTGGTGTAGAGCTAGGGTTATTCATATATACTCACTTCAAACGCGGGCAAGTTTACGAATAATAAAAAAATTAATGTATTCTTCGGTCCATAAATTGACTGCGGCTGTAAAATTAACATAATTAACCATTGCGACCCATTTTCATTTGTATTCAAAACTAATAAAATTTGTATCATATCATATACATACCTACGATATTCAAATTACTTACACGTAATCATAATCATAATCATAATCATTTATTCATTTGTAAGACATAGGTACAAAAGGTGTTACATTAATAAATAATAGTATCACTATGCTTCGCCATGTGGCATACAAATTAGAAATTGGTTATTATATCCCTTGAATTAGATTAAATAAAATAAAAATAAAAGTACAAATTAAAGTAAGGAATACATAAGTTATCATACGACATAAATTCAACAACGATTATTATTCAGGTAGGTCATTATTTGTTACTTCACTAAAACTATTTTTTCATCAAAATATTCTTGTATTGAATAATACGCTTTCTGAACCAGGAAATCATACAATGTCTTTTGAAATTGTCTTAAGTCATCTATATCCAATACGTTTGCAGGCAGGCTATTGTAAATTTTAGGTGCCATATCAATACCAAATACACTTTTCGCTAACAATGCGGTTTTAGATGGTCTAGTATTTATTTTGCCTCTTTGACGTACACTATTAAAACTAGGGAATTGATTAAGGTTAACTCTTACATACAATGCGACTTCATAAATGTATAAGCATGGTAGGGTCAAAATTTTTAGTTTTATAAATAAGGGTATACACGATTCCGGGGGTCTTATACCACATACGGCCCTGATACACTTTTTTTGCCCCTTGAATGCCATTTCTTTTCCGACAGAGTTCCCCCAAAACATAACACCATACCTCAAAGTAGACGTTACATAGGCATGATATGCTGTAAGAACTGTGGATTTGTTAGCAACTTTTCTGAGATTGTATAAGGCATAAGAAAATTGGCTTAGCTTCTTACATATTACATCAGTTTGATTCCTCCATGTTAACTTATCTTAGACCATAAGTAAGTAATCCTAAAAATTGTGTACTGTCAGTTTCTTCAATTGTTTCGTCTTTATATGTCACAAGTAAATTTGGAGCTTTATTCAATTTTTGCCTAAAATTCATAATTTTTGTTTTCGATGTATTGATTTTTAGATTGTTGTTATTCATCCATTCAATTACTAGTTCAAGTGATTTGTTAATATTTTCCTGGTAGGTATCTAGTTTTTCTCCCGTGACAATTACTGTGCTGTCGTCAGCAAAAAGTACCATAGGGTAGTTCACGGCTTGTGGAAGGTCATTAATATACATAAGGAATAATAAAGGGCCTAGGACGCTTCCTTGCGGAACTCCGTATGCCACTTCTCGGGAGTCAGACGAGTACGTGATTTCTGTTTTCGATTTAAGGCATATTCTATTTATTTCGGTAATTTGCGTTCTATTTTTTAGGTATGATTCGATTAAGTTGTAAGCATTCACGTAGTTCATTTCTATGATATAATCAAAAAACTTCTAATGCCTGAAGCTTAAGCAAACCTTCGAGACCTATGTATGAGAAATATATGCTATATCGCCGAGGAATCGACGGTAACCAGGGCATTTTAATTATAAATAAATAATTAACTCATACCACCAAGGTTCTACTCTGAGCCCGCTTCTCTTCAACGCCGTCATGAACTACGTCACGGAAGACCTGCAACGACCAGCACCATGGACACTTTTATATGCAGACGATATAGTTCTGGTAGCAGAAACAGTCGAGGAACTACAAAACGACTTGTCTACGTGGTGCAATAGACTGGAAAGCAGAGGGCTCAGAGTTAATAGGGTTAAGACCGAGTACATGAAGTGTGATTTCTCTGGCACAAATGCAGATGAACCCCCGCCCCATTTAGGTGATATTCCCCTTAACAAAGTAAACAAATTTAAATATCTTGGATCCTTACTAACAAATGAAGCAAGCACCAAAGAAGACGTTGAATGCAGGATCAAAGTTGGCTGGCAAAAATGGAGATCTCTGACAGGAGTGCTATGCGACTCTAAAATGCCAGTACGAGTTAAGGGGAATGTTTACAAACGCGCAGTCCGACCCGCGCTTCTGTACGGTGCGGAATGCTGGCCGATGCGTAAGCAGGAAGAGCAGAAAATGCACTGCACAGAAATGCGAATGCTTAGATGGGCGGGAGGTGTAACAATGCTAGACAAAGTCAGGAATAATTACATCCGTGGAACCTTAAAAGTGGCTTGTATACAAGACAAAATGCGGGAGAGCCGAATGCGCTGGTTTGGCCACGTAATGCGAAGGAACGATGACCACATGACCAAAACAATATTAAACATTACCGAAGGGAAGAGAGGCCGAGGACGCCCCCCTACGACTTGGACCAGCACAATCCGAAAAGACATGGAGACGATGGGCGTCAGCTCGGATTTGTCGCAAAACAGAGAAGAGTGGCGCAAAATGATAAGGAGAGCCGACCCCAAATGAAATGGGACCAGGCTAGGATGATGATGATGATGACTCACACATCTTCATCATGTCAAATATAATAATTAAACTCGATAAAAAACGATACTTGTATAATTGACGTCTCACTTTAAAAACCAGACAGGCCTAGTTAAGAAGTGACACGGTGAACGAGGCTTGGACATGCGCAACCTATCCGATTATGGTAATGCAAATCTGCATTTGCACACCGCTTTCTATTTTAACACTTTAGGATGAATAGGCTTCTAAACTAAGCATAGTGACACTTGGCGGCAGCACGATAAATTATATTAATCCAACACGACAAAACGACACTATGCACCGCCGTAGTAACTTGTATATAATCTGTGGCACCGCGAAAAGTGCTAGCCTACGCACAGGAGCGCACCACCAGCTTTGCTTTCCGCTTTTAATCATTGCGCGTTTATAACCACTCGCAGTGGCGCACACGTATATAGCTGTCAAGCGCCTTTTGTGAGTAAAAAAGGGAGTATAAATAGATTAACCATGAATAAAGGCTTGTGGGATGTAGATCCCACAAGCCTTTATTCATAGTTAATGTGGTGTATTCATGGTAATGTAAGTACTTATCTGCCAACAAAATGTATGAGGCCACTTGGATATTTTGGACAAAAAAATGCCATCTTATTTTTTACTGAATCTAACGAGAAAGTTATCTCATGAGAAATAAACATGACAAAAATACCGCTGCTCATACGATCGCAATACAGTTAACAACGAAAGTTAACATCTTTAAGCTGTACCAGTTACTTTAAAACAAAACCCACATAAATTACAACAATTACACAAAAATGCACCTTTCCTTTCACAGCTTGTGAAAACTTATCGCGAAAGACAAAAGAATGGATGTGAACGAATTTATTTTTTGTCGCTTGAGACGCCGCCTGTGACAGATCTTTTTCTGTTTAAAAAGAAAACATTCCTTTTTTAAACGCGTTGAATGATGAGTCGTTTCCGCCGCTCGCGATCTATGGTGTTTTTGTTTTTAGTCTGTGGTTTGTCCAAGGTTTTGGAAAATAGGTTAATATCTGAATTCTATTTCCTGGTTTGAGATTCAGTTATCTATTCTAAGTGATTGATCTCTGGCTCTGGCAGTGCAAATATTTATAAACTTGGCGGATTTACTACCTCGTATTAGTTCTTGCTGATGATGGTATTTCTTTTTATATTAACGGCAACGTACTTATTCCTAATTTTTTTTCTGCTCTTTATTAGTAATTGCAAACATAAGTACCAACAATTTAAAATTTAAACCAAAATGAAATTAGTGACATGTTCAAGTAAAAATATTTTTTGCACAATATTTATAGTACCTATCTAAATTTTAGTTTTTTCATAATTATGTACTTTTTTTCTAGGCTCAAAAGGTTAAGTACCGATTAATATTTTTATTATCTAATCATTTGCAATGTATGTAGAGAACAAATTTCGCAATAGCAACTATTTTATACTCTCACTCTAACTCTACATATAATATTTTTATATATGATTTCACTATTATTCAGACACTTACCTAATAACACTCGAAAAAAAATCATCCGACAGCCCATTACATTAAGTAAGTACATACATCAATGTACGGGACGGGAATCTTCCAATAACTACCTACTATGAGCGAGGATAAAAACACAGCAGCTTGACACTGAAATATATTGACAACTCTTTTAAAACAATAGTACTTAAAAAAATAGACAAATAAACATAGACAATATAAAAACTAATATAAAACCTCAACAATCAATGTGGGTTCATCATCATAATCAGCCGATAAACGTCCACTGGCTCGACAAAGGCCTCACCCAAGGTTCTCCACCACGTTTGGTCTTGCTACGCTCTCATACAATTTCTGTTAATCTACTATAATCATCATTTTCAATTTGCGGCTCCACACTACTCGCGAAGGTGACCGAAGTTGAGTGAATATGAATTTCGCAGTTTTTTTTTAAGAGGGGAAAATGTTACGCATTCGACCATGGCGGTTTTTTTTTTTTTTTTGTTTTTTTTTTGGTGGTTATGTGGGACTCCCATGTTGGCTAATGAGGTCTATGGTGTACCCACTAAAAACCCCTCTATTTGCTGCCTCTGAGCTATAGGGCAAGGTCACGGGAACGCTCTAAGCACACCACCGCAACCTTGCCAGCGGCCGTCCGGAACTCCGGACTAGTCTCTGAGGAGCCAGTCTCCTCCTACCTCCTGACAGTCGTGCCGAATACCCGGCAGCTCCGGCTCGGGGACCTTCATGTAAGTACTTGCGCTAAAAGATGGCCCGTGTTCCTAAGATAGCCCACTTCAAAATTTTCTAGTTATAACCGTTCAAAAGAATTCAAATTTCGCGTCCATGTTCGGTTAGTACCATAGACATAAGTGAAGTCTATGATACTAACCGAACATCTTTGGTGCAAGTACTTAGGCGACAGACGTCCCCGTGCGGCCAACTTCGCCTCGCCCAACCTCACCTTCGCGAGTGTGGAGCCCACTGAGGGTTGATTTTCCTTTTCCGATACTACCTCCCTACCGCTGCCGCGCCTTTTTTGCATGACACGGGACTCTTGCCATCGCAACTCTATACCAGAAAGCCTAAAAACGTTGCCTACGAATTCTGGGAGTGACCTCAAAGTTCCAAGTTGTTGTGCTATGTATTACTCGACTCCGTCCTCAGAGGGGTGGTTATCTAACTGTGTCACTACATCTAGGGTACTCCCATTACTAAAACATAGGGTAAGCTTCCTGGTCAGCGCGCATTGGACCGGCGCGCGCACTGAACCGCGGTGCTACGGAACGCTGCCTGTTTCAAGTTACCGATATGACGACCATTGTTTCTTTGCATTGTGTTTGATTGGGTTTTAGGAACAGCTGTTTGGCAATCGGTTACGAAAGTGAGCATTGGAAACGAAGTCTGAAGAAAGTTACGCGTTGGAAAAAATACGCCGCTTTTTTCACAGGCTTTTAAAACGTATAGGTACCATCGAATTTAAGTGGGTTACAATACTATTGATTAAGTTAATTTTGTAATAACAACAATGACAAAAATAAATTAAACCAATTAATATTTTGTATTTACTTGTACTCTAGATCCTCTCTGTACCATCAGATTTTTAATTTGCACCCACTTCTAGTATCTCTGTTTGGCCCTATGGTTGACTGGTAGAGAATGCCATTTGGCATTAAGTCCGCCATTTGTACTGACTTGTTTTGTGCAATAAAGTTTAAATAAATAAAATAAATAAATTTAATATGAATAATATTTCGTTACTTTTTTTAAATTAAATATAGATTCAATTCAAACACGCGTTGGCGTAACACAAAATGCAAATAAAAAATTACAAACTAAGCGTACGTGTTATTTTTTTAAGGCGTGAACCAATTAAATAAAGTTTTAAATTTGAAATATATGCCACATAAAAGCAAAAAGATTATTCCGATACCGGGAATCGAACCCGAGCCTCCTGGGTGAGAGCCAGGTATCCTAGCCACTAGACCATATCGGATATTGAAGAGTGTATTGAAATGGTTGTACCTTTGCTTGATATAATAAAAATAGCTTTTAATACGATATAATACGATGACACACCATCAAGTTTGTAATTCAATTGTAATCACGAAATTATATTGTTTATTTGTTTTTATTTGATTACATTTACAAGCAAATTACAACACCTATTTATAATTATACTATAGGTATGTGTTATTAGAACAGTAAACATAGTAACTTATTACCTTTCCTTTACTTTTTTGAGTTGTTTTTCGTAAGCTGTGACTAACTGAATTTCGAGAGTAACGCCCATTGACCCAAATGAGTCTTCACTATAATCTAATTTTAGTTGATGTCTTCTTAACTCAGCCGCGAAGATGGCGGGAAGTGATTTAAAGTATTTAAAGCTCTTTAGATGATTACTGGCGAAATAAACGATTTTTTTTTTTATAAATTTATATACTAGCAGGTGGTATTGGTGGATTCTCGGCGGGTGTTAACGGATTGTAACAACACTTCTTAGTCTTAGTTTTAAGAGGTTAGTTGTAATCGTGATTACCATTTAATCTAATTACATAATGCTGGCCGCAGTCGGGGCATTAGATTCCACCGCAGCGTGACCCTATCGCCTCAAATTGGTAAATCGATAGGTACTCGCGATACACAACTGATGAGCGATGACCGGATTTGCGTCTAAATATCTAAATGAAGCGTTCTATGTAAAATAAATATTAAACTCCCCACTTAGGTAAATCTCAGCGAAAAATCTTGTATTAGTAAAAAAAAAAACAAAAAGATTGCATCGGCCGGGAATCGAACCCGGGCCGCCCGCGTGGCAGGCGAGCATTCTACCACTGAACCACCGATGCTTATTAGCATTGGGCGAAATTAGGGATGGTGCTGCACTAACTTAAACGATTTAGGAAAATAACTACAAAAAAGTTTGTTATAAATAAGATGTCCTTATTAGAAATTTAGTTTCATGGTAGAATGACTGAATGAGTAATTGGTTTGGTCGCTATTGACAATGACAAGCTACGTGGCGACGAGTACTAGAACCACAGAATTTAAAAGTTTGTGTAAAATTGTCCCTAAACCAAACCATAGCTTAGCCTAGGTTGATGTTATTTTTAACCGACTTCAAAAAAGGAGCATGTTCTCAATTCGTCGGTACGTTTTTTTGTAGTTGTGTGTTCCCGATAACTGAAGATGACTGGGACCGATTTTGTATTTTGCATTGTCATGAGGTTGGGATCTTCTTTTGGGGTCCAGGGTATTCTTAAAAAAATTATAATTTGACATTGGTTATTTTTGTCAGAAAATTATATCGGTTGTTTAAAGGTCAGTTTTCCGCAATTCTCATCAAAAGATGTTGTTTTGATTGAAAGCATGTCTTAATGAATTTTACAAATACTACACGACCAGTTAAAACTCAACTAATCATAGGTAATCCATTTACCATTTACACATAAATTCTCATTTAAATAAAACTCAAGCAAGTGTGGTTATTCTAACAATAGGTAAACAGCGTGGCGTGTCCCAGGTTCGATGCTCGGCGGTCACGAGCACTTAGCACGACTGCAATTTTCTTTGAAAAAATATGCAAATTGCGGCTTTCACGAACAAAGTAGCCGGGGCCAGAAAGACATAACTTATATGGTTTTTAGGGTTCCAAACTGTTATTGCATGCCATACTGTGGCGGAACATGCATTTATGTAATAATTTATGTCTATTGTAATAATTTATGTTATATTAATTCATTTTTAAGTATGTATGTTCAAGCAAATTAATAAATTTAATTAATGCATGGGCTTAGTAACTATAGGATACCAGTCTGAAAATGCACTGATATCCATACACGTGAAGTATAGTTTATATTTGTTGTTCTGAGGTTCACTCTACGTAAAGAGTGCAATGCAAATTTTAACGTCAACTTCACTAAGATATTGTATATTTAAGAAGAATATACATACTTCGGAAGGTTAAGGGTCTATCGATTTTGTTTTCTGTACCTATATATTGTAGCTTAAATACTCTTTATAATATTTCCGATCGGTCGCCCGATCCTCAACAGAAAAAAAGGGGTTCACAATTATATGTTAATATACAAATGATAAATACAATGGCCTTCGTATGCTCTGTCAGTGGATAGGCTCAGTTCAAAAACTAAAAACTATACCTACTGGTACTTTACGTGTCATCGGTCAAAATAGAAGGATTATTAACCACATACTTAGTTAGCTTTTGACTGATAAAAAAACGAAGCAAAGAGCGAGAGCGATGGATACCGAGGGTGCCCAGCAATGGGACAAAAAAGACTCACAACAATAATAGGTACATTATCATGTACATTATCTATTTTTCTCGCCAACAATCGCTTTTTTTTCTCATTACATCATGTCTAGCATAACTGTGATACGCGACTCTTAAACTCAGGACAGGTACTACCTGTCACTTTCCTTTCAATACCGTGTAAGCATGACAGATGACGGTGAGTCGCGCAACAACCTGTCGCCGCATGATATGCTATCCCTGCTGTAGCTACGGGACCCTTGGTCGGCTTTATCGCATTTTTTTTGTAAGCCTTCTTGTAAAGCAGTCTAGGGTGTTAGTGTACTTTGGTATGTTTGCATGTTTGTTTAGTCATTATGATGTAAAATAAGCGTGGGACAGTCAGTGGCCCTATTCTCGGACGTTAGTGTATTTACATTATAGGTACTCGCATTTTGCTAGCCTGCCATCTTGTAAGACTAACAAAATAACATGCAAATAAGGATGACGGCTGATGTTGAATTCTACAGCATAGCAGTAGTTATATGAATAAAATGAGCCATAAAACAAAGAAAAACATTATTTTTTTTATATGTGACTGTAAATCTACGGATATTTAAAACTTCATTCATAATTCAAAAGAAATTTTGAAATTGTTTTCAAAACAATAATTGTATGACAACCATAAACTTAAACGCACGTTTTAACTGTGAAAATGGCAAATTACTTATTGTCTCTGTACAAATATTGGTACCAATAACGTGCCATAACAAGCTCATGGAAGGAGATGATTGAGGTCCGTGATTGATGTCACGGCCCTCAGCAATGAGGAATACGATGCACAGAAGACACTAATGTTTGTTAGTTGATAACTCTACTTTCATCTTCATTTTCTACGCTACGAAACGATCCTAGCAAATGAAGAGCGTCTCTTACCGAAGGCTGCACGGCTCACGACGGAAGCTGGTTTCAGGCTCTAGCCGCGATACGCGAGGAGACACCATAATGAGAGGAGGGTCGCTTCACCAACCCAATCTTCACACGACCCCCTATTGAAATGTCAATCTTGCGGACGTCACTGTTGCTCCCGCATCGGACTCCTTACATCATCAGGTGACGTGATCAGGATCACGTCACACTAGTATGGTTTCGCTCGTCTTGCTTCACCCTTAAGAGGCCTTATTCCTTTTGAAATTGATTTTTTGAAATGAAATGAAATGAAATTATTTAATTGCATAAACATGGTAGTTAGGTGATGCAGCATATAGTATGTAAAGTTCCACATGTTTAGCCGATGATGGCATGCAATGTTTTTTTACAATTATAATTTTATTCACATAATTCTAGTGTAAATGTCTAACAAACTTAACTTAATGACTAAATACAATAAAAATTATAATGTCCGACGTAACAATTATTTTCCAAAATCAAAGAATTCATTGATAGAATAAAAACATTTCTCCTTTAACCAATTTCTTAGTTTGATAACAAACATTTTGTCGGGTAAATTAACGTATGTCATATGGTATCTTATTGTACACTTTTATACTCATCAAATAACAATTTTTGTTAAAAAATTGGGTTTGAAATTTCGGCATTAACAGTTTATACTCGTCTCTCGCTCGCAACTGGTTGTTTTTAGATGGATTTTTAAAGTAAGCTTTTCATATTATGACAAATACATTGATAATTTCAACCAACTTTTTGAAGTGAATAATACTTTTCCCCGAGTTCTACGTAGTAACATAGTTATTTCATGCTTTTATTGCTTGCAGTCGAAAATAAGTTGAAAAAACTAATTTTCCGTGTGAATTTTGTCAATTTCGAGTAGTTTTTGAAACAGAAATTATAAATGAAAAATTCAAACTGTAGGTTTCAAATATATACCAATAAATCCCAATAGCCCTTATTCTAGGTAATTACATCAATACTATGTTAAAAAACATGTTTGATCATAGAGAAAAATGTCTAAAGCAATCAGCATTTTAAAGAATAAGTCCTTTCAAAGGATACCACAAAAACGCTGCATAAAATCATCAGATTAAAATGTAAGGGTCATGATGATGATCTTCATTTTCAGTATTAAATGGATTTAATATAAGACGGTAGCTCATTTTCAAAGTAAACCTGGAGATTTACATTGAAAGTGTGCTTCATAAAACCTGAGCGCGTTTTAAATTTTCATTAAATTGCTTATGATATGAATTTCTTTGCGATCTTGCCAAGTTGTCAGCATATAAAACGTTGGCTCGGGGTTAGAGGGCTCTCTAGCCGTGAGTGGCGCAGCATTGCATTACGCGATGCAGGTGGATAGGGTTGTCACCCCCTTTAGGTTTAAGAGTGCCCCTCAAATTATTCCAGGTAAAACTTGGGCATTGGCTTCAAGAAAAATGTGTACTCATTAAAATTAATTATTGTTCTCGAGAACTCCATTCTTATAATTTAGCAGTATAGAATATTGTTTATTGCCCACCTCACAACGGGAAATGAATACAAACAAATACAGATTACACGTAGGTATAATTCAATGGAGGTAAACAACAGACGGTCTTATCGTTAAAGGGCGATCTCTTCCAGACAACCCTTGATAGTGAAATTAAATAAAAACGCAATATTGTAATTTTTTTTAATTAATATTATATTATTCTGTGTTTACTAAATATTTGTATAGGTACATTGGCGAATTATGCTGTTCTTACGTTTAATTTATAAGATTTGTATATACCGTAATTCCAAGAAATAAATACTTAGACTTTCAATGGCAAAGTCACTTTACACGAAAGTTCTGTTCAGCGCGAAAATGGTGGCAATATTCATTCGGAGTACGTCAATTATGAGGAGCGTAGTTATATAGTTAAAATAGTAAATACACCCTCGAACGACCTTTGTATACGTAATAGTAGTCTTGAACTCTATGTTCGAAATTCGAAATTTGTATAGTGGGGTCCTTCTCAATCTCCTGTCAAACAATATTTGGGCGAGCGGGATGGTCAAATTTCGAACATCGAAGTAGCCCTGCTGGCTTGAGCTCAAAACTGGAGAGCTCTCTATCGTTGAGAAGCATTGCATTGGATTACCGAGCGCTGCAGCTAATAGGGTTGTCACCGCAGAGACGCGGAGTTATTTATACTTTACACATTTTTTCCAAATCTTTAAGTTACATGATATACAAAAACGAAATTTCAAAATACAGGCAAGTAAGTGCGCCATAAGGGATAAGTGCAAGTGCACTTACCATAAATATATTGAAAAGTAGAGATTATATACTACTAACGCCATTATCACATTAATTTATTGCATACACTTAAATTAGTTTGATAGTTTTATCCCACAGGAACCTGTTTATTTCAATATGTACATGGTACACGCAATACATCGTGTAACATTAGAAAGTAATGGCTAATTTATGTATATATCATTATTGTATTGCCAACATGTCCGTCAAAGTAATAGTCATAAAAATTACAACAACTTGAACTAGGTGATTGTAGGTATGCGAGCCATTTAAAGCAGTTGAAACCTATGCAATATTTACAGTATTTGTTTTATATTCTATATTATCTATATCTCTTTTATTTTTAAGTTAGGTACTGTATAACAAAAAACATCAGGTAGCATACCTTACCTCACAATCATACTTTTTTAAGAAATAGCAAAAATCGAAGAGAAATCAAACGAACTACAAAGGACATTATTACTGAAAAAAAAAAATTCTATCCCTTCGCTTGGGTAAGCGAGACCCTTGCAAACGAATACTCAGCGAAAAAACGCTCGATGTCAGTGACGTCCTTATCCGTAATTAGGGCGAGGTAAGGGCTTATAGTCAGGTGTGTAGGGTTGGCACATAGATCATAGAACACACTTATATTCTTTGTAAGATGCCACATGTAGGTACTGATTTTGTTTTGATTTACAGAGCAACATCAATTATTTAATACTAGCGAGTGCAATGCTGATAAACTATGCATGTATTATACATATAAATCTTCGTCTTGAATCACTCTATCTATTAAAAAAACGCATCAAAATCCGTTACGTAGTTTTAAAGATCTGTGCATACATAGGGACAGACAGACAGCAGGAAGTGACTTTGTTTTATACTGTGTAGTGATTAAAAGTATAAGGAGTTTCTAAATGCCTCAATAGGAACAAAACATAATCTTTGCGTATTATTTTTACATGATCAGATGAAACATGATCATGATTCATTCTTAATATGTGTTACATAATATGTTACAGACCAAACACGTATAAATAAAATTTGAAACAAGCAACAACAACTTAAAAAGTTCTCATTTTATTTATTTAGTAATTTTATCAAAATCAAAGGCGATATCCAGATTTTTTTGGATACCCAATTCAGGTAATTTTAAAGCTATAAGACTTTAAGACTAATAAATAAACCCAAAAAACCTATCCACACAACTATCGCACACACGACTTTACTGAATCAAGTAGGTACGCGTTTTAAGTATTTAGTGGCAGCCCTAATGTCTTCCCGAAGGCTTCGCCGAGTGACCTAGTTCTATGCAGAAAATGTAAACAGCATTTTTGATGTCATATTTTAATATTTTTATTAGTTTCAGTGAAGTCACTAAGATATTATTATACGGCTTGAGAATGTTTGTGGTAAATCACTTCGCTTACATAAACGGGTCATTATTCGAGCGTTTCAACCGCCTCACTTTCGTGGACATATTTTGGAAGAATTGGGCATAGAGTTTGATGCCATTTTCGGATATTTGGTAGATGTCCGGTAAACTTAGGTACCTAACCAGAAACGAAATCGAAATCTGCAGCCACTTCTACAAAAATGTGACCACGAAAGTGAGGCGGTTGAAACGCTCGAATAATGACCCAAACCCACTTGAGATTTTACATTTTTAAGCCTTGCCTTGCACCGGGAGAGAAAAATGTTGAAGACGATGACCTGCAGATGATTCTTTTTTGTTCTTAGACGAATGTCGCTAAAAAAGTGAACTGAGAACTAGATTCTACTATGTATAGTCAAGGATATTGAAACACGTACCTTTCTCGATCATTGTCACAATAACAAAAAGAGTCAAAATAATATGGTTCCAGTTTCCTTTACTGTACGTCAAACGTTAAACCCATAAATTTTCATTGCATTAGGGTTGTCCAAACTCCCAACACGGTAATCCCGTATTTCGTAAGGTCCAATTAGAGGTTGCGTTATTCGGCTCACGTCGATCTAGCGATAAGGGTTCTCAGGCGTTCCACGTTCCATCAATC
Source organism: Apotomis betuletana (assembly GCA_932273695.1). Lineage (NCBI taxonomy): Eukaryota > Metazoa > Arthropoda > Insecta > Lepidoptera > Tortricidae > Apotomis > Apotomis betuletana. The sequence goes on from OW026305.1 coordinate 3,785,456, forward strand.
TTGAACAAATCTTGCTTGAAACCACGACCAAGGCGGGCTCTCTACGTTTGTATGCGGCGTTAATAGCTTATTAGCGGCGGGCACCACGGTGCTTAGCTCCGTATTTGCTAAGTGCGAGTGGATGCCTAGCTGTTCGTTAAAACCCTTCCAGCCGTTTCGGCATAATGCGAGGACAATTTTTTTTTATCAATAGTTATAGCGCTGTACCAGCTGCACGAATGGCCCATTTATGAATGATTCCATTTCCAATTCATTCATAAATGGGTCATGCAATTCTGCAGCTCATTGTACATCTGGCGCTGATTTACATCATGGAGATACCACGAACTCGGTCTTATCGGCGAGAGGTGCGGCGCGCGTTACGTGTGTCTCGCTCACTCGTATGGCTGCCGCGCTGGGACCTCTAGCTCAACCGCTCGCCGCGCCGCTGGTCACCGGGGCAGCCAAGCCGAAGCAAAGCCGAGGCATCTCCGTAGATTTTTCTACAATTACAATTTAATAATAATCAACATAGTTTTCCTTGGAGAGCAATAAAGAGCTACCCGTCTAGCATCACTATGAGTCGCGACTAATTTTGCGCGACATAGCGTCACCCGTCTCTCTCTCACGATTCTGTAAAGAAAGGGATAGGTAGCATATCTCGCACGAGAAAGAATCGCGTGTCAAAGTTTTGCTAGAGGTGCTGGTGGACATAAACTACTCTGCGCACCATACAACTGATATTCATACATCCATGCATGTGTAATTTTCAGAATTTCTTCCAACTGGCGGAGGCTACCACGCTATTTTGACCTAAAGATCGACCAATTATACGAGTAATACCAATCGTGTGTACAAATAGTTTCCCATACACACCCTACAATGGTTTCCCATAATTTCCTTTCAACTGAGACTAGCGATGCATCAATGCTTAAGAGATATTTATACTCCGTAGTTCAAAATCCGTGACGTGTCGTCCTAAGAGGTTACTCTAAAGTTTGAAATCCGAAGTTCACACAATTTAATACGAGAACAAGCGAACTTTGCAACTAAATACGGCCTGTGCTTACATTTTTAATAATAAACTAGCGACTAGGGAATGCAACCCGGGTAACCGAAAACCCGGGTACCCGGGTACCCGACTACATTTTGAGTCGGGTAAAAACCCGGGTTTTCAACTCATGAACCGGGTTTTACCCGAAATAAGAAATGTTAAGAAAAATAAGTGAAATCATAAAACTTATAACAAAATGTTATATTACGGCTGTAACCCTGTAACCCTAACTTACTGCGTTGTAATTTACTAGCTTAGCCCGCGGCTCCTCCCGCGTGGAAATTGGTCTGTGTCAGTAAGCGGCTAATTCACCCCTAATTTCTCTCCCTATCTCCTGGAGGCTGTTTAAGGAAGTTTAAGTAAAGTTAACAGATGGATACGATAGTCGACTGTAGTCCTGTCCAGATCCGCCCGGCGCCGCACCCCGTCAGAATCTGCGCCTCGTTGAGGTTTCGCTGCATCTGCAATACTTGTAACCGGGTTCCGTTGCTAACTTCGGAGCTGCCAAATTCCGAAGAAGCATGATCGGAACTCCAACTTCCAGGGTTAATGTGTGTGCTGGGAGTCCTGAAGCGCTCAATGAGTTTAGGAACTCCCCGGGTGATGTTGCCTTCATCCAAGACAGTTTTAATGGAATTATATGCTGCTTGTTCATCTTTGATTTCCGCCAATATCCACGAGAGTATGGCTCTCTCACAAACCGAAGAGTTCTCACGTCCCATCACCTGGCTCAAGTCTCCGTATACGCTCCGAATATTAAGGTCTTCAACGGACGGAAAGATCCTGCATAACCTGTCTGGTAATCGAACCAAGCCGTTCGTTTCCTCCAGATTCTCCAGTAGTCTTTTTCCAACCTGAAGCAGTACCCGGGCCAATTCTTGGACATGTGAGCCTCCTCCTTGTTGTACTCGTATATTCTCAGCCAGGCGCAGCTTCTGCACGCTCGGCCACAACACCGACCTTTTACCTCGTCGGCTCGATTACCATGCGTTACCGCAAAACAACATTGTAACGCTACCCATTGCGCGCGCCGCTCTTCTGAAGTCTTGGAGTATCCTTACTACGGTTTCTGTGGCCTTTTTATGCGCCATAGTAACTCGTCCCAGACGATTAAACTGCATTCGTGTAGAACTCTGGTTTTATCACAGTTTCTTGATACCCCAGACTTGAGTTGCAGACAGGAGTTTCCGCGCTGTCTAAATCTATTGGGCTCTTGAAAGTTGTGTGAGCCGTTTTGCCACCAGGCAGTAATGTAGCAGCGATTTTTTTCAATTATAAATTTGTTGATATCCGTACCCCCTCTTCTAAACTTAGAGTTAGTTTGGCAAAATCCTTCCTCGGTGGCTTATTCATGTCACAACGTATAAATTTCAGCGCCATCTGTTAATTCATCCGGGTACTTGACAATCGTAACACATGTTTGAAAAAAAGTTTGCACCTCCTTCCTAAGTAGCGCCATAAGATTCAAAGCCTAGAATCGTAATCAAACATGCTTTTCATTCCTAAATACCCGCAAAAACCATAAAACTCAATATTTAATACTTTTTGTTCAAGTCCGGGTATTACCCGGGTACCCGGGTTTTGTAAATCAAGGTCGGGTAATACCCGGGTAACAAAAATGACCGGGTATTGCATTCCCTACTAGCGACCCGCCCCGGCTTCGCACGGGTACAATGCTGATAAATTATACATGTATTACACATTTATAAACCTTCCTCTTGAGTCACTATCTATTAAAAAAAACGCATCAAAATCCATTGCGTAGTTTTAAAGATTTAAGCATATATATTATATATATTACCTATATATTTATTCAAATTACTTACACAGTATTACAGTATAAACCAAGGCACTATGAACTACAAAATTTCATTTTAGAAAAGCTTAAATCTAGTTTGATGTAGGCGACGTAACTGCGTGGCTTCGTTGCGTCGTCTGATCCGGCGCAGGATTCGGCAGATTGCCCCGAAACCGCCGAAACACAACACCCTTCGGCCAGAAGTCTGCACTTGCAATGGTGCCCTGCAGCGGCCGCGGCACGCGCACCACAAACGAGCTGAAGTGCACGTAGTGCCGGGACTGCAGCTGGTGCACCCTCAGCGAGAAGCCAGTCTTCCGGCGGACGTACTCCACGACATCATCAGCCACGGCGGAGTGATGCAAGCGCGACACATAGAGCGCCTTACTCGGTGTGGCAATCCGAAGACCAGAACCAACAGGCTCGGCAGTGCCACTCAGACTCTTGCCGGGCGCCCTGCGCGCCTTGCTCTTCCTTTCCACCAGTGTGAATCCCTCCTTATCAACATTGGTGCGGGAGGACTTTTCTTTATCGAGAACCCGTACTGTACATGCCTTTAGAAGGCAAGGAGGCCCGGTTAGCTGCGACAGGCTGACCGGCGACGTCAGCATAAGCACGCTGGCGTGACGTCGAAACTTGAGGCGGCCGCAAGCGCGGGGGGCGCGCGGGCGGTGGAGCGGCGCGTGCGGCACCTTTTACAGTGTCAGCATCAGCAACACGCAAATTAACAGACTCGGCGTTTACAGTGGCGGGCCGGTCATCGCTCTTGAAATTTGATGCTATTACCGACTGAGCTGGAGCACTATTTCGCAAACTAGTAACTTCCTTGCGTAACTCAGTAATAGTGACTTGGGCAGCTTCGAACTTCAAAATGATTTCAGCTAAACTTCTTTTTAGGGCCACGATGTCCTTATACAAGCAGCTAACATCGATACTATCCGGAACATGAGACGGCAGGATAGGGGCATCCGTCGCCACAAACTCCGGAATCCGATCTTGGTTCTCCCTTAGGATTTTCATGATATCCGCAAGGGTCTTCTTTCCAGTTTCGTCCCCTTTCCGGTGAGGTACATATGTGCCGAGGATCCCAAGGGACTGGCACAACACCTGCTTCGCTTCACAGATGTCCTCGACGGTGAAACTCGATGCCCGCGAACTGAACTGGACAGCGGTCACCGCATCCATCTTGCCTTCCAGCTGCAGCTTCTCCTTTTGCTGCAGAAAGGCGAGGAAATCGTTCGCGACATAGCATACATAGGGACAGACAGACAGACAGCAGGAAGTGACTTTGTTTTGTGCTATGAAGTGACATCTCTTTTCCCACTTTTGTATGTCCGTTTGTCAGGTGGCAAACCTCCAATCTTCTCCATTCTGGTCTTTCTATGGCCACTCTACCCCATGTTATTCCCGCGACCTGTCTTATGTCATCATCCCACTCAGTGGTCTACCTTTCTTCCTTTTTCCATCCCTTGCGCTTTCAACCATAGGTATTTTAAGAAAATAGTGACCACGATACATGGATCTTAACTTTGGAGTAACACCAAGTGCGGGCGTATTGAAAATTGGCGCGCGCGCATCGCTCGCGGCGCGCAGGGTTGCTATTACGAAAATATCAGTGTTGGCAGGCTGGAACGGTTCCTAGCCGTTTGGTACGGTTGTTTTGTAAAATTCATGGTTAAATATTACTGGTTGAAATCCAACAAATCTGAAATTATAATATACGAGGATATGCCCGCAGCTTCGTCGGCGTGCTTTCTTTCTTTACCGTAGACGGGTAAAAAGTAACATATCAATAGTTTTGGATGTCCAGCTATTCCTGTACTCAAATTGGTTAAAACTCGTTCAGCCGTTTCGGCGTGATGATAGGACAAAGAAATTATGACCAACAAGTGGCGCTGCAAACTCATGCAAAAAATAGCAATCCTGCATCGCGATATTAAGATTTTATCTGAAATCATGACCTAGAATTTTATCTAGATTTTTTTAGTATAGATAAATACAATAACGATACACCTGTCAGTATTTTATACCTATTAATAAATTGGCTAACAAAATAAGCGCGAATATTTTGTAAGTGCTTGAAAAAGTCTCCCTAATTCAAGTATTTTTAATTAGACTTATATCTGCCAATTTTAACCGCTAAAGTGCTGTAAACTAATGTTCACATTAGGTATATGGGTCACGAAAAATTAAATATTTGCTGTGTCTTTCTTCTTTCCGTTCTACCCTAAGTGGCTGGTTCAAAATGGCTACCTTAGTTCTCAGTTCTCAGGGATCTGTTTCGATTGATAAATCAGTTTAAAGGTAAATAGAGCACATCAATACAGTAGACACACCTTGGATGCCATTAGAAACATCAAATTCAGCCACAGGTCGCTGAAAATGTATTCCAAGAGACTTTATGAGACAGTTTCCCTATACCGGCTAAAAGCTTAGTAACTTGCGACATCAACTGTACGCAAATAACCATACACGTTGTACAAGCGAGTACACGAGTGCTAACATCCATGTAAGAACGAGTAAGTGTTACCTACATTACATGGAACCGACAATTTCTCATAGCAAATTGTAGGCCTACCTTCAAACCCAAAAGGTCTTAGAAGCTTGGAGAAGCGTACTAAAAACGACGTTTTGGCGCATCAGGACAACAGCTATCCTAAAGCAGAAGGTCGTAAAACCAAGAATATTTATTGACATGTAAGTCTTTTTAGTAGTAAGGCGAGGCTGTGCCGTTCATATGGAAATTTGATGGGCTCTAGTCTTCGTAAGCTAGACCTTAGTGCTTCGAGGAAGTTGAGGTTCAAAGCGTTTAGTGGAGGTTTATGACTTCTTTTAGCGAATACAGGCTGATTTTTATCAGACTCGAAAAATAACTGTTTCGCTGTTTGACCCGTAGCTATGAAGTATTGTGATTTCAGTGTTTTTGCCAATGTATGATAATTTGAAGTCCCTTCTTATTATGCTTCACTTTTTTCCGATAAATATTTGAGCCAATTTTACTAAAATATTAATACAATTTAGATATGATTGCGAGACTATCAGTCAATATTAAAAATGGGGAGACCGCAAACCGCACCTTATGACACACCCTTAATTGAGGCTAGTTATTTAATGCTTCTTAATCCATCAATTCCGTAAAACAAACGATCTGTAATCTTGTTCCATTATATATGCCGATGCTTCTCTGTTTCTTTCTATCATGTGATGTAATAATATCCTAACAAATCACTTCGGAAAGTCGATCATAATACCCACTTTAACGTATGGTGTACCAGTTATTTCATCCCGAAATGCCAAGAGTACTTTAATAACATTTGGGTTGATAACATTTTGATACGATTGCGCGATAAACAGTCAATATCGGAAATAACTCTCTCTCTTTCTGACTATGTGTCGGACTTAGTGATGTCCGGCGGGGTCAGTCTTCCCTATCTTCTTCATCCACTTTGCCCTATCTCTGACGTCGTCTTCGGAAACATTGCCTTTATGTCTGCCAGCAACATCTGTCCAGATGGTCTTAGGTCTCCCTCTTGGTATTTTTCTGAAGAAAAACAAATCGAACACTTCGTTGCCATCGTAATCGGGTGGTCTCTTCTTGACATGACATGACATGTGTAGAAATAAGAAACATATAATTAGATACCTAACTCTGTTCCTTGTGGCACACCCCGAATCTAGGTTAGCTATTTAATGGTGTTTCATCCGCCAATTTCCTAAAATAAACTATCGGAAATCTGCTTTTATATACTACTTGTCTCATACTATCATGTGATAATATATCACAACAAATCACTTCTGAAACTGGGTCATACCCGCTCTAACGCATTAAAGTGTACAAGTTATTCCATCCATAAATGCCAATATTTGCATAAAGGTTTTGTGAGGGATAGACGGCACCTCTCTAAAAGTCGTATACTCAGGAAAATTTGAATGGATATACGTCGTTTTTAAATAGAATAGAGAAGGTACTTAAGTGGAAAATTGATTTTCACCTTAACGGAAATCTATTGGCATTACCAGTTGGCTGAGGAAATTGAACGGGTTTTATTGGAGATTTATTGGAGTATGATTTGAGAGATCTTTTTAATGTATATATTGTGACCTACTTTTAGCAAAAATAATATATTTTTGACTTAAATATATTTTTCAGGGCCATTTTTTACATGTAAGGTTTTGGATTTTACGCCCTTATACGTACAGCTGGAATAATGGCTGTACAGGCTCTTAAACAGCCTGTTTGCTACTTGGGAAAGTAGTGGTTTGAATTAGAAAGTTTTTGTTGAGACGGCTCAATTTTCCGACGGGAAAATCATCCTCAAGACAAAAAAAACACACGACAATTCAATTCTTATTGACGTTTTTTGAGAAGCACGACTAAAGGGCGTTGGATGCAGTGGAGTTTTTAAATGGAAGTGAGTTGAAACAACGTAAATTTCCTGGTATCTAAATTCGTTAAGGCGACTCCGTACGTGGAATGGTGATTTTTAAAGTCCTAAGGCTCGTAATCTAGCCAACGGAAAAATCTGAAAAAAATATATGTTATTTTTGACTATTTCTTCTAAAAAATTATAGTTGGATTTTTTTTTAAAGCAATAATTACTATGGAAAAAATTATGTTGAAATAGGGTCGTTTTCAATTTTCAATTCCCTAAGGCTTCTAAACTACAAGTGATATTTACACGGCTCTTTCGCAAGAACATTGACAATTTATTGATCTTTAATCGTATTGTTTAAAAGTTAGTAAAATGGAAATTCGGTCTAATAAAGCATCAAAAACTGAATTTCCGCGAACGCGGCCGTGCCCGGGCTGCGAGCTCAGTGTAAATCTAACCGTCGAAGGGGAAGGCTGTGTCACTTGCTCTCGCGATCCATCTAGTTACGGAAAATTGTTATAGTACCGGATCCCGCGGAGGTTCGATCTGTCTTCGTGCGTTTGAAGTGTATTTTAAGAGAGTGTAGTTCGTTTTTTCACACGACTACGCTATGCGACTACGCTATGCGACATAACAAAAAGCACTGTCTCATTTTCATATAGAATTAAATTCAACTGTTTTTTTTTTCGTATTTAGGTATCTATTAATTTTAAGTACTGATAAAAAAAATTGTCATTGCTTAGCATTCCCGAACACATTTGGATACTTAGATATTCTCAGTCATGGGCCCACACCAGACAGGATTCCCAGAAAATAACACTTTTGGTGTGGGTTTTAGGGCCCTTCTCTGTGTAATATTAGAGTACCTTAGGTATTTCGGTTAGTAAAAAAAAACTGATAATACAGATATTTAAGTATAATAACGTGTAATGATCTTTATGAATTCAACCCTAAGAGATATGAATATCGTAATGCAGAACAAGTATTGTTCGTTTGAATACCATTGTAATATTCGGTAAAACGCTAATTTACGTATACGAATATTTATTGTAAGTATTCACATTCGTTGCGTCACTAGTACAGTACATGGCATATGATATAAAAATACATTATCAAAAATTACAATAATTTTCTAGTCCAAGAAGGCAAGTGACAATTTTGGCATGAGGGCTTATTTATGTAAATATAGTCAGAATACATAAATTGCATCAATAAATTTCCCACTTCATATTTAAATCTAAATGAGCGTTAGTAATTATTGATATATCCGCCGGGCCTAGCTAGACATACCTAGCCTGGCCATAAGTTCTGTTCCAATTGTTTACCGTTTATAAAATAAAAACCTGATTTTTATTACATATCGTTTAAAAGCCATATATTAATGATCGGATTACAGTTGAATTAATGAAAAAATATATAACTTTATTTAGACTCATCGTAATGCCCGGACTTGATTTTTGACTAATGCTCAGAATTTTTTTCTCTAAGTTTGCCAGAGGGCAATGAAACGATCTTGGATCAAATTAATCGATCACGGAAGGAACGCCAAAACCCAAATAGCTTACGTAACCCAGACAACCGCTAAACTAAAGTAGAGCTGACACGTTTGCCGCATGTCAACCGATCTGCAGATCAAGAAATCTACACCCACCCAATAAAATTCGGCGTCACGGTAGATCACGATGGAGATGGTGGGACTACCTGGATGTATTACAAAAGGGTTGGACATTGCTGATCTAAATAAGGACGAGTGGAAAAAAGATAGAGGCCTTTACCCGACAAAGGGACGGCACAGGCTTATATGCATAATAATCTGAAAAAAAAAACTTTTGAGTCATGTATAAGTACTTACATTCAGTTATCGAAAGCTTGTTATTTTATTAAATCTTTTATCTCTCGAAATATCATAAACCCTCCATGATGCGTTCAAGAACGGCACATTATGACCACCATAAAAATAGACTGTTTTTTAGCACAAATTTCTTATTTCGATAGTATTATTTATTCAAATTTCGAACATTTCTGAAAAACAAAGAAATTTGATTTGACCTCTATTCTAATATCAATCGAGATGACGTTTAGTTCGAAATGAATTGTCAATTTGCAATCAAATTTGACAAATGTCACACGTAAGTAAGATATCGAACGATATGATAGTTAGGACCGACTCTAGTTTGTCTCTGAATTAAAATAAAAACAATGACAGCTGCCAGAAAACTTCATTACCGCCATTATAAAAAAATGCCTTTTATTTCATGCAAGAACAAAAAAAATTATGTTACACATGTTACCTCCATTACCGGGTAATATTTGTTATAATGTGCGACTTCTGAATGCATCATGGAGGCTTATGATATGTGGCTAGATAAAGTAGTATATGTAACTGTACATAATTAGGCATTAAATCACTCGTGTGATGTTATTCGGCAAGTTTCATAAACCCACACTCGTGTTTAATACCCTTCATTATGTACAGTCACATGAAGTACTATTTATTGTATTCATATATCACATTACACCGTCAAAATATGTTATTACCTTCTTAAACTTCAAAACCTACCTTTGCACTATAAAATGGTAAACATTTAAAACTAGCCTGGTTATGAATAAAATTTTCCATCTTGTAATTTTATGCGAATGACCATTTTTATCGGCTAAATTTCATATATACTGATTAAAAGTGATAAACCTCATTATTTATAGATTTAGGTATTTTTACCGGAAAAATCGGAACCCATAGGATCATTTTGCTGACCGTCCGTCTTTCTGTCACGACCCTTTATCTCGGTAACGCGTGTAGGTATCGAGTTGAAATTAAAACCGTCTACACGTCGTACTTTGGTCTACAATCCCTTGAAGCTGTAAAAAATCGAACTTCTAAGTTAACGTAAAAAAAAGATACGGCTCTTTATGCCGCAAAAAAACGTATCTACGCTGGAAAGGAAAATTATCCAAGAGACATGGAGCTAACTTTACAGGAGATCTAAAAAACGACGAAATTTTTCAAAAAAATAAAAAGTTATTAAATATTCTGTGGACCTACTGTGGCGATTCACATGATCTCGTCATGTGCCCGCCATCATATAAACATATATCATCATCGTGATACTCACATCATCATTATCATCATCGAATTTAAGACATATTAGCATCATACGTCATCAAGCTCATACTAAAATTATCATTTACTAGATATAGGCAATACAAATGCAAAATATGAGTAATAGTGTGAATGTTTGCGGAAGCAAATAAAACCATTCCTATAACTAAAACATGCTACCACTTTAAAAATAGCAAGTTGATATTCACAAATTGACAACAGAGGAGTTGAGCTTTATTTAGACCAAATAAGAATCAAAATCCCATATACAACGCTTGGAGGGCGGGGGCTAGGTCACGTGACGTGTCGGGAATGTCGCGAATGACGCGAAAGTCGTTGAAGTCTGGAAAGTCTGGATAGTCTGAAAAGTCTAGAATATCTGGAATGTCGGGAGATATTGGTTATAAATAGGCAACGGCTTAATGGACGGGGATTCTTTTTGTTTGGGACTTTGTCCGAGTAACATTGTTTTCTGGCAGTTAAGGTATTAAAATTAATTCTAAGGGGAATTTCTATTGGGGTTTTGATTGTCTTTGAAACTATATTTGCCTATTGAAATTTAGTGGGGTTTCTGTTGTTTTAAAGGATATTAAGCTTAGTCACATGCCAGAAATAGTGTTTTGGTACATGGTTACCAGGTGAAAGATATTTAACCTTGCGGCTGTTAAACGAATATCTTTCGGACTCTTCTAGTTTTATCCGAATTAGGCGATTCGGACACTAGCCATATATAAGTGCAGTGAATAGCCTACGAGTGTGGATAGTTTTGTTTGGTGAAAGCGAGGACCACACGTGATGGACATGCGGGCCTTTCCGCGCTCGCTGAAGCCAAACGGACCTCCAGGCTCGGTCTCATAAACTATATATTTATATATCTGCTTATATACACATATTAGGGCAAGCTACTCCATGTTTCCGGCGTCTCATTAGCCACATGGGGGGGGCTTAATTACACTGATGATAGTCACATCCTCGGGTTAATCTCCCGAACTTACAGTTTAGCTTAGCTAGGCCCCATACACGTTTAAATATAAATATGAGACCTAGGTCTCTAGTGTTCTTTGTATTAGCTAGGGAACAGGGTTTAGCGATAGGTACACCTTAATAGGAACATTAGGACGGGGATCTTTACCTACTGAGCAATCGGTCAATCGTCATTAACTAGCATAACATTTATTCAAATTATTTTAACCTTGTTAGGTATAGTGGTTAAGAGGTTGAACTATTAAATTCTTAAGTGGTTATGACCCGGGAAGTTAGTAGGGAAAGAACAGAGTCTAGTGGCGGTTTGTAAAGATTGGGGATAGGGAACCAGTTATTTAGGCCAACCAGATATTTAACACCTAAATTAAAGGAATAATTAATTAGAACTTACCGATTATGATTTAAAGTAATGAACCTTTGGTATAGCTTAAGCGATAGAATGGCATCACTGAGGTAAAGTTGAGTCAGTTGGCAGTAGATAATCGCTTTTTCAATGAACAGAAGTAATTTTAAACTTTATTATAATTTTGATAAGGAAATTGTGGATCGTTGTATAGTGTGGAAATACAAAGCATTCCTAAGACTGGATGTGGAGAATCTGAAGTGTAAATTGCTAAGAAAAGCCGGGGACTTATGGATAGCAATAATGAAAGTTATTCGTTCCCGTATTTACATCACAGATCCCAGAATTGAATTAATTTATATCACAGGGCGTAAAAGAATTCCCTTATCAGAATAAGTCAGTCGAAAGTTGAAAGATACTACGAACAGGCACAATAGTCTTCATGATTTCAAGGATATACTACATTTATGAATATGGTCAAACGAAAACCCAGTTCTAGAACTCATTAGAAGGGTTCAAACCTACTAGGAAGGAGTAGTGTATTAGACTTCTTACAAATACAATTATAACTTTATTTTTCTGAATTATAATAGTTTTACAACCATCACATATGTTTATCTAGTTAAATAGGTAGGTAAAATCCTTAAAATAGGCCTTGTGTAGTTAACGTAAAGAAGCCTGCGCCAAAAGGCTTCCCCAAAAAGATGGATCCTTGACACTATGCCGTAGGCTAGGACGTCATGCATAGATGTGATGAGATCCCACAGTGGTTTGTTCAGTTTAGAATAGGTGCGGAGTTCCCCATCCTCTAGCTGAACGCTTTAATTCGATTTGCTTCTCAGGAATAGATAGGTAAAGCGTTCAGTGACATTCTCCGCGCACTCAGGGTGGTAGGGGATAATTAACAAAAATTTATATTTATTTCTTTTCACAATAGGAGATACCTTCTCCATTATACTATAATCTAGTCCTTACTAGTTTTTTTTTATTGTGGTGATTATAGCAACTTACTACTTATTGTATAGGTCTAATCCACCTCAGATTGTCCTACTATAACTTATTTAAGGGATGTATACCATCTTCCCAGATTAGATTATAATAACAAAATTACTTAATTTTTGTCAAGTATGAAAACTTAAGATTAATTAAAGTCATAATAAAATCTCATAGGTTCTGTAACTTCCATCTATATATAGATTGGTAATGAAGTATAGTTTCATATTGTACTTAGACATTTGATTTCTAATCATCCTGGAGTAAGAACATGCAATTTTAAAAACTAAATTACCCTTCATTTCGGAATCCTAATAATATTTGGTTTGATTCACATACTGATCTTTATTGTTACATGGAGTAATCTAGTAAAACTATACCTAACTATGGATTAGATGAATTTTATAGAATTAAATAATATTTTTATAAGAGTATTTATAATATTTCATATTGAATCTTGCTATAGGAACTATGGATATTCTTGTTGGCTGGACTTCTTGGGAAGTAATAAGTTTATATTATGAGGATAGATACAATTAATTTAAGTTAGAAATTTAATTAGTATAAGGAACCTAGGTAGCAGTAGGATACGAGAAGCTTGCATTAAATAATTAAGAGAATACACATTTATTTGGAAATACATAGTAGCATAGCACAGTATATAGGTACGGAAGCACTTAGCGACACATCACGGTTAAGTTTCTTTTTAAAGAAACTGAGTTGCTACTTCAACGTAGGTTCCTACCATCTAGACGTATCACAACGGTTATCCCGATCACATATTGGCCATTAATTATTAAGAAATGTTCAGCTCAATTGTATTAAGGATCCTTTCATATTTAGGCTTGGTTAGTTGTAGGTTCTGGAAGGCTAGGTATTCATTGAAGGGTTTCCTAGGGTTTCGTTGTAGGAGTAGAGTTTAGTGGCGAGGGTGAAGCAGGCGTAGGACCTGTACCTTTAGTTTAGGCGTAGATATATTTCAGTAGATGCATTTTTATGGTATTTAATAGGTAGCTCGTCGTCGATACATTACAAGTTGGTGCGCGTTCCCAGGATGTATTTAGCAGTTGGTCTTGAGAAGCATTACGATTGGTGGTCCCGTGACTCAGGATAGCTCTAGAGTTTAGTAGGCTTCAGATGAACATTACAATTTGCGCCGTGACCATGGATAGGATCAGTCCGGGACTGTTGAGGTCGTGCCGATGTAGTTCGGCGTGTCGTTGCCGTAGCGGATCGCCGTGCTGCCTCCTTGTGCTTTGTATATCGACAATTGTTATTTGTTTTGGAATTTTAGTGGAGTCGCTGCTGGCGGTTTTATTGAAGGGATCTTGAACACTTGAGCTTTGAACTATGAGACCCTCAAGGGTACAATTGTTGACGTGAGAATGGATAGGAGAATTTAGCCGTGATGGGTTGTGTTGTGCACATCGTCAAGAAACACATTTTGTTGCATATTTATACACAAACTATAGTGAATAGAGTAGCTTCTTGATATAACACACGATATTTTTCTTATTTCACATAGTAATAGTACCTGAAACAAAAGACTTTTATTAGAACAACGTGATTATTTTATCAATCAATATTTTGCAAACAGTAATCAATTGACAGTTCATTCATTGAGTCATTTTATTATTTTATCTGTATCTATACTGGATTATTTGAGATATGATTAAATTCGTTGCGATTGGTTTTATGGTTCAAAAAGTTATTTTTAATACTGATTAATAATTAAATAAGTGGTTTATTTAAGTTTTAGATAATAATTTACGTTACATAGAATAATAATATCAAGTAATAATATACTTACTTTAGTTTCAATCAGATACGTAGGCAATTTTACTCAATATGTTCGTATTATTAATATAACATAATATTCAGATATTTAGGGATATTATATTTAATATTATTTAAGCATAATTGAAAAAAAAAAGGTAATTCACTTTTAAATTAAATACGTAAGCAAGGCAGAGTGAAAAGAAACGTCCTCGAGTTGGTTGATTTGACAAGTGACAGGTGTCATCGCTTATCTTATCAGTAAATGATTATGATATCGAGATGGAATGATTATTTAAATAAATTTAATTTTAATATAGATATAAAGTCGGAATTTTGTAGGAAATTAGTTAAGTGAGGTAGAATAGAGATGTCATTGTTCTTGACTACAGGAAATATGAGTTTGTGAAGACTTATTTTTACATCAGTTATTAGTTCAAGCTGTGTTGTAAATTTGTTATGAAATTAAGGATAGACTATGAGGATACTAAGGACTTATTATTTCGGGGGGCGCGGGTTTATTTATAGGCTTTAGCTCAATCTAGGAAAGGTTTCAGAATAAGATCCGATAAACATGACTAACTACAATGTTAAACTGTGTATAAGGCTCCTAGCCACAATATTGAGTATTAATCTTTTAGCTTATTATAAGACCTGTTAGAATCATTAAATATAGTAATTATAAGGAAAGTAGGAGTGTTAGTGATTTCATAAGTGGGGGGGGGGGGCGATCCATTTTTGAGTTTTTTTTTTACACATAATGTAACAAATGAAATAAAAGTAATTTTTTTAAGAATATTTATCAATATAATCACAGAATCAGCAGGTTAAGGGATTGTTCCAGGCTCGCCTTGATAGTCAAAAATCTGGAACATAAAATAAAAAATCTGTTGAATCAAGTTAGGTTAACGATTACTAATTACAAAACAAAAGTAGGGAATCTACTTTGCGTTTATTGATTGAAGTAAAATATAGTACAGTTTTATACAATAATAAATAATAAAAACAAATAATAACAAAAAGAAAAAAAGGGGGAGAGATTAAAATTAGTAAATAGAATGTAGTCTAATTTTGAAATATATGACATCAAGGGGTAGTTGATCATTCATGGAGGGGAGTGTGGCGGCATTTTCGCAACCCTCCAAACCTTTTTTTTAAATTGTGTGAAAGTATGTATACTTACATCATTCAATCAAAGTTGAAAAAAAAAAAAAAGGAGTGAGTAAGTTTATCAGCCATTTTTAGTTGCTGAAGGGGGAAGGTAGATTTTGATCTGAAAGAACAAAACGAGGGGGTATTAATAACATTTAAATATCGCTGAGGAATTTCAATAAGGACCAAGGTGGTATGGCAAACATAAGATGTATCAAAAGAAAATATAATACATTAATAAAATGTTCTTATTCGAAGTAACTATGGTGTCATTTCGGAAGGTTGGACTCACCTTCCAAGTCCTCCCACGGGAAGCCCTGAAATTAGATATAAGAAAATTAGCAAAAATAATAATAATAATAATAATAAAAAAAAAAAAACAGAAGGAAAGAAAGTAAATATTTGTGGTATTTAACGTGGGTGTTTATGAGTATAAATTTATAGGTGAATTTTACCATATCGTCGTGCAAGGCCTGTCCCTCACTAGCTTCGCCATTAGGGTGGGGTGGTAGAACTTCGGGCTGAAGCTATTAAGATAAACCAC
Source organism: Apotomis betuletana (assembly GCA_932273695.1). Lineage (NCBI taxonomy): Eukaryota > Metazoa > Arthropoda > Insecta > Lepidoptera > Tortricidae > Apotomis > Apotomis betuletana. The sequence goes on from OW026305.1 coordinate 3,801,552, forward strand.
GAGTTATTATATTACATTCAAAAAAAAAAAAAAAAAAAAGGAGGGGAGAGGGTTAAGAATTTATAAAATTATTAACTAATAGTATTATTTGATGATATAGAAGGTGTAATGAGAAAATGATTAACTTACGAGGGGATGGTCGGTGCTAACGGTGTCTGGATTAAGCTGAAATAAATTATAAGGGGTTAGTATCATTTTTAATTTCTAGGAAAATGACAAATTTTGGCCCAAAACTTACAAGTTCCATGTTCAGCAACGTTGAGGGAGAAAAGCTAAACGATGGAGACATTGGGATGATTAGGGGGGATGGGATGCTGTTGAGATCAGGTGGGAGTGGCATCGGCTCAGGGCGTGGCGTTAATGGTTTGACTAATTGCTGAAAGAGAGGGGGAAATTATTAAATTAATAATTATAGGTATTTTTTTTTCAAAAGGAGAGATAAGAAACAAATTACAAGTACTGTACCTTTTAAGAATGCAAGAGGGTAGATGGAACGGGGTACATTTCCTTTTTATATGATGTAAACATATTTCAACAATTTAAGTTAGCATTAAGAACGGGAGAGGAAATTGTATTTACCTTCTTGCTATGGCGCAGTTGCTTCCTTTGGAAGCTATTAATTTTGCGCTGGATGTCGGTTGAAGTTAGGGCTATGTCTGATTGCAAGTTACATAACCTGAGTAATTCGGCTTTCGCGACCTTTCGTAACTTATTGTCCTTATTGTTCAAATACTTTTTGTCCCAAAGTATGGGGAATTTTAATAAAATTTCTTCGAATGGGGTCATAGTGAACGGACGGAATGCGCGGTAGTATGATAATGTTTGACAACAGTGTTAACATGTTAAAGAAACAGTGTTGTCATAAATGGTAACTACTGTTAAAGTATAGATTCACCTACCTAGTTCGTAAAATTTACGTTGTATTTATAAAGAATAGTTAAATATTTATTTATATATTATTTAATTAAACAACGTACAAATAATTCGGTGATTTATCAGTCTAAAGCTAATATTCAATAGGAGTATTAAGTTAAGATCAATTAAGGAATCGATTGCCGACGAAAATTTTAAAGACGATCGTGATATCATCATATATAAGTTGTACTGTAGTATAGGTATTTGTAAGTTGAGGTTTGAATATGGTTTTAAGTAAATTCCACTAGGGGTCGTTAGTAGTATATTTAATTGAATGTTTTGTGGGATGGATCGTTTCCATTAATACGTATTTTGGGGTTCTTTAATGAATTGATATTCGATAAGTTCAAAAGGGTAGTTAGGGGTGAATTGAAAAATTACGAGTTTTATTAGAGTATAACAAAAATACGAAATGTGTGAAGTGGATGGTCAATTTTATTATTTATATTAGAGAAAATCTTTATTTTGATTTTGATGAAAGAAGTAAAGGGGAATTTGGGATATTATAGGAAAGTAAAGTAGTATGGATTTTGAATACATAGTGGGTGATGTTCTTCTGACTAAGTCAATGCGAAAAAATGAATGTAGGAGCCTGTTAGTGTGACGTATGGAAATGTTTTAGTGCGCGATGTATGCTTGTGTGATGGATGAAAGATATGATAAGAATGAACAGGAGTGAGTGGACCTTTTGAGTTGGATGTTGTCTATATGTATTCAAGCTAAGTTCGAAAGTATTCGGGTCCAAAACGGGGGGGTCTACTATCTTTAGAGGTACGAACGGGAGTATTTTCTAAAGACATCAATTGGTTTGCACATACTTAGAAGTTAGGCTTAGTAAATCGAAGTTTCGATTTAAGACCGATTGTGCGGTAGTTTGTGCGAAACAATACTTTACATGGCCTACGGGCTAACCTTCTACGAGCACGGGCAGGAACGTGCAGGTTTCACACACACCCATGTCAACAAATAGATTGGCCAACTGTATATTTTTAAATAAAAGGAATTGTGGATTGGTTTATCCGTAAAGGCAGGATAAAACTGAATTGATATATTTGTATGAACCTCTGGTATAATAGTATTATTTAGCATAATTTTGAAATGAAACATTATTTCACAATTCGACTAGTAAGTCTATAGTCTTACGAGAAAAAAAAAAAAAAACACAATTGTATGATTATAGAGCTGAAATTGGCTTGTTTATTCTTGATGTGATAACACGCACCGAGAAACGAGAGTCGCATGTGATTTTGGAGAAGAATTTGAAATCGGAATCAGTTATTGAATTGAAGTAAGGATGAATATTCAGTATCTATACCAAAGATCTTTGCTATGTTGTCTGAAGAGAGTTTTGTCAATTCATCGAAGAATTCGTACAAGGTGAATTCGCAAATAAGGCTGAGCAATGGGCAGGTCAAGTTTGAGGTGTTTAGGCAAAACCGAGCTAATAGGGCTTGTTTGACTCACAACCAAACACTTCTTACGATGTGGTCGAGATTTGGAGAAATATATTCACGATTCAATGATATTATTCTATGGTTTGAATTCTGATTTAATACACAAGTGACTTCCCAAGTATCGGTTTAAACACACACACACTTAAGGGTACGAATACTAACGGATTTAGAATATCCAAGATTATCACAAAATGTTATTTGCTTTAAGAATAATTGTCATATATAAATATACATATTGTTTTTTTTAATTATTTTACAATTTAATAAGGGGAATGCGAAGTTCTACGTTATTTGACGATGTCAATCCACTTCAAACTTTCGCAGGGGGGCGATTGTGGCGATTCACATGATCTCGTCATGTGCCCGCCATCATATAAACATATATCATCATCGTGATACTCACATCATCATTATCATCATCGAATTTAAGACATATTAGCATCATACGTCATCAAGCTCATACTAAAATTATCATTTACTAGATATAGGCAATACAAATGCAAAATATGAGTAATAGTGTGAATGTTTGCGGAAGCAAATAAAACCATTCCTATAACTAAAACATGCTACCACTTTAAAAATAGCAAGTTGATATTCACAAATTGACAACAGAGGAGTTGAGCTTTATTTAGACCAAATAAGAATCAAAATCCCATATACAACGCTTGGAGGGCGGGGGCTAGGTCACGTGACGTGTCGGGAATGTCGCGAATGACGCGAAAGTCGTTGAAGTCTGGAAAGTCTGGATAGTCTGAAAAGTCTAGAATATCTGGAATGTCGGGAGATATTGGTTATAAATAGGCAACGGCTTAATGGACGGGGATTCTTTTTGTTTGGGACTTTGTCCGAGTAACATTGTTTTCTGGCAGTTAAGGTATTAAAATTAATTCTAAGGGGAATTTCTATTGGGGTTTTGATTGTCTTTGAAACTATATTTGCCTATTGAAATTTAGTGGGGTTTCTGTTGTTTTAAAGGATATTAAGCTTAGTCACATGCCAGAAATAGTGTTTTGGTACATGGTTACCAGGTGAAAGATATTTAACCTTGCGGCTGTTAAACGAATATCTTTCGGACTCTTCTAGTTTTATCCGAATTAGGCGATTCGGACACTAGCCATATATAAGTGCAGTGAATAGCCTACGAGTGTGGATAGTTTTGTTTGGTGAAAGCGAGGACCACACGTGATGGACATGCGGGCCTTTCCGCGCTCGCTGAAGCCAAACGGACCTCCAGGCTCGGTCTCATAAACTATATATTTATATATCTGCTTATATACACATATTAGGGCAAGCTACTCCATGTTTCCGGCGTCTCATTAGCCACATGGGGGGGGCTTAATTACACTGATGATAGTCACATCCTCGGGTTAATCTCCCGAACTTACAGTTTAGCTTAGCTAGGCCCCATACACGTTTAAATATAAATATGAGACCTAGGTCTCTAGTGTTCTTTGTATTAGCTAGGGAACAGGGTTTAGCGATAGGTACACCTTAATAGGAACATTAGGACGGGGATCTTTACCTACTGAGCAATCGGTCAATCGTCATTAACTAGCATAACATTTATTCAAATTATTTTAACCTTGTTAGGTATAGTGGTTAAGAGGTTGAACTATTAAATTCTTAAGTGGTTATGACCCGGGAAGTTAGTAGGGAAAGAACAGAGTCTAGTGGCGGTTTGTAAAGATTGGGGATAGGGAACCAGTTATTTAGGCCAACCAGATATTTAACACCTAAATTAAAGGAATAATTAATTAGAACTTACCGATTATGATTTAAAGTAATGAACCTTTGGTATAGCTTAAGCGATAGAATGGCATCACTGAGGTAAAGTTGAGTCAGTTGGCAGTAGATAATCGCTTTTTCAATGAACAGAAGTAATTTTAAACTTTATTATAATTTTGATAAGGAAATTGTGGATCGTTGTATAGTGTGGAAATACAAAGCATTCCTAAGACTGGATGTGGAGAATCTGAAGTGTAAATTGCTAAGAAAAGCCGGGGACTTATGGATAGCAATAATGAAAGTTATTCGTTCCCGTATTTACATCACAGATCCCAGAATTGAATTAATTTATATCACAGGGCGTAAAAGAATTCCCTTATCAGAATAAGTCAGTCGAAAGTTGAAAGATACTACGAACAGGCACAATAGTCTTCATGATTTCAAGGATATACTACATTTATGAATATGGTCAAACGAAAACCCAGTTCTAGAACTCATTAGAAGGGTTCAAACCTACTAGGAAGGAGTAGTGTATTAGACTTCTTACAAATACAATTATAACCTTATTTTTCTGAATTATAATAGTTTTACAACCATCACATATGTTTATCTAGTTAAATAGGTAGGTAAAATCCTTAAAATAGGCCTTGTGTAGTTAACGTAAAGAAGCCTGCGCCAAAAGGCTTCCCCAAAAAGATGGATCCTTGACACTATGCCGTAGGCTAGGACGTCATGCATAGATGTGATGAGATCCCACAGTGGTTTGTTCAGTTTAGAATAGGTGCGGAGTTCCCCATCCTCTAGCTGAACGCTTTAATTCGATTTGCTTCTCAGGAATAGATAGGTAAAGCGTTCAGTGACATTCTCCGCGCACTCAGGGTGGTAGGGGATAATTAACAAAAATTTATATTTATTTCTTTTCACAATAGGAGATACCTTCTCCATTATACTATAATCTAGTCCTTACTAGTTTTTTTTTATTGTGGTGATTATAGCAACTTACTACTTATTGTATAGGTCTAATCCACCTCAGATTGTCCTACTATAACTTATTTAAGGGATGTATACCATCTTCCCAGATTAGATTATAATAACAAAATTACTTAATTTTTGTCAAGTATGAAAACTTAAGATTAATTAAAGTCATAATAAAATCTCATAGGTTCTGTAACTTCCATCTATATATAGATTGGTAATGAAGTATAGTTTCATATTGTACTTAGACATTTGATTTCTAATCATCCTGGAGTAAGAACATGCAATTTTAAAAACTAAATTACCCTTCATTTCGGAATCCTAATAATATTTGGTTTGATTCACATACTGATCTTTATTGTTACATGGAGTAATCTAGTAAAACTATACCTAACTATGGATTAGATGAATTTTATAGAATTAAATAATATTTTTATAAGAGTATTTATAATATTTCATATTGAATCTTGCTATAGGAACTATGGATATTCTTGTTGGCTGGACTTCTTGGGAAGTAATAAGTTTATATTATGAGGATAGATACAATTAATTTAAGTTAGAAATTTAATTAGTATAAGGAACCTAGGTAGCAGTAGGATACGAGAAGCTTGCATTAAATAATTAAGAGAATACACATTTATTTGGAAATACATAGTAGCATAGCACAGTATATAGGTACGGAAGCACTTAGCGACACATCACGGTTAAGTTTCTTTTTAAAGAAACTGAGTTGCTACTTCAACGTAGGTTCCTACCATCTAGACGTATCACAACGGTTATCCCGATCACATATTGGCCATTAATTATTAAGAAATGTTCAGCTCAATTGTATTAAGGATCCTTTCATATTTAGGCTTGGTTAGTTGTAGGTTCTGGAAGGCTAGGTATTCATTGAAGGGTTTCCTAGGGTTTCGTTGTAGGAGTAGAGTTTAGTGGCGAGGGTGAAGCAGGCGTAGGACCTGTACCTTTAGTTTAGGCGTAGATATATTTCAGTAGATGCATTTTTATGGTATTTAATAGGTAGCTCGTCGTCGATACATTACAAGTTGGTGCTCGTTCCCAGGATGTATTTATTTAGCAGATGGTCTTGATGAACATTACACTACTTTTTAAATGAAGCATTTTATAATTATAAACAACATCATGTTCTCTACATGTCGCTTTTGTTATTTTGTCTATTAATGGAATAATTTAAAATTTAGCATCGCTTACGCAAAATGGCTGTCAAAATAGAATTAGGTAAAATTATCTAAACGACACGTTTCCCGAGATATTAGTCAGGTAAAATAGTATAATCTACATTTTACAGTAAACAATATCTATGTGCATACGATGCTCATTTTATATAAACCATATCATGTTTTTTACATGCTGCTTTTGTTATTTTGTCTATTAATGGAATATTTTAGGATTTAGCGTCGCTTACGCAAAATGGCCGTCAAAATAGAATTAGGTAAAGTTATCTAAACGACACGTTTCCCGAGAAATTAGTCAGGTAAAATAGTGTAATCTATTACACAACAATCAACACAGTTAACAATATATATGTGCATGCTCATTTTATAGTCAGGTAAATACATAAATGTGCTTAAATCAGCATGAAATAAATCAAGAAAAATTATCTAATCTCCTTTGTAGGAAATATTTCAGACATGAAAAGCTATTTATCGTACAATAAAACCTCACGATTAATGTTTTAATTAGAGGAAAATATTTATTTTCAAACATTAAAATTAATGGAGTGACATTTAAAGTTCTCTAAGACAAAAACTTATGGTCCAACTACGCAAATACAAAAAAAACTGCTTTAGAAATGTTAAAGATTTATTCATCAGATATCACGTGAAATTTAAATTTTATCAATTTTTATGTGTGATCCTGATCTGCTGAAAGATTTCCAGTAGTTCTAGACCAATGTATGGTAGCAAACGATAGCTATGACTAATGAGAACAGCACAAGAGTTCTCAAGACTGCAGTCACTCGGTACTCATTAAGGAATTTCAAATCACGAACTACGTGAAATTTCAAGTTTTACAATTGCAATGAGATAATATCCTATCCTAACAAGAATAACAAAACTACCTACAACTCTGTGTGGTATAAGTGACGTCTCGTAAGACACTGTTTGAGTGAGATGGCGTTTGGGTCCATCAAGCGAGTCCAAAGAGTCCAGATTTACACCGCAGGTGGGCCTAACGGCCTTTATAAATATATTGAATTACTACTAAATGTGTATTTTATAAAACAGAACCGGTAAAGTTGTCTAACTACCAATTTAACGAAAATATTTGTTTTTGTAGTACATTCTATGCGACAAATACGACTCAATTGTCATTCAAGCAATTCAAGATAAGCGACAGTAATCGATCAAAGTCATATCAGGTAAAAAAGGATAAGCCACAATGGTTTCATAGTATCAAAGCAGGTAAATTTGGATAAACGCCAATAGTTAAGATACGACAATCAGGTAATTTAATCTATGTTATTTTTTTTATAGAATCTTATATCGATTCTGTTTAATAATGTGGAAATACCACATTTTTACTTTTTGGCTAATGCGCATAAGCATTTTAAACACACATGACACAGAGGGCGCTCCAGTAGCGAAGAATTATGGAATCAAAGATTTAGTGTGATTGACGTAACGATATGATAGCTCAGTTGGTAGAGCACTACGCCGGAAACTTAGGGTCGCAGGTTCGAGTCGTGCTTACATTGCAGTGGATCACATTCAATGTTTCTTTCATAATTTACCTTTATGTTAATTTTATCATAAAGACATAGGTAAAATGCCTCAAACGACATTAAAATATATTTTACGATCAGGTAAAAACAGTTAACCAACAAGTGCAAGGTTAGTTGCAAAAAAGAAAAATTATCCAAGTTGTTTGATCTGTTTTGACAAATAAGTAAAAAAGCTCTAAGATTCATTATTATGCAAAAAACTTTTTATGTAACCTCCATTTTGCTAAAAAACCTCAAAAATCAAGTCGTTTAGTAGAAAAAAAAGTAGAGATTCTCTAAATCACCGACGGGATAAGCGACACAAAAGTCGTCAGACAAATGTATACGAGACCCAACCCATTCGATGAAGAAAAATCTGCCGATCCCAACAGTGTGTATAACTCAATATCCCCAAAAATGTCGCTTAGATAAGTTCTCCTTTCCAGCATCGGCATATTTTGACACTCAAGTAAATTAACATTTATAGGGTATCCATTGACCTTGAACATTGAAATTTGCCAAAAAATTCGTCTAGTAAAATATCGTCAATATCAACAAGTATAGGGGAACATCTGAGAACATTACTAATGTAGTCTTAAAAAATTATCACTGTTTATAAGTAGGTAAAGGACGTAAATCCGTTTTCCAACGGTAAAGTTGAGTTTGTCGCTCTATTATTTATAGTTTATCTTTTCATTAGAGCAGCATGACCCGGGGGATAAAGCTGTGCCTCCACTACTATGTTAAAATATCGGTTCATCCGCTGGGTCACGATATGATTTATTTATTAAAAAACGATATTTTTTATTTCTGCATGATTTTACACGTATAATCAAGAAGCTTGTCGGCATTTTAACTATTTTTGGTAGGTACCTACACATACAAAAGAAACTAAAAAGTATTTTGCGATTCGATATTTCCAAATGGCCAATTTCACTTATTTTTTTGGAAAATAGCTTTAACGCATTTTATTTTTAATATTCTACTGTAGTAGGTAAATAGAAATTTAGTAATCCGAAATAATTATATCATTGTTTAAATGATTTATTTTACTTCGAGATTTTTCAATGCCTTTAAATATGGTATAAGGTTTGTTGATCTTCAACTCACGCTCGGACTATGCGAGTGTATGAAGCTGCTTGGACGCCACTCAACGAGATTATGAACGAAGTAATGTTCCGGGGGCGCACGGTCGGCGGGGGGAATAACGTTAGGCTCCGCCTAGATCCTCAAGGACGTTGGGATTAGGAGACGCCTTAACGAGCCGACAACATTGCTGTTTATACGCGCCCCATCGCCCGCTGGCCCCTCAGTGTGCGTCCTTGCTTCGCTAATGGATGTATGTGTCTATGCTTCAAAACGCCTCGGTCTCCTCAAAAATTAAGAGGCCAAGACACATAGTGACGAGAAACTGTGAAAAATAAACACAATGAATTATTTATTCAAGTGTACAACTGTACACACATGTACTGTATACTGTATGTAGCAATAGTCTGTTATCAGTTATCAATTACGTAACTATAACATTCTGGTTATAGATAATAATCGCAATTACTTTGTCACTAAAAGTATTATAATTGCTAAATTAATTCGTACAAAACTTATTTAAAAGCACATTTTCTAAAAAATTTAAAAGAATTAGTATACTTACTTAAAACTTAGCTACTACTAAAATATACGTCAACACTAAAAAAAGTACAGACGTATAGTAATTATTTCATCAATGAATTTTGCATGTTACTGATATTGAGATACAGTTATATTTTGCATTTACTGAATTTACCATTTACTATTTACAGATTATTTAGAGTTGCATAAAATTAGCGATTCGAACGGTACTTTCAGCTTAGAAAGCATAAGCATCGGTGGTTCAGTGGTAGAATGCTCGCCTGCCACGCGGGCGGCCCGGGTTCGATTCCCGGCCGATGCATGCTTTTTTTTTTTCTTTTTATACCTAAGTGTTACAAGCAGGTGTCGCACAGATGGTGTCGAAGCGTCATCTGGGCGCAAAATTTTCATTATCTTCTCATCATACCGAAACGGATAACGGATTATAATATAACCAATTTCAATCGGAAGATGATTATAGGATACTTTTACCCAACTACCTATACGGTAAATAAAAAAAACGCGGACGAGGTTGCTGTATTTTATACAGGGTGATCAATCCAAATGGGTGATTAGGGAGAAAACGAAAACTATAAGAGATAGGGAAATCTGTTCTTAGGAACCATGGCGTCGATTTTAGATTTAACAGAAACTACATTTTTTTTTTATAAATCTCATACATAACCGGGAATCGAACCTGGTTAAAATTCTGTAAGTAATCGCATGTCATATTGTATTATTCTTTACAGCGGGTTTGACCGGGTTATGTATGAAATGATGTATGTGATTTAAAAAAAAAATGCAGTTTTTATTAAATCTAAAATCGACGCCATGGTTCCTAAGAACAGATTTATCTCTATAGTTTCTGACTTCTCTCTACTGACCCGTTTGGATCACCCGGTATATGTGAAGAATATCCTAACATCCCATTTTTCATCATTGACCCATCTCACCCTGCGCTACCCTCGAAGTGATCTCCAGGTAAATCAAGCTAATCTTGGTTACTCTCCCGATTTGAGGGCGAATTTTTACCCGCCTACGGCAAAGCTGAAGGGAAAGGTTATGTATAGGCATCGGAAAATCGGATGCTTTTAGACCTAAACTTTGGCGGCGGCTTTGTTGTCAGTTGTAGGTATAGGCGGCTGTTTGAGGTATGAGTGAGATAGCAATAGGATTTGTCAACTTTAGATAAATATCCACCTGAATTTCCGTTCCCTAGTTATGTACGAAGGCGAGTTCGCCGCGACTGATAGAATAGAATATTCTTTATTGCACACCTCAACGGGAAATAAATACAAACAAACTACTGAACTATAGATTACACGTAACAGTCAATAGAGGTAAGTATACAACAGGCAGATAACGGATATGTTTATTGTATATATAAATAACCAAAATTTAAAACACGTACCCCCGGCACAAATAGCTGGTCATCATGAGACCCTTATTCAATCAGTAATACAGAAAATGCTACTAAAACTGAACATAACTACAAAATTTGGAATTCCTAGCTTCAATATTGGCTGAGATCTTGTCACTTGTTCCAATTAAAGCTGAATATCTTGGAAACTAACTGCACCTATTTCCACCAAACTTAGAGCCGATACAGATAGACAGCATTTCAACTGCAACCCAGCTGCAAAGTGGCAGTTCCAGGGCAGTTCTGATGCAGTTACACCAACTGCATCAAAACTGCAAACCGACTGTGCAGTCCGCTCACTCGCACACCAACTTCAAGCTGGCTGTACGGCCATAATGCAGTCTGTCAAACTGTCGGCGCAGGTTCTTCAAAATGACGTACTCGAAACAAGAGTTTAAATTATATCCATTTATACTCAAGGAATACTCAAGAGGTACTCAAGGAATTAAAAGATGATTTTAAATTAGGCAATATGGACGCGCTTGTTCTTTTGGGTGTTGAGATGCAGAGAGAGAGCAATAGAACTGCTCATAATGTGTGCAGTGTTTATGTTCCGCTCTGCCAGTCATACTTTGTGGAAGTGAATAGAGTTCAGTTGAGCACCCATGGAATAGATAACCGGGGTTTTGCAAGAAGCGGCATTGCAGTTATAACTGCAATATAACTGCCCTGGAACTGCTACTTTGCAGCTGGGTTGCAGTTGAAATGCTGTCCGTCTGTATCGGTCCATAGGTAGGAACCATCTCGACGGAAAAGTCTTTCGATAAAAAAAAACGCACTCAAATTAGTCCATCCTTTTAGGAGTTACGATGCCTCAGACAGACACACAGATACACCATGTTAAGCTTTATAACACCCCTCGCAAGTGTGATAAGGCCCGAAGTCCGAATTTTCGTTTCCAAAACTGTTAATATTTCAAAATAATTATAAAACTAACCTAACTTAAATGGGTTCTTTATAAAAACGATATAATATAAAACCCTGATAATATTATGTGTATAAAGAACAAAATACTTTCGGACTAAATGAAAATTTGGCGAACTTTTACACATGCGAAACAATGTTGGTTGCAGAGTTGTGATAGGGTACCTACTGCTAATCTTCTATTCCGTCAGTAAACTGGGTCAGCGGGCGGGCCCGGGGATCGCTTTTTGCGTTTGTGGCTTGAGTAATGGGACCTCAGAATAGGCGGTATTTATTTACGATGTCTGCAACTATATACTTATAAGCAGGGTTCGTGAAATACGAGCGAAATTAATTGAAGTATACTGGGAATACGTCATATGTCTTTTCAATCGATTTTGCTCTACATAACATTTCCTACAAAATTGGTCATATTTATGGACCCTGATTCGTAATGGATCTCATAAGACACGTTCAACGTAGACATGTGCAGTTTTCGCATTTCAACTCATCTTGATACTTGGTCGGTAAATAAAAAAATTTGGAGTTGACGGCATTGGACCGCAACTCCGCCTTCCGCTTTTGTTAGAACAAAATCGCGTTCGTAGGCAGAAGTAGCGATACATTCGCGTCGGTCACCCGTGGCTTCACGAGCGACGACAGACTTCTTTGCGTTTTACACAAACAATCTACAGACCTTAAACGACTCGCAACTATAATTATGTAAATATAAATATATATTAATCATAAATATTTGTATAGAATCTTTTTATCGATTCTATATTTTTTATGTGGTAATACCACATTTTTATTTTTTATAAATAATGACACAAAGGTAAATTAAGAAAGAAAAATTGAATGCGATCTACTACAATCGAAGCGGGGTTTATAAAAAATAAAAATGTGGTATTACCACATAAAAAATATAGAATCGATAAAAAGATTCTATACAAATATTTAGAACAGCGCCATCTCTCTCGCAGTCTTCACACTTGCTGTAAAGCAATGGGGATTGGGGATCGTGCGTGTAAAACGCACATCCTAGGGTATGGCTAATGCGCAATAAGCATTTCAAAAAAACATATGACACAGAGGGCGCTCCAGTAGCGTAAAGGATTAAGGGATGAAAGATTTGGTGTGACTGACGTAGCGGTCGGATAGCTCAGTTGGGAGAGCAATGCGCCGGTAACGCAGAGGTCGCGGGTTCAAACCCCGCTTCGATTGTAGTAGATCGCATTAAATTTTTCTTTCTTAATTTACCTTTGTGTCATTATTTATATATTAATCATTTTAATTTAGAAATGATAAAATTTGTCAAATTTGTTGTCTGATCTCGTGCGCTGCCGCCTACCTTTTTTGTCCACCCGCCTCCTAAGATGGCTCATACTCTAGCTTAATTCGATCCCGAGATTAATTTTTTTTCCGTTTCTTGTATAGCGAGCTCAAAAAAAATAGGGAAATTCTCGGCAAAACTCAGCGAGAAAGTTTGAAATTTTAGAACATATCAAAAAGTTACCGACTGATTTTGGGAATTTAAATTGCAAATGTCACAATTTCTTAAATTGGAGCACTAGGTATACTCGATCAGGAAAACATACACAATTTCAATGTTAAAACTAATATGCATGTTTTTTAATCCATGATGTAACATGACATGATATTATGTTATTTGTTTAGAAAGATGTCACAATATCATCCAATCATCATCATTACAAACAATGAGATGATAATAGTCAATTTGAAGAACTACATAGCTATTAATAACTATTATAACAAAGGGTTTTCTATGTTGTCATTGTTAACAAGCTAAGTTTGCATTGTATCTTAATATTAGGTAATATCTGCAATGATAACTCTAACTTTTAAATGATCACTATTCACCATTAGGCAGGTACGATTTATTATCGAATTTGCGAATCATGCCAACCTTCTAAAAACGTTATTAATTATATAAATCAGTTAAATATATTATTTATTCGACATTAATTACACCGTTACTCAAATTTAATATGAAATAAATTGTACTAGTGTTGTACCACGCCCCTTCATTACGATTTATCGAAACATTTATCGCGATTCCGATTATATAGTTCCGAAAATTACCTTAACCGCCTTTGTTTCCAAACTCAAAGTATTAAATGACATTAGTTACCGAACTTTTTAAAGGATAGTTTTTATAAAAGTTCGTCTCACGCATAACCGACATCATTGTAAAAGAAAAAGAAGAGAAGGGAAGTTCATTCAAGTTTTTATCGCTTGTTAGGAAAAAAGTAAAGTCATCTGTTATGATTGTGATTGATGACAGTTCTAATGCTAATAGGCTTAAGTTCATGAATACACCTGTTATTTTGTGTCTTATGATGTTCCGCGTTTCTTAATTCTAAGTTATGAAGACAGAAGAAGGAACTACGCTTAAACACGCATAAAAAGTGCAAACTGGAATATTTAATGGAAATATCTACTCACTTGGGACCCTTGGAAGTTAATATAAAGATTTCAAGATTTAAACTAGTTCCAATTCCAAACTATCACCGACACAATCGCTTTATCTCGCAAAATAGCCCTCCAGCGAGGCGGTGACACAAGCCCATTCAGCCGACCGGCGGCGCGGCCACCACGCAGAGTGGTTGACATCTAAAATTTATTAATACTAAGCAACCGGGATACACACCAGCTGCATACTTGCATAGTGCAAGGGAGCTCTGATCCGAGTTCAGTCGCCGTGCAGCGTTCGCGACGTTCGCACGTGTCGTCCGTTCACCGACTCTACGCTTGACGATTATAAAAAACAAATGACAATCGATTCCATTACGATTGCGCATCCGTTCTATTTTTAAATCGTTATCGCGTTGTTTGTAAACAGTTGCGATTTGATCAAATCGCGCATCGTGCGGGAATTTTGTGTGTAAAGATTAAAAATAGTGTTGTGCAGTGTTGTGGTGTGTGTTAGTGATGTGAATTGTATTTAACAACATGTTCGGAGTTTTCATTAGACGTTGGAAACCTAAAAGGTGGGTGTTTGTTGGTTAAATGTTAGTCTTTGCTCGAAATAGTTCCTCATGCGAGTTAGTTGACACAACTTGTTTGGTGCGAGGCTAATAATAGAAAGTAATAATCTTGGCCGTAAAAACTTAAATTAACATGGACGGTTCACTGCTTTAATCGGGGGTTACATGAACGACTTTTATCGTCATGGTGAATGAAACATCCTAGTTTAGATTCTATTAAAAACTGCAGAAGGGAGTTCAAAATTCAACGTCTCGATCTCATGTCAAACAATATTTGAATGTGCTGACATATTATACTCGAATTTCGAACATTGTAGTAACCCTCCAGGTCCGAAATGTTAAAATACTGAATGTACATCATTTATAGTGACAATCATTCTATTAAATAGCCCACGTCCACCCACTGATGGACAATGGCCTCTTGCACCTCAATCACAATAAAGTGCAAATGTCATTCATTGCTTTCATTTCATCGTACAATAAGCTTGCAACTATTTTGAAGGAAGCGCTTCAACTAAAATACCAAACCTTGACACAAAAAATTATATGACATCAGGTGGATCGTGGTGACGACGCTTCCTAAAACATGCAAAATTTTCATAAAACTAGGTACAATTACATGTAATAGGGCAATAGAGTCGGTCCACAATAACTCTTCCAAGCAAATGCTCTGTCAAACACATAAAAACTATATATGGCAACATTAACCAAAGAGTAACCAACAGTCTTGGTACTTACATATTTTTATTTAAAATTGAGCACACTGATTGATGAGAAGCCTCAAGCCTCTAAGAGCCCTTAGAGTAAGAACGTCAAATAAACACTGAAGTCACTGTTTTGAATTACGGCATTTATTTACAGTATGTAAACTCACTAAATATAAGTCCTCCAAAACATCTTTTAATAAAAGTTTTGTAAATATTTTTGTAAATACAATACTAATCAAAGCACAACTTACCAAGATGTTTTTATATTTATATTAGATTTGCTAGAATCTAATACTAGTTTAAAGATTAAGAATAATACACAAGTATCACGACTAATAAGTGCACTATCTTCAGTGTTGTCATATCATATACCGATTTACAGATAAAAAATAAAATTGCTGGGACATATATATATATATATATTATAAAGCCAGACTATACTTTCGAAGACTAAGGAAACTAGAAGAATGTTTACGATTCGGTAACTTGAATAGAAGTCTTGTAGTTTATAATATATCTACAGCAACGAGGCAGACGAGTTCTAGAGTGGAGACCACGAACGACACGCCCTGTAGGACGGCCTCCCGCCAGGTGGACCGACGACCTAAAAAGAGTGGCGGGAAGCGGTTGGATGCGGAAAGCTGAGGACCGGGTATGGTGGCGCGAACTGGGGAAGGCCTATGTCCAGCAGTGGACGACTCCGGGCTGATGATGATGAATACATATACAATGTATATACCTTTTTCCAGTAGGTAGTTAAATTGCTACAGATAGATCTAGGTGTTTATTCTATCACAACTGTGTTCCGACATTGTTTCGAATCTGTAACGTTTCGCCAAATTTTCATTTGTCCGAAAGTAATGTTTTCCTGATCTCCATAAATGATTCCAGGGTTTTATAAATATAGTTTTAAAGAACCGTATAGGTTAGGTTAAGTTTGTCTTATTTTCTGAAATATTAACAGTGTTGGAAAAAATGACTTTCGGACAAAAATTAAAGTTTGGCGCAACGTTACAGACTAGAAACAAAAATTCGAACTCACGATAAGTAACCAGCTGTTCCTTATACAAACTTCCACCAACCTTTCTCGGGATTAAACTCCTTCCCTCGGACTCGAAACTATCACCATACCAAATTTCACATAAATCAGAACAGACAGACAATTACTTTCGCAATCATATTAGTAAGGATTGATATTGAATGATCACAAAAAAAGTAATCGACTGTTTAAAAATTCATAATTCACAGTCGATGTTGATAAATTGCCAATGTAAATCGATGAGCGAAAATCGATTAGTAAACAAACATGTTGACAGGTGCCGATTATTTTGGGTTCTGTTAAAAAAATAAAAACTTAAGAAACAATTCAGCCATGGCACACATGTGCAATAACAAACAACAGTTCCTATCTTATTTATGTAAAAATAGAGAATAACAATAAATGATTTGCTCTGTGAAATCGTCATCGGAACTTGACGACTTGCCAATTAGTAATAAAACATACGCAATCGATAATTTTTCTTGGAAATTATACCCACGCAATGAATTCAAATGCGTATTGTATAAAGATATATTAATTAATGTCTACCAACCTATCAACGTCTGGAAGAAAAGAGAATTGGTATCAAAACCAAGATCCGGTTGATACGAGCTCTGGTAATCCCTATCTTCCTATGGAGTGGAAACGTGGACAATCCAAGCCCGAGAAAGGAAAAGGATTGATGCGTTCGAGATGTGGTGCTGGAGACGTGTGTTAAGCATACCATGAACTGATGCGAAACGCACCAATGCATCGATCCTGAACCCGCTTCAAATAAAAACTCGTTTGTTCACCACGTGCCAACAACGCATTCTTTTCTATTTCTTTTCTTTCTCTGAATTTTACGTGGTTATTAGAGACTGCTGCGGCTGGATAGAAGCCATATCAGAGACCATACTTTAACTAAACATAAGTACTTAGACGTTAAGGGTGGTTAAAGTTACAATAACAAAAAAATGTGCGTCTAATAGCGTCACACTCGACTTAGTTGCGGATTTGGATTGATGACCGATAGCAGTCAACAGCACGGCTACCGATAGCTGTTGACTGCTATCGGCTACGAATCGATACCTTTACTACCTTCAGGGCTTTGCGATGTACACAGGTAATTAATAATTCCTGAAAAATATGAAATTAAAATAGACACTTTACTTAAAGGAAATTATAATAATTATCACCAGTAGTGCAGTAAAGTTTCGTTAGACGGGCGCCCACGTCGGCGATCGGTCAAATGGTGTCGATAGATACAGTTACTGCCGCGTCGGCATTTTCAAACATCAAAAGAGAGGATTGTCTGTAGTGTTCTATTCTTTGGCCGCGGCGACAGATGCAATCCATCCGAGTAATTGACGTTCGTAATGTACGCACCCGAGCGTTTTGCGATTCGGAATCGAGCCCTTGTTAAGAGTTGCTCCGAGTTACTGCTCTTTTTGTTTCAGCTTCAAAGGAAAACAATGGATGAGGATGAATCGATTGAATTGCGTGTAATAGGGCTAAAGTCGATGTTTCTAATGAGTATGAAATATTACCAATTTGTAGCGTAGGTATTGTCAAATGTTCTAGGGGCCAAAAGCACATTTTCCAAGCTTCATATTTTTTTATAAACAGACATTGCAAATGTTGTAGATACTAACCTCATTTGTGCTTTAGACTCTTTTATAAGTAATTAAGTTTTAATTTAATTTTTTTTGTTATTAAAGTACTTCGTATATACACTCATAACTGTCAATCTTTTCTACATTGTATTTACCAAAATTCTTAAATTATACTCTTCTGGGCTCTATACCCCGCGTATTACAACAGTAGGTTAGAGTTAGAGTACTCAGAGTACATTACAATACTTACACTATTATAAAACAAACTTAAACTACCTAACCTATAAGAAGTGCTTATCGACGATCATTGAGATAGCTACATTTTTAGAAAAAAATACATTTCGGACAACCGAAAATTAGCTGAAACACTACAGATGAAAAACAATAATACGGAGTTGTGAGTGAGTGTAACAATTTTTTCTATCAATCACTCAATTTTGTGACCACCTAGGCGGTGTCTCTGAACAATCTTCAATACGTTGATTGCTTTGTTATAAAAACAAGCCAAGTGTGGGTTGGACTCGCACGCAAAGGCTTCCGTACAATACAATACAATACAATAATTTATTTTATATTATTTTTGACTTTTTTTGTATTTGTTGTTTTGAGTGGCTATAGTAATACATATACTCTATGCTTGTTAATAGTAATTTTTCTTAATTTTCGTAATTCTTGTTACAGCAGCCATACTTACAGTCCGACCAAAAAGAGTAGAAATTAAAAAGTGGCAATACTGTAGTGTCCTCCCTTTCTAATCAATATAAGAAAACGTGGACGACACTACAGTATTGCCACTTTTTAACTTCTACTCTTTTTGATCGGACTGTAGGTATACAAATGCGAAAATTTTAAGTCCATTTTGCAGTTGGAAAGGTAGAGCCATGTGAACCACGGACAGATAAACAGAAAGACAGCGAAGGCTTGATAATTAGCTTTTTTGGGTACGGAACCCTAAAAATAACTAGTCAAATCGGTTTTTTCCTCTCGTAGCGAGTAATAAATGATCCGTGAAGTTTAATGATCGATTAAAATAAACTTTTTAAACGCACGTTACTGGGCTGGCTGGTAATAAATTAAAAATAAATGCATGTGTTAATGTGTTTTCATTTCGTTCAAACTCGTGCTTAGAAAGGAAAACAAATTATCTAAATACTTTTCGTAACTCGATAAAGTGAATGAAAGAGTGGCACTGTTATAAAAATATTTGTTTGATGAATCGAATGCTTGTTCTTGGGTCATCGATATATTAGGTACTAGCTGCGCCGCGCGGTGTTACCCGCTCATCCCACGGGAACACTAAATTTTTGCGGGATAAAAAGTAGCCTATGTGTTATGCCAGGGTGTCAGCTACCTTCATACAAAAATTTATCACAATGTTCAGCCGTTTGAGCGTGAAGAAGTAACATAAACATGAAAACACTCACAAACTTTGGGTTTATAGTTAACTAGCTGTGCCCCGCGGTGTTACCCGCTCATCCCACGGGAACACTAAATTTATTCGGGATGAAGAGTATCCTATGTCCTTTCCCGGGTCTCAAACTATCTCCATACCAAATTTCATCTAAGTCGGTTCAGCGGTTTAAGCGTGAAGAGGTAACAGATAGACAGACAGACAGACAGACAGACAGACAGACAGACAGACAGACACACTTTCGCATTTATAATATTAAGTATGGATATTAGTATGATGTAACATACCGTCGCTTAGTACATACCCATAGAACAAGCTTTGCTTAGTTTGGGACTAGGTCGATTTTTGTAAGATAGTCCCTTAATATTTATTTATTTATTGTGTGTTTTGTGACCACGGTAGCAGAACTAGGGAATGCAAACCGGTTATTTTGTCATACAAAAACCGGTTTGTTGCAGTGAAATTCCCTTAGCAGATCATAATCCTCATTGACTGGTCTATCGTGGATATTAATTAGATGACATCCTCATTTCAAAACATGTCTTTGTTAAAAAATAAACAATCGATTATTACATGGAATTATAATACTTAATAATAAGCTTTGATTAGTCAACATACACAAAAGATAATAGACGAGACAGGAAAATACATGGTATAAACTAGGATAAATACCTAATATATTATTTATTATGACAAACAAAGGAAAAAGAATAAGGTAGTCATATTATATGCTTATACGATGACGCGTTTCATATTTATAATGGTTTTTTCCTATATTTTGCTTTTCTCTAATTATCGATTGATATAATAGGCTAAATTACATAATTGACAATATGCATAATTATACTTTCGTATAACATATTTATCACATAAATTTGTTTAACATACATACTATTTAGAATAATAGCGTTTTCATATAAATACTGCCTTAAGGTGAAATAGGTAATGTTGGGAATCGTAAGCCAAGTCGGACCTGCGCGGCTCGCTCGCTTCGCTCGCTCGTTAGGGTCGCAGTTCAACCTAACACTCCTCCTCGCTTCGCTCGTCGTTGTACCTAACCTAAGCCAAGTCGGTCCTGCCTTATGGTGTAATAGGTAATGTTAGCAATCATAAGCCAAGTCGGGCTTGCGCGGCTCGCTCGCTTCGCTCGCTCGTTAGGGTCGCAGTTCAACCTAACACTCCTCCTCGCTTCGCTCGTCGTCGTACCTAACCTAAGCCAAGTCGGACCTGCCTTAAGGTGATATAGGGGGTGACAGCCTAATATATCTAGTCGGAACCACCTTTTTTGGTTATCGTAAAATCAACTTATATCTTCTGTGGTTTATAGCATTGACGAATTATATCAAGTAAGTCATTATGATAAATACGTTTTATACCCAGTAATAAATATAGTAAATGTACATTATACTAAAAGTAATTATACCTATAAACCATTATATCAATTGTTACATTGGATCATTTGAAAATTATCTAAAACAATATTATACCATTCGTTACATTATACAAAGCAATGGTATATCAAACCAAAATAGATTAAGTGAAGTTATATGAAACGTCGGGCACCCGTTCTATGTATTTAAGTATATATTTATCTATATAAGTACGTATATCTTCGTCTAGTACCCATAACGGTTCCATATTGGGTTGCATAAATTTTTAAGCCATAATGTCGGTGTGCATAACCACTTTTGTCATAAAAATCTTTCCGCATAAGTGTGTTAGGCATTAATTGATCCGCATACATTTTATGACCATAATGTTTGTACGCATAAGTAAGGAATGCCATATACTTTTGGAGCATATGAACCTAAATCATAATCTTTTAACGCCATAATGTTTTTATGCATATCATATTTTGGCGCATAATACTGAACAACATACATACCAATCTCCATAATAGATATATTTTGTTAATTTGAAATTAGTGTAATGAGTACCTACTAATTATAACATTTTACATGTGAGTAGTGTTATCACTTCTATTTTACGATGCGTATGTATATTTCATTTATAAATAAAGCATGTTAATTAGTTTTTTTTTCCCTGATCAACCTACATATCATGCGCTTTTTTAACCTAACCTAACCTAACCTAACCTACTTTTCTGGCCGATGTTCGTATTCATAGGTTCACAGTTCTAACCTAACCTAACCTACAACTAACCTAACCTAACCTACTTTTCTGGCCGATGTTCGTATTTATAGGTTCACAATTCTAACCTAACCTAACCTACAACTAAGAGGTCAGTGTGGAGAAGGATTTCTTAATGCGGGGGGCTTAGCCCCCCGAGCCCCCCTTGTGGGGGGCTTCGCCCCCCCGTCCCCCCTTTTTTTTTCCTGCTTACGTAAGTTTTGTATCATTATTTCGAATATTATATTTTTGGTACATGTGATATAACTTATACTATATAATGTCTATTGCCATTAATAATTATGAAAGCCATAATTTATGCGTTGCTCTTCTTCGTACTATCAATTATTATGACATTCAATAATATGATTTGAAATTTTGTGCCATACTAAATTATGCTTATGAACAGCCTGCCGAACAACAATTATGACGTAAAAATTTTATGCAAATAACAATTTATGACAAATAACATGTATGAGGAAAGCCATTATGACAATCGAAATGAGTTATGACAATCGAATTTATGACAAGAATTTTTATTCCACTAGAGGTGATCCCACCCATAACACAAGCCTTCTTGAGCTTAATTTGGGACTAGATCGATTTGTGTGAGGTTGTCCGATATTTATTTATTTATATATAATTGTTCTATTTAGTAGGAATTGACTGAATTTTTGAATTTGACCATCGAGTGGTGTCATAGTCTTTTATTCTTATAATATTTACTTATCCAACTAGCCGTTATATTATCAGACTTATGCATTTCATGTTACCACTGTTACCTGCTAAAAAAAAACACTAAATGTCAAATTCGCGCATTTTTTGTTATGGCAAATTTTTGGTAAGACTAGATTTTAAATCTTAAATTATGCATTATGTAATAATGCAGCCCGTAAAATGAATTAGCGCAAAAAAGAAGTACACTCACGCTTAATGCACTAAGAATGCGCTTTCGCGCCACATTGCTGCGAAATTGTACAGCCGGAGAAATAGGATTGCGGTGTTTTTGTGAGGAATTCTGGAGATTTCGCGATGTCTTTTAATTTTAGTCTCATGGGCGATAAAGTTCCTAACGGTAGTAGGTAATTTAAATGGGAATGCAATGCGATCGCTTGAGAGATATAAAAAAAAAGTTGTGTTATCTTTTATTTTTTGTATCTTAGACGTTAAAATACCTAGGTACCTACCGGTAGTAGTTTACCTAAGAACGGAGTGGGAAGAAATAGGTTTGCAATGCGGCCTCTTTGTGAGGAATTCTGGAGAGACAAAGTTGTTGTTTGGGAGCACCTAGAAACGTTTAAATTGTCATCAGCTGTAGACATCGCGAGTCTGTGTGGAAATTACTGAAATACCTACATTTTTTTTTATCTCCACCATTTTGAAAAAAATGGCAAAACTGCCTCAACAGTAAAATTCTCTATAATTATCGAACCTGTTGAAAAATTCATAAGCGAGAACATACAGAAAACTGCACAACTGGACATCCAGAGAAACGGACATACGAAAGAATTTTTGTCAAATCTGAAACAGAGACTTCGCTCGCTCGCTCAATGAACTTAAACCATATTTTTCAGAGATATTATATCTAAGAGTATTGTACATTATTATAAACCTATACTCTTTTAGTTACAGTACACTTACCTCTGACGGTGACATGTTAATTTTCACAGCAAACTCACACGGGCAGAAAATCAAATTTACCCAGCTGATAAGAGTTGTCAACGGTATATGGATCAGGTTAATGAACTGGAGCAATTAGTTTGATCGCCCGCATGTGAGGTCTTTCGACATGGTTTGAGGTGGGTCTATGGTGCAAAACATAGGCGGTAGCGGGAGTTGCCTTCTTGGAACTCAACTCTATCTGTCCACCGAAGCGGAGATGTGTAAAATTACCTAATCACAAATCTCAGATTTAAATGAACCCCTTTCTTCAAGTGGCAAGGTGTGAAAAAGACTCATGAGATTTTGTGTATTGGTAGCTAGCCTAATTAGCTAGGTCTAACTGGCAGATTGATTGCCATGCCATATGTCATTTAAAAAAAAACTTATTGTGTTAGTAATGCTACTTGTGACAAAACAGCGCAGCGAACCTCGCCAGTAGCCTACCTGGTACTCCGCTCCGCCTTCCGCATTTGTTCGCCAAAAACTGGCGCGCGTTTGTAGTCATCTGCCACGTTCCACCTGTTGCCTTCTTTCATTATGTGCTTCTGTTTCATTGTCATTTTGTGATATCGTATCTGTTAGTATATCATTCGATAGAATTTTCCAATGAACGAAATTAGCACTACCTTTAATAACGCAATTTAAAATAGCGCGATACATCATAAACTTGTCTCACTATTGCAAGCGTAAATGATCATCAATCTCTATGCAAATCCCAAATATATACACCATCAATGAGCTTAGAAGAAATATTATTATAATCGGTTTAAAAAAAGATTAAGTTTACTTGCACTTTAAACCACTTAAGTCCCTTTTGATAAGAGCTCCAAAAAAATGAATTACTCTGCCAACTATTGCGTGGACGACGCGCTGCTTCCCCATTCCTAAACGGCACAAGTGTCTATGAGTTTCATATGTACTTAATGCGCTATTTCATCTTGCATCAGTTGCGCGAGCGCACCATTTGTCATCGTCTCGTCCGACTGGACGATGGACATTATCTATCTTACTACAGGTCAATGTATTGAAAAAGTATTTTAAAACAGCTTGATTTTAAAGCCGAACCTTGAAACATTTCATTTACTTTTTACAATATTCTAGACAAAAGTAAACATTTTTTGGCATTTGGTTCCACTGACGTGATGATACACTGACAGTCGGAATGCGTCACATTATTCAAAGTCTGATGCAAAACTTGTTGGCAACTTTTGAAAATGGCTGTCCGTATTACGTGGTATTACGTTTACATAACTATTCTGTATTTATTTACCAACGAATATGAAACAAACGAACACGAAATATTCGCATTTGTGTTTACTAAAAAAAAACTATGTATGGTATAAAATCGCGGTTGTGCTTGCACTATCACAAATGAAATAAAATAAAAAATATGATTATATCGCCTAGAAAAATAAATCAATGAAAGTCAGTTTAAAAATAACACATTTAAACATAAAATCAGCACAAGTGTAAGGAACGAATGAAATCTGCACGACCCTGACATACAAACATGGATTTATTAACTTATTATCAATACTTTATTTCTCAGTGTGACGTATGTAAACAGAACATTTCAGATAACATCGTTGATCATGTCATTATCAAGATCACGCGATCAATATGCTTGATGTCAGATGTCAACTGAAGTAAAACTAATCCATACTAATATTATAAATGCGAAAGTGTGTCTGTCTGTCTGTTCTTCACGCTTAAACCGCTGAATCGATTTTGATGAAATTTGGCATAGAGATAGTTTAAGATACGAGGAAGGACATAGGATAGTTTTCATCCTGGAAATTATACCTAAGAAGATTGAAAAGTGAGTGAACATTTCTGTTGGGGTGCGGTGACCCTGTAGGAAATGTAATTATTAAACCAAAAGCACAATTGACAACATTTCATATTTATAACAGGTGGAAATTAATATAGAGATCGACAGGGCTTTAAGTCGTGTACCTTAAAAAAAAACTTTGAATTTATTCTTCTGTATTTAAAGAAATATAAGAAAATACATCAAATAACTACAATCTAAGACAATACGGGCTGAATAGGGTTGTTGTCTAAACCAAAGAGCGAAAACAAATATATATTTTTTATTTGACGTTGACAGGTGACAGATGCATACCGAGTTTGATTAAGTTTATTTTTATAAGAAAACCGACTAAAGTAACCGTTCCATTAAGTTCTGGTTTCTGTGTTGCCACATTTTAAAATGAGTATGTTTTTATAAATTAATAATAAAGTAAATAATCATCTCAGAAAATAAATAAAAACAGAGATTACTTCATCTTTTTAAGCAGAATTCAGAAAAGTAATAAAATGATAGTCTTAAAAATATGAAATGTTGTCAATTGCTCTTACATTTGCTCAGGCGCTTTTAATAATCCCTTTTATCAAGTTCCACGCGTACGTATTCGCGGGCAAAATCTAGTTATAAATAAATAAATATATATCTGACAACTTCACACAAATCGATCTAATCCCACAGTAAGCTTAAGCTCTATAAGGCTTGTATTATGTAATATATAGATAAATATATAATTTAATACATAGAAAACATCCATGACATTAGAAATGATTAGTATATTAGCCTAGATTAAGAATCGATTTAACGCTATGGAGATATCTGTAATGTCATTCATAATAGGTAATGATTACATAAGACGCAGAAAGAAATATAAATAAATATAAATTTATATATATAAATATCCGACAACCTCACACAAATTTATACAAATATATGACCTTAACCGTAGCACAGTAGAAAAATCCTACACTTCCCTCAACTTCGTATTTTTGATCAGATACGAAATTGAGAAAGTAAAGGGCAGAAATGTGTCACTCTCGCTCCCGCTCCGCTTATGACTTGCAATCACAATTGAAATTGAAATAAAACATTGTACCAACCACAAGTTACTCATTAATTCACAAGTAGCACAAACCATAACTTTGCGGCCAGTAACAATAAAATATTGAATGCCGGTGGTCCGTTAACTATTACAATGAAACACATTAAAATCCTAGCTTTATCATACAATATCTCCTATCTGTACAACACACAGGCATCATAAACCAACCTATCACAGCTAGTGCAATAAACATCAAATCATTGTACATATCAAGGCAGGAAAGCGACTAATAAATGTCTAGTGAGGAAAAGGACAAGGAAATGTAGAATGCACTAGACCGCACAGCAAGTCACCCATCCATGCACTAGACTGGCTTGATAGAGTCTGTTGTGGTACAGAATACTAAATTATTATTTACTAAGAGCTCGCAACGTCACCCGCGTAAAACTTTTCTGTACCGTAGTCGGATAAAAAGCATCCTATTGGATGTCCAGTCCAGCTATCGTAAAGGGGAAGGGACTGGTTAAAACACACGTTCAGCCGTTTCGGCGTGATGAGATGAGAGGACTCATCATCCTCAATCCCTTTACTATAGACGATTTGTGGTCTTTAGTCTGCGAAAAACCGGACTACAAAGACATTGCATTCCTTCATCGCTTTGACGACGCGGTTGGCTCGGTGTGTATTGCAGCTGCCTACTGAGCCGGCGGTTCTGGGTTCGAATCCCGGCCAGGGCAAATATTTGTGTGATGAACTCGAATATTTGTTCCTGGGTCATGGATGTTATCTTTATACGTATGTATTTATATATTATGTATATCGTCGTCTAGTACCCATAGTAGTTACAAGCTTTGTTTAGTTTGGGACTACGTCGATTTGTGTAAGATTGTCCTTTAATCGCGCGTTTTTTATATTTATCGCGCTGATGAGATTTTTCCTGAAATAGGTAAGTAATGAAAACATTTCCATAGAAAACTAATTTTCGATACAATTTTTGAATTTTATAATAGTAGTGAGTGTTCAAGGGTGACGGAAATTTCTTACCATAAGGGTGCTCGTTTGTGTCCTATAATAAATGACAAAAATATATATATTTGGCACTTTTTCAATTAAGGAGTTAAACAGAAGCTAAAATGTATAAAAGCACCCAGCATTTATGTATTATGTTTAAAATGTTTAATCGTCAATAAAAATACATAGATATTACAAGAAATTATATAGCTTAATAATAGATAGACCACTGTTACTCAACACCAATAAAGCAACAGTTATAACTAAAACTGCTAACCATCAATCTATCGTAACTGTACTAACTAAAAGTGAGAAGAGCATAATTCATTACTTTCGGACCCATAAAAACTCTAACATAGCTATTACATGACTTAATGTTACATTTGTTACATCCCACAACCATTAAAATCTAAGTCAGTAAGTCATTGATTCAACAAGTTTTTACTACGACCAAAAAAAACTATAAAAAAACTACGTTCTCTTTAATCGATTTTTTTCACGATGACTCAGATGAGTCACTGATACTTGGTTAAAATCAAAATGACTTAAGTGAAATAAGATTCTTCTCATAAATTTGACATTAGTTATAGAGATTATAAAGTTACGAATAAAAATAGCTTAACTATTCACTAGACATCCTTTCGTGTTGAACTAGAAATGTCATTAAGTTTCCATTTTGAGAAGACCCTACGCTAAAGCAAATGTTTAAATTTTGTACGTTCTTTTTAAAATTGCCGTATTGACCAATATAAGGGAGCTCTATGTTCGTACAATATGAAGGTTATTAGAGGGCTTTAGTCAATGGTTTAGTGCCGAATTATAGACAACTATTTTAAGTTAAAAAGAACTTACAAACACTAGCGGTTTTATTTAATTTTATCCGAATTTGGTTACAATAAAGTCGCATTTGTGTTATTGGTGTATATCTTAAAGTTTTGTTCGGTTAGTTTCAAGCATTGGTCTCATTATAATAGCAATTAGAGCAGGTACTGTGCGAAAAATTGGCATGGAGGAGTCCGTTAGTCGTAACAGTTTTGTTGGAGCGGTAGTTAAGTTTAACTACATATTTCAATATGGCGTTCTCAGAAGAATTGAAGTCCCGTTGGTTAGTTAAGCGTAATTTATGCCTAGTGTCTTGTGCTGAGGTGAGAAGGAACTGGCATTTAGCTTCTTGTTAGGCCTTAGGGATAGCAATATTGACAACTAATCTGAAATATAAACTTTTTTTTATTTTTTTATGTACATATTATGGTCCTTATCTTTTAGTGAATCAACAGCATAGTATCAAATATGAATTATTTTTAAATTTAATTTAATTGCAAGTAAATACAAAAAAACTTACTAACAACAAACCATACAAAATAAATGAAAGCGGCTTAATTGCCGACCACTGCAACTATAACGTTTTTTTTAATTCTCCATTTGACCATTCGAAATTCAAATGCCTGATCGTGACCAGACGTACAACCACAAGCTATAATAAAATTATTCTACCATATATCTTTCATTTGGTCGTAACATTAAAATATGCCCGGTCCGTTAAGGTTGCCACAGAGGTAAAACTTGCCTATTTCTATTTCCCTTCGGATAG
The DNA here is from genome assembly GCA_932273695.1 of Apotomis betuletana. NCBI lineage: Eukaryota > Metazoa > Arthropoda > Insecta > Lepidoptera > Tortricidae > Apotomis > Apotomis betuletana. The sequence continues at coordinate 3,830,280 of OW026305.1, forward strand.
GTGAAAAATATTTTTACCTCAGGCTTACTCTCAAAGGAAATCTCCTCAAAGCCGCCGGGGAAATCGTTCTCTTTTCAAATTTTCGATGTTTCTAGAAACATTATACGCGTTTATCATTAGTTTGGATGTTTTTATACTTTCTAAGTGAAAACAAAGGTGCAATTATTTCGGTATGAGAAGTGATTATTTTTACAAATGTAGATCAAGTTAAAAATAAATGGAGTCAATTAATTTGTTAACAAAGAAAGTAGTTCGGCAGTATTCATGTCAAGTTTACTCACAATAACGTACTTAAAATTTAAAATACTAATTAAGACATTTTGACAGTATGCGGGTTGCGCTATTGAGTACTACTTTAATGACAACAATAATATGTAGTGTTGGAAGTTGGATTGGAAGCCATATTAACGCGGAAGTTTCGATAAAAAATATCCAGTGAATTAATGTTTTAGACACAACATTGCGTTGTCATAGGATATTCTTGTTTCAGGATATTGTGCATAAACATGTCTGACAAACATAACACAACTAAACATGATGTAAAAGTCAAATTGATTCAGCACCAATTACTTCACCGGTCCCGTAAAACAATAATAAAATTTAGATTCGCTGAAATGCTTCGACACACGCCATATTGGCAACATGCCATGTTAGATTTTAATGCACTCACGCCCAATATAATTTGAACTGCATTGCTCTCTAGAAACCCCATTTCTTGACCTAATTTTGCCTTCAACAACGAGCGAGGGAGCTCTATTCCAAATGGTCGAACATCCAAGTTCTAATTTCAAATCACGCATAGCTCTTCGAAAACAAAAGAGCAATTAATTTATGTTAAGCGTATGTGTATTTTGAACATAATTGGAAGGTGTTTTAAGTTTGAATTTAGAATGGATTTAAAATTAAACTTATTGCGTTTTATAGTTTTAAAGTGTTGATGTTTTGCCGTTGTTTTGAGACTGGCAACCTTGCAGCGAAGCGACAGAAGTTTGAGACAAATTGTTTTTTAAAGATTTGTTAGAGCCATAGATAACGTAGATCTGTTCCGCGTTTAATTTAAGCGACATGCAGTGTTGAAATATAACTAAGTTAAGTTTATAGAGAAACCATGCATGTCGAAAATGGTTTTGAATGTTATGTTATGATAATTGATAAGGCATATTTAGTTATGACGTAAAAATTGTAACAGACATTTTTAAAAGAAGTAATTTACAATTTTACATACATAATTGATACACCACACAAACAGAATTAATTAAACTTACATATTGCCTACTTTGTAGATATTTTCCACCAAAAATGTGCTGGTTTTAGAACCACCTGAAAAGTATAGTAATTTATGAAGATCTATGCGATTGTTCTAAAACCAAATAAATAATAAATAGTTAATCTCGTTGAATACCTTTATTAATGTGATAAATTAATAATACGTATATTGTGTATGTATGTGTCGAAAATGAGTAAATATTTCATAATAAATAGTTAGCAAACTGAGCATGTAACTTTGAATAGTTTCTAAACAATTTAATCAATCACAGTTAGCTAGTTAAACCACTATAATGGAAATATTATTGTAATTTATTCACAACTTTTTCTTAGATAAAACAGCATACAGAGTACGATAGTATGCAAGTTTACAAAACTACATATAACATAATATAATTGAAATCGAAGGTCATTTAATCTAAAAATCTTTTTTCGGGACACAAAGGCTTATTTTTTTTAAATCTCAATAGCCATGCATTTAACCTTGATTGCACCTGATGTAAAGTGACAATAAGGCCTAAGATGGAGCATGCTTGGATAGAAGATGCCTATTCACTCTCGACTTGAAGAGATCCAGTCCCTTGTCAAAAAATCTACTTTTCAGCCGATTATGGACATAATAATAGCACGGTGATACGTGAGATTTTTGTTTCGCAAATGAAATCATACATTTAAATAAAACTATAATTTATATTAATTATTTGACCCTCCCGGACGTTTCATTTTATTTAAATGTGTCGCGGAAACCGAAGAAAATAAAATGAAATCATAGTTACAATTAATTGAGTCGGTTGAAGTTGAACTTGGATTGACCGGACCAAGTTAGGTATACGTAAGCAGTGAAGCAACGCAGCCTAGTGGGACCTGTTCTAGAGTTGATGGGTCCGCTCCGGGCGAAAGGTTCGCGAATTACGTATTGTTACGTAATGCGAAGATTGGTGGCCTGTCAGCTGATAAAGGGGTGTTTTGTGCTGCAGCAAAGCAGCACATTTTCGCATTATTAATGCTGCAGTGTATAGTGTGTGTGTACAAGAATATTGTTTTATTGACTGAGGGCAGAAAGTTTCTCCATTATAGCTCGGCCAATCTTTTTTATGTCCGGCCGTATTCGCCTACAGGCCGATTCTCATGAAATTTTGTGAGTAAATTATATAAAAAAATACTGTGTCTCTTGTTAACAATTTTTGATAATGGCGGAAATGTGGGGGTAGAATATACTACTTTTAACCATTCGAAACAAAATCGTGAAGTCTCAGTTTAAAAACCAAGATGCCTAGTTAGGACTTGTTCTAGAATTTGATCACTATACTGGAAACAGTTATAGACGTTATGGTGTAGGAGACCTTCGTAGGGATGTTTAAAATCGGCTTAAATTACTACTTATTTTTACATAAGGTTTTTCGTAAATTGGGTTTTAACTGTGCTTACTTATATAGATAAAACTTATTTTTTGGAAATCCTAAATTAAATATGACTTTAATATGTGACGTTTTCAATCAAAAGGGCCCACTTGGTCGCTCACTATAAGGACGTATTGACAGGAAATTTCGACTCTTAAACAAGCGACAAAGTGGGCCCTTTTGGTTGAAAACGTCACATATAATTGCTTAATTTAATGGCGTTAACATCATCCATCTATAATTCAGTATAAACAAGTTGTCAACACTTTCCAAATGCAGCATAAATTTATGTCGGACATGTAGAATACGACACTATTCATTACGCGTTCAAATTTTGGTCATGCGACGTCGCAAGAATAATTTAAGCTTTTGTGCAGCTAACCAAATGCATATCGCGTTGGTACTGAGAAATGAGAAATAACCGTTTGTTGTAGGTACAGTTTGATAAAATCAGTGGCTCCGTGAGTACCGTATCACATTAATCTGTGGTACCCTGAGCTGTAGGTACTGTTGTAATTTTTACCCCAAATCTACCATTTTGAAAAGTTTCGAAAACGTGAATCACCATAAAATCTTCTTTTTACTTATTGAACCTACTTACAAATTTTCATGAGCATCGGTTGAGAAATGCGACGTCTAGGCGAGAACAGCCGGAAAGTATCTCGACATACGGAATAATTTGGACCAAGCAGAAACGGAGACGCTACGCTCGTTTCGCTCAGTCGGTCAAAAAGCACCTACTACCTATTTAATTAAAGATCTGACATTTTACTTTCTTCCGTCCCTTACTTACACCGATTTTCATTTTAATTAAAGTCATACTTCAAACAATCCATCTATTTAAATATCTATTCACATTAATCGAATCAAGCCATCTAATCGTGTAATAACATACCTACAGCTACCAGTAAAAAGCACATTATGTTACTCCCATTAAGAACGCAATATCAAATTTCGAACGTTATTTCTGTAGTTCAAACTTCCTATATCCGGAAAGATTTCCACCTGTACGGGCTGGCACCCGCTTGGCCGTATTTGGCACTCGCTCGTTTGCTAATGGACAAATTTGGCACGGCGCCGCGCGCTGCCAATGCCAAGGCTGTACGTAACGTGTTCTCCGATATGGCCGTTGCGAGCGTGTTTTGTTTTAGTATGAATGAAAGGTATTGTATTATCGGTGAAGGAATGTGTTTCAGTCCTATTGGCAATAAGGTAAAGTAATAGAGACCTTGAAAATGATTTAAAGGTAAGTTTTATGTAACGTTAATCTGTAATAAAAAAATGGTTCGCGAATCGTGTCGCGCGACATAGCCTCGCCCGTCAATCTCTCACAGTACAGCTACGAAAGAGACAGGTAATATTTCTCGCAAGAGAAAGAGTTGGGTGCCACAGTAGTGCTAGAGGTGCGATCCTAACTGCATGAAAATGTGGCCAACTATAAAGTAACCTTTCAAAATCGGTTCTTTGAGTATTCGGGGAACATACATAAACATACACAATACACATATACCGACAAACTCTTCTGCTCTATTTTAATCATCGGTTAAAAGTATAAAAATAAAAGTATGTAGGTATGTCATTTTCTTTTGTATGCAAGTTAGTACTGCACGTCTAGCATAACTGTGAAACGCGACTCTTTGTTGTGCGACAAACATTACCTGTCACTCTCCTTTCATTTTCGTCCGAGCAAGACAGGTGATGCTGAGTCGCGCGACAAGCGAAGTCGCGGCAAGATATGCTAGCCCTGCAAGGCTGGGTGTAAACTTAGCTCAGACCCGTTTGAGTGCTCCTTCGTTTATTTCATTTGATTGTACTAGCTCTTGATTGGTTTAACTGCGATAGGTGACTTTTACAGCAGTTGTAACAGGCACGCTTCGCGGTAACCCTCCATTCCATAACATTTCCACTTTATGGACACATATTTCACTTTGAATTTATACCTTACCGCTGTGGGCCTATAATAGTCGTGATAAATAAGTGACAAAAACATCCTTCTCTCTCACTTACCTACTTGTCGAAACGTTTCGGATACTGCATGATTCTTCTTCTTTCTGGTCGTATTCTTCATTATTGAAGATCGTATCCCTGCTTTTAGTGGTGTTCTGTTCTGTAGCTGAAACGGGGAGACCAGTAATTGCAGTTACTTGGTCACACCACAGACGTGGGGATCTTCCTCGCGGTCTTCTCTCCTCCACTTTGCCAACTAGTCTGTCAGGCCTGTCAGAGCTGCCGGTATTCCGGCGAGCAATATGACCAACGATGGTATATGGCGGATCCATACTAACGCCGAGATTGAGGAGCTGGTGATCGAGCCGAACATTATCGAAGAGACAAAGTCCTATAGACTTCTTTGGCTGGGTCACCTATAAATAATGGAAGAGGATCGCGTGACAAAAGAGCATACTTGGGGCGACCAATCGGTCGTCCCTGGTACCGCTGGGGAGATGTGGTATAGGTGGATCTGCATAAGCTTCACGTTGAAAACTGGCGAGAATCTGCCCAGGATCGTGACAAGTGGCATTCTCTTGTTTCGGAGGCTCAGATCCTGTTTGGGTCACTGAGCCAAAATAATTCGTTATAGTTAGTTAATATGACCAAAGTAACCAAGTATCCTTTGGTAGCATATGATCGACAGTCTGGTTTTCACCCTTACTTCGGCTAGGATGGCTTTGTTGGTCTCTGATTATGAAGAATTAATAGCCACTCATATCATTGGCGAATGTACAAGCCCATTGTCGCCGCTGGCTCTGCCACGTGAAAAGAATGGGCGAATATCGCGGCGTTAAAGCGGCATATTTGGGGCGACCAATAGGACGAAGATCAGTTGGTCATCCCTAGTATCGTTAGATGTCGTCGAGTCAGATTTGCGTGAACTCCAGCCCGGTAACTGGTGGGAAACGTTGCTAGACTAGATAGGGACAAGTGGCGCCAGGACACGCTTTGGGCCGCTTAGATACTTAAGTAGTAAATAGTTGTTATTGTAATACCGAACCCGATCCACGAGCCCAACTTGCACTTGACCGGTCTTTTCTAAAACAAAATCACGACGGAAAAGTAAATCTTTCGCAACCAGATTTCCTAACGTCAACATTATTTGGGGCATTGAAATTATGTCATAGTGGATGCTATTTTAAAATGTTTATGAGTATATGTCAAAATACATTTAACTAAATATATTGACCAATGCGCCGCGTAGGTTGTATGCGTGTGTAGATAAATAAAGTAGTTGTGTTGTGGGAGTCTAACGGTCTGTTAGGTATGTTAGATTAAAGAGAACGTTTTAAATTATGAGTCTTAGTTAGTATTTTGTTTTTATTGTCTTCACTGACCGAGCGAGCGCCTAGAGGTCGCATTTCTAAACCGATTCTCATAAAATTCCCATTTCAGTATCCGGAATACCTTTTCAGGATTGAAATAAAATCTTCAGAATTCCTGCGTAAGTTCCTCTCATATCTGCTAAACTACAGACAAAGGTCACATTTCATAAATCGGGGCACTAGGTATATCAATCAATCAATCAATCAATCAGAAAAACATAAACATTTTAAATGTAAATAAAAACCAAATCGCCGAGGGAGGCAAACGGTACAAAACCTGTAATCTGTAAATCGAATCATATGTGTTACATTACATAACAGACAAATGCTTTATAATGAAAAATGTTTTAGCCTTTCCTTACTTAACTAGTTGGTTAATAGTAGTTTATGCAACTGATACATAATGAGGGGCCTTAAAACACGAGTGTGGTTTTATGAAACGAGCGTCAGCGAGTTTCATAATAGGATCACACGAGTGTTTTAAGGCCTAATTATGTACAGTTGTATACACTACTTTATCTACACACATATCATAAGTACTCTAAGATGGGTTCAGAAGCCATAAGGAAATGACCGGCACCACTAGTGCTATCTGTAAAATATCTAAAAACGACATATACTAATGCAGTAAGAAATAAATCTGAACAAATACATAAACAGATTATTTGTTGTAATTTACATTTACATTGAAACAATATTTTCAACTAAAATGTGAATTACAATAAACTTATCACAATTATATTTTCGTAACAGCAAAGAACCAACAAACAAATGACAACAATAATGGCGGCAATTCGAACCTCCGTCAAGACGAATGTTTTTTTTTCTAAATCATATACAAACGAATGTATCCATATTCTCATGTCACTCGAGATCAAATGTCGTGCGGTTTTTATAAAAAAACATACTGAATTGACGTTTCGTATCGATAACAATATTAATATCTATGGATACTAGAATAGAGACCTACTTTAGTTTTGACAGCTGTTCCAAATTTAAACTCATAACCTTACAAAAATTGATACTGTTATAACATTACAGTACAGATTTTACCTACTGCCACAGATAAGAAAGTTCTCATAGTAAAATTGGTTGTAGTAATGCTGGCCATTTCCTACGGTTTCTGAACGCATTTTAGAGCACTAATGATATGTGCGTAGATAAAAAGTATTTTAAGACGTATCTGGAACCTGTATTTTGTCACATAAAGATGGACTACATACAAAATACCAAATAAAAATTACCTTGATACACATAAATTTTACATAAAAACTCCCACCCAAAGGTCACTAGGCCACAACTGGCGCGGTTATAATTTAAACTCAAATTTTTTAATATCCACGGTCGGTTAGCTGGTTCATAAAGTCGTTAAGTGCCACTCCGGACAAATAATAAATACAAACACGGAGTACCGAAACGGACATAAATTAAAAAGTTGTAAAACGCGGCACGTGGAAGCGACCGAGATTGCGCGTGCCCATTGCCTTCCGAATTTTAGTTATAGTCAGACCACTCTTCCACGCAAGTGAACTCTCAAGGCATACAAAGTGAGTCATTGAATGGTTTGACATTTCATTTCCTTGGAAGAGTTAGCGTGGTTTGACTGTAACGGCCCCGCCACGCCTACGCCAAAGAATATATAATAATATACTAACGTAAAAAGAAACGACAGCGATACTTGTGTGCAGTAACAAAACTCGCGGCTATGTGTGCGTGTCGAGGGGCGAGCGCGGGACGTGCGAGGTGGGGAAAGGCATTCACGTGAATGCCTTGTCGAAGGATTCGGCATTACAAGGTCACCAACGCCCGACTTACACCGATAGGCCGCTGTGCCTACGCGCGATCAGCGGTGCGGCGGCCATAGGTGGGAGCGAGCGGAAGGTGCGAGCGCGGTGTTTCGCTCACTCCTATGCGCCCGCCGCTGGTCGTGGAAGGGCTGTAAGACTGCGTCAAGCATGATGCACATGAGGGTGCGTCTCCAGTGAAGTTAGGTGGAGCGGAGACGTCCGGAATAGACCAATCACTTGAATTAAAATCTGTATCTCAGCTCGGCTTCCCTTTTGTGGTTGGTCGATGCCGCACGTTTCCGCTGCAGTGGAGACGCACCCTGAGGCATGGTTCAGGACATTCGTAACCAAAGGAGCCAAAAGACATCAGCTCGGCACTTTTTCACCCCGCGTGTGCCATTCTAGCATCTACCAAGCCAGTGGTCTCACATGCGTCTTGGTGTTGGTTTATCTTCGTGGCTATTCACGAGATGCTGTTTTTCTACATGATACTGTAGGGATAGTCTGTAATAAGTTTCTGTCAAAAATGACATTTTAGTGGCAAGCTTTTATAGCCGACTGTACTTTTCATTGGATATCCACCAAATGCTCATTGAGACGATTCTAAAGAGCCCAAGCTCGGTAGGATTGCTTTTTCTATTATAGAGTTCCTATGGCCACCTTCCGGCTCCATCATCAGATCAGCCCCATGGTACCATATTATTGTATTGTCATCAAAGTTAAGTAAGTATGCAAGATTTCAGCGCAATCGGTTGACGATATCTGCTTCAAAATTGAGTTGCAAGATTTCACCCGAACAAACATATTTTAAACATACCATGCAAGTTAAATAAAAGCTTTAAAAAACCCAAGGCCGAGACGAAAAGGAACCCTTTGTGAAGCTAAATAACCTACTTTTTGAGCAGAACACTGCCAAAACAGCAAATTTTTACAAATGTTTAAAATTACTTACTAAAAGTTTGTGAGAGAGTAAGAAATAGTTTTCTTATTGATGATATTGTTGATTCTAAAAAAAAATAAAGTGTTAAGTTAACATATATAATAAAATAATATCTACAGTCTATCCTATACATAACCTATGACTAAAATGAGTGCAATATTTTGTTCCCCGTGGCATGTGCCAAAGATGTTAAGCCACCTACTAATAACACGCCATCAACATCAAAACCTAAATAAACAAATGAATGACATCACACCGCTGAAATGCATCTAGATGGAAGCTTGCCAAAGCTAGAACAATGAAGATGAACGGAAACAGGCGATAAATACATTCGCGACTTGTTTATCACTTGTTTCCTGTTGTTCTATGAAACGCATATCTAATCTACTGCAAGATCATATTTCACCGAAAAGTGCAACTAGTGCACGTGTAAAACAATGTTATAACTGTTATAAGCTTTCAAAAATTCGTTAGTGCACAACTCTGTGGTTTAAATTTCATTGAAAAAATAATTGTAATTTGTACGACTGTCAATTAAGGTATCGATTTTTGCCTATGTTTTATTACAAATTTAGAATGAAACGTCAGGTTTATATTGTTTTTTTAAAGAAACTAAATATAATAATGAAAAACTCCTGACTTAATGTTATCTATAGGTACTATGAAATTGTAAAAAAATCTTTGTTTTCTAATCACGATTTAAAAAAAAATGGTCCTCGAGTACTTAGTTGGGCATCCCCAAATAGATGTAAAATACATTTTGCCCGACTGCGGAGAAGCAAAAAACCATGCACTTTTTTCAGCACGGTCAGAAATTGCGGGCAACTTTGGTTTTACATAAAATTATTACGGATTTTTAACCGGTTTCAAAATGAAGTTTTTTCGGTAATAAAATTATCTGTCATAACAGAGTTGTGATGAGTTACATTTAATTCATCACAACTCCAGTTTCGATAGCTAGGAGTGACTATGCCTATCACAGTGACATGTTTGGTTAGATATTTCATACCTACTGATATTTTTGTTACTTAGTACTGCACTGTCACCAAAATGTAACTTTCTCCCAACTATATTTCTCTTTTTAAATAATATTTTTCCAACCGACTAGGGTTTCCAATCCCAGAATTCTTTGGATGGAAAATCCGGGTTCGGAAAAAATGTTACTTAGAAAGAGAAATAGAGTCGGGAGAGAGTTACATTTTGGTGGCAATGTAGGTCGTGTCACTAACAAAAATGTATGTGATCCCGTTATTGTCCATCCAAGAATCCAGGGATTGGAAGCCTTACCCGTGACGTTGACGTGACGTCACCAATAACGGACACGCACGACGATCCTAAAATACTCCGAACATTTCACAAGCTGATTTACAGTCTATAAACAACAACTTCACAGAGCAGGGCCAGATCCGTCCGTGTCCGTGTCTTGCGCAATTCCTAGTGATACTTGCACTTGAGTGTTACAACTATTTCTAATAGTTCGCTTCGCATGTGGAATGAACTTCTGCTCAGGTTTTCCGGGGGCTACAGTATGCGGTTCAATATAAAAAAAAAAATATACATGATAAGATCACGTGCCAAACGAGGCGCCACATAGCCATACAAAGCGAATTTTGAACTTCTGATCATTCAGAGTAACACTCCACTGAAGTAGTTGTTATTGTCGAAATTACGTAGATTTCTTTGTAATGTGTCCATTTAATCTTCTTATTCCTATTACTATGGTAAAACGAATAGTAATAATAATAAATAAGTCGTTACATTACTTCTAAAGTATGTAACTTTTAGAAGTTAAGAACATATTAAAAAAAAACATTTGATACGACGCGCAGGCTCATAGGTGTATTTTTTTTAAATTACTAATTACTAAACGATACATTTAATAAAAAAAATGCAAAAAGATCTCTCCGGCGGGGAATCGAACCCCGGTCTCCCGCGTGACAGGCGGGGATACTTACCACTATACTACCGAAGACTTGTGAGCAGAGAGCGAAATTATTGTACAAGTTTTGTTTAGTGTATACCTTAACCTTGATCTTGGGTGTTTTCACAAAATCGATCGATTTTCTTTGTTTTTGTGTTGATGAGAATTTAGGTTATTCCATATCTAGACTCATCCATCAGTAACGTAAAAGTCGTAAAACCCATATGATTATAAGTTGTACCTACAGATATGTCTATATTTATGACTGTCAAGTCAACACAGCACGTCTAGCATAACTTTGACACGCGACTCTTTCTCGCGCGAGATAATTACCCGTCTCTTTCTGTGCAGTAATGCGAGGGAGTGACAGGTAGCGCTATCTCGCGCGACATGAGTCGCGTGTCAAAGTTATGCTAGACGTACAGGTGTCTGTGTACCTAATCTAATTATAGACTTATTACACACTAATTAATGTGTAACACGTGTTACGATTGTTTTCGCGAGTAGTGTGTTAGACATGTTACTTTTATAGCTTACTAGCTTCTGCTCGTGACTTTGCTCGTCGGAAAAGAGTCGCCTCGATATGCTAAGACGCGTGAGGAATAGCTGTACCTAACGGCATCTTGAGATTCCTGAGCATGCTGGCTGGACGTCTTGATTGCCCTATATTGTACTGGGTGGGCATCTGTAGTCTGTACGGGGCGGTTAAAATAATTAATTTCAATTTTAGATATTATAAACACTAATACAAATACAAATCATTTATTTCGGACTTTATATCCATAGTGTTAGTGGTAGGTACAAACTTAGGGCTATGGTTAGTATTATTTACTATAATTAAGCTAACTTAAACCAGGCGGGGCGCACTCCGCGATTAACGTTTCCCGCTACAAGTACATGCCGGTGGCCGCATGCATGCGGACTATTCAGTGGCTGACACGCTCTGTCTCGGAACGCACGTACCTAGACGATTTTCGCGCGCGTCTCGCTCACGATTTACGTCGCAAGTGAACGTTCCGCATTCATCTGTTGATACCAGTGTTATATTATAATATAAAGTGTTTAAAGGAGTAAAAAGACAGCGAAAAGATATTGTATCGCAGCGGGTTGTAGGAACAATGATCGAAATTGGAATCACGCGTTTTTAGTTCTCCCAACACGTCCGAAGGATGCCGAAAGGTAAGAAAATGAACATAATATATAATAAGTAGTTACTGAATAATAATAAAAAACATATTGCAGGTGTATCTACTTCCATATTTAACACTGGTTACTCAGAACAATTTTAATTGTTAATTGTAGATTATTTGCTGATATTTGTTAATTTAAATTCTAGTAAAATAAGTATGTCTACTACTAAATCAACAATCATAGAGGTTTTTATAATAAAATTTGATATCAAGTTTGTAAAATTACTAGTAATGAATGAATAAACGATTGAGTGATAGTTTGATAGGTAAGTATATAAAATATATAAATAATGAGTTAAAATAAATGTATTGGAAGAGATCCCTAATAGGGATAAGTTCGCCTTTGTACATGTTTTATTTGTTACTAGCGACCCGCCCCGGCTTCGCACGGTGCGTCCGTGCATATTTTTAAAGATCTAAGCATACATATGGGCAGACAGACAGACAGCAGGAAACGACTTTGTTTTATACTAGGTGTGTAGTGATGAAGATATATGAATTATTATTATTATTTAAGAGTTTCACTCTTGTCGGTGCAGTTCTCTCCAGTCCGTTCTACTTAACGCCAGTTCTTTGACTTCCCGATACGACCCGACGTCTGCCTTTTTCTTGATCTGGTCCAAATAGTTAATCCTCGGCCTTCCTCTATATATGAATAAATAAATAAATATCGGACAACTAAGCAAAAACAAAATGAAGCTCAAGAATTTAATTACATGTTAAGGTAACGCATTCGTTGCATTATTTTATTATATTATACGTATGTATTAAAATGTTTAAAAATAAAGCTAAACTGTTTTGCGGCCTGGTGGTGGATTCAATTCGTCCAAATTCTGAGATTGATTATTTTATAGTTAAATAATGAAATAATAAATATAATGTATGAAGTATATAAATATATTGCTCTCTATATTGAATGCAAGAAATAAATGGGAAATACATTTTTATTTTTAGTCGTTGACAGCCCTCGCTCTCGGCGACGCGGCAAGCGAGCCAATTCATTTTCACCGTTGGCACGCAGCTTTAACGTTCCGTTTGGCTTGCGCTGGGGACGACGACTTTAGAAGGGCCATAGATCATATTTTTTCGGCTAAAAAGAGCGGCTTTTGTAAAGACCAAAGTAGTGTGCCTTCTGTACTTGTACTATTATCTATTCTGTGCTTAAACTAAATCAAATTAAAGTCGCCTGGGCGCCGGTATTACAGGCGCGTGCAGCTGCACATAACGCTGCAACAGCGGCGAGTCCCAGCGGTGGGCAAGCATGCTCAGGATACTATTCGAGTACTAATAACTGAGTAGTTTGTAAGTCCTAGCTTTAACACGATATGGATCTCGCATCTGAAATAAATTATTTTTATTTATTTATTATTTATTTATTTGCGTGCATTATAATTTTGGTACTTACTCTATTAATTACCTACCTACCTATAAAAATTGTATGCTTGACGGCCCAGCCACACCAAATCATAATATGTAAGAATATTAGATTTTTATGTATCTAACTATACTTACCTAGCAAATAAATAAATTCGTTCATTCAGATGTTGAACAAATAAACGACCAATAATGATTACGTTTTTGATCGTTTTCCGTGACAAAAAGAAAGATCAAACCATTTACTAACGTTCTGTTTTGTTATGTGCTTTATACCAGAACAAGACTTTTACCTACCCAGTAGAGTGTTTAGTACCACTACCATGAATTAACGTGACCGTACTCGCAAACGACAGCGTAAACGACTTGTATGAAGAAGTACAGCGCCCTTAGCGGTTATTTTGTAGAACTACAATTCTACAAACAAATCCTTTACTTACGCAGTCCCTAGCGAGTCACTGTAAGTGTAAGGGCACAGTACGTAAAACAGAAAATAAAAATGTCCATAGCGAGTCGCGGTCATGGTTAAGGATCTCGGAATGGACCGACGATGTCGAGTAGTGCTCGACTTTTAACGATGTGGATTTTGCTATACGAGCCTCTAGTGTACGTTTGCTTTCCTCGCAACGCGTTGTTGACACGGACAATGTTATTTATACGTGATTAACACGATCATTTGCTGCGAAGGAAACTTAGGTAAGTATTACACTTGAGATTTCCTTGGTAAGGTTAAAAATTGAAGTAACTTTTTTATTTGTATTTTTAGGCTACGACAACAAAATTACCCTGTTCATAATATGACTATCTAAAACAAGGGCAACTTGCTGAGGCCTGTCTTTTTATTGATTTTTACGTACGTTTTATAGCCATAGGTGATTTAAAAACTTCAATTGTTTGTAAGTACTGTAAAACTTTACAAATGTGATTAATTCAGCTCTTCCCCTTGGCCATTCAATAATTGTATGATAACAAAATTAGGTAATCGCGAATAAATATCAATAATACCAACGCAATTACATTAAATTATATATACATAAAGTTCATCAACAAGTATCTAATTTTTAACCGTCTTCAAAAAAACGGAGGTTCTCAGTTCGTTGGGATTTTGTTTTTTATTACCAATGAATACCTACCTCGTATACAAAGGTAACTGTCATAGCTCATATAGGATTGCACGGTTGAAGTGGCAATGAGCAGGCCATGTAGCCCGGACAATGGACGGCCGTTGGGGCAGGAAAGTCCTAGAGTGGTGACCACGTATAGGAAAGGCAGCGAGGGACGGTCCCCGACTACATGGACGGATGACTACGTAAACGTATCGTATTCCCAAACAAACATGATACATTGGAAATAAAAATCGTGATAGCTCCTCTGTGATGTGAGACTGAAATACGACCGCCACGCCAAATATAATTTCGAACAATGCGCAAAAACTACATGCAAATGTTTGCAAAAACCACGTTATAATGCAAATCATAATGTCTTATTTTATTTTTACGACGTTGATTAGGTATTGTGAACCTTTTTGCGCGTATGAGGCAATTCATTGAGCCCCTTTGAGGTCGTATTAATGTCAAATGAGATGACCTTACTTGATGAAATGATAAATATCCCGGACGTCTTACAGGGACAGTGGAAAATAAAAACAGAAGTAAGCTTAAAAAAGGCAATGTACCTGTCTAGGGTTGCCATCTCTGAAACCTGGCTACCAGGACAAGACACGTGAATAGCAGACATGTCCATATTTTTTTTGTACTTACAGAGTAAAATAAAGAATCAACCTTCATACAAGAAAGGAAGGAAGGAAAGTCTTTCATCTTAAAATCTTGTTTGGCTGTAGACGGATTGGTAGTCATGAAGATAAAAGTCGCCGTCCACAAACGAAAAGAAAAGGAAAGGAAGGAGGAGGAAAGGAGGAAGGAAGGAAGTGTGAGAAAAGGGATGGCCTGAAAACCAGCGCTGCGCAGACGCCTGTCTGTCGCAGTACATGCTGAGTCCGCTTCTTTTGTCACACGGAATAATTTGGGTGGACAATATAATGACAATGTTGTTATTGTTTAATCTATGTACCTATTTTTTTTTTAACTAGGACAATTCCGGGGAAACCCAGACGGATGGCAACCCTATACCTACCTGAGTTACGGTAGACTATCAGCTGTATATCCATAAATTACAACGTCATACAAATTCTATGTGCTAGGAGGTGCAGGTCAACCGGGTCCACTGATATTATTTATTACAGTGTACATAACAATCAAGGCTTACCGATATTTGGTCGGCTGATAATATAATCAAAATAGCTTATTAATTCATAGCATTGAACTATGGGTCAAGTTCATATATTTTAGTGATAAAGTCAGCTGTGAGCGTCATAATGTTTTATCTTACGTAATTGATAATTTCAGTTCATTATTTTTAAAGGTGTTTTCGTTACGGGTAAGTTTTGGTATGTTTTATCAACATTCATTAGGTATGATTTATGATTTTGCCATTTGCATAGTTTTATTCTCAATTTCTCATACCAGCTGTTTGTGCGTTAAGGCCTCCCTCTATTTCTTCCACTTGTCTCTAGCAACAATAGAGTAATTCCCTCGTAAGTAGTGATGGGCCGTTTCCGAGAATATTCCCCAGGCGAGAATATTCCCGGAAATATTCTCGGGAACATTCTCCATGAGGGGAATATAGGGGAATTTAGGATTTGTACATGAATGACATTTATTTTATGACATTATCTATATAAGTAAATGCTTATCTATTTAATAGGCCAACAATTCAATAGAAAAAAATATAAAAAGTCAGCTGTAAATTTAAATTTCCTATGCTCTCGAGAATATTCTCATTGTTCTCCGGGAATATTCTCAATGTTCCCGGGAATATTCTCATTGTTCCCGAGGAATATTCCGCAAGTTTTTAAATTGCTCTCAGGAATAACATGGTAAAATAAATACCAGTGAGACAAGCAAGTTAATTTCTGATAGAGAAGGAATAGAGAAAACACGTGTGTTGTCAACGAATTTTGCTAATAATTGTATTTTATTTAGTTTTTATCGTTTTTATGTATATATTTATTTCATTATTTTAAATAGGTAGTGTATAGTAGTAACAAAGACAGGCATGCCATAATTCATTACTTAAATACCCTGCCAGAAACATAAAATAAAAAAAGTGAATATCAGCATTTAATCTTTTGCAATATTTGATAAAATTATTTTTCTTTAATCAGTTGGATCCTAGCCAATGTTGATGCTCCAGGGTTCCATAGCCGCTATCACAAATATATTACAAGATCAAGAAGAGAAGTCTTGTTTTGGTGCGGGGGCTCATCCCCCCGAGGCCTCCGCTTCGTAAATCTACTCGTGACTTGAAAGTTCAAAGTTGTGTTTATTATCTAAATACGGGGGCTCTGCCTCCGAGAGTGTCTCTTGTAGTCATCGTCTCATCACTTTGGATTTAAGCTATCATGTTTCTGTTCTTGGTAGTTGCTTTGATTTGAGTGCCGCCACCGCTTGTCCTAGCTCTTGTTGACTTGACTTGTGACTTCAAAGTTATATCTTAGTCATCGTTTCCAAAGTTGACTTAAAATAATCAAAAGACTAACAATCTTGTTTCCCTTCTGTTCGGTTTCTCCCCTAGGACCCTCCCCTATCTTATAGTCTTCGACTCCTCAGTAGATTTTACGGAATTAGAAGACATCTTCTCATTTTCATTTTCGGATTCAACCGTAACTTAACAGGCCAACTTCTGGTTTCAAAGATCTTCTTAAATGCAGCGAGATCCTACCGACTGGTCGGTAACCTCGTTTGATCCGTCAGTAGTTTCAAAACCAGCCAAGAGAAGACACATGCATTGATTTCAAATCCGTTAATTGACTTACCGCTCTTCCTTGTAATAGCTGAACAGATATCATCTTGGTCGAAGTTGTTGCGCTGTGTTGTACACGTCTTTGATTTGGAAAACTGCTTCCACAACTTCAATATGTGTCTGCTTCAGATTTAAATTTGGCGCAGTCTATGTCTCTTCTTCTTAGTCGTACACTCTTGCCAGAGTGGTCGTGGTTATGGATTGTCCTCTTCTACATCAATGACGGCTTTTGCGATTTTTCTCCATCTCTCTCTGTTTGTGGCACTCCGTGCACACTCCGTAAGGGAACGTTTCGTCGTGGACTTTATGAGATCCGTCCACCTAGTAGGAGATCGGCCGCGAGAACGTTGACCTTCCACTCTCCCCTGCACTACCAAACGCTCCATCGACTTTTCGCTGCGAATGATATGTCCAAACATTTTCAAAATTCGCACTTGCACAATCGACGAAAGTCTTTGTTTGACTTTAAGCTCTTTCAAGATAGAGAGATTAGTCCGGCGAGCAGTCCATTTTATCCTCAGCAACCGTCTCCAGCACCACATTTCAAGTGCATCAATCCTTTTGCGGTCTCTTTGATGGATCGTCCATGTTTCGGCTCCGTACAAGAAAATTGGAAATACCAAGCACCTCATGAGTCGAACCTTTGTGTTCTTGGTTATTCGCCGATCTTTCCAAATTTTTGTGAGCTTCTCCACAGCTGATCGTGTTACGGCACATCGTCTTTTAATTTCATCATCACAGTTTCCAGTGTTTGTGATAGTGGATCCTAGGTAAATGTAGCTCTGTACAACTTCGCAATTGGCTATGCTGTGTAAATCAGGTCGATTGTTATTCTTACGATCCACTACCATCATCTTCGTTTTGTCCCGGTTTATAGTGAGGCCAAAATCGGAACTGGTTGTTTCCAGAAGTAAAAGAAGCTGTTCACTTTCTGCTTTTGACGTCGCAAGAAGGGTGGTATCATCTGCATACCTCAGGTTTGATATTAATTGACCACCAATTGATATTCCATTATCCCATTTTTCCAAAACTATTCGCATGATATATTCGGTGTATATATTAAATAAAAGAGGAGAGAGTATACAACCTTGTCGAACACCAGATTCGGTTTTGAAAGTGCCCGAATCGATTCCATCCACACGAACGGCAGCTGTACCGTCTTCGTAGAGTCTTCTGATAATGTAAACTAAGTGTCGAGGTACACCCATTACCAGTAGTACTTCCCACAGCTTCCACCACTTAACGGTGTCAAAGGCCTTTCGGAAATCCACAAAGCAGATAAAAAGCGGCTTATTGAACTCTCGTGCTTTTTCTATGATCTGTCTTAGGTTGAGGATCTGCTCGCGCGTTCCTTTTCCTTTAACAAAGCCAGCCTGTTCTTGAGCAATTTCCCTACTTATAAATGCCTGTAGTCGGGTGTTAAGTATATGAAGAAGTACCTTGCTAGCGTGGGATATCAGAGATATCAAGCGGAAATTGTTGCACTTTTTGGTGGAGCCCTTCTTGTGGAGTGGGATGAATAAAGAATGCGACCAGTCCTTTGGCCATTCACCGGTTATCCATATTTGCTGGCAGACTGCGTGTAAAATATCCACACCAACATCTCCCATTGACTTAAAAACTTCTATGGGGATTTCGTCTGCACCAGTAGCCTTGCCACATTTTAGATGTTTAATTGCAGCCTCTACTTCTGCTCTTAATAGACATGGCTCCAACTCTGTTGGTGTTGTGCAATCAGACGCATCAGGCGCATGGCAAAACAATCTTTGGTTATCCGTGAACAAGGACTTACAGTAGTCCTCCCATACCTTAACAATTGCTTTTATTTCTGTAACAGTACTCCCAGTAGAATCTTCTATTGCCCAGGTCTTTGGTTTAAATTGTCTCGTTATACTTCTTATTTTCATATGCAAATCCCTGGTCTCGAATTTCTGAGCATGCTGTTCCAGTTCTGCGCATATTGTGTTAAGTGCCATGTTCCGATCTCTCCGGCAAGCGCTTTGTATTTCAGACCCCATCAAATTAAGCCTTGAGACGCTTGCACCAGATGCCTTCTCTTGGCGTCGCTTTTCCACTAGAGTCCATGTGTCGTTTGACATCCAGTGCTGACGTTTTGTAACTATCGGCTTCGGTTGGGATAATTTTACAGATTCTTTAATTGTTGTTTTAGCTAATTGCCAAAGCAAGTCCGGCTTACTATCACAGCTGACAGAATCATTTGACCAAGCTTGCTTTACATCTTGTAGAGTCTTGCTAAAAGCCTCTTTGTCTACAATTTCCATACGTTTGGGTATCTTCTTGACTGTACAATTGCGCAATTTTAGTTTTAGACCACACACCAACAGCTCATGATCAGACAGACAATCTGCTCCGGGCAAGGTATGCGCGTTAAATATGGAGCTCCTCCATCTAGTCCTAATCATAACATAGTCAATTTGGTTCTTATGTTTACCGTCAGGGCTGGTCCACGTGTAAAGTCTCCTGGGATGGTGTTTAAAGACGGTGTTCATTATTGTGAGATTGTTATCAGCGGCAAATTGTATTAGACGTTCGCCTCTGGCGTTACGAGTACCCAAACCATACTGTCCGACTATGTGTCGCAAACCTGACTCATTTTTCGTGTCACCCACTTTCGCATTAAAATCTCCCAACACAATAAGGGGTTCTCTCTTCGGGAATTGAGCCATGCATGTTTCCAGTTCATTATAGTTAAAAGGCCTCTGCGACGTCATCTTCAGCTGCCGACTACTCGTAAGTCGTCCGTGTCGGCACGACATCTCCCTGGCTGGGTTTTGGAACATTTTTCTTTATTAATTTTATTATATACATAATAGGGTTTTGGAGCATTCTTACTTTATTAATTTTATTATATAATATCGACGGCCAAAACTCATTAACATTTCTGTCACTGCTCTTCGAAACCTCGTATCTTGTAAGTATATTGGCACTGAGTTACCAGCTTTGTTTTAAGCAGGTATTTGTTACTTTATGAATTTTTGTTGTCAACAGACGATAATTTACTATAAACAGATGAACGAGGTTTTTCTTTATAACCATTCCATAGCGACCATATGATGAATTGACTATACTCATTGTGTACTAAGCTTTCTCTCACTCTGTCGTATCTTTTCATAAGATCTGTTACAATAGTGTCAGTTTGTTCGCGTATATTGGCACGGATAACTGGACTCGATCTCATTTCTTCGCAACATCTTCGACAATTGGAAATCGTTAACTTCAAGTCCCGTTCTAGATTTTTAGATTGAATCGAAATAGAAAGTAGCTTCACGAAACTAATCTTTAACTTAGTTCTGCTTTAGTTTATTTGTTTCTTATTGTTCAGTTAGAAATTGATTTGTGACAAACAGTCTCTGTCTGTATATTTACGAAAATAGATTACAAGTTATTAAAACTTTCGTGAGACATGTTCCTATATACCATCTGTACATGAAAGGTAAGGCAATTACGCAAAAAAATACTGTCTAGCTATCACGGTTCGTGAGATACAGCCTGGTGACAGACGGACAGACAGACATACAGATAAACAGACGGACAGCGGAGTCTTAGTAATAAGGTCCCGTTTTTTATCCTTTGGGTACGGAACCCTAAAAAAGAAAACGTAACGGTGGCATTCACCAAGGAATAGATTCAACAATGAACTTCTTTCAGTTGATGATGATGATTAGTAAAATATTCATATTCATTACAATATTGTTGTGTATTTAAACCACATGTGTCATGGCACTTTGGTATGCACTCATTTGCTATCCACATGTCATACCTAAGACAAGTGCAACATTCTCGAGGCGTCGCCAACGCTGCTCAAATATTGAATCACATTTACTGTTCCATCAACTTTTCTTTGGCAATGTCTTGAACTATGAATCCTATGGTGCATATACAAGGTTTCTTTTGAGCCATTACACGGGTTGTATGTTTAGGTATTATACAGACAGCGTAGTATCATGAAGAGTAGGCCAAACAAACATTAGAGCTCGACAGAAAAGCGACGAAATTTAAACTGATGTTTAAGAACGGAAAGTTGAATATTGCTTGATTCCTTCGTATTTTTTTTGATTTTTTTTCGTGCGTAATTGAGAGTACAAAGTATGTAATACTTTGATTTTGGCAGCTTGTGCTAGTTCAAAATAGAACTCGTTATAATGACATCAATTAAATGTTCTTTGAAATGTTTGAAATGATGATTTGAATTTCGATAATGCTCGTGAAAGAATCTAAGCTTTGTGCATATTTTATAATGTGATGGATGATGTTTTATAGTTATAGTTACTCGGCGAATGTGGAGGCCTTCCTCTTTAGTTCATAGCCACTCACAATTGTATCCAATCCCTAGACCATTCCTTGACCAGACGTTGCATTCTAACACAAACAGAGAATAAAATGCAATTTTGAGAAGACCAAACGAAAATGAAAATCTCCTATAGTGTTTTAAGACGATATATCACTGCTCCGTTTCCCAGACTAACAGGTTAACATAAGCTTGCACCTGGTTACTATAGCGTTGGATATAAATGAGGTCCAAACTTAACGTGACCGGCTTATAGAAATCGAGGTTTCGTTCTCGTATTTTTCCTCCTTTAAAACTTAACCAATCTTTACGAAATTTAAGATACTGAATGGGAAGGAAATGTTCTGTATCGGACTGTCGATTTTTGCCTTTCTTTTTACGGAATTTGTGTACTAGGCGTCTGTTTTTGGCCAAAATTCCACCGCAAACGGCCGCTTAGTACCTACACAAATTCTATAATCGTTTGCGCAAAAATAAAAACCGGCCAAGTGCGAGTCGGACTCGCGCACCGAGGGTTCCGTACAAACACTTTCCATCCCTAAGTGGTTAAGTTAAGTTTGCACCAGGTATGTATAGCGCCCCATATAAATTAGGTGCAAAGTTAGGTATTAAAATATAAAAAAAAACTACTTACTAGATCTCGTTCAAAACAATTTTCGTTGGTAGTTTTAGTAGATACCCCACACGTATGTGTTTGATGAAAAAAAAAAATTTAGTTTCAGTTCTAAGTATGGGGAGCCCCCAATATTTATTATTATTTTTTTATTTTTGCATCAAAATCTTAATGCGGTTCACAGAATACATCTACCTACCAAGTTTCAACAGTACAGCTCTTATAGTTTCGGAAAAAAATGGCTGTGACATACGGACGGACAGACGGACAGACGGACAGACATGACGAATCTATAAGGGTTCCGTTTTTTGCCATTTGGCTACGGAACCCTAAAAACCAGTCAAGTGCGAGTCGGACTCGCGCACCGAGGGTTCCGTACAAACACTTTCCATCCTTAAGTGGTTAAGTTAAGTTTGCACCTGGTATGTATAGCGCTCCATACAAATGAGGTGCAAAGTTAACGCAACCAATCCCTTTGTTGTATGGGAGCCTTAAATATTTATTTTATTTTATTTTTAGTATTTGTTGTTATAGCGGCAATAGAAATACATCATCTGTGAAAATTTCAACTGTCTAGCTATCACCGTTCTAGAGATACAGCCTGGTGACAGACGGACGGACGGACGGACGGACGGATAGCGAAGTCTCAGTAATAGGGTCCCGTTTTTACCCTTTGGGTACGGACCCCTAAAAATAAACCTGAAAAAAAAAAATGAGCACTACTTTTCCTCTTACAATACTATAGGGGTCTCCTCAAGGACTTGTCCTCTTTATTGCACACCTCATTCATAAAAATAAAACATACAAGACAAAAATACAATACAAGAAATTACAATTAGAGGTAAACAACATGCGGTTTTATCGCTAAAGAGCGATCTCATCCCGGCAACGTTTGTGTAATGGAGAACTTGAAAAACTATTTTGTAAATAGGCGGTGCAAAAATCAGAAAAAAAAATATCTCTTATTGTGTGACAGAACGACAAAAGTCGAACTTTATTGAGCAAATCTGAGCACGAACCACCCTGAATTACCCTCCACGCTCTGCATCCAGATGGAGCCACATTGTCAGCGGGCCACGTCCTCGTAATCCTCGTATTGATATTTAAAATTGGATTCCGTCGTTCCGACCGAAAAATTGCGCTGTGAATAAAGTGACGTGAAGCGTTATGTTTCACGTTTCTAGTTTTCAAACGATGAAACGAAAAGTCTATCAAATTGTAACGCCTTTAGTTTTTTGCCGGAAAAGGATTTAGATCTGTGATACACTGAAGACAATTCATAGATCTACACAGACAAAAACAAGATTGAAAAAAAAAGAATGATTATAGCTAATTAATCGAAAGACTAACAAGCTGAGGGTTACTAGTAACCAAAATAAGTTGAGTAAAATTAGCATAATTAAATTACCAAAAGATTTTGAAAGTCGTATCAAAATCCTGATAGTAAGTAAGTTATTCGTCTTCTTTTTGGTACTTTTGCTTATAGTTATTAAAAATAGCAATAAAATTGGTAAGACATGTAATGGTTAATTTTATTTCACGATATTTTTCATTCTATGGTTTTATTATTCGATAAGAAATCTTGAAGTCGTGATTATGATTTATATTCCCCTTTTAATGTTTTGGTTTCTTGCTCAGTCAATATCGTGGTTGACTTCATCTTAATTTAGATCTCAACGATCCCATTTTAAATAGAATAATGTACCTACTCGTATCTTTCATTTAAATATCAACATCAATTCAACCAATACCATTAAATAATACACTCTATAAACATTAATAATCATTACAATTAACTTGTAAATGTATAGTGCCATCTGCTACATAATTATTAATGGAATTCTAATCTTGATCCGTTGGTTTCAGGTACGATGTCAAACAGCGATGGGTATGATAATTGAACAAAACGAACAATGAGCGCATTACATTCATTGTCAGTGCGTTATGAAGCCCTATTTTAGCGACAACCTCTCTAGACTGTCTGGCGCGGTTCGTGTAGTGCGCGTCACCAATCTTGATACTTGTATTATTTAACCAAGTAGAAAAAAATCTGCAGAAGCGCTTATACAACCTTTATTCTGGTTAAATTAATTTGCAGTATACGGGTTGTATAAGCGCTTCTGCAGCGTGTTTGCTACTTGGGTAGGCTGTGTTTTGAAAGCGCTAAGCTATTTAGCCTAGCGGCGTGCAAGGAATGCATCCTGTGGGAAATTGTTGCCTTATAAGTATCATAGCCATGAGGAGGCATTACATTAATTGTCAGTGCGTTATGAGGCCCCAATTTAGCGACAACGTCTCTAGACTGTCTGGCGCGGTCCGTGTAGAGCGTGTGACCAATCTTGATACTTATATTCTTTAGGTTGTGTTTTGAAAGAGCTAAAGCTATTTCGCCAAGCGGCGTGCAAGAAAAACCGCCGGGAGATCGTGTCATATGTAATGTTAGCAGCGATGAGGTATAATAAAGAATTAAATCATTGTGTAAGACTGTCCCTTAATATTAAAACAATACTATGCATATTAAGATTCGGACAAATAATACAGCAAGTTGAACATTCGGCGAAATCAGATAAAATAATGCGAAACTTCGCACATAAAAAATATGCTATACAATGTGCTCGCGAGGAATCCAAATGATTTCACCAGCGCATTCCTGAGTATGTGTAGAAAATAAAATGTCGTATAAAGTAAGCCGAAATCGGCTTAGTTTTCGAGATATTAGCATTTTTTGTTTTAAAACATCTCCAGTGTAAATCATCTTTATCATTGCGATGTTGCGAGACCGTCACATTATCTGACAAACGTTGACTATTGAAAACCGTTTCTGTCACGATTATTGTTTATGTGTACAAATTTCCTTCAAAAATTCAGTTAAGAAATTAATTATGTAGAGTCTTAGCATAAATACGCCTAGAACGATAGTCTTCGTACAACAGATTTTCACAGTATGAAGCCGGTTTTGATATTCCTTTTGATGGTGGAAAAACGATGGCTTAAGTTGTGAGAACTGCGTTATCTAGTTAAAACCTTGAAAACTAAATGGTTCGTGATAATAAACGTATTGTTTTTTTAGTGGTCATATGTAATATTTATTTAATACTTTGTTATTACCTAATTTATTTGATTAAAGTTTACAATAAACATCATGTTACTAATTCCCTAAATAAACAAACACAATCATTAATCAAATTATTTATTTATTACACTACAAGCAGTATGATTATTCTTAACAATTGCTGTATGCCTCTCACTGTATCAGCTACGTGCAGTTCATTGGAATCCACGGCTGCTGAACTAGAATCCGCAAAATCTTTTTCAGTTTTACACCACCCTTGTGATATTTTGCACCATGGAGTACTCAAAAACATATTTTTCTTCAGTTGTTATAAAGGTTGACTGCGTAAGCTAGACACCACAATTTATTCGATGGCTAATGTAATTATTATTTGTAATAATGAGATTACATACGTAAATCCGTTAAAATCAATCACAACAATGACTTGTCATATGACTGGAGTCATTGTCAAAAGTAGTTATAATAGAAACGAGTAAAGGGTATTTCTTAGTGGCCAGTCTGAATTATAATCATAATCCATGGAGTTTAATAGCAAAGTTATTAAAAGAGAGTGTAGAGCAGCCATTAGATAAATCATAAGATTCATGAGTAAGGAGTTTAGATCGCATATTTAAGTAAAGCCTGTTTTGAAAAAAACATTGCCCAACAAGAAAACTTCTTTATGACATTGACTCCCCTTTTAATGAAAAGAGATAAAAATAACAAACGTTGCCAGCTCGTTCTAAAGCATTGTTTTACTGGTGAAGTAAAGGTAATTTATTTATTATGTATGAAAATATAAAAAAAGTTAAAAATCATATTTCGACATAGGTTCATATAACATTTTTTACTCCATACGACCTCAGGAATCCGCTGTTAAAAGCATTTGGATTCCTCACGAGAACCCTGTATAAATAGCACTTCTGTGAATTTTGCTAAAAAGAATAAGCATACCTCGGGGTTTTCAGTGCAAGAATGATTTAACATTAGGCTATAAATCTTAGCCATGTTTGGCACTCAGTATTATTTTTAATAACGACACAGCTCACAATATTTTTCCCACAATTAAAATGATTTACTCATTAAAACTTACATAATCCATCCCAGCTAATATCAAATCGTGTTAATCCGTGCGCAAGCGCTCACGCATCGCGATTGCGACACAGCGTGGGTGCGCGGGCGCACCGGTTCAGATAGTAAATATTGCGGCTAACTGTACAGACCTACGCGGCGATAACGACACATTTTATATGAAAAAGCGTATTACTTACGTCATTTTGGAAAGGAAAAGCGGTACGCCGTCGTGTGCACCGAAAACGACATATGATATTAGGAAAAGCGCGTAACTTATGTCATTTTGAACACGGATAGGTACACAGTTCGGTGTTAAAACGACAAATGTTATTTAGAAAAACGTGTCGGTTATGACATTTTGGATGTGGAGAGTGGAGTTGCGCAGCGGATGGATATATGGGGTTTAACCGCAATATAGGTTAATCTCAAATTCAAACGTGCTGTCGTCCAATACGGAAGAGAAAAATAACAATAAGTAAAATACCGGAAAATCGATTACAAATTACCTTAGGGCACATAAAAAATGGATTTTAGGGTACAGATTTAATAAAGGTAGGTACCCTTTACTAGATTTGATGTTGGTATAGGTACTTAAAGGAATGTGTGTAAATAGCATATTAAAGGAGTTAAAGAATTGCAATTATATTACTATATTTACAAACAGCTATTTAGCTCGAATATTTAAAAATATATTCTATGTTCAGCAGTGGACGTCCTATGGCTGAGATGATGATGATGATGATGATTTAAAAATATAAGTACCTAATGCATGAATTTGGCTCATAAATTGATCGCACAATCAAACCATCATTTTTGCCGTACGTTTCACGACCTCTTTTAAGGCAATAGACAATAAACTATCTCAATGTAGGTACAGATACCCATTTTTAAGGTCTTCGCACATTATAACAACTCAACGGCGACTCGATTCTATGCCAAATATTGAAATTTGAGCCCTATGTCACATTCACTAGGTTTAATTTCAAAAAATGATATTAGTAGTGGACGACGAGTGGACGACGCGTCGGTGCATCGTCAAAATTAAACCTAGTTAATATGACATAGGGCTTAATTTCAATATTTGTCATAGAATCGAGTCGCCGTTGAGTTGCTATAGTTTGCGAAGACCTTTATTGTCTTCGTTAACAAGATTCAATCCTACTGACTCAGTCATGCACGCTAAGCTTATGTGGGCAGTTTGAACTGTATGAAACTCGATCTCTAAAGGGAAAGGAATATTAAATTCCTCAATATAATTACCACAATGACTGCACCGAAAACTACAGAACAGACTTCCACGCAATTATGATAGTAAATCTACTAAACAAGTAACCTCATATAAAAAACTGTTAATAGACAGCCTGCCCGATTATTTAGTAAGTTTTTACTTAAAATAATACCTACAAATGATGTCAACATACTCTTTTTTTCCCTAGTTAGGTTCGATAATAATATAATCATAAAAAATTAAGGTTAGAGTCTAAGCTGCAAAATGTCCGTTTATTGAAATAAACAGTTCAAATTTTTTTTTTTTTTACCTGACAACTTGTACACGAATTTAATATTTCTCTCTGTACATACCTCAGTAAGAGAAGTCAGAAGTACCTAGTCTTAGTATTCAGAAGTCACACGAGTGATAAGATATATCGTCTGCTGAAAACTAAAACCCACTCAGTAACATATACCTACTTAAAACAAACCTCGTATTTTAGTATCAATTTACTAAGCTCTACCATAAAATGGCCTTTAACTTTAAATAAAATTAAATTGCAGGGGCTACTTTGGAAAACTGTTTTACGCCATGTCCTTATTTTTTTTCACCATCTGTGGCAATGAAATACCTACCTTTAAAAATTACTTAACCTGTTACTTCATTTGCTCAATCGAACTATGAATATTTGCGTTTTTATAACCATTTTAAATCTATCAAAAGTAGCCCCAAATTTCCCTAAAGTAACCCCATTTTACGGTATGAGGTTTTCAAAGCAAGGATAGAAAGGATTCATAAAAACATACTAAAACATACAAAATAAAATACGATTATTCCTGAAATCATGACCCCTCTCAAACTGATTTTCAATACAAATCTATAATTTTACAAGAGTATATAGAATACTAGCTTTTGCCCGCGACTACGTACGCGTGGAACTTGATAAAAGGGATTATTAAAACCGCCTAAGCAAATGTAAGAGCAATTGTGCTTTTGGTCTAATAATTACATTTCCTACAGGGTCACCGCACCCCAACAGAAATGTTCACTCACTTTTCAATCGTTTTAGGTATAATTTCCAGGATGAAAACTATCCTATGTCCTTCCTCGTATCTTAAACTAAGTATCTCTATGCCAAATTTCATTAAAATCGATTCAGCGGTTTAAGCGTGAAGAGGTAACAGACAGACAGACACACTTTCGCATTTATAATATTAGTATGGATAGATAGGTAGGATATCTAGATGTGAAAGTCACAACGATGACACCAGAATACATGTCAAAGGAATTTTAATAAAACCCCACTAAACTACCGTTTTATAGTCGCGTTATCCTGATTTTGCGAAGCGATAAAAGTAGCATTTCAATCGATTCCAATTGAAGCGAATCGATAACGATAAAATATCGATGGTTCCTGGTTGCAGCTTATTTATTGGCTATTAATCTTAACGCCTACATGTACTGTGAATGAGGCTGCGGCGATATTAATGCGATAAAAAGGTCAGTCGAATATTTTTTAGATATTTTTTTAATAGTCTGCTTCTTAAATTTCCGCAGATCCCTGAGGAAATTGTCCAAGTCATCCCGCCATCTGGGTCTGTCTAGTCTGCGATGAGATCAGGTCAAATTTAGTACTTTACCAAATTGGGTGGCAATTTAAAGGAGTTTGAATTGATCAATCCAAATAGGTCAGTAGGGAAAAGTCACAAATTATAAGAGATAGGGAAATCTGTTCATAGGAACCACGGCGTCGATTTTAGATTTAATAAAAACTGCATTTTTTTTATAATTTCATACATAAACCTAACTATAAATAAAATACGGGCTCCATGATGTAATTTTGCATATCTACTCAACTTTGATGACAATACAATAATATGGTACCTTTTACCTGCACTGTATAAAGTGCAAGCCTTCGAAGGAAAAAGACGAAAAGAACTCGACGCTAAGCGCGACGAGTTGAAGACCCGACCACCTGTGGTCATCAATTATAATTTCGTCGGAGGGGTGATGACTTGCTGCATTTGTGGCCGTACATTTGCAGCAAAAATTGGCTATGTCAGTCACCTGAGAGCACACGAACGACGCTCTGACTAGCTAGTATGTCCAGTCGCCGTGTCCGAAATCGGCTAGGATTGGATGATGATGAATATGGTACCATGGGGCTGTTGAGACGATGGATCCAGAAGGTGGCTCTTTGAACTCTGTAATAGATTAAAGCAATCCTAAAGAGCTGGGGCTCTTTAGAATCATATCAGTGAGCAATTGATGGATGGCCAAAAAAATAACAGTCAGCTATAAAAACTTGTCACATAAATAAAATGTTTGACAGAAACTTATTTAAAGCTATGCCAGAGGAAAATACCACGTTGTAAACATTTCATTAAACCTTCCGGAGCCGCGAGGAAGAGGCAGACCAAAATCCACATGTTGGTCCGATATTAAAACCGACCTAAGGTCGACCAATATTAAACCTGAACATTGAAGAACAGACGACTCAGAACCGGCCACTGGCGAAAGCTGACAAGGAGACCCGACCCCAAGTAGGTATGGTAAGGGAAGGCAGAAGATGATACTTATTTAAAGCTATAACACAAGCCACTAAAACTCTTATGAACAAACTGCAAAAACCGGGAAGCATCAGCCCGTAAAATACGCATAGTTACGCCACCCGAGCGCGCTTCCTATTGTCTAACAACCGTTTCCGACACGACAATAGCTGTGTAACAATATAAGACCACACACATACCCGGTTAAGTTGAGTTTGCACCCAGACTATGTGTAATACTAGTGACGTCAGGAGTAAACTTAACTGGGTAGGGGTAAGTGCGCTATTGTTTTGTTTTTGACGTTTTGCAGTGATACGGGGAGGTTGTTCGGCATTGGATTTGGCAAGATGAAGACTGCATATGCAATACATTGCGTCAATTCTCTGTCTCTTTCTAGCTAGTCCCTCATGATGGTGGTGTCAGATTTCTGTGCCTTAGGGTGCGTCTCCACCGAAGTGGAGCGAAGCGGAGACGCGTGGATGAGGAATCGACCAATCACATGAGTTACGTCACATGAGCGACGACGCGATGTTACGATTTCAAGGACGGCGAAGTGCTGAAGTCCTTACTTCTGCACTTCGCCGTTCGTTCGAAATCGTTCGGATACTTGACACTCGATCATATCCTCATTATACCTAGTTTCAGGTCTACTTATGGATCTCATACCGGGGATGCTGTCACATCATATAAAATAAAAATAAAAACCCGATAAGTAGTGGAATAACCTGGAAAAGACTGCTTTTATTTCTATAAGTATGAACTTCAGACGGCTGGACAGATTTTTGTCAAACGTAGCTTTCAAATGAAAAAACAGCATCGAAGTTAGTTGGCACGTTTATGAGGTACATTACCACAGACAGACACACATATAAGATAGGTACGAGTAGGTTACATGTTTATAATTATAAACACACACAAAGCACAAATAAGCCATAATGAGAGCAAATAAAATATTAACTACAAACCATGATAATTTCAAGGAAAAAATAAGCGATAAACATTAATAACTCAAACATTCAATAAATATGCGCATAATTTTAAATACCTATATTTTATGAACGTTTTATCATCAGGAAAAATCTAAAATTCTACAAAATAATTCTTACTGAAATCTTTTTTCGGTCTGCGACGAACGTGCAACGAAACATAAATATTATCTTAAATACACAGATATAAAATATAAATATAATATAAATGATGTACTGGTTCCATCTTCCTTATACTGGTATTCTTATTTTTATGCACATAAATCGACATGCTATCGGTAGGAAGTAAGCATTATCCTTGCTTGTTTTTATCGCTCGACAAAAAAAGCAAAAAGCGGGGGGTTATAAATTTAACATGTGTATCTGTGTGTCTGTCTGTGGCATCCTAGCTCTCAAACGGATAGACCTATTTGAGTGTCATTTTTTTTAATTTAAAGACTTGTCCGTCGAGATTGTTCTTCTATCTTTGGTGGAAATAGGACCCGTAGTTTCCAAGATATTCAGCTTTAATTGGAACAAGTGACAAAATCTCAGCCAATATTGAAGCTATTTCTTATTGCTAAAGAACTCCAAATTTTGTAGTGATGTTCAGTTTTAATAGCATTTTGTATATTATTCATTGAATAAGGGTCTCACTAAATACCACCTTTTCTAATTCGATCAACGTTGCAAATATCCATTTGAGCGATGTATCAACCCCATCATATAAGTATACTATACCTATAGATTTTCGCCATTGGAACTGCATTAAATGATATTGTTGATATTTCAAAGATACTGGTTGTTTTAGACATTTTTCTCTATGATCAAACATGGTTCTTAACTTACTAAGAAGAGGGATATTACGATATATTTTCTTAAATTTGAAACCTACTGTTTGAATTTTTCATTGATAATTTTTGTTTCGAAAAATACTCGAAATTAACAAAATTCACGCACAAAACTTTTTTTTCAACTTATTTTCGACTGCACGCAATGAAAGCATGAAATAGCTATGTAACTTTCTAGAACTCAGGGAAAAGTATTATTTACTTTAAGAAGTGGGCTAAAATTATCAATTTATTTGTCATAATATAAAAGTAAATATTTTAAAGGAAAGAAGGCCTCTTAGTCGAATTCATTAACTGGTTATTATTTCTTATTTATTTCGTAAACGGAAGAATATATAACTACAATTCACATTTAATTATAAACCCCATAAAGTTAATTTTAACTGAAAAGTACACCCACGAAGACATCCGCAGTAGGGAAAAAAAAAATATTATTAAAACATGATGTAAAGGCTTTTTATCTTCTTTATACTGACATTAATTCCTGATAAACATAAATCGACCGCCATCGAGACGTAAGCATGGTCCTTGGATGGTGTCATGTATTTATCATTTCCTGCATGTGGTGTCACAGTCTGGTGTACGATAGCGTGTATTGGTTATACCTTGACGTAAATTACTACCTTTGTTAGTTTAAGGGTGAAGCCATACGAGCGTAATTTCGGTCGCGACATCGTGATTACGTCACACTAAGTATAGCGCGACCGAAATTACGCGACTCAAATTATGCTCATCTAGCTTCACCCTAAAACATTACATACCTATATAATTATTGTGCTCAGTGAAATAAGTTAGACGTATTTTTGGCGTTTGCTTCGTTTTCTTTTCACCAATGTAGTTTCAGAAAATAATGGATGCGTTTACTGTAATGTGACCATAATTGTTTGCAGTGATTGAGGCAAAATCAGCTACATTTTGACCAATTTTGGTACTAGCCCAGGTAGCAAACAGACTGTATAAGCTTATTCGGCTATTATAACTCTAATTTAAATTGTATAAAGGCTGTAAAAGTGCTTTTACACCCTTTGTGCTACTTGGGAGGATAGCTAGGTATCCTATGATGCTTATAGGACACATTTGAAACGACTACAGTTAAGTATAGAGTAGTGGACGGAAGAAGTTACAAGCGTCATCTAGTTATTACTGATTAAGTATCACTACATACCTACTATAAAACCGAATTATCGACCCCTTACGATGACGAATCTGACACTGACATTGACCATTCCAAACGTCCAAACTAATAATCGATATTCTACCCACCGATAGCTCCAATTTCAACACAATAGATATCGATTTTTTGAGTACTAGGGGTAGTTGAGATTAAAGAGGGATGCTGCATTGTCCGACCCCTACACGTGTGCAGATAATAGGGTAGGTAACTGCTAGTTATCTGTGATATTCATTTGAAGTCTCACGAGGATATTTGGTGGTAGTTATGTTGTCAGGGGCTCAGTTGTATGTAGAGTAGAGCGCACTCTATGGTGTTACTATGGAAAAGTATGCTCGGTTGAGCGGTGCAGTATTTTTCATACAGAGGTACTTATATAAATTTGACGACGTGGTTGGCGCAGTTTGCAGACACCTGGCTACTGAGCCGGCGGTCCCGGGTTCGAATCCCGGCCAGGGAAATAGTTGTGTGATGAACTCGAATATTTGTTCTTGGGTCATGGATGTTATCTATATATGTATTTATATATTATGTGTATCGTCGTCTAGTACCCATAGTACAAGCTTTGCTTAGTTTGGGACTAGATCGATTTGTGTATGATGGTCCCATAATATTTATTTATTTAATTATAAAATTTAAGAATTATGGCCACCATGACCCAGGAACAAATATTCATAGACCGGACTCTCAGTGGAGTTCCGTTTGCAAAAATAGCGCACCTCAATCTGACTTCTGATATATATTGTATAGATCCCAGACATCCTACAAACAAATGTTGCCAACCAGTTTTGTGGTCCCACTCCCCCCAGCCCGGCAATTAAAAATGGCATACAAATAAAAAAAAAAGTCATTAAGCCATGCCGTGTGGGGTATCAAATGGAAGGGCTTATTGAGTAGATCACGAATAAATAGCACACTATAACATTTCTTACATTTTCTCTAAGATTTTTTTGAAATTTTACTAAAATGCTCCATTTTCGAGTTAACTTTAAACCACTATAGATTGAAAACTGATGAATGTATTTTTATAATTATTATTTTTAATAACTAACAATAGTCCATTGTTTACGCACCAATAGTTCGTACAGTGAAAAAGTTGCACGGGGGAGCGGGGGGAGCAATCAAAGATGGCGAGTTTCGATATTTCAATATATTACTTAAAATTTCGGACTCTCAACAGTTTGATTTTGTTACAAGTTTTTACAATTCTTATTTACACAATTGAGGGATCACGAAAGAAAAACCCGTTTTCTTGGGTGCCATTTAGCTGCACGAAGTCTTGGCGAAACTCGCCATCTTTGATTGCTCCCCCCGCTCCCCCGTGCAACTTTTTCACTGTACGAACTATTGGTGCGTAAACAATGGACTATTGTTAGTTATTAAAAATAATAATTATAAAAATATATTCTTTAGTTTTCAATCTATAGTGGTTTAAAGTTAACTCGAAAATGGAGCATTTTAGTAAAATTTCAAAAAAATCTTAGAGAAAGTGTAAGAAATGTTATAGTGTGCTATATATTCGTGATCTACTCAATAAGCCCTTCCATTTGATACCCCACACGGCATGGCTAGTTGACTTTTTTTTTTAAATTTGTATGCCATTTTTCATTGCCGGGCTGGGGGGAGGGGGACCACAAAACTGGTTGGCAACATTTGTTTGTAAGATGTCTGGGATCTATACAATATATATCAGAAGTCAGATTGAGGTGCGCTATTTTTGCAAACGAACATCTCCTTGTAGCCTCCACTATCAAGTTCACCACTCAAATATTTGCTCTTGCCGCATATAAAGTTCACACAGCATACAAAATTAAACACTAAGTGTCCGAATCGAATTGATAAATATCTCCAGGTAACTAATTCGATGTAATAACAGAATTATGGTTGAGTTCATACTTATCGCGATGGAAAAGGGTATATTAAATTACGATTTCCATTCTAATGACCTATAAAACTATGACGTGTAACTTATCTCAAGATCTGTGGTCCAATACCTATAATTATATAACACAATAATGGTGTTTTTGAAATTAATTAAACACTTAGTTTTTTTATACCCGTAGCAGAACTTGATCGTAATTAAGAGGGAATACCAACTGCTCATTTTTCTATACTACATGTTTACGTTAAGATTTCTTAGGATAGTTTTAATAAATGAGATGTATACATATACATAGATAGATTAAAATACTTACAATGGGCCAATTTTTTATCTAAGTATAGTTTATTTTTAAGTCTAGTTTTTAATTTTTACTTTAAGGTTTTATTTAAGCTTCCTATGTTAAATACTGTGCTTCAAAAGGATTTATATAAGTATGTGCTATTAGATGTAAGTATTGCGTGATTTGACTTTCTATATTTAAAGCCTCCTTACATTAAAACTAAACCTAAAAATTAAACTAAACTAGAATACAATAAAGTAAAACTAAATCTAAAAATGGCATGCGGCATAGTACCGAAGATGCTGGTGGCATTTCCTATTTCTTTTCCATTTCCATTTCGTTAAGAGTGCACCTGGTAACTAAAACGTCGGATACAAATGAGATCCAAACCTAACGTAAACGGGTTAATATCGAGGTTTCGTCCTCGACTGTTTTCTCTTCCAAAACTTGACCAATCGTAAAAACTGAATAAGGAGGATGTATACTTTGTTTAAAACTACGCAACGCATTATGTTGCGTTTTTTTTTAAATAGATAGAGTGATTCAAGAGGGTGATTTATATGTATAATACACGCATAATTTATCAGCGTTGCACCCGTGCGAAGCCGGGGCGGATCGCTAGTATTATACTCGTAATACAATGAATGTATTAAGCGTCCGTTTGTGGTGAAATTTTGGCCAAAAACAGACTTATTACACAAATTTCGTTACGGTTTTTCAAGTTTTGGACGAAGAAACAGTCGAAAACGAAACATGGATTTGTATGGATAAACGAATAAATATAAACTTAAATTCAAATTAGCTTTATTGACAGTAAAACAGAATATTATTAACAATATAAGTATACATACAGAAGAGGAGAAGAAAAAAAGAAGAAAAGTACTATAGGTCTATGTGTATACAATAAACTACAAAAAACAATAATGTTGGCCATGGGTACCACGCTAATGATTAAGCCCAAGAAATAATGATTTATCTTTATATTAAGAATACCGCTACCTAAAGGTAGCCATCGAAATTGCTATTTAGCGATAAGACTGTTTGTTACACCTCTGTCTGTTATTTTTTTATAACTCTCATGACTTTGAAACACTGCTGGGATTTGAACTCGGGTCCTTAGTATCTCCAGTCCACTTCTAGACCATAAGCTTTAAGTTAAATTTAAAAATACAAATATATTTAAGTTTTGTATCACAAAATAGAAATAACAATAAAATTGTTAATTAGGATCGTCATTACAAAATAAGTACCTACAAATAACAAGGTACAGCTGAGATTTAAATAATTTATTTACCCAATAACATTAAAACTTAATAAAAACCTTTATTCTAACTGTTTTTAAAAGCCTATACACCGTAATGTGGTATCTTTTTTTGCTTTATCTTTTTTCTTATTACGAAGAGGGCTTATCTGCAATATATTTAAATTACTTATAAACGAAAACGTGAAATCCCGCGAACGCAGTCGGTGACATCGTACAGGGTGGAATATAAGTCTAAACAATATTTGGTTAACAGATTTTTCGCAAGGCGTACCTACAAAGGAAGGAATATTTGACAGTAATTGAACGAGCGAGTGAAGCGTTTCCGTTTCAGCTTGGCCAAAAAATCTGTCTGTCCGGATGTCCGTTTGTCCGGATTTCTGGCCTGTTCTCGCCTGTAGTCTCTCGAATTCTTCTGAAATTTTGTAAATCGATTACCTAGTTTTTTTTTTCTTCGATCATTTTTTTTACAATTTTTCCTCGTTGGAACGTCAAACATTGTCATACGGAAGCGTTACAATTTTTTATTGCAAGCCTATAGGAGTGTCCCATAGCTGAACAAAGGCCCTTTGATTTCCACAGGTTCCTGTTTGACGCTTCCTCCAACCAGTTGCTGAGGTTCCTCTGGAATCAATTATAATATGTATAATACAAGATGGGCGTTACATAAGTTTTTTACCTTTACTGCTGAAACAAGCTGTCTTATGAAGTAAATAACCAAATAAACATTTCAGCTCACGTCTTCATCTTCAACCTGTATGCTTCGCCAAAGAAAAACGTAAATGCTTCGAGAAAGCGTTTTATTAGGCTGACATAAAAATAAAAGGTGGCATCGTTATGCGGATGATAACTTGAGATAACGAGAATGGGCAAGAGTGTGGAGAATTGATGCTTCGGGTTCCGTGACATATGATTTTAAATTACATATTAGCCGTATGCTTCACATGTATTTAGAAGAGTATCAACGTGATAACATGTGTTCCGTTTCACTCTAGAATACGCCTACTTTAACGGTTATTGGTTCTATGACACTGTCGGCCATATTTCGAAAGGACTTTGCGATTAAAAGTTTCTGGCAATAAAACTATTTTTGTGACAAGCTTTTATAGTCGACTGTACTTTTCTTTGAACATCCATCAATTGCTCACTAAGACGATTCCAAAGACCCCAAACATACACGAATATAAACGTTAGGGTCAAAAATATTTTATACTAAGTAATTCAAATTATACCCCAAGAAAATATATTGTTATATCTAGTGAAATTATATAAAACGTTGTTTTTTTATTTTTTTATTTTATTATATACATTACTACATACCCAATGTTATATTGTGTTCATCATATGGAACCCTAATTCATATTCCACGCTATTAGCCACAGATGTCATAAAAATGTGTATAATAGCTTTACTTCTACATTTATTTACGTTTCACAAAGATGTCTGTTTTACATATTCGTTTTGTTTCAGGTAATAAAAACAAAAGATGGCGGGAAGGAACGAACCCAGATTTCGTGAAACACCGAAGGATTGTCGCCTGTCTTACGGACCTTATGGTATTCTGCTAGACTTAGAATTAAACCTAACTTCAACTATTGGGACCTAAACTATATGTACATAAATATCCCATGTGTCACTACCATTGGGTAGGGTGCCCGTAAGGCTGGCCGCGTTAACACGCGCGCAACTTTCATCGAATTTTCAACGAATTATGTTAAATTTAAGTTAACTTTAGCATTTTTTTATTTTATTTATAAAGCTAGATTAAACCTAGAGCATAAGCGTCAATAATGACATACATGTGACCCCGTGATGCGCTGTTATTCACTGCCCAGAGATGATTGCAATAACCCTCCTATTTGCATCGCCGTTGTCGGGTAAAAGTGGACATAATTTCGGTAATTCGCAATTGACAACATTTCATATTTATAACAGGTGGAAATGAATATAGAGATCGATAGGGCTTTAAGTCGTGTACCTTAAAAAAAAATCTTTGAATTTATTCTTCTGTATTTAAGGAAATATAAGAAAATACATCAAATAACTGCAATCTAAGACAATACGGGCTGAATAGGGTTGTTGTCTAAACCAAAGAGCGAAAAAATATTTTTTTTTTATTTGACGTTGACAGGTGACAGATGCATACCGAGTTTGATTAAGTTTTTTTTTAATAAGAAAACCGACTAAAGTAACCGTTCCATTAAGTTCTGGTTTCTGTGTTGCCACATTTTAAAATGAGTATGTTTTTATAAATTAATAATAAAGTAAATAATCATCTCAGAAAATAAATAAAAACAGAGATTACTTCATCGTTTTAAGCAGAATTCAGAAAAGTAATAAAATTATAGTCTTAAAAATATGAAATGTTGTCAATTGTCCGCTCTATATTGTGTTGTCCTTGATCCTGTGCCATTTAAACGCCAATCATCTCATGAGCTGTCTCATTCATCTTATTAGGTATAACTACCTACTGTACAAGCGGGGACTGTCAAAATGGTATCCTTTGGGAGAGGCCTAAATCAAACAGACAATAATCTTGCGGATGAAATAGTACATTACTGCAGTCGCTGGGAAAGGCCGGATAGTGACGACCGCTTTTCACGGCTAAGTGTAAGCTATAGTGCTTTTCTCAAAAATGCAAAGAAATAAAAAAATACACCACTCAAAAAAATATACATACAATTCAGCTGTTTAGCCTGTTCATGAACAGTGAACACAGACGCCATGTTAAAAAAAAATACTTCTCGGCCTAGGCCTTCAATATTGATTGAAATTCCTTTACTCTCGAGTTGTTTCGCCCGAAATGTGACACTTCGAAGCCTGTTATAACGCATGTTATGACCACATTTCATTGCATGTTTGAGAGAATGATATTCCATTACTTGCTGACGACACAGTTCAGTGTCTTCACAATAATAATTCGATCACCTATAACCCGTTTACAAGAACCTCCTTCAATCTTACGAATGATAACACATATAAAGAATAAAGACACTACGACCTTTTTACGACCAGACCCGAGATTGCTCCATAAAAAACCTTTTATAGTTTTATGATATATCCTGGGTGCTCTGCCGTGATATATGACATGATGATGTCTGATATAAAACCAATAAAAGACCTTACAAACGGTCATATAGATTGCTCTTATTACTTACTAGGAGTTGCCCGCGACTTCGTCCGCGTATTTAATTTTCATTACCATAGTCAGGTTCAGGTAAAAAGTATCGAATAACCATCTTTGGATGTCGAACTTTTCATTTAAAAAATTGTTAAAATTCGTCCAGGCATTTCGGCATCACGCCGAGAGGACATAGAAATTACGACCAACAGAAATAAAATACGCTTAAGAATCAATACCGTCTAAGTAACATTTAGTTATTTAGACGGTATTGATTCTTAAGCGTCGTATGGTGCTAGGCTGTCATGGCGCCGCGGGCCCATACAAAACAAGAGACGATACATGATTTCCGGAAATCATGGCCGGTCTCTGTAGATAACTGATTTTAATACTTTAGAGTTGTAGGTATAATAGTATAGATGTATTAGAATCGAATAGAATAGAATAGAATATGTTTATTTGCAAGAATACTTATGACTAGTTACAGGGTG
Source organism: Apotomis betuletana (assembly GCA_932273695.1). NCBI lineage: Eukaryota > Metazoa > Arthropoda > Insecta > Lepidoptera > Tortricidae > Apotomis > Apotomis betuletana. The sequence goes on from OW026305.1 coordinate 3,870,165, forward strand.
TTATTGTTGTTTATAGTAGGTACAGTATTCAATCGTAATTAAACGATATGCAAATATTATGCTAGTTCAGAACAAGTACATGCATTTGATTTACTTATTCCTAACAAGGATCATGCTGTTTCGTACAATCTATAAATTCCTTAACACTATAGAAACAGTTTTCTAGTAGATACTTAGTCAAATTTTTGTATTCGCTGCAAGAGGGAGAAAATAAATGACTTATTTTGGTTGCCTGTTTCCTTTTAACCCCCGACAAAAAAAGGGTACCTGTGTATCTATGTGTCTGTCTGTGGCACCGTAGCCCCCAATCAGATGGATAATTTTAAATGCGTTTTTTTATCGAAACACATGTCCGTCGAGATGGTTCTTTCCTATGTTTAGTGAAAATGAGACCAGTAGTTTATAAGATATTCAGCTTTAATTGGAACAAGTGACAAGATCTTAGCCGATATTGAAGCTAAGAATTCCAAATTTTGTAGTTATGTTCAGTTTTAGTAGCATTTTCTATATCACTCATTGTTGACGGTCTCATGATAAGCAGCTACTTATTCAGGTTATTAATTATTATTAAGCAGCTTATTGTCATCTACTGTCAGCTTAGTGTCAAATGATTCGTGCACCGAAAACCACAGGGTACGTTTATTACATTCTACCGTTTCAAAATTCAAAATTCAAATCTTTAATCTGCAACGCCTCAAGGACACTTCTATATAATCTGATTCTGTGTCATTGAATAATAATAATAAATATAGAATTACAATTATAATAACATCACAACAATATTATAGAGTTCATGGAATATTCGTAAATATTTTGATAATAAATAAGGTAAATAGGTATATATCTAAGTAGTGTGTCAGATATATAATTGTATAGAAATAGTTTAGAATAAGTCTATTATTGTTGCTATACCCTAGTAGGGTCCATGTTTGTACTTCCACAATAACAACATCTGTAATACCATGGTTTCGCAATAAAGAATCTGAATCTGAATCAGGAAAGTAATAATAGTAAATTAATGCAACAGACAAATCACTGGGCACACTTTACCGGGAAATGTATATTGTCTCCGGGTCCATTGCTACAATACTCTTAATCTATACTATCAGAAATGTAAAGGGTCTCTTTGTCTAGACTCCAGATGTGTCGTTCTCGAGAATACTTCCCGATTTGTATGAGGAAAGAATGGGAAGCGTTCTCAATAACGGCACATCTATAGTCTAGACGCTCTGCGCCCGCGCCGCTCCGCTGCGTAGCGACTCTCTCCTAACGGTTGCGGTCTCGTCACCCGACACCGCTTCCTAGCGCCCTAGTAGGACTAGTCAGGTTTCCAGTGCTGGAGCTATATATAGCCTACCTATATTTATATCATCACCATCATTGACCTCTTGCATCTATAAAAGATGATTTCGCAGCGTCCATAAAAGTGCGGCTTACGAACGTGACTCGATAGCCCGGTTTGAGAGCGACAGCCTCGGCCACATATCTATCTATATATATATAAAAATCTATTGCTGTTCGTTTGTCTCGCTAAAACTCGAGAACGGCTGGGCAGATTTAGTTGATCTTGGTTTTGAAATGTTTGTCGTAGTCCAAGGAAGGTTTAAATGGTGAGGTATTAACAGCTTTCTGACATAGACCGAATTCCACGCGGGCGGAGCCGCGGGCACAGCAAGTTTGACATAAAAATATTGCGCCAGTTGGTGAAGGGGGAAGAATTGCGCGCTGGTGTCTCCAAGTCTATTGTCTGTGTGTTTTCTCTATATCTACATACGTGTGAATTGGCCTGTGAACCAGTGATATAATCACTTATCCACAAATAATACCGAGTTCGCGAAACTGAACGAGCTACTATATTAAACCCCTAAATTGTCATAGATGTGCCTACAATGTTTGAGGAGCTCATTCGATTCTTCATGAATCCTGTCCCCGTCATCAGCTATTCACCAAAATTTTATGGGACCAATCTGGACATGCCATACCTAAAAAAAATCGGTTCTTAAACGACGATGTTCTGTCGACAACACGATTACAATTTTGAAATTAATTTGTTTGGTGTTTTTCAATTTGTGTTGTATATACATCAGTGGCGCGGCTTTCAAAGAAACCGATTCCCACCGGCTTATGCCCATTACAGATAATGTTGCCTATTGTCTTTGCCATCTATTTGCCATAAATAACCATAGCCGCCACGAGCATGGCTCTGAAGCATTCATAATCCAACCTGTACAACATGTACATAACACCAAGTCTATGACTTCCGGAAAACTATTGGTACCAAGGGTAAACAATTACTTTGCGGATAGATCCCTGAAGAAACGCTTCCCGTATCTAATCAATAGTTTACCGGAGGAAATATCTACGACGGCGACGAGAGTCAAAAAATTCAATAGAAGGTCAAACAATTCAATAGAATAACAAAAATTTCAATAGAATGTTAGGTAAATCGGTACTGGCTTGCCCAGAGATTTTGTTTCAGGCCACGGAACTGATATACATATAACCTTAAATTATTGGTACTTACCAAAATTTATTTAATTTCGTTGGTTTCTCAAAGAATTTGTTAGGTACCTATTGTTAGGGTTGTCGAAGTTATACACTCAGAAAAAGATCCCATTTTGTAAGACAGTTTGAGTATTATTTCTTGAGGTTTTATTTTATGTACTTATGTTCAAGTCAAGGCAAGAGTTGATTTGGACAGTGGAACGAATCAACTACAACCTTTTCAAATTGCTTACTTAGAACTTAGCTCTAAGGAAGCAACTTGAAAACTCATATAAACTTAACATGCCCTTTTAATTGCAAAATGTTACATGGCTGTCTTTACTACGGTTTTACAATACGAAGATAAAACTACGAACTTATTGCTGTGCCCATAAAACCTATAATCGATTACGTGAATTCTCTATGGGTCACATAACATAGAAATGGGATTGTAAAGAACGTTATTAACTTATAGTCTTATACTGTTGACTAATAACTTTGTACTTCGTGTGTAACCGCTTAAGATATCAAATCGTTTGCTATGGACATTGCAAAATAAAGCCTCGTGTACAATGGTGCTAAACTGTTCATACCATGTCGTAAACGTTTAATTGCATAGCTTTCGCGATGCTTGTAAAAAAACTGGGCAAGTAATCAAAGATTTTATTCCAAGCCGGTTTCTTATTGAGACATCGTTTCTATCTTTTTATACGGCATTTTTGGCATTCGCGATCGTTGACCTAAATTTGTTAACTTTACTGTTACGATTAAATCGATCACTTAGAGTATCCGGTTCGAAGGACCAAATAATATCTTAACCGGCAAGAATCAAACTTTCCCATTCAGGTTTTCCAAAAGTCCAGTCTTTGCATTAACGGCAAAAGTTTCTACAACAAGGTTTTCTCTTTGTAACAACAACAACGACAAGGTTTTCTCTTTGTTTCTATCAAAAACTGCGTGTAAATGTCTGTGTATGAAAAAATATTGACACTATAAAAAATGGTGTTAAACGTATTTGTACTAAGTATAAATAATTTATGGCCACCAGAGAAAATTCCTGTTTCTCTTCAAGAAGCGACACAAGAACCTACACAGTTAACTGACAACATGAAGAATTCTAACATGATAAATAATCTATTGTCCTACATTTGTGTCACGTAATCGTTTTTACTTAGACTACCCGGTTCGAAGGACCACATAATAACAAAACCTGCAAATATCTGTAGTTAACTCGAAGAACTGCATTTTTATCTGCTTCGTACTTGCCTCTGAATGAATATCACGTAGTTGTGTTTACTTAGAGTATCCGGTCCGAAGGACCTGCAAATATTTTATCCTGCAAATGTCTAACCCTAGCTCCACACTACTCAAGAAGGTCCAGACGATGGCCGAAGTCAGTTTTTCCGCAGCGAAGTGCCTAGAACTCTACACTATCATATTCGCTCAACTTCGGTCAACGTCGCGAGTACTGTGGAGCCGCAATGTGATTAACTGGGAACGCAAAGAACACTTCTCTAAGATTGTAAATAATCTATTGTCCTAGATCTGTCTTCATCGTACTTACCTCTGAATGAATGTCACGTAATAGTTTTTATTCTCATATCTAGGATCTGGCGACATAGTTGCGCTAGAAAGAGATGAGTGAACGTGTCGAGTCGACACAGGTGAGTGGCCGCTGGTACATACAATCGTATTAAATAACTATAATATTGGAGATATACATATATGTACTTGTTAAATACCTTTATATGGGTCACTAGTTTTTGCTGACGTTAAAACATAAAATACAGTGTCTTACAGGAAACATGCTGTCTTTTTGGGATAATTTTTTCTGATGTGAATCGATCAATCCACTGATAACGACAATATTTAGCAAAAAATGCAATGATTCGGGACATGCAATGTTCATTACCAGGGACAAACAATCCAGATGGGTAGGTCGAATTGGAAAAAGAGGTCACTCGTCGAATCCTACTCGGATGGGCGGCGTTCGGGAGGGTTCTCGTCCTAAACACCGCAGTGTCTTGAGACGAAGGTTTTTAACCAATGTGTGTTACCAGTGATGACATACGGCACTGAAACGTGGTTGTTCACAATGGGCCTCAAAGTTACTCAAAGGGCAATGGAGCGAGCTATGCTCGGAGTTTCCTTGCGGAATCAAATCCGGAAAGATGAGATACGCCAGAGAATCAAGGTTGTAGATAATAGCTCAGACAGTCGCCAAACTTAAGTGGCAGTGGGCGGGGCACATTGCTCGTAGATCCAATGGCCGTTGGGCAGAAAGGACTTTGAGAGGTGACCGCGGACCGGAAGACGCACCATGAACTGAAGACCTCGTTAGGATTGTGGGCAGAAATTGGATGAGGGCGGCGCAAGACCAATCGTTGTGGAGAACTTTCGGAGAGGCCTTTGTCCAGCAGTGGACGTCTATCTACTGATATAATGATGATGAGTGTTCATTACTGTATTCCAATTGGTGTGTATTGTGTTTTATAACTCAAGAGGCATCACGATACATTTGATTTATGTATTTTGTTTTGAAATCGACGAACATCATGGGAACCGATATTCATTCATATTGGCGCCGTGCGAAGTACAACAAACGTAAAATCACACATAAAAAGTTAAAACACAAAACCATGTTTGTAGTACAGCCTGTGTTGCACGCGACTAAACATTAATAAAACTTGCGCAAACGCATGCAACACCAAAAGGACGTAAGTACGTGTGAAATATGAAGCTTGTTATGACTTTTTTGTGATTGATATTGTCAGGTCTCAGTAAGAAACTCTGATCAGATACATGCGAGTTTTATGAGAGAGGTTCTGGGAAATCGTCACAAGAGACGAGTGTTAGCGATGAATTATGTGTTAAAGATGTAGTACAATGATAATTTATCTTTATCAATACAATAGGGTCTATTCACAAATTAGGGGAGTAAGAGAAGAAGGGGTTTTATGGGTTGCAAAGGGGTTTCATGGGTAGCAAAGGGGTTTCACGAGTGGCAAAGGGGATTCATGGGTAACAAAAGTGTTTCACGGGTAGCAAAGGGGTTTCATGGGTAGCAAAAAGGGGTTTCATGGGTAGCAAAGGGGTTACGGAACTTTTTGTGGCTCTAATCTCTCTTACTATCAAAAACCAGTTTACGGGCTTATTTTATTAACTTGAGTATGATTACTCTTAACAACCAAAATCATACTCGATGGTAAGCATTGATGAAGCCTATGCAGATACGAGCGCATCCAAAATTTCCATGGAATTTGGCTGTAAAAGTATGTTGCATAAATTTCAGTGAGCTTGAGACATTTCAATACATATGAAACGAAATATTGGCTGAGATCTTGTCCCTTGTTCCAGGTACAGTTGAATATCTTGGAAACTACTGGTCCTATTTCCACCACACGTAGCTAAAAACCATTTCGACGGACAAGTCTTACGATTAAAAAAAAACCGCAATCAAATTGGTCCATTCGTTTGGAAGCTACTATGCCGCAGACAGACACACAGATACACAAATACTAAATACATATTAAGGGACAATATTACACAAATTGACCTTGTCGCCAAACTAAGCAAAGCTTGTACTATGGGTACAAGACACCCAGTTCGTTCGTTCGTTCGAGTTCATCACACAAATATTTGCCCTGGCCGGGATTCGAACCCAGGGCCGCCAACTCAGTAGGCAGGTGCATTACAAACAGCGCCAACCGTGTCGTCAATCGCTGTAGCTTTCAAATTAAATCATGACAATATCATATGAGTGAAACGCGACGCGTGAGAATGCGACTACGTCTGTATGTCCGATCATAAATCGCGAACAATGCTAACGTGATACAATGCATTGGAATAACTTTTCTTTGCTATATTTGGCGTTTATGGTGAGATTCGTCGCGTTGTCTTGTGAATGCGATATTGAAACTTAACATCTTTAGAGAGCGGTGCATGTTCACGACTTATAAGCGTTAATAAACGGCATTTGACGATTTCATAGAAAAAAGTTTCATTGCATTTTCCAGGGTCTATGCTCCTAATCCTCATATAATGCGTGAACCAGCGTATTTATAGTTTGTTTTTGGGTGTGTAATAATTCATAGAACAACAAATGGTATAACGTTCATCACATCGAATAACATAATAATAATATAATTTCAACACATAGAATCGATCAATTGATAGAATTATCATTTCGTAGAAAATCAGTTCATATATTTTCATTTCTTATAACAACACTTGATATATTTTTTGTTTCGTATATAAACACAAATAATGAACACTTAATATAATGAACATTTAATATATAAAACATTTAATAGAATAAACAAATAACATAATACATACTTAATATAATGAACATTTAATATATAAAACATTTAATAGAATAAACAAATAACATTATACATACTTAATATAATGAACATTTCATACAATAAACATTTAATAGAATAAACAAATAACATAATACAGTTAATAGATTTTTTGTCAAGAGAGAGTGACTATTTTGTATCATTTACGCGCTTATGAATTAAAATGCATAAAATTCAAGTACTTGTTTTTTTTTGCCAGTATTCCGCCTTAGCTCCAAACTTAATACTTGTGGTTGGGTGGATTGTTCTTGTATGTAAACAGTATGAATACAAGCAAAACTTTTTTCGGTACGCAAAAAAAAAACCTCGAAGGCCAGGCGGGAGCTCGCTACGCTTCGCTCCCGCCTGAACTTCTAACCTAACCCGGCCACGTCGGATCTGCTCTGAAAGGTTTTGCTCGCTCGCTTCGCTCGCTCGCTCGTATGTTTTTTTTTTTGCCAGTAGTCCGCCTTAGCTCCAAACTTAATACTTTCCTGAAAGTGGTTGGGTGGATTGTTCTTGTATGTAAACACTATGAATACAAGCAAAACTTTTTTCGGTACGCAAAAAAAAAAAAATTGTTATAAGAAATGACTTTCTATCAATTGTGCTTCTACGAAATAACGATATATGAAATAAACATTCTATGAAACGTTGTTATACAATCTGAAAATTCTACCAAACGTATGTTCGGTCATATGAAAATATGTTAATTGTTTTTCTATGAAATGAGACGCACCCTTTGTTTTTGCATCGCATTGATCACTGTCCACCTGTCTGTTGATTGGACCAAGATCCAATTTGGCGGATGGCCCTTTCAACATTCATTTATTTTTAGAATCACTACGGCACTTTAATAGAAGCTTGATAGAAATATATCGTCTTGTCGCCTTAACAATTGCCTTCCTAGAAGAGGTTTACACTTGATACTTTCTTTGTAACTTGTCACTCCAATGAGGTCAAACATAAACCGTATAAAATTGTAAAAATAAACGCTATAACTCATTCCACAACGCATTTCTACTCTTTATTTATATTCATTTTTACTTGTATGGTTGCGCATAGCAAATCATGAATGAAGTAAAATGCTTGTCGAATCCTCTGTTATAGGTAACTTTCTTTCAAATTCTCACTAACACATGTGCAAACGTTAAAATTAGGCTAACTTGTTTGTACAGCTAGTAACAAGCCCATTTAAATAAGATCTCTATTAACCATGTAATTTCTGATTATTACAGCTCAATTGAAAATGGTTTTTACTAGTAACACGACCAGGGAAGAAAATCTCTAAAATTTAGCGTCGTCTATATAAGAGCAGATCTACGATATCTGGACTTTTATCTTGTAGTAAAAGAGCTCTGTACGCTTTCGAAATGTGTGGGCAGAGAGATCAAGATAAGATGGATTTGTGCCAAATACAAGTTTACCTACTCGTGAGTTAAGAGGGCTTAGAAAATTTTACATGTCTCTATTTTTAATATTGTTGATAATCTCTGTAATGTAAATTGAAGTTAAAAGTAGAATTAAAATATTTATTTTAATGATGCCACACTTTAACCAACAGAAAATAGTTTGTGATTTTAGACCAAAATACTAACCCGCCATATAAATATTTTATTTCGAGACAATTATGTTTTTCGAAAAGATTTTTGAATGTGGGTAAATTAACAGCAAATTTTTTAAAAATCAACACAAACACACACACACCAACAACATACACGACAACAGCACAGGAGTATGTACGCATTTTAAATTTTCTTTGCGTGTTGATTTTTGTATTTATATAGCAATTTACAAAAGCCGCTTTATAAATTTTGGTTAATTAAACGTATATTTTCTATCCTAGTACTTAGTAGTTATTTAAAGCAACATAGTCGGCCTTATGTGACTTTGTAAAAAAACGCGTTTCATCAAAATTTCTCAATAGTAAGTACTTACTATTTGGAAGTTTCAAATATGTGTAATAATCATTGTAGTGACATTAACAAAATACATATTATGTTTATATTTATTATCTACTACAGTTTAACAGTTCGGTTTTCCTATTAGTTCGTGTTTCCTATTATTGTTTTTTATTTAGGTATAATGATACATTCTAACTGCTACTTTAAATTTAAAATTTCTTTCCACCAAGTCAGAGGAAAACACCATAAGGCCTCTTAAGTAAGTGCAAGTACAAATAAGCGATAGAACGGTGCAGTCTTGTGTAATGTGACACTTCGTGAGGAACAGTTAAACTAACGAAGTGACAATTAAGTGTGAAAGTTTAATTGATGGTTGACAACTTGATAATTAGTTTGACATATTCATCTTTAGATACCTATGCAGGCATTTTGTAAGTGTTATAATTTTTGATTGGCCGCCGCCGCGACTGATCGTAGCTCATGATCATGAATCGCGTACGGAGTCGTATCGAGCGATATTTGACTTCTGCCACGTAAGTAAACCCGTTTCGTATGTATTTTAATAAATATCGTAAGTAATTAATGTATGAGTATGTTTATGTATAAGTAGGTGAGTATGTGGGAGTATGTATTACAAAGATTAAAATACCAACGTAAATCTATACATATAATAAAGCTGAAGAGAGTCGAAAGTCTGTAAATAGAAAAAAAGTTGGCGCCGTGGGCACAGCTAGTAATATCAAAAATTGATATGCTGGATAGTTATAAGGTCGAAATACTAATTGGTTAGTGTATTTGCTATAATTTAGGAATAAGAGTTGATTGTTAGTTGTACGTCTGTTGCTAAGATAACAAAAAATAAAAAAGCCTATCAGTTACCGACCTTCATAAATTCCACAATGATGTATCCCAACACCTCCACCAAAAAAGGAAATCAATTGCTCAGAAATTAATCGAAGCTGCGCATCAGCCAATCAAATTTCCGCATAGCTTCACCAAATTATCTTTTTTAATTAAGCACAGCCGTAAAAAAAACATTACGGACAAACTGGACAGGCCGGTGGCGCCTGCAAAAAACGCGGTAAAAAGTAATGTTATTATTAATCCCGGGTAGCTGGGGAACCGGATTTGTGGACACTTAGTAACCGGTGTCGCTTGTAGTGACAACACGTCGGGACAGATAAGGATAGTGTTATCTGTGTTGTGACGGCGATTAGAGGGTAGGATATGCTAGGGACAATTAGGGATTGGGTATAAATGTTATGAGGACGCGGTTGGCACAGTTTGTAGTGTAGCTGCCTATTGAGCCGACGGTCCTGGGTTCGAATCCCGGCTAAGACAAATATTTGTGTGATGATCCATTTCATTTCATCAAAAGAGTTAACCTTCTGTAGTTCTTTTAATGGGATGTTAGAAAATGCTTATCAAATATTTAAAATTTGACTCGGACTTTTTTGATAGAGAGAGCGAAGCGTCTTCGCTTTAGCTTGGTAAAAAATTCGTTTGTACCTATATGTCCCAATTCCGGATGTTTGGATGTCCAGCAGTCCAGATTTCCGGTTGTTCTCACACAACATGCAGGTCGCATTTCTAACCAATTCAGAATTTCGGGAACTAGTTCGATAATCATGTATATTTTTTTTGCTGGTTCACTTTTTATTTTTGATCGCGGAAATTTGGGCAATGTAAACGTAAAAAAAACAGCCGTCTCCAAACAGACTCGTATTTATTGTAAATTGTTCTATTCATTCATCCAAAGTAGACGGTTATTACTGCACTATCTACAGTAAAACAGTCTGTCCGTTGCGTGCGAGGGTAGATACGGTTCGATAAAGTCAATGTCCGGGAAACCAGTGTTTGCGTAACTTAACGGACAAGTGCAAGCTTATCGGAAACTAATTAACAATTTGATCCGATTAATGAATATAACGTTTTTTGAACCTAAGACACAGAATAAACTGCTCTGCACCAATTCTAGTATCTCTTTTTAGCCGTATGGTTGACTTGTAGAGAATGCCATTTGGCATTAAGACCGCCATTTCTACTGACTTCTTGATTTGTGCAATACAATAAAAAAAGCATTATACACTCGGTATGCGTCGTTGCTTCGCTAACGGATCTAGATCCGAGAAATTAACGTTGTTTCAACTCATCTTTGTTTCAAAACCCCTCGGTTTCCCCTAGAATGTCTTAATATGTAGTTATTTTACAGTAGTATTACTGTAAAGTGACTTATTGTTCAATAAATATCTTATCTTATCTTAATTTGACATAGGACAGTAGTACAATTACTACTTTTGATGCTTATCGTGGCCAAAGCGCGTGAACTAAAGTGGAAAGCGGAGCCAAGCACCATGGTGCGCGCTGCTGCGTAACAATATGCAGAAATAAACTATCTTGAAGATTCATATTAAAATAAATTTCAGAAGACATCTAAATTGCATTTCCATATGAAAATAAATTCGTTACAGTTGCTTGCGAATGTCACACGTCGATACCCGGAATCCATTATCAAATAAAACAAAAGAACAGTGGCGGTGTTCAATATCCGATCCCACGACAGTGACCACACGTTCTCATTAAACACGGAAATGGGTACACCAATTTCCCATGGTATACAATGCACCCTGCTTTATTTACAAGAGAGAGTGATACCTATGAAGATGTTTTGTATTTTTTATCCTAATTTTATACTAATATTTAATTATCATCCTTGACGAGGCGTGTCGCGGATTTATTTTAAGTCATTTGATTCTGACGAGGGTTGTTGCGGATATACATTGTGAATTGCATGCATTATTTTTAAATTGACGAAGCATGTGGTGGATTTTTTTTGTTCATAGGTGTCGGTTTTATTAAATAAATTATTATAAAGATTATCACAAGTAAATCGAAGCTAGTATGAAAGTAGTATGAGAGTCTTTGCTTTGCTGTAAATATTGACGAGACAATGAAATATCTTACTCTAAACTATACAATTATTGTGCTGTGAAATTTTCATTATATTTTACACTGTAGGATCATTCTCAAAAAGTGTTCCTTTAGTTTCCTATAAAAATATTCTTTTTTTTCTCTTTAGACTCAGAATCGTTTATGCATTCGGACCTCATCCTAGATTTTAAATGAATGTATAAAATTTTCCTGTTTTCCATATTAAATATTTCCTTATATTTTTCAATTAATACCATTGTTTAATGTAGGTAACCTAACGATTATTTATCTATCTCTCAGCCACAGACGTCCACTGTTTAATATATACCTCTCCAAAGTTCGCCACAACATGTGATTGCGCTGACGGTATGCACCAACTCCCCGCGACCTCCACAAGGTCACCCGTTCGTCCAGTCGGTCGGCCATTTATCCGGTAATTTTTCTCGGATTCTTGGCCACCCCAGCGTGACTCACGGCTAATTTGTTATTGCCGGCGCCCGCGCAGACACATCCTGGGCTTTTAATATGTATCGCGAGAAAGGTCGAGTAGTTTGCGATTTATTGAAGGCTAGGCTTTTAGTTTTTACTTTCTTTTCTTGCTACAAACCAGCCTTGGTTTCACTACGCAACGCCAGTCGCAATACCAATATTATCGTTCGATTGATCGTTTGCACTATGGTGCATTGCTGCGCCCTCCACCTTATATGCTTTAATTCGGGCAAAGATTTTTTTATAGTTAGGAATAACCCTCATTCATAGAAATTTTAAATAACCCATATTTTTCTGTCTTTAATTTTTTTTCTGGTCCTGCGGTTTGGGCTTGAAGTCATAATATAAACTGCAATGAAAATAATTAAATATCTAAATTAGTTTAACTACTAGAGAAATAGACAAATTGTGCTAGTAGCTAACCAAAATTAAGCTAATTTTACACAACTTATTTTGATTAAAATAGCCCTCAACACAGCCCTCAGTTGATTTATTCATTCCCTATTCACTGCTCGTTTGTAGACAAACGCACGCACGTAATCAGCCCAGCTCACGCCCGTGTTTTGCACAAATAACCAATAAAAAACAGTTTTAAAGCGTTTGCCGCAGATAAAATGTGGGAACTTTCGGTATTCTGTTTTGCGAAGATCAAATACAGACTGTATAACTTTATTCTGCACTGCACTATAATATTGCTAAGTCGGTTTATGTTTCTCATTATTACAATAATTACGAGTAATGTTTTTATAGTACAGTTGCCGGCAAACTTCCTGAACAAAAATGGCGCATCTGCGCATGTACATTTGTACGTAAATCGGCTACTGCGCAGGTTATGCTCAAGAAGTTTGCCCGCACCTGTTAGACGTCTGTATTACTCGATGTTGCTGAAGACTATGTTTCCCACAAAGTTAATGATAAAGATATCAGACCCCCAGCATGCGAAGTATTAGCACACGCTCGCTAGACAAGTACAAGATAAGGGTTCTGCAAGTCGCTCATCTAATTATCCACAGCATCAGCAAACATGATTAACACTTGACACAGCACACAGTTTGAGAGCAGTATACATAGCTGGTCTTTCAAGGAGCGACCACCCAGAGACCTATTGTATACGTATCTTATATGTCCCGTTTATAAAGCATACTGTCCATACCAAAACTTAAAAAATGCTGATTGTGCGTTTATGCAGTCTAATGAATGAAGAAAACGTGATCCTGAAGACGCTTTACAGTCACAGCTGCGTTGAGCGTAGATAGTATGCGTTAAAAACATAACATATGAGATACGATATCATTGGGTTTTGCCGAGTTAGATATTTTTTTGCATTGGTGTGGTTGCACCCGCCGCCTAGTGAGCCGAAGGTTCTAGGTTCCAATCCCCGCAAGCGCTAATCATAATGTGTGACGTTCTCGAATATTTACTCCTGGGTCATGGGTGTTTTCTATGTAATTATATAAGGATATAAGTGTATATTTATGTATGTATGTAATATCATCGTCTAGGATCCATAACATAAGCTTACTAAGAACTTCCCACTAAATACACTGACAGGTGTTTTGACAGCCGAGAGTGAATGTCGTTATTCTTTTTAAAGTTAATTGCTCGTGTCTCACGAGCATTTTACTAAACCGTGTTTCCGTGTTGGCCCGGAAAGCCGTTGGGAACGCAGGTTCGAATCCTGTCTGAACCATTAAATTTTTAAATTTTTCGCTTTATTGTAAACATTTTACTAAGATTATTCGCATTTCCTACTGTTTCCTCTCAATCGCTGCGGCTGCAGCGCACGATGATCTACGGCCGTGGGAACCGACCGGGGTATCGACACGGCGATTGCGCGCGAGTCGATTGCGCGCGAGTCGATTTGCGCCTGATTGTTTCCTAGTTCGCGACCTAGTTCGTGGATGCTGTAGGTTACCTGGATGGAATGCCAGAGATGAATTGTAGAGTTCAAAAAAAATATATATTCCTAAAAGAATTTACAATATCTTGTCGTAAGAAATTGTCAACAATCTTTCATGTCACCCGACGCTACGCGATGAGAAAATCTCACTTCATGCTCAAGCCAAGACGTAAAACTTAAGACAAACCACGGTTGGTAATTCGTAAAGCCCCATATCGCATATTTATGGCCAGCACCTTCGGTTCGAGCCACAATCACCTGCGATCTGGAACCTTCACGAATTTACCGCCCTAGGTATTGTAACGTACTATATTACGCTAAGCAAAACATATTTCTTAGCGTAAGTATAAAATATAAGTGTTAAACACGACATCTACAAATCGTCTCATAATATATGATGACACATGTTTAAGAATATGTTATCTGTCTGTACGCTCTTAATCAGGTGTAAATATAAATATAAGTAACAAATAAGATAAAGCCGAATTTTATATTTCCAGTAAAAATAATAATAATAATAAAGTAGTAGTTTAACAAGGCAGATACTCGTACATAATTCAAGAATACTAACCTTTTCTCTACATAGGAGCCAAGTTAAGACTCCGTGTAATAGATCAGATTTATCTGACTGTTTCTCACACAGATCTCAGGAATGTTCGACCTACTTAAAGCTATACTATTTAAGCTTACTTGAAATGTCTTTTTGTCTTACCATTATCATTATTATCTGCGCAAACCTCGGCCAAATCGGGACATTTCGAAAGCCATTAATAAATCAAACCAGAATACAACATAACATGCTCAGTCTAACCCCAGATCAACTACCACTATGACAAGAACCCTCTCACCCCAATATACATTTTAAACAAGAGATCAAGTTATCATGGTCTACATATATCTGCATGTATATTGGGTATTATCACTTTGACATTGTGATTTGTCTGGGAGGTCAACTCTGTGGGCGGAGGTCGGTTGTAATGCTGCATTAATTCGTTGTATTTCTTGTGAATGCAGAATTGCATTGCTTTACGCACAAGTACGGTAACAGATTTATTAAGCCCCCAATGGAGGCTTATAATAATTTATATTTAGATTGTATATTTAGTGTGGGTATTTAGCAATTTTCATGCATTTTGATTATCAAAACGGTACATAAAATGTGCCACCGTGTTTCAACATTAAGTTAACATCGTTAAGTGAAAAACATTAAGTGGTGAAGACCAAAAAGTTTGCTGCCTAACTCATTTAATTATAATTTGTATCAATTTTCCCATTGTATGACGACAAATTAACCATCGAATAATGTACCTTAATGTACCTGTTTTGAAGTTTATTATTGTGTTGTTAATTTTTGTCGCACAACGGAACTTTTTGGTTAGTCTTAGAAAAAAAGCGATCGGTAAAAGTAGTTTTTTTTTATAGTCTGTTTAGATGTCCCACTGCTGGGCAAAGGCCTCCCCTTCTTTTCTCCATTCGATCCTATTGCCAGCCTCTGATTCGGCCTGCCTCTGTTCCGATATCCATCAGAAAAAGTAGTTAATTCATAATAATCACAGCGTCATCATCACAGTCGTCTTAATGCTTATTTTTGACATTAAAACTTCAAACTCAATAAACCAACTTAATACGATAAAGTAAAGGTTAATTAAAGTTGATTGTAACCATTAGTAGCGTCAAGATGACGCCATTTGCAAAACCTGAGTTCAGTGCCATTTCATTATTTGCCAATATAGTCGTTTAGTGACATTTATTAACCTAAGGGTGCTGCCTCAGCATAACGTAACAAAAAACATATGAAAATCGCATTTGTTTTTCTTACACTACAGGTGAAAGCTTGCGGTGAAGGAGCACTCGAATAAATTTTCATATGGGAATGGTGTTAAAACACGCTAACATTGGACACATCTTTATACATCTATATAGTATTATAAAATTCTATATGTGTATTTGAAAACTTTTTTTATGGAGAGGGTAAAATCTTAATAGCGTGATGCAGGATCGTCTTTTATTTTGTATGGTGCCATCTGTTGGGTATTATTTTCAAATTTTAACTAATTTCAAGATACAAGTACTCTTTATTGCACACCTGATAAAATATACAGGAGAAATACAATCCAAGACATTACAATTAGAGTTAAACAACAGTTGGTCTTATCGCTAAAAAGCGATCTCTTCCAGACAACCTTTGGGTAGTGGAGAACTTGAAAAAATAAGATTTCGTTCGTAGTTTCTATCTTATTCTAAGTAACGTGTCAGTATAATAATGATACACTTAACGCAACGCTACCGTTTCCCATTCCCATATCACTATGAGACCAAAACTGACCTACGGTTCGTGAGAGTGAACGTCCTAGCCATATAAGGGCGCTATACAGGTTATATAGGAATGGTAATGGCACTCCAAGCAGGTAGTGCCTATCTGATCGCATTAGATCGGTCGATCGCCTTATATGACTATGACTTATGCTCCTTGCTTTTGTTTTTAGTTGTTATGGTTACGTAAATTGCTCGTCTGGCGCTAGGTGGTTAATGGGCGATTGTGTTTTGTCTTTGATGTAGGAATGAAACAAAGGAGGTATAGGAAATGGAGTGATTAGGTATCTTGTTTTGATGGGAACTTGTAAGCAATGTAAACGACACTTAAGGTTCGTCCGTTACTTTGGTTACAAGTTCGTTCTTCATCTAGGCGTAGTTGGCGATAACTGAATGATTAATAATGACACTATCATGCGATGTGGATGATACTAAGTTTGTAAGAACCCAAAAACTGGCCCATGTGCTTTTATGAAACCTATTTTTAGTAGGTACATACCTAATATTTTAAGAAATATCTTTCGCTCACTGTACTCAAACGTGGATTTCGGAATTATGAAAATTCATAATAATGATTAGGATTATTAGATTATTCATATATTATACATATAAACCTTCCTCTTGAATCACTAAAAAAAACCGCATCAAAATCCGTTGCGTATTAGTTTTAAAGATCTAAGCATACATAGGGACAGACAGACATACAGGCAGACAAACAGAAAAATGGAAGCGACTTTGGTTAATAATACAAAAAAATATTACGTATACGCTAAATTTAATATAAAAAAAGACTTCAAAAATCGGGCCCCTTTGGCATGGTCCCGAAGACGCTGGCAGCATTCACACGCTGAATAGCAAGAACAATACGTTCAGCGATTAAACTGCCAGCTCTTCAGTGCCCCAAATTTTTATATTATATTACATGTTGATGTCAAATGGTGAATCAAATTACCTCCGAAGAAGAACTAACTCCGTGTAGAAGTAAAATACTGGCAACGGAAGAGACGTAGCTTAGACACAAAAGATGCAATAAAGAAAAAGCCTAGCACTGTCGGTTAGTATGCATCTTCAATCGGCAATAGAAAGGAAATCAATTAGCCTTTAACTCAGCTTCAAACGACCTTGGGGCCTAAGACGTCCTAGTAAGGTCAATTAACAGATAAAGTGTACGGTCCGAGTGCACGCTAGAAGCGGAGCGTTCAGCGTGGCGGGCAAGTGACAAATGTCAAATACAGGGAACAATGTTTGCAAAGGACGTTTGCACCGATTGCATTTGTTTAATATGAACGCCGAACGTCCCGCTGCACGCTCAGCTTGAGCTTCTAGTCGCGATTGCATTTAAGTATAAAAAAACGGGACTTAATCGCGTTAAAAATCTGTATATTTAATTAGCTCATGGTTCCGAACGTGATGTTTACGTTTATGGTCTCGAAGGGACTGAAGATAATGTGTGAAACTCTTGTAAGTTTAAATCGATTGCATTTGCTTTAAGTGGACAGCCCGCGTGAAGCGGATCGTTCGGCGGGTGAGCAGCGTGGTGGGCAAGCGGCAAATATAAATAAATATCAGACAACCTCACACAAATCGATCTAGTCCCAAATTAAGCTCAAGAAGGCTTGTGTTATGGGTACTAGACGACGATATCCATACTTATACAGATAAATATAATATACTTAAATACATAATAACTTCATTATTTTATTATAATTTCATTATTAGATTCAGACATGTAATAATGTACTAATAGAATCAAGTTTATTATTTCATTGAATGAGACCACTGTTTGTTACTACAACCACTGTAATTATAAAAAGTAGGTATCGTACTTTTAGTAAATAAAATAGAGTGAACAGCTTGCACTCAGGATACTGGCCTCGATTGCATTTGCTTAACATATACGCCGCACGCCCCGCCCCGCTGCACGCTCAGCTCGAGCGTTCACTGAGGCCTCGCATTTACATATACCTACGGCACATCCCAAGTATAAAGTTGACTAAAACGGAAAGCTATTAAAGTGGGTTGCCTTCTGACTCTGGGAGTGCGATCGTGAAGTTTTACTGCTTAGTAACTTGTTAAACTTTCGTGTGATGTCTTAAACTTAAATGAAGATTGCATGGGTAGGTGCGAGTCGTTTATAGAAAATGATTTTCACTGATTTCTCTCTTGCTGCATTTTCGACTATTCAATCTAATGATGATTGTTTGGTAATACTCGCTTGCGTCTATTCCGAGCAAGGCTAAAGCCTTCGCTATAGTTTTTAATTTTCTTAAAAACTGCTCCGTCTTATTGACAAATAAGTTTAACGGCACGCGACTGAATCTCTACTCAATTACAAATAAAATAAGAAACAATTTTTTCAATAACATAATATAGTTTTAGCAGAAAACTTTTGCAATACAAAGACATACTGAGGTAAGTTTACATAAACTCACGTAAAAAGAGCTCTGAAAATCTTATAGAGTAGTAGTAATTTATACTGCATAGGAAGATCGCCAGCCTACATTAGAATTATAACTCAGATTCCCCGAGTTTAGACTTTTAGAGTAACTTTACATTCATCATCCTCCTAGCCTTTGTCCCATTTTTTTGAGAATGAATTCTCAATCGGGGTCGGCTCCCTAAATCCCAAGATGTGGCGTAGGCACTAGTTTTTACGAAAGCGACTGCCATCTGACCTTCCAACCCAGAGGGGAAACTAGGCCTTAATGGGCTTAGGTGGTTTCCTCACGATGTTTTCCTTCACCGAAAAGCGAGTGGTAAATATCAAATGACATTCCGTACATAAGTTCCGAAAAACTCATTGGTACGGGCCGGGTTCGAACCCGCGACCTCCGGATTGAAAGTCGCATGCTCTAACCACTAGGCTACCACCGCTTCTTTAGAGTAACTTTTTTTTTTTTTTTTGTTTTTGTTTTTTTTTTTTTTTTTTTTATTATAGTGCTTATGTAAAGTTTAGAGTAACTTTACATAAGCATTATAATAAAAAAAAACACGATCACGGTTAATTTCTAATTCGTCATTCCCTATTGGACACTCTCCTATCTTCACTTTCGGTTCTTTTACAAAACGTTATTAATAAATTAACCGTTTCGACAGATAGCTACGGTATATTTTTGTAGATTATAAAAAGGATCGTTTAAATATTTGTCATTTACCAATTGAAAACTAATCTGTAAGCATAAGTAAACGCTTTCTAAATTCGTAGCTTTGTTTGGTCACATATACTCGTATAATGTATAATGACCCGATTCGAGTTACAGTAAAGTAATCCCTCTAAGTATTTGTAATGAAACCTTCACTTTGCTGTGACTAATGCGTTGAATGCACGTGAAGCTACGAAACGATTATGGAGGAGGATATTTGATATTGACAATTTACTATACTTGATGTTTTTACTTTGGATAAAAATATGTAATATACTCGGTCTTGTGTAACATAAAAAGACTTCGTACCCGTTTGATCAAACACAAAACCTATAATTTACCTATTTTAAGTCAATAGTTAACAGCAAGAACGCAATACCGCAAAATTTTGGTATTTTTGCATCATCTCGGTAACTACAAAAATGTAGTCGTATTAAAAGTATCGTGATCTCATCTTTATTTATTATTAAAAACAGTGACACAATGTCATGACCAAATCATAAGAATTCGTTTTATTTTTCATTAAAAATTTTGGACAATAAGACAGTGCCAATAAGACTGCCCAGCAAAGTTTTTTTTTCCTTAATTCTAGATAGCCAAGCATTTGACCTTGATCGCAGCTGATGTTACAGATAAGGCCTAAGATGGAGAGCAAATGGAGACGGTGGAATCAGTACGTGCAATCCTAGTGCATACGCACCAAAATGTATCCTGTAGCTAACCGTTAAACAGGCGATTCCCCTGTGGTGCTCGAAGCTATTTTCCTGCCCGTCTAGCACACATAGCAGACATAGCATCACCCGTCACTCTCTGACAGTGCTGTATAGAAAGAGATAGGTGGACAAAGAGTCTCGTGTCACAGTTATGCCAAACGTGCAGAGCTAAGGCAGGGTCGCCAATGAACTTCACGTTTGCCCATTGAATCCAGTTTTCTCAAGTGCAACTAAAACGAACATATGCTTTCCTTCATCGGAATTGTAGTAACTCCAGGTTCGTTGTGATTTGCTGCAAACCGTGGCGAATCGGGCGATGTGACGAATGGCGGTAAACCGAGTTCTCTTAGATGGATATAAAAAATACTAATTAACTTTACAATATTACTCACGACTTGTGAAGAGATTTGTTAAAAAAATAAAACATCAAACTGTAGTTTGAGATTTAGAATTGACAAAATTTCAAATTGTTGAATAGTGTTAAGTTTAAACTAATTTCATTACTTTAACCCAAAACTATTATTTCTATTTGCTTATACGGACTAGTTTTGAAATATCAAAAAAATGGTGAAAGCAGCGTCTTCGAAGAACCAGCACTCAAATGACATAAAAAAAAGAAAAAGAAATAAAAAAATGACAACGACTAGAAAAATGACAATCGCAAACTACAAAAAGAACAGTGGGTACAATTACCATACTAAATGCTTCTTAGTAATTTGGTTAATATGATAAAATTTAAGGGTTTCCAATTTAATGCGAATATAAGAAATTCGTTACTTTGTCAGGATTTTTGAGTTATTTGAAGTATCTGAACCTGAAGTCAAAGATATTTTCAAATCCAAACTACCTACATTAGTTGAGCATTTTTAAGGTGAATATGTGCTTTCTTACTGGATACTCGTAACATTTACGTGAATTACAAAAACCTCTCAACATTATGTATCTGACAATGCTACCAAAGATTTTGCAAAGCAAAAGCAGTTGAATCTATAATAAATGAACACGTATCTACAGCGAACGACTTAATCTCCGTTTTCAATATAGCAGTCGTGAATCTGTATAATATTGTGTATCTGCAGTTATTTTAATCGATGTCTTCCATCATAGAGCGTCTTGACTCTATTCCTGATAGGGTTGTCAAAAGGGATTTAATATCAAATAATAATTATCTAAATTCTAACAGATTCCATCAGAATCGACTTTAACTGTAACATTTAGCCAATTTTGCCTGAATGTTTTTTTTTATATTTCACGGAAGAAGGACATTTAAGAATCAATTGTCTTTTTCCGGGACTATTTATATTATGATTATGTTGATAAAGAAAATATTAAACAATAATCATGACTGGTATGAATATCAAAAATCTTAAAATAATAATTAAAACACGATCGATGTTCAAATGATAATAAATATTTTGCTGGTGTTTCCCATGGCGGTGACTACTTATATTTGTTGATACCTTAAGGATTATATTTGACACGTTGGTGAACACTGAAGTTAAGCAATTAATGGCAACTTATAGTTCTTGAAATGTATCGAACTCATGTGACTATTGAATGAAGTATCGCGTTCCATTTCTGGCAACCCTAACAACCGATCGTACATAACAGGGCCGGGCTCTGTATCCAATTTCTGAAATTTATTGCCTACGTTTATCCGAGCTTTGATAAATGTCCGCAATCCGGCCCTGGATGGATAAATCCACTTCTTATTTTAGAGTTCGACTCTGTAGTAATGATGGGATATGGGTAAAATATCGCTCGAGGATTTGAAGAAGAAATAGAATCAGTGTTTGTCTGAGGTAAAGAAGATAAATTGTTTTGTGACACACTGGACAAAGTGGTCTTTATTTAGCATGAAGTATAACAACTGTATTGAGCTTAACTTTAAATGAGTATTTGACACGTCCCGTCCGTGGGGATACACACCAAAACGGCTTGACAGATTTTCATGAAATGTTAGTAGCTTATACATAGTTAAGTAACGCACAGACTACTTTTTATCTCGAAAAATATGTAAATTTAAGCGCGAGAGAAGCTGCGGGCAAATGCTTGTGATAAATAAATGTTAATATAAAAAAAAACTCCTCTTTACATAACGAGATTAATGTAAAACATATTTTGTTGTCTACATTTTAAAAGAAGACGTATTTATTTTTGCGTTTGTATTCAAAATTCCAATATTAGCCCGTGACATCACTTCCAAAAGCTTCAAGACTTACAAAATAAAGTTGTAAACATACAAACTCATGACCCATAAATAATCCTGGCCAAAGGACTCCGACTGACCCACCCCGCAGGGGTCCATGTCACGGGTTGAACCACTTTTATTGGGTTTGTATGAAACAAAAGACGAGTGTCTTTTGTTTTTGTATCGGCAGCCATTGTTATAAATCATTGCGAGGATTCACTGTAGAATATTGGCTATAAAGAAGCATATTTATTTAGTCAATTTATATTGAAATTAAATACAAATCCAATGTGTACGTAAGGATGTAGAAATATTGACAATATAGTAATTTAATTTCGGAGAGTTTTTCATTATTATTTATTGTTTGTTACAGGTAAACGATGCAGTACTTAACACTTACATATCGTGGTGAACGTAGGGTGGGTACATAGCAAGATACGTAGTAAATAAACTATATATTATTATTAAATTACTGGGCAAACGAAGCGAGTCGCGTCACCGTTTCAGCTTGGCCCAAAATTCTTTCGTATGCCCGGATGGTAGGATGTCCAGACGACGTCTGGCTGTTCTCGTCTATAGGTCGCATTCCTCAAGCATTTAAAAAAAATAAGGATAACTTTTAGCGCTGATTCAGGGAAAAAAAATATTCAAAATGATACAGTGATGGGGATGAAAAAATTGGGCAAGTGCGAGCCCGACTCGCGCATGAAGGGTTCCGTACCTATACATATATATAATCTATAACAAGTTTGTTGTATGGGAGCCCCCCTTAAATATTTATTTTATTTTATTTTTAGTATTTGTTGTTATAGCGGCAATAGAAATACATCATCTGTGAAAATTTCAACTGTCTAGCTATCACCGTTGTTGAGATACAGCCTGGTGACAGACGGACGGACGGACGGACGGACGGACGGACGGACGGACGGACGGCGAAGTCTCAGTAATAGGGTCCCGTTTTTACCCTTTGGGTACGGAACCCTAAAAAGTAACAAAAGACTCAGCAATTTTAACTCGCGTGGTCTACCGCTCACAGAGTCACCAGTTTTATAATAGTGTGGCATCTCCTGGCCTAGACAAGACGTGAAGCTTTAGACAAACCACGGGCGGTAATTCGTAAAGCGCCAGCTTCCATATTTATGACCCTCACCTTCAGTTCAGGCCACAAACACTTGCGATCTGGGACATTCACAAATCAACCGCCCTAGGTATGTATGTAATGTACTAAAACAGTTTAATGGAATGTGATGTTTGTGATTATTTTCATGATGTCCACAGCACGTTGTCGGCTAGCAAAGTCGGGTAAAACAATGTCTATAGTGGGGCCAAAAATCTACACAAAGATATTGAAAATAATGTAACGTTCTTCAACGTATTAAAGAAATGGCTAACAACCAATGCTTTTTACAACATCGACGAATTTTACGAATTTAATAATGAAATAATATAATAATTAATAATACCAATAATGTAACTACCTATTCCAATTTTATTTAATAATTACTTAATGTTTTTTATAATAATTTGTATTTTGAAATTCAATAGAATTTTTATAATGTATTGACTTGTAAAATGTTGACATTTTATTAATAAATGAGTATGAGTATGTCGTCAAATAGACTCGCCGAGCGACAACACTCGACACGAGTCTACCCTTACCATGAGTGAACATGATACCACACTGGCTAGCGACAGCGTAAAGGAGAATAACACAGCGCCCCTAGCGGTTACTTTGTAGAACTACAATTCTCCATACAAATCGTTCACGTTGTCGCTAGCGACTACTGTCACTGTAAACTCATGGTATAAGAACACAAGGTACGGCACTCCAGCAAGTCAGCCTTTCTACGTCACTGATTAGTCGCTTTAAGGTACCAAAATAATTATAAGGGAAAAAGCCCGCCGCTAGTTGTTAAAAAAAAATGCATTACAATTGTCATGTTCTTTGAATAAATGTTATTTTGACGTAATTGATTTGAAACACCCACGATTTTATGAGATTCATATGGATTCATACAGGCGACAAGGGAATCGGGGAGTAATGAATACACTACTGGCAACTCAAACGGTTTGACAGAGCCGTCTGACCAATCAGCGTGAGTCTCGCCGTGGTCACTTGTCATTCCGGAGTGCCATACCATGTGTAAACTCATGGTAAGGGCACTGTGGACTTTTTGTTTCTCGTTAACCGAAACAAAGGCCGCTCGGATAGGTCTGTTTATGCGCCTTATCTTTGAGGACAAAAGCTCATTGTTGTAATATTTGTGATTATTTTAATAATTTCCGTTCCTCCGCTGTATATTAAAATCTTAGTAACTTTGAATACATAAGATAAGACCGCCTGTTGTCTACCGTTATTAAAATTATTGTTCTGTACTGAATTTGTAAACTTTTTTGGTGTGCAATAAAGCATTTTGTATTTTGTATTGTATTGTACATAGGGTACCATTAAACAGTATTCAAAAAATTATGACTATTATAGCATACCTCGGGGTTTTCGGTGCACGGATGATTAGACGCGTAGGCGCTAGGTACTGTCGGCCTAGTGTCAAATCATTTTTGCACCGAAAACCACGGGGTATGATTATGAGCGTAAAACTAGGTGGAAGTTGGAACTTGAATACACTGCTAGACAATTTATGTAAGACGGTTGTCATACTGCTGCCGTATCACGCTGCGAAATGCGAACTACGTTTTTTATTCGTACTGTATTTTTTAGAACTATAGACACCATATCTCTCTTTTTAATCGGTATCTCATAACTGGGGACAGTGATCACAGGCTGGTTTTGCCTTGATGATCTGTCTCCATCGACCGGTCCATTGCACACCGCCTGAGTTTGCTTGAGGAAGTTGCTTCTTGACTTGATCAGACCATCTGGTTGGTGAACGGCCTCAGGTTGTCTTGCCTTCAATGCTCTCTTCGCATTATGTGAGACACATACAATACAAAATGCTTTATTGCAAACTAAAAAAAGTTTACAAATTGAACACAGAAACGTTAATTTTAATAACGGTAGACAGCAGGCGGTCTTATCGCTAAAGAGCGATCTCTTCCAGACAACCTTTGGGTAGTAGGGTTGATCAGCATAAATCACACAAGGCATAGGTCACATACCTATAACTAAATATATTAGAAATAAATGAACCCCTTGACATCGGTGACCTAACTACGAGTATACATAAAACAAAATGAACCGTCGTCATGATAAATTACATAATCATAATGGTACAGCCAGCATCAAAAGTAGCTGTCAATTGACAACATTTCATAATTCTAACACATGTGAATGAAATAAAGATATTATTATTATTCCTTTATTTCTCTTGTATCTTAGGCTAGGGTTTTTACAATAAATTTATATAAAAAGTAAAATACAATAAAGTAATTACAAAATATAAATACATTATAAAAAACCTAACCTAGGGTGCCGCCAGCAGCGGGGCAGGGCCCAGGCTACCGGTGGTTAGGGCTACAGAGAGAGGAACCTCCTGACGATGCGTGCCGTGTCCAGGAGTACCGCCTTCTGAATCTGACCCTTGATCCAGCCATCTAGCGAGAGTCTCTTAAGATGTTTGTCGAGACTCTTCGCTATAAGACCGTTCGCTGAAACGACTATCGGGACAATGATCGTCGAATCAACATCCCACATGGCGGTTACCTCGTGAGCCAAGTCAAGGTACTTGCTGAGTTTGTCCTTCTCGGCCTTCACAAGGTTCTCATCATGGGGGATGGTGATGTCGACGAGCACTGCCTGGCGCTTGGATCGATCTACCAACACGATATCAGGCTTATTGGCTACAATAGTCCTGTCCGTGATGATAGATCGATCCCAATAGAGCGTGGCACGACCATTCTCAAGAACTGGCATCGGTGCGTACTTATAGTACGGCACCTCAGACCCCACAAGACCGTATCGAAGAGCAAGTTGCTGGTGAATAATCCTGGCTACTTGGTTATGTCTGTGCAAGTACTCGCCGTTAGCAAGATGAGAACAACCGGAGATTATATGCCTGAGTGACTCACCGGGACGGCGGCATGCCCGACAAATGTCGACCGTACCGTCCTTCAGGATATATCTCCGGTAATTGTTCGTCATCATTACTTCGTCCGCAATTGCACAGACAAAACCTTCGGTTTCCCCGAAGAGATCCCCGAAGCGTAGCCAGTTCACCGACGCGAGCAGATCTACATCGGGCCCCGTAAGGGCCTTGTAGAACCGCCCGTGTAGCTCCTTGCTCTTCCATACAGCCCTGCGGTCATCGGTGCTAAGCACCTTTGGTCTGCGCCAGTTCTCGTTTGCCAAGGAGAGAGAGGTGAGGCCTTTGTCAACTGCTACTACATCGCGATGAATCCCACACTCGTTGTTTAGGAAATACTCCCTAAGACTGCACACCTCGCGGTTATGAAGGTCCTTGGCATTTAAAAAGCCACGGCCTCCACACTTACGCGGGATGTACAGTCTCATAACTGACGAGCGTGGGTGCCTCATGCGGTGTGTAGTGAGCAGCTGACGAACTCTCGTATCCAGGGCGTCCAGCTCAGTCTGAGTCCACCTTAGTATGCCAAAGGAGTAAGTGAGCAGAGGCATCACCCAAGCGTTGAAGGCGCGCGCCTTATTGCCACCGGACAAAAGACTGTTAAGTACTTTTGTCAAACGACAAAAGAAACGCTCCTTCAGCGCCTGTCTAATGTCTCCGTCCGCAATACCCAATGACTGTGACATACCAAGGTACTTGTAGGTTTCAGCTTCGGAGATAGACCTGAGGGACATTGTCTCAGAAAGTTGTAAATTCGCGGAATTTACGACTTTCCCCCGCTGTACATGCATGATCGCACACTTGTCTACACCAAACTCCATTTTGATGGCGCTACTGAAGGTTTCAGTTACTTCCAGTAGTTCCACCAGATCCTGGCGTTTTGGTACATACAGCTTAAGATCATCCATGTACAGCAGATGAGAAATGACCTCACCTCCTCTTCGAAGCCGGCAACCTTGTCCTGAATCCTTCAGCAGGGTACTGAGCGGATTCAGGGCTAGGCAGAACCACAGAGGACTCAAACTGTCACCCTGGAAAATACCTCTCTCAATCCTTATCAAGTCCTGCGGGCCAGGGGGGCCATCTCCGCCACCTGGTTGACGAAGGACTGTGGTCCACTGCCTCATACACGCGCCTAAGAGAGATCTTAGAGCTGTATCAATTTTATACAGCTCTAAGATCTCCTCTCTAGCCATGAATGAGGCACCGAATCATAGGCCTTCTTATAGTCAATCCAGGCGGCCGAGAGAGACCCCCTGTTCCGCCGGACTTGTTGGCAAATGGTCGTGTCTATGAGGAGGAGCTCCTTAGTACCACGGGACCCAACCCTACACCCATTCTGAGAAAAGGCCAAAACGTTGTTCGCAACAATGTGCGTGTTAATTTTTGTTCTCAGAATGGATGTAAGGAGCTTGTATAAAGTGGGCAAGCACGTGATGGGTCTATAGTTTTTCGCTTCCGTGGTACTACCGGACTTACGGAGCAGGAAGGTAACACCAGTAGTCATGAAAGATGGTAGGGAACCAAGCTCGAGGGCGTCTTGAAATTGTGTTGCCAGACGTTCGTGTGAGGATCGAAACCACTTGATCCAAAAGTTGTGCAACCCGTCCGGCCCAGGACTTTTCCAGTTCTGGGTCGTACGGGCTGCACAGCTTACATCATCGGGGCTGATAGTCACAGCCCCCATGGCTTCGATCGGCTCACACTCACGTCTGACAACATTCATCCATTCGCCCTCTGTGTGCTCGACTGGCACCGTCCAGATACTACGCCAAAAGTTAATCATGGCAGTAGGATCCGGTAGCTGCCCGTCGTTCACACATTGGTCGGTTCCCTCCCACTTTCGGTATACCTTCCTTTGGTCACTTTGGAAGAGACGATTTTGCTGGAATCGATCCACACGCTCTCTGTAGCGACGAATACGGCTTGCCCATGCGTAAACTTTCTGCTTTAGGTAGTCGATGCGCTCCGTGACACATGCCATGTAATCGCAGGGCCTGGTGCCAGTCCCCGCGAAGGCTTGTGTCACGTAGCGCATCACACGAGGGCGGTTGTTGCCCCCCCTAAAACAGATTAGCTTGGCAATGAGAGTCCTAAACGAGCTGATACGCCGCTCGATCCGTTCTTGCCAGGCAGGAACACCCACGGCGGTCCGCGGTGCTCGGTCAGTGTCCGGGAATCTGACACGAGCAACGCGGCACGCCGCGATGGCCCCACAGTACATGATCGAGTGGGTATCAGCTAAGTCTTCGCTAGCCCGAAGGTACGGGTCTAGCAAAGCATCCAGGGCTCCCATTAACGCTAAGTTGCGCTTATGCATCGGCAAGCGTGGTAATCGCGGCCTAGAGTCAGGTGCGGATCGATAGCGCCTAATCGCCTCCTCCAAAGCCCTCCTCAGTTGCTCATTGGCCTGGGTACTTACGCTACTCGCACAATCTTCCTCGTCAGCAACGAGATCCGTCCGCGGCACCCCCGGCACCAGGTTGGGCGCTGGCGCCGAAACCGGTGACGTAGCAGGCGGATCGCGCGCTGGCGTGGAAGCCGCGCGAGCAGCCAGTACCTCCAGGCGCAGTCGATCAAGTGTGGCGTCATCCAGCAGCTTGCGCCGCTGGATGAAGCGCACTTGATCCGATAAACGTTGCGCAGTCACGGTGATGGCTGGTTCAAGAGTCAGAAACAGAGGCAGCATCCTGTCCCGGTACGCGGACAGGCTAATTCCCCCCTCTGTAGCCCCGTAATAGGCTCGCATGACGTTCTCATTAATGTCTTGAGACCATCTCATGCGACGCACTATACCACCGGTAGCGGGAGCCGAAGGTGGGGCAGGTTGCCCCGTAGGCCCCAAGCGTGCCGGCAGCGGTGGCCGCCCTTGACGAGCAGGTGGTCGCGTCGGCGGTGGCGGCGGCCCGCGCTCGTCCTCGCTCGACCCACTGGTATCGGGCGCTGTAGCAAAGTCGTCACCTGATGACGACGACGAGGAGCTGGACGGCGCGGGCGGTGGTGGTGGACGTGCGTTCTCTGCTTCCGCTTGTTGACGCCGTGATCTCGTTATCATCTTCCCATCAGTTTATAATTCCCTTGTTGCCTTGTTGAACTGTCACTTTTCCTTGTACATTTAGTTATAATGCCTTGTATGACTTGAGGCACTGACAAGTTTATAAAAATGTGTGACATGGTATACAGTACAGTTATTTATATATATATATATATATATATTATTATTATTATTTGTTTCTCGTTATAGAGTCTCGGGCTCATACGTCCCGGTCTTTTGGAAGGCTTGCGTGGGGATATGGATCCAACATTATTATTATTATATAGAGATTAAGAGAGCTTTGTGCGTCGTGTACTTACACGCTAAAATATTTATATGAATTTATTTTTTGTATATTAACAAATATAAGAAAGGGCATAAATAACTGAAATCTACGACTACTATGCCTAGATAGAGTTATAGTTGTAGTTTGACCTATCTGCGAAAAAAAATACGCTCAATAATTTCAACCAAAACGTCATTTGTTTTTTTTAATAAACAGAGACTAAAGTACCCTGCGATTATGTCATAGTTTTGGAGTTAATACATTTTAGAATAAATACATTTTTATAAATGAATAATACAAGATTTGTAATCGCAGCAAAAATACAAAAAAACAGTGATTACATCCTCTTTCTAAGCGAAATACGAAAAAGTAATACAATTGTAGTCTTAAAAAACATGTAAAGTTGTAAATATAAGTATGCGATTTGGCAGTGGCCAGTTGTAAATATGACAGTAAGTTTGATGCTGACCGTACAGGATATATTCAATGCTCATACACTGCAATAATAACCAGTTTTATACTTTTTGTGCTCGTCCAAACAATACGAAAACAAAAGATTCGCAGGAAACTACACTCCAGGGGGTGAGATCTCATCAGTGTGTTTTTGTATGAATTTGATTATGAAATATGTGTTTATTTTGTAACGGAAATTATTATGTGAGGAAATTCTGCTTATTATATTAATACGTGCCTTCTTGTTGGCGTGATATTTTGCATATTTTGTTCGATTAGGTATGTACGGACGATTGCTATTGTGATACATTTCCTCTTCAACATACTCAAGTAAACGGGGCTACCTATCTA
Source organism: Apotomis betuletana (assembly GCA_932273695.1). Taxonomy (NCBI): domain Eukaryota; kingdom Metazoa; phylum Arthropoda; class Insecta; order Lepidoptera; family Tortricidae; genus Apotomis; species Apotomis betuletana. The sequence goes on from OW026305.1 coordinate 3,900,740, forward strand.
AGGCGAGACTTCGGGTAACTTTTTATACTGAATAAGACATCGTTTTATAAAACTGCAATATTATTTAAATTATAAACACCCGTTTATAAATTAGCTCTGTATATATTATATATTAATCTATTTACTGTTAAATAAACGACAAAACATTACTAAAAGCTTTGTACTAAATGTTTTGTATAATTACTAAAAGCTTTGTAACTTCAAACAGAAACGGTAGTCGAATTCGGTTCGGTATTCAAAGTCTTATTCACTATTTATCTATTCCAGAGCCCTACTTTGAATATAACCGTTTTAAAAACCTATTTAAAGATGTGTTTAATAACGTACCTTATTACTTGGGTAATAATTTTCATATTTGGTATGGGCGGCGCAGCCCTTTACAAGATATAGTGTGGGAAATGACAATGTGTTATTAATTAGGTATTCATACGACGTATGGCCGGTACGAAGTTAGGAGGAGGGCAGGGTGATAGACGAGTACGGGAGCGGAAATGATATTTAGCGATCTTCTAATAACATTGATATCGAATTAAACTTTTGACGTAGTCTGAAAGGTTTGCACGCAAATTTTCACAAAATCATTTTTTCATAGCAGCGAATGCATTTTTGCGAGAGCGCGAGGTTCGTTAGGTATCTTCAGATGCCCGAAGGGCAGACCACCCAGAAATAGGAGCCCCACAAAGTGGGGCTCCGTCGACATAAGGCGTATGTTGCCTGATGCTGCTAAATATATATGCGACTGAAAAAATAATCTATTCGTAAAATAAGCGAAAAAAATAGACGCGACTAAAACGCTTCATGAAAAATCGCTACATGAAGAAAGATGAATAATATCTATAATTGGCGATCCTGAAAAAACGCGATGTGAAAAATCGCTACTATTAAGAAACGAATTTGTGAAAATTATCGAACAAATCGTCTGAAATAGCAACACTATAGGTACTTTGAATTTTTACAAAAATAGTTAAATAAATAACCGGCTACGATGTAAATCGAATTAGAAAATTTGATGGAAAGAATGCGGTGGCCTAAATAGTTGATGCCGAATAGTTGGTCCATCTCTTGTAACATGCGTCTGTAGGATTGTCTTTGTCTATGCTATGAGCAATAAGTTATAAGTTGTTACCTTTAGTTACTTACTTATACAATTAAGAAAAATAAAACTGATTTAAAAAAACGCTGTCAATAGTATTTGATATGATAACCATAATCCGCTGACGATTCCTCTACCACCTACGCTATCATCAACGTACGCTCACCGTAATGCCTTGATCACACGTACCGAGTAAACGGGCGAGACAGTGCTCTGTCTCGCCCGTTTGTCTTGTGTGTGACAGGGACGAGAGCACTGTCTCGCCCACTGTCTCGGTACGTGTGATCAAGGCATAAAAGGGCTATGATTTCGCCGTAAATTTAAATTACTACCACCCGAATTTTGAGTTGTGAAACGCTAATTCGACAGCCGCCCGCTAACGCTTACACTACCGCTACCGCTGGCGCTATTATCAATGTATGCTAACCCTAAAAGGGCTATGATTTCGCCGTGCATTTATAATTACTTTCACCCGCATTTTGAGTGAAACGCTTATTAATGGAGGTCGAGGTGTGATTGATTTTTGAAAGTTCATCGTCAGCGTAATTCCGGTACGATTTAATATTTCGGAAGTGTTAAATTCTGTTTTTTTTAAACTACCAACTTTCAAATCAAACAAAATTGAAACGACGAAAGAATCTGACATATGACATAGAAATGTAATATTCTTCCTGATATACAATACAATACCTATTTATTACGCACCTCTTAAAACATACAGGAGAAATACAACGCAAGAAGTTACAATAGAGCGATCTCTTCCATAGTTCCATACATCCTTCTGAATCAGAAGCCTATCTAGTCTGTGTTCTGTATCAGAAGTTCTGATACAGAACACAGACTAGATAGGCGAGTTACTCAAAATTACCACAAAACTTACAATAAATTCGCCTTGAAACCTAGCTAGCCCTTGAAAGTGAGCCACGAGCTAAGTTTCGTCCGTGTCACAACGTCAATGTCACAAGCAACACGTCTCTATGATTGGTTCGTAGACACACACATATAAAACTATGAAGACTCTCGTTTTAGGCGTACTTATTCTAAGCCACAAAAGCTAGGTGAAGTACCTACGCACCGCGTACCGCAAATATCTAATCCCTACGCACCAGCGTAGGTGTTTGGCTCCGCATTCCACTTTTGTCAGGACGAAAAGGTTTGTGTTCCTTGCGCATGCATCGGTTGGTGCGTCACCTCGCCATGTGATTACCAACAAAATAAATTTTCAGACAGCTTTCAAATTCAAAAGAGAGAACCGTCTGTAGTTATTTTATTCTGTGACCATTATAATGATACAGAGAGTATCTTTAATAATAATCTCGAAAAACGTAACCACCTACTGCGCTAAAGTCCCTTTTCGATTACCCTACTAATTGTGAATAAATTACCAAGCTGGTAATTAAACGGTGTTTTTGAAGATTACCATCGGCTTATGGTTATTTCTTGTTAAGATGTTAAGTGGCTTAATGGTAATTGGGTGTTACCGCGTTTTGTGGTAACGGACACAATAACACCTTTCTAGGGTAATAATTATCATGATAGTTATAAATATAATTATTATTGTCAGGTTCTCTTTGAGAGTTTCATCACCTGTTGCTTTAGGCCGGCTGTCAACGGTTGCGTAGGTTAGGTTAAGTAAGAATATCACACTAATAGTTTGTGAGTGTGTTTATGCGTATGTGTGTTACTTCTTCACGCTCAAACGGCTGGACCAATTTTGATAAATTTTGGTATTAAGGTAGCTGACACTTTGGATTAATAAATAGGCTAAATGTTTACAATGAAGCGAAAAATTTAAAAAAATTATGGTTCAGACAGGATTCGAACCTGCGTTTCCAACGGCTTTCCGGGCCAACACGGGCGTCCTACCAACTGGACCATCGAACCAGATGTCAGAGCTATTGAATCTTCCAACCAGTTGCTTTAACATGCCTTAGGGTTTACGTTAACATTTGGTTTACGTTAGCAGACGTTATGGCTTTATTAAAAAATAATTAACACATAGGCTACTTTGTATCCCAAAAAGGATTATCGTGGTATGAGCCAGCTCATATCACAGAATAGATAATAGTACAAGTACAGAAGGCACACTGCTTTGATCTTTACAAAAGCCGCTTTTTTTAGCCAAAAAAATATGATTTATGGCCCTTCTCGTCGTTCTTCAAGTCGTCGTCCCCAGTGCAAGCCAAACGGAACGTTAAAGCTGCGTGCCAACGGTGAAAATGAATTGTCTCGCTTGCCGCGTCGCCGAGAGCGAGGGCTGTCAACGACTAAAACTAAAAATGAATTTCCCATTCAATTCATTTATTTCTGGCATTCAATATAGAGAGCAATATATTTATATTCTTCATAAATTATATTTATTATTTCATTATTTAACTATAAAATAATCAATCTCAGAATTTGGACGAATTAAATCCACCACCAGGCCGCAAAACATTTTAGCTTTATTTTTAAACATTTTAATACGTATAATATAATAAAATAAATAATGCAACGAATGCGTTACCTTAACATGCAATTAAATTCTTGAGCTTAATTTTGTTTTTGCTTAGTTGTCCGATATTTATTTATTCATATATATTCATCACTACATACCTAGTATAAAACAAGTCGTTTCTTGCTGTCTGTCTGCCCCTATGTATGCTTAGATTTTTAAAAATACGCACGGCGCGTACCGTGCGAAGCCGGGGCGGGTCGCTTGTAACAAATAAAACATGTACAAAGGCGAACTTATTCCTATTAGGGATCTCTTCCAATACATTTATTGTACTTTTTGTTACATGTATTAGTCCAAATATTTACCTAATTAGTCCAATGTTTTTCATGTTTTCTTTTTCTTTTTCTTACATACCATTTTGTATTTATAATCTCATGCTTAGCTTATTATAATCTGCGCATAATGTTAGTTAACATCACCATGTTTAGTGCACTCCAAGGCCCCGAGATACAGGCACAGCCTAGTTCGGGGTCTGCAAGATATTTCCTGTGTATTTTATTCATGTGTGCTTTGTGAAATAAATTTATTCTTATTCTATTCTTATTCTTATTCTTATATACTTACCTATCAAACTATCACTCAATCGTTTATTCATTATTGGTAATTTTACAAACGTGATATCAAATATTATTATAAAAACCTCTGTGATTGTTGATTTAGTAGTACCTAGACATACTTATTTTACTAGAATTTAAATTGACAAATAGCAGCAAATAATCAATTCAAAATTACATAAGTACTTAACAATTAAAATTGTTCTGAGTATTACCAGTGTTAAATATGGAAGTAACCTGCAATATGTTTTTTATTATTATTCAGTAACTAATTATTATATATTATGTTCATTTTCTTACCTTTCGGCATCCTTCGGACATATTGGGAGAGCGAAAAACGCGTGATTCCAAATCCGATCATTATTCCTACAATCCGCTGCGATACAATATCTTTTCGCTTTCTTTTTACTCATTTAAACACTAAACGCAAACAGATGAATGCGGAACGTTCACTTGACGTAAATAATGAGCGAGACGCGCGCGAAAACCGTGGAGGTACGTGTGTTCCGAGACAGAGCGTGTCAGCCACTGAATAGGACGCATGCATGCGGCCACCGGCATGTACTTGTAGCGGGAAACCTTAATCGCGGAGTGCGCCCCGCCTGCTGGTATCACCGCTCGGTGCAGCTATTACTATTATAAAATTGTAATGTATCAGCCTTTTTTTTAGGGAAAAAATAAATAATTAGCCAGTGTTTTTACTTTTTTTATTTCCTTTAAATTGTTATATTGAAATGTGTGATATTCGCGGAAACAGAAAAAAATATTGTCCATTCAAAACGTCCCTTGCTCAAAATCATTATATATAAATGCTTTATCAAAAGCCCCAGGAAATGCCACCGCAGCAAAAACCCGACAGGAAGCACAGGTGCACTGTCTGTACGAAACTCGAAACGGCTGAATCTCAGAAACCGGCCTGGGTCATACATATGTATGTTCGTTTTCATTGATAATGCTAACCTGTTTGTGACTAACGGGAGATCAAACTGCAATCCTTATACTCATAATCAAACACCGGATTGACGGGGGCAAATCTGAACTGACGTTGAATAGTGCGAGGACAAATTAAATTAATTTTATTACTTGATATCGATAAAGACGACTTACAACTGTTGTGTAGTACTAGGATTTTATTTAATCATATACACAAAAAAAAAATTGATGAATGATCTTATTTGATATTTTTATGTAGTTTTCGTAATATACAGTCAACATTTTTTTCTACATTTTCAGACTTTAAAGTTGTCAAAAGTGATTCTAGTCCACTCTCAATGTCAGATATCAGTTTGTTTATAGTTGCGATAATTATAAATAAATGAGGTTTGCACATAATTACAAGATATTTCAACTTAGCCATTAGTTATGATCCTAATGGTGATTCAAAATTGCATTTTATCGATGTCGATAAATTTAATCTACATTTAATCAATTACTAGCACCGGTACATTTTTGCCCCCGTTTATCCGTGGTATGCTCATAATATCATGATCTTTTAAAATACGGTCATTGCCCTAATTCGGTATTAGGTTAAATGAGTTTACAGACAGAAATAAATTAAATATAAAAAATATAAAAAACATTTTTGCACATTAAAAAACTAGCTTTCTTGTGTAAAATATCACTCTTTCAAGGTAAATGTAACAAAATACCTAAATATATACATGAAAAGCAAGAAGTCGCGTCAAACGATCATAATGTAAAAAAAGTATAATATTACATAAAAGTAAATTGTGAATTATAAGGTATGTTTGTAGCGTAAATATTCAAGAACGAACCAAGAACATAAGTAGTTTAACGCAAATTCCTTTGACTAGGGAAAACATTTACATATAAAGGAGCCGTCTGAAATTGGTCATATTGCAAACTACGCAAAAACAAATCTTAGGTACTGAGCTCAAAGCATTCGCTACAAAAGAGCAGACACATAATTTAAACTAATTAGGAAGTTCGAGGAAGCGTTAAATAACGGTGCGGTGCCAAAACAAACAAGAACTTAAATATATTCGGTTGCAAAACACCTACTTACAGTACTCAAAAGGAATTGAAATAATAACACAAATCCGTTCCAATTATCAACATTGTTTTCCTTTTAAAATTATATTTAAACGGTTCAAAAATCTTAAAAATGCTGCCAGGAGGTATTCCGTTGTCTGTTAAACTTAAAAAAAAATACGAGTTTTGGATATGGAATAAAAACCGTTCAATCTTACAGTAAATTCTTTAAAGAACTTAATTAAAATAATCACACAAATCCGTTACAATTATCGACAACATTTTCGTACCCTTTAAAGAAATAAGTATTTAAACCGTTTAAACAATTTAAATTGCCGTCAGGTGCTATTCGTTGGCTGTTGAAATTTAAAAAGAACAAAAACAAGTGAAGACTGAAGTCATTCGATTTTCGAATATGTAACAAAAAGCTGTTCGATCATACAGCTGCTTTGGCTCGTGCCACATGTTCAACGGCTTTTTTTACCAACTAAAGACATTTTAATGCTTATTTATTATTTAACAATTCTCTTCCAATGACTAACTTATTCCTTCTGATCACGGCTTAAAATTCGACAACGCGGTAGCGATATAACATGTTTTTAAAGTAATGCATCGTCAGTTTCTTTTTTGAAAATGTCTAGAAGCTTTTTCGAAGTTCGAAGTTTCGTTTCATGCCGTTTCGCTCTTTCAAATATTGCTGAACTAGAGAGAGTAAGAGACGGCACATTACGAAGATCGGGGAAGATTCTTGTTTTTAAGTAATCGAATCGCATTGTCAATTGTCGGCAGGTGGGTAGCGGAACCTTAATTGATACTAATGTATGTATGTGTGTAACGGTGTTTACGATCTTTGTTGCGTGAGTCACTAGACTCAAATCCAAAAAGTCTTATGTCTTATGTTGTATGTAAAAAGTGTTATGTTGTATAAACGTATATAAACCGTTATAAATTGATACGTCGACTCGATAATAATTTAAAAGGACGTAAATGATTCTAAGTCGAACTGTAGTTGTAACTTTTTAAAATTGTCTATGATGATATTGATGATTGATCTACGATTCAGCCTAGTTCGCACGTTTTTTTATAACATTCTTCATTTCTTTTTTAAATTGGTTCTGTATGGTGTCGAATGCCTAATGATCTGCCATCTTAGTATTGGGGTTATTAGTTTAAATTAATTAATCTAGTTTGAAGCAAAATTAATACATCCGCAATTTAAAGCGTTGTTTATGGTTAGAAGATGTTATCTTTATTTAGTTTCCTTTAGTTTCGCGCCTTTGGCTTCGAAAGAGCATTTTGCTAGATTCTAGTGGTTTTTTCTCTTTATACCTTGACTTTTAACGTAATTTATTGATAACTAAATAGATAATTATATCTAAAAAAATAAATAATAATAATTATAACCTAAAAACTTATAGATGACTTAATTAAAGGCTAAAACGGTAAAGTACTATATGGTAAGTGTGCTTGAACCACTGGTAGACTTGTCCTGACTGACCTAAACCTTCACACCACTGCACACGGCTCCGCCTTCCATATTTGCGCGGACGATGGATTTAGATATTCATTTGAACTAAAACTTGTTCAAATAACGTCAATCGTAGTTACAGCATAATAAGTAGGAGAGATCCATGCAAGCTTTTGTTAGAGACATCTGCCATTCACAAAGGATTAAATAATATTCAAGTGCTCTTGGAGAAAATATGCAAATGCGACAGAAATGCGAAAATCTCTGTTTGTGATGCAAATGAAGAATATTCGTATAAAAGATGCTTTGACTATCCAATTTATCATTATTTTAAACCTTATGCCTTTATTGTATGATTGGGGGAGTGCACTGGATTGACACAGATCGCTTGTAGTGGCGCTCTATGGGGAAGGCCTATAAATTTCGTATTGCAATGCAACTTGAATTTCTTACGAAAAAAAAGAAAACTTTTTTTGCATTGCTGTAATTGTAGGTAGTAGTCGAATGTAAGTAATTTTAACTCATTTCTTAGGTAGCTCCTTTAGATAATACAAATTATGATTACTTAGCTGATTTTAAAGTGCATAGGTACAATTTTACTACGTGATGAATGATAGCCTTATTTTAGAGTGTGCTTTATGGAGCTGCGAACCCAGCACACTGAGGGGGATTACCTACCGCGACATATTGACGAACATTAGTGGATCTTGGTATATCTACGTGAGAAATAAATAAATACAACTAACTAACTAACTCCTCCGACCGATTTCGGCCATGGCGACCACTTCCACTCCTAATTTGTTTGGCGCTCATGCGCCCGAAGATGGCTTATGTAGCCGATCTTCGCGATAAATTTACGCGCACAATGTCGGCACGTAAGTTCACCGTCTACATAATTGTATATTATGGCAGCAGGTGGACGGGCCTTCAACTTATCGCGATTAGCATCGAGGACAGCCTTGCGGTTATCCTCGAACTCGCTAACTCGCCCATCAACAACCCTACGCCATTCTGGCCGTTGTGCTGCCAAACGTTCCCACTGAGACGGATCTATATTGCAACTCCTCATATGTCGCATTAGGACATCCTTGTACCGGAGGAGTTGCCCGCCAGGCTTCCGCTTTCCTTCCTCCAACTCCGAGTAGAAGATGCGCTTAGCTATTCTCTCGTCCGCCATACGTGACACGTGACCGCACCACCGAAGCTGTCGACGCATTAAGTAGGCCTCTATGCCACCAACACGGGCTCGTCGCAGGACTTCGGTATTACGCACACGGTCGGACCATCTAATCTTCATGATCGTTCTAAGACACTTAAGGTGGAAATGATCCAGAGTGCGTATGTGACGGCGATACACGCACCACGTCTCTGAGGAGTAAAGGAGATTTGGCAGCACAATAGCCATGTACACGGATATTTTAAATAAATACAAAATACAGAAATGGCGGGCGTAGCGTCACTGATTTACTCTTGCTTAAAAATAGCACTTTTTTCATATCACCAACCCTACAATACTATATATTCAAAACTCATATAAAACTCAATTATGCCAGTGCAAAGTCAATTTAATTTTAACCACATAAAGTTATAAGTTTGAATAACCGCAAACTTGTGTTACAACGTTTTAAGCGAAATAGTAAAGGCCATTAGGGCTGTCACGATATTTTATGCAGATAAGGCCCGTCCGTAAATTTGCGACACTTACGTTTTAAAAGCGATTTCTGATAGTTAAGTGTTTGTGGTTGACATAAAAAAAAATGCTTCGAATAATTAACTGACTCAAAAAACGAGCATGCTACGCTATAAGTGCATACGTTAAGGTGGATCTCAAGTTCCCCCCCGCTTTGGCCACAACATTTTACTCAAGGGAACTTGCGGGGGAAAAAATATCCCACATTTCTATCAAGCCTCTATTCTATTTTCAACTGACTTAAAAAAGGGAGGAGGATATCTAGAGGTTTTTGTATTTTTTAGGGTCCGTTTCAGTGATGATGCCTCTATAACAATAATTACTAAAACCACAATACAAGAAATGTTTAAGTGGGGCTCCTTCGAGCTTTTTTGCTCGATACTGTCACCAGGCTGTATCTCATGAACCGTGATAACTAGACAGTTGAATTATTTAGTGATGATGTATTTCTGTTGCCGCTATAACAAATACAGAAAACAAAACATACATATATATAGTTCTACGGAACGCTCGGTGCGCGAGTGCGACTCTGGAAACGTCGTCGTCGAAACTCGATCTAATTCCCGAAAAAGTGATTATTATCTATTGACTGTTTAGTTACAGCAGAAGAAACTTATAAAGTGTAAGGATTGCGCATGCCATGTAAACATTTTAAATCTAAAGACACGTGAAATACATAACGCTTTTTTGCATCGTCTAAGTCGGGTAAAAGGCATCAAATTAGCTAGGACGGCACGCCAAGGGCTCTCCAGCCGTGCCAGACGCCCTCTACCCCTATGTACTTCATTTTAATTGCAATGTTGTAGCCAAGCTTTAGTAGGTGTTTATAATTTTACATACTAGCACTAAGCTTTTTCTTTGCGCTGTTTTAAAATTAAGTGTCGAAATATACATAAATACACATACCATACATACCATACACATTAATTATAAAAGACAGCACTCTACAGCACTCTATAGTCATATTACCTAACATTGTAATATACGTTGATATTAGGCACCAAATCTTACAAAAAAATAAATCTAACAAAGAACATTTTGACATCTTGTATTATTTAGAATGCTTTTGAATCAAATCTGTAGTAAACGAAGGTCAAAAATCAATTCCAAATGTCAAAACTTATTGTGTAATGTTTACAGTATCGAAAAACCAAAATAACGATGCTCAAAAGGCAAAAAGTCGATATCATCTCGATTGATACTGTTGATAAAATGGACGTAAGTGCAATGATACGCCGATATGTTTAAGCTCTTTTATATTAGCTTTGTATGTTTGGCATTTCGGCTGGGAACCGGGACGACGGATCGTGTCAGTGTCGATTCAAGTCGTGTGCGAGGAGATTGCATCGGAAACCACGAGGCGAGGGAATGAGTTGGGGAAGTATGATGCTGTTTTGTTTCTTTATTAAAATACCTGTAATAAAATAACCTAAATGCAATAATTCATATTGCATTCTTGATATACAAAATCTATTAGGGCCGTATCAGGACAGCGTTTGATGGCAGTTCGAAGGTGGCGTAACTGAATCCAAACAGCAAACCAACTGTGCAGTCTGCTTGAAGCTGGCTTTCAGTCGATACGACTGGACTATACTTACAGTTGGTACAGTCGAGTTCATTTACATCTACGAGAACAAAAATATCTGAACACGACTTTATGCTCCTGACAATAGGGTCGTGTTCAGATATTTTTGTTCTCGTAAGTGTGTAGATGTAAATGAACTCGACTGTACAACGGCACGCTCGCTGCAAGTAACGTACTTTGCAATTTGGAATTAATAAGTTACACCAACTGCAGCAGATCTGCAACTTTGCAGCTAGGTTGCAGTTCTAAAGCGATCAGTGGTTTAAGCTTTCCATGTTTGGCATTTTGGCCTGGCAATGGAACGACGGATCGTGTCAGTGTCGATTCAAGTCGTGTGCGACGAGATTGCATCGGAAATCACGAGGGAATGAGTTGTAGAAGCGTGTTGTTTTGCTACTTTATTAAAATGGTATTCCCTTGATTTGTCTAATTTTTTTTTGTCTAATTTCAGTTTGTCTAACAACTTTTACCATAATGAACATTTTATCTAAAGTCAATATGTATAATATCATTTCTCATAATTATTATTTTATCGAAATTCGTTTTGCCTAAATGATCATTTTCATAACTCTTGTTTTGTCGAATATTATTTTATCTACAACTCACTTTGTCGATTCTTATTTTGAAAATTGTAGGTTAGGTTGAAGACCGAATACTGTAGGTTAGGTTAGGTTTGTTTTATGACCATGGATAGCGGAGCGAGCGAAGCGAGCGGAGCGTCAGAATGCTTGCTAAATAAAGAAATTGGGCAAAAAAATTGTTAGGCAAAATATGTTTATACGAATTAAAAATTAGGCCAAATAAATTTAAACGAAATAAGATTATGTGAAATGAGTATTATACAAAACGACTTTCACTCAAATGAAAATTAGGCAAAGTAAACAGTTATGCTAAATAATATTAGTTTAAATGAAATTAGGCAAACCGAAATTAGGCAAAAAGTTGTTAGGCAAAACAAGGTACAACCTATTAAAATACTAACTGTAGTGATAACCTAAATTCAATAATTCGTTTAAAATTAGAGACTACCGGAAACTCTATAATTATAAAATAATTCTAGCGAGTCTTTAGAATCGTCTCAGTGAGCAATTGATGGATGTTCAAAGAAAAGTGGGTACAGTCGGCTATAAAAGCATGTGACAAAAATTAAAAATTTTACAAAAATGAATTTATATAAACACGACTCGAGTAAAGGTCTGTCATAAATAAAAAAAATCTATGGAGCCAAAACCGTCTTTTGATGAAATCAGGAAACGACTTTATAATGACCCTGCTCCTTTTTCTATGAGTAATAATGACAACTTAGTGCAAGGAGGATAGGGCTCGTTTTAAACTGTCTCAGGGTTCCGTACCCAAAGGGTAAAAAACGGGACCCTATTACTTAGACTCTGCTGTCCGTCTGTCACTCGTGAACCGTGATAGCTAGACAGTTGAACTTTTCACAGAATGATGATGTATTTCTGTTGCCGCTATGACAACAAAAACGGAATAAAATAAATATTTAAGTGGGGCTCCCATACAACAAACGTGATCGGTAGGCCGGTTTATTCTTATATATCGTTTATTATATCATACCAAAATAGATGCATTGTGCCAACTGACCTTACCCTACAGCAATTTAATTCCCGACATTTCGTTCTCGTTACAATCTTACAACAGCTTATATACGTTCACTTAAAAACATCTACACTATACCGTACCGTATTAATGTAAAATAATGTCTGAATAAAAATGTATTCTCAGAACCGATAATCTCGAAAAATGCAATAAACGTGTAGCTCTTATCTGGATTATAAGTTTCGGCGTATTCGGTTAAATGATTTGCCACTTTTCAGAAAGATTAGCCCGAATTCTGACACTTTCTCTGAAACTTGATCTTGTTTTTATCCAATTGAAATGTATAATGTTTGAGAATTATTATGCAGAATCTTACAGATGCAATGTTTATTCCTAACTAAAATAACAGACAACTTTTGAGCCGTATCTTTGCCGCGCGACAAATACTATACGTCACTTTCCTACCTATACCGTGCGAGCAAGACAGGTGAAACTGAGTCGCGCGACAACGGAAGTCGCGGCAAGATATGCTAGCCCTGCACACATCGAAAGCCTTCGTGTTGTGAGTACGTCTAATGATGGATCATTTGCATTGCGAATTCGTCTGTGGCCGTACGCGTCTTAGGATGCAAGATTTGACAGTTCGTCTATAGACGGTACGTCTAAGGCTGTTGGTGCGTAACACGCTTCTCAGGAATCGCAAGTTACGACATTTTGTCTGTAGACGTACCTCTATGGCCGCATTATATTTGTGCCGTTTCACGCAGTTCTCAAAATGGTATTGAGTCCGTAAAGTGTTAATATCAACCAAAGCTTACCACAAAAGCTAACACTATTTCAAAGATCTTATTTAAAATGAGACCCGCCACTGTTTACGCTCCACTCGGAATGGGCACGCACTCTCAATGCGAATAGTTTACCTACATAATAGCTGTGCAGACTGCTTGACTGTTAGTTTGTCACAGATTAATAGATTTTGCTGTGGAGTTCTTGCCTATAGGTCTGCGGCTCTATGAGGCAAATTTTGGCTGAATGACAGCTAATGATTTTCATCGGGTCGCAGCCTTCCCTATAATATGGTTGAGGGAGGCGATGGCTGAGATATGCGTCATACTCGTGAACGGGTGCCGTTTGTGGGGTCCGGTCTGTTCATGCTAGCAAGGGCCAAATTAAATATGTAGGAACCGCATACTAGTGTTAAATTAAGCAAACGTGAGAAACTTCATCCTGTACTCGATTGAAGTTATTCAATGTTGATTTTAACTTTTTGAACTCTTAGAGACTGTATACATCTCTAAGAAACAGCTTAGTATAGTATGACACTCCGAGACTTTATACATCTCTGAGGAAATTCAATAATTTTAAAATATTTTATTGCATGTTATGACGCCTAGAGACCATATACATCTCTAAGAAATTTAGGTTTAATAATTATTTTCTATTGTAAATTATTCACGTTGACGCCTAGAGACCTTATACATCTCTAAGGAATTTAATTAATTAAGTGATTATATTCTATTGCATGTTGTGACACCCAGAGACTTTATACATCTCTGGATATATTTAATATTTTTAATTCATCGTTAAATTTTCATTTTAATGTTCTTATTTAACATTGATTTGGAGTATCTATACATCTCCTTTACGTGTACCAGTGTAATTAGTTATAACACAAATGTATTATGTAATTGTTTTAAGTATTATTTACGAAAAAATGACTTACTGTTGAGTTTCTTTCGGCTTTCTTCTCAACAGCGGTCTCCTCTTGCGAAATGCCGGTAGATTCACAATCTGACTTGTAAAAGTGCCCCTGTGGCCTACTTACTGAATAAATTATTTCATTTCATTTCATTTATTTCATTTCATTTCATTTCATTTCATTTATTTCATTTCATTTCATTTCATTTCATTTCATTTCATTTCATTTCATTTCATAGTAAATATATATTATGAGTAGTTGAGTTTAGCTAAGATGCCATGTTTTGCTCGGTTCTTGCAAATGATTTGTTAAAACTTGTCTTATATTATTTATAAAGATAGATCAATGAATCAATAAAGGTTTAAAATCACGCTATCTATATTTAAATTACAACTATTGTAACTATTATTTATTTTTATCTGTATATTATCTTACTTTTAAAATCACCTAATCCGCCATCCATCCATCTTTAAAAGACTGAAAAATCATTAACCGATTACTTGAAATAATACATTAAAAACGTTGCCTCTCTAATTCAATCGGAAATGTGAACTGTTACAAAATATTATTCTAGACATTTTAAACAAAAAACCTAGTCTAAGTAGCCGCTGCCTACGGAGCAAGGTTCAAGTTACCATTAGACGAGGAGACGTCCGTTCATATCTACTCCTAGAGGTGAACACGTCGTCTCACGGCTAAATGAGCTGTATTCCACACAACAAACCTTCTGCAGTATTTTATTCTATGGTCGCCCGTCGTGCCTTATACGGCACGCTACTCGGGTCACGGGCCAAGCGGCTCTTTGATGGTTCCGCGTTTTTGCCATTGTTATCTAATTCGATGTAATTATAGTTCATTAAGCGATCGTGTGATAATGGGATTATTCATCATCATCTTATCAGCCGATAGATGTCTACTGCTGTACAAAAGCCTCTCCCAAAGTTCATCACAACGATCGGTCTTGCGCCGTCCTCAACAATTATTAATCTGAGTAAAATATGGGTGCAAAAACAATGCGCAATTAGAGTTGAGCGGTTTATTTCATAAAACACGGGTTATAATATAACACGTAAAAATTGTCAGGCGTTAAAGAACATCGCGCGTTCAGCCAATGTTGTAGATACAATAAGTCAAAAGTGCATAGTATCAGTGGGTAGTATTGAAAATACAGTGACAGACAGTCCAGTAGTGACAGTGCAAGAGCCCTTCCCTGCTCCCGCCGCGCTATCTGCGCGGGCGCTGAGGGCGACGACAAGAGCGATAGCCAGCGCAGTGGGCCGCGAGTCGCCCCTGATGAAGATCTCCATATGAGTTCGCAACATGTCGGACCGTTCCTGACAATTTTTACGTGAGTTTAAACCGTTATTATAATAATTAAAAAGACAAGTTAGTTCGATTCAAACGTATACATACTTAATGCATTTTAGGGTTCCCCTAGCAGTGGGATACGTAAACAGGCTGATAAAATAAAATAAAAAACTACCCATATTTTTACACCTGACTGTAGTAGAGGTATTTATCAATAGCTGACTATACTAAGGCCGTTCTAATCACAACATCAAACAAATACCGCCGCAGCCGCGTGGCTTGATCGGCCGAGATTGGAGTTTGCCCGGATTCCCAACTAAATACAACTCCATAGATCTTCACTTACATTTTCTGATTCCACGAGCCTTGGAAAACTTTTTTAATATCGGTTTTAAGGCGTTTTTCTAACAGCCATACGAGACGATGCGATGAAATACTTAGAACAAACTTTTCTCTCTCAATTTCGATTATAAGCTGAGATACGAGGTTTTGATAAGCTCAGTTAACTGAGCGAGACTGACACCATTTAATTTTTAACCGGGCTTTTTTCCGACATTACCAAATAAAGGATAAAATAAATTATATTTCCACATTGTGCGATTGTAATAGAAAATTAATTTGATAAGTTCCTCATTGTAAATGAGCGAAGGCGACCAGAAATTGATCACAGCGCAGAAAATCAGACAGTCGGACTATTTTGGCGACGACGACACGTTTGGCGCAGTTTGCAGACACCTGCCTACTGAGCCGGCGGTCCCGGGTTCGAATCCCGGCCGGGGCAAATATTTGTGTGATGAACTCGAATATTTGTTCTTAGGTCATGGATGTTATCTATATGTATTTATTGTATTTATATATTAGATATATCGTCGTCTAGTACCCATAGTACAAGCTTTGCTTCGTTTGGGACTATGTCGATTTTGTGTAGGTATGATTGTCCCCTAATATTTATTTATTTATTTATTATTTATTTATTAATACTAAGGCGGATTTAGTCTTGTGATAGTCTTTCCCACAAGGTGACGTCATGTAGAGAGCCGATTCTCAGATGAATCTGCTTTCACATTATTTTTATATTTTCAAAACTAGTCGGAATAATTAAATAAAAATAAGTTTTGGGTAGGTACCGTGATAATTAATGAAATTATTTTAAACTACACAATATTTTACCCTTAATTTGGATAAGAACACTAAAGTTACATAACTCAAGTCTCATCGGGGTTCGATACTTCAAATGATTGCGGTTCAGAAAAAAATACAAAAAGAGGGTCATGCAACGTACACCAGGATGTACAAACTCTTTGACCATCTTTTTCTATTATTTTTCGAACGAAAATTGATTGCTCTATGCAGATGAATCACGGAAGCAAAGGAACTATAATTTAGCAGTACCCTCAACTCAAGAGCCGCAATACTTCCCATGCATTTAGCGCTGCATAGACACCTCGATCACAGGGCGTTGACCCGGCGCGTGCGCAATTAGCCTGCGCGCCGGTGGGAACCGCAGGATGGTCTTGATACTTTAAGACGGTTTGAAACAGACTACCTAGTTCATATTATTTCTTAAATTTTCATATTACGTTAATAGGTATTTACATACGAAACAACACAGTTTAGAAAGATTAAATTATCCTTGTATCAGTACCGTAAGGTTGGGTTACTTTAGCCCTGGGGGTAACATTGCCCACCTATTAAAACCAGCTTTATTCAATAAGTAAATTCTGAAAAACTTACATCTTGTGATGAATCCAATTTTGAGTGATCGCACGTGCTGTTTAAAAAAAAATATTGAAATGGATTTAAATGGGTGGACAATGTTACCCCCCCGGGCTAAAGTAACCCGACCTTACGGTAGGTATTTTTGAGATGGCAAGCTTGTACCGGATCTCTAAGTACTTCCTACGCGCTCGCAGCGCCACCTAGACGATATCTCTCTCGTACGGTTGAGACTGAACTGCATACAAAGCGCCGCCGCGCTTGTGCTGAAATAATTATATTTTGCTATTATCCGTCGTGGCAAACTTACTCAAAACAAGACTGGTTTAATATAGTGTAACTAAATAACACATTTTTCATAAAAATGTAAAATACGTCCAACTTTGATGAGTTTTAACATGAGAAGGGGTAGTTCAAAAAATATGAATCTGCTCTTATTCTATGCAAGATTGCCCAGTAACTTTGATACAGGACAGTTTTCAATATTGTGAGTCTTTTACGAGATATAATCACAACTCCGCCAGGAGGGAAAATCTACGATAGTCATATTTGACAACAAAGTAAGCTATTAAATCAATAAAACCATTTGTAGGATGTTAATCAGATATGAGTTTGTTTTTGGTTTTATTCCACTGACCTATAAGTCCCGTTTTGTTATACATATTATATCCCATTTTGTTTTAATCTACACATCCATATATATTTAATTAGGTACTAAACGGTGCCTTCACTTCGTCCGCGTAAAGTTAATTTATTCATTGTCTCATTTACTCTTTTTTTATTTGATTTAAAGCGATTTACTTCCCCTTCTATTTCATAACATAAAAACATGTCTAAAGCATCAAGTATCAAAACCACTTCACTGCATATAAAGCATACCGCTAAATTATTTTTCCATCGCTCCTAATCGCAATCAGTGCACTTCCGTTGTGCTGCACAAACGCAGCGTCTGAATAAGTGCATGTCTTCATTCACTGCAGTCCAGCCGAAATAAAACGCATTAATAGTCTATGGGATTCTATAGGCACATATGTCGTTATTCCGTTGAATGCTAAGGTAAGTGTGCTCAATCGAAAGATATATGCGAACGAAATAATAATGTACAATATCTACGAGATTCGACGGGTACTTAAGACATTTTTCCGTTAATCACTAGCGTAAGTGTATGTTAAAACAAAAGAAAAACGTGTTATAAACGTGTTTTGTATAGGCGCTTGTGACGTTTACGAGTTGTGTGAGGATAAGTGTGTTTGATAGTTTAATTCATGTGGCTATTAGATCAAGAACATAAGTCAATTAATGTAATTGGTTGAAGTTTGATACTGACCAAATTTGGCTTCAATTACGTTCGCACAAGTTGATTACAATATTGATTCTGGACTATGCTAAGAACAGTGTTATATTTAAATATCGATCGTTCGCTCATCGCTGAGGATGGTGACTAATTGTCACAGAAAAAATACTACGAAAGTTCCTGCGAACTATATTTTATTGATTGTTTCTGTAAAATGGCGACGTACGTACCACGAATTGATTATAAACGCGCGCTCATGTTACCCGAATCACAGTGGAAGGCGGGGCAAACTATTAGCACCTTGATATGCGCCGGCACACTGGTTATTGTGAATCAAACGATTCATAGGACAATAAAATTGTTACGATTGTATAATTGAATATATTTGTAGGGTTCTGTACCCAAAGGGTGCTAACGGGGTGCAGAGATGCACGTCTGTCACTATTGGTAAGGCCGCTATAACAAGAAATAGTGAAAAAAAGTCAAGTTTTTTTATGCTGTTGGTTGAATGGCAATAGGTAGACACTTTAAATTTACGTATAAAGCATGTATTTACTTCCACTATAAAAAAAATAGGAAAGTAAAATACCTAAATAAGAAAAGAAATATGGTTTGAATATCGGAACCATTCATACGCGAGTCTGACTTGCACTTGTTCATTTTTTTTATGTAGTTTCATGGTGGTCTATTAAAATCATATTTCTAAAACTCTTGATTAATAATTGCTCAATTCCATAGAAAACTGTTCTCAACCTAATTCAATGAACCATGACTATTCCAATTTCAAAATAGCTTTCCGTCAAAATAACCGTTTATCCAACCGTCACTCGAACAGACATTGTAATACTCATAGCCAAGTTCCTAAACATTTCACAACGGTAAAGACCCCGAGTTGACAGGGTCAATAAGCCCTTTTGAGCCGGTAAGGTCGGACCTTTTACATTTCTTCCGACTATTGTTACTTTCGGATTTTCTCAAACGGATTGACAGTTGTTTTGTGATGGTTTGTGTGGGATTATGAAGCTGTTACATCATGGTGTGGCAAGAAATGTAATCGTTGATTCTTGTAAAGAAAACTGTATGGTTGTATAGTCATATTTATGACCTTTACGAGTTTAAGTTATGTGAGGATAAGTGTGGAAGTTTGATAGTTTTAATTCATAAATCAATATAGTATCACAGTAATATTATAAAAGTGGAAGTTTGTGAGTGTGTTTATGCGCTTGTCTGTTACTTCTTCACGCCCAAACGGCTGGACCAATTATGATAAATTTGGGTATGGAGGTAGTTGATATCCTGGATTAACACATAGGCTACTTTTAATCTCGTAAAATGTAGTGGTCCCGTGGGATGAGCGGGTACCACTAGCAGTAGCTAGTAAAATATAAACTTAAAAAAAACAGTTTTCAATGTACAGAGGTCATCGGGTCAGGGAAAATCTTAACAGCCCGATGCAGGATTTGACCGGGCATGCCATCTGTTGGTGTCTTTTTATTGTACTTTCATAGCGATACAGCTTGATGGATTTTGATAAATTTTGTTACAGGGATAGCTGGACATCCATAGATAGTTATGGGATAAATTTAAACCCGACTACGGTAAAATAAAAAGTTTTACACGGACGATGTTAGGGACACCTATTTATTATTGCGTTGTATATAATTTACTGATATGGGTTTTGGTTACTAAATATTTAAATCAATATGGATACTGCTGACATTGGGTATGATGATAGTAGGAGTAGGTACCTAGTTAACAAATATGATTAAAAACTTTTTTTCGATATGCGTTCCTGATTCTGACATATGGTAATAAAGGAACACAGTCTCTTGTTATCTTTTAATATGTGAAGTATCACATCAGGGCACATCATCATATTTAATGTCATCCATGAGATGAGTGATATCAACAAACTTGTGCACGACGCACCTCTTTTTATAGATTTATACCTTTTTATAATTTTTATATTTTTGTAAGCTTTTCTTTTATGTATGACTTTTAGTTGTCATTATACCTTAATATCCCGAACCAGCTCGTTTGATTCCGATCCGCTGAAATCTATCAGCAACAAACCTGTTGTGATTACATGTAACGAATTTAATAGCCCTTATAAATTTTGATACCCGTATTAAAACACAAATAACTGTATTTAAAGGTGCATTATCAAATTATATAACATCCTAACACTGCAATCCATCAAAGCAGGCCTCGGGCATGAATCATATCTAGGCTATGCTAATTTTAGGCCCCGGTATCGGCTAAAACTGTTAATATACGGTATTATAATTTAATACCAGATTACTTCACGAGTTATGGTTTAGATTTAATCTAAAATTGTCTGAATTTCATAATAAATTTGTCGGTAGTGGATTTCGTATCGGCTTTGTTGCGTAATTTTAGAACTTGGCTGTGTTTTAATAGAATTTTGATTGCGCCTTATCGGAATTGAGACTTGAAATGTTCTATAAAGTTATTATGATGTTGTAATAACGTTTTCGCGTTATCGCCTGCGTTGAAACAATTTGTGATTATAATAGCTAGGGATTGTTAATTTATAATGAGATGAACACATTAAGAAACAGTAACTGTTGGAACTATTTATATTTTTAATACCTATTTACTAGTGGTGTTGTAAACTGTACCTTGCAAGTCTAAATGAAACTGAATCGACAAAAACTATATATTAATCGAAACTACCCACAGAATTTCATGAGATACCTACGGTTGAGAACGACCTCTGGGCGAGAACAGCCAGAAAGTGTCTGGACATCCAGAAGTACGGACATCGAAAGATTTTTTTCGCTCGCTTGGTTAATAATGACCGATATAAGAAGACGGTTTTCACACAGAACATTGTAAAGTTTCCTATGGTAAAGGATTTTCTCGTTACTTTACACTTGCAGAAAGTTTTAAGCAAGTCGAACGATTAACAAAAAAACCGGACAAGTGCGAGTCTGACTCGCGCACCGAGGGCTCCCTACTAACGCATATCTAATCTTAACTGGCCGTTTAAAGTTAAGTTTGCACCTGGTATGTATAGCGCCGCGTACAAATGAGGTGCAAAGTGATCGCAACTCCGCTCCGCTTATATATTTATTTTATTCTGTTTTTAATATTTCTTGCTATAGCAGGAACATAAATACATCATCTGTGAAAATATCAACTGTCTAACTATCACGGTTCATATCATGAGATACAGCCTGGTGACATACAGGCAATGGAGTCTTAGTTATAGGGTCCCGTTTTTACACTTTGGCTACAGAACCCTATAAAATAGACAATTCTTGGTGTGTAGTCCCCATCTCCGGCTATGTCAAGGATTCATAAGTTAAATACATTCTAGTTTTTCGCTCATTGAATTCATTCGCAATAAAAAACATCTCCCACTTCTTACGCACTCTGGAGACTTAGAACAATACTAACGTTAAAAATTGGGCAAGTGCGAGTCCGACTCGCGCATGAAGGGTTCCGTACCATAAAACAAGTTTGTTGTATGGGAGCCCCCCTGAAATATTTATTTTATTTTATTTTTAGTATTTGTTGTTATAGCGGCAATAGAAATACATCATCTGTGAAAATTTCAACTGTCTAGCTATCACCGTTATTGAGATACAGCCTGGTGACAGACGGACGGACGGACGGACGGACAGCGAAGTCTCAGTAATAGGGTCCCGTTTTTACCCTTTGGGTACGGAACCCTCAAAACGATGCAATTTTAATTAGATAACAACCTCCTATTAATACAGAAGACTCCTGCAAGTCTCAGACATATTAAAATGCATACAAAACGGGTTCACTCACGTCGTAGAAGTCGATTATCGCTTGACATGTTTCGAATCGGTACTTAAACTCGTCACAATCCCTCTAAAATTATGCTACACGACGGGTGTTTGCTACCAGTTTATTTAGTCTTAACACAGTGGTTACACGCTCAGTCTAGCCTCAAGGAGTACACACGCTGTATCAGAGCTTATACAGCCTTTATACAGCTGAAATACGCCGTATAAGGTAGGTATATGAGTTCTTATGCAGTCTGTGTGCTACGTGCATCACTTCAGTCAGAATGCGACATGATCGTGTAACGCTGGCATCTACTGCACCTCTAGCATGACTGTCATACGCGACTATTTCTCGCGCGAGGTAATAAGTGAAATGGTAATGAATGGTGTGGTGAAGGGTATCCGGTTGCAGCGGAGTTTTACTTGTATTTAACTTATTCAAGGAGTTTTTTAATAGTACATTACTGCAGACTCCGGGAAGAAGGGCTTGTCGGCTGAGTAGGTATAGACGGATAGTGATACGAAGCCGGCAAGCCCTTTTCACGGCTAAGGCATACATAGTACTTTTCTCAAACATATGCAATTAAATACAAAAAATACAGCATTCAAAAATATAGAATTCAGCTGTTTAACCTATTCATGAACACAGACGCCATAATAAAAAAAAAACTTCCCGGCCTAGGCCTTAAATTTTGTATGAAATTCCTTTACAGTTCTCTGGAGTCCCGCCCGAAACGTGCTACTTCAAAGCCTGTTATAATTATAACGTAGGTACGTTATGACGACATTTAATTGCATCTTTGAGAAAAGTGAATTTACTTCGTAAACTAACGAACGAGCAATGTTGTATTTAACGAATATCCTTTTATCTTTTCAGGTAACACAACATATAGTTGAAAAAAGGAACTGAACTATGTCGTCGTGACTTTGTCAGAACTAAATCGTGAGTTGTGTCGTTGAGGTAAACACATACATATAAGTAAACAGAATAAAAACTTATAAAAACTATGCAATAATATTATTAAAACTTTCGTGAGACATATTTAATTATAGTATATTAAGCGGTTTACTCGTACTAGTTCGAAAATATCGGGCCGTTCCTGACAATTTCACATGGGTGTCAAACTGCTAATTAATAATAATAAAATCTCGCAGACTCAAGTAGAGTTTTAATTAGATAATGAAAACAGGTAAATGTTTGTATGGAAATTAACGGATTACCGGTAAATTACCTGTAATATCCATAGAATATTTTACCGGTTACGGATTTTTATTTAAAGATGAAGTACCTAATCAGAATCTGGAAACAAGAAAAAGTGTATTTTGTCCCAATAGTTTTATCAACCACAGGCGTCATTCCTAAACACCTCCATCACAGTCTGAAACTCGTTGACCTGAAACAGAGTACAAACATGCAGCTACAGAAGGCTGCTATACTTAATACTTGCCGAATAGTTCGAAAGTTTTTACAAGTTGACGAAAATTAAGCTACGAAAATATTTTGTTATCTACTTGGCACTGTCCCGTAGATAACATAAATCGCCAGCTCAGGCTGAGAAATAAAAAATTTAAAAAACAAATAATAATAATAATCGTTTATTTCAGACAACTAAGAGGTCCATAAGTGTTAGTTACAAACTTATTAAACTATGTTTAGTAGCTTACAAAAGTTTTTATTTAATTTCACCTTATTTGATGGTGCTCCTTCACCGTAAGTTACAAACGCATTCCTTATCACACAGTAGCCGATAACTCGAATGCAGGTACAAATTAATCAAAACGGCGTGTTTTAATTCAAATTCCATACGTGTTAAGTCATTTTGTAGACAGAGAACAGATAACAGCTCGTTGAACCCCGTTCAACTGCATTTTAACCAAACAGTGTGTGATGCATCGTTGAATGGCTTTGGTACTTATTTATTTAGTACATATATAAAAATACAAATACATACTTAATAAAAAAATAATAAATATCAGACAACTTCACACAAATCGATGTACTCCCAAATTAAGCTCAAGAAGGCTTATGTTATGGGTACTAGACGACGATATATACTATACATACTTATAAAAATTAATAAATGCTTAAATACATAGAACAACCATGACCCAAGCACATATATTCGAGTTCATCACACAAATACTTGCCCCGGCCGGAACTCGAACCCGGGACCGCCGGCTCAGTAGGCAGGTCTCTACAAACCGAGCCAATCACATCGGTAAGTTCGGTTAACCGTTAGTCTCTAGGATCTAGGACCTGACACTAAAGTTCCGAGTTTCGCAGTGTCTATGGTTAACCAGCTGGGCGACAGATAAAGAAGCCGACGGTGCGGCGAGATCAAAGCAACGTCAATCTCACGAACGTCACCTTCGCTTTCAGAGTGCGCAGCTTTGCCAGAGACATTAGTGAAATTTGACGCTTACTAAAATATGTTATAAATAAAACCCCGTGAAATGGAAGCTACAAAGCTTCCAGAAACACAGTAACTCAAATAAATGAGTTTCTTTCGGTGTTTCTTCTTAACAGTGATCTCCTCTTGTGAAATGCCAGTAGACTCAGGCATGCATAAGTACCCTTGTGGCCTACTTCCAGAATAAAGTTCTTTATTTAAATTAATTTATATGTGATAATCTGTTTAAATTGCTGTCAATAAAAAACGTGTTTTTTGATGACGGAAATCTCTCTCTCTCTCTTTCTTCTGAGCAGTTATTATTCCCATGTGATGGTGGGGTCTGCTTTCGTCGTCTTCCACTTCTGCCTATCTAACGCATCATCTGCCAATTATGTTTGATAATGGACAAAAAAAAATCTAAATCAATCGGCATTTCAAAAATGCTGATTGATTTACTTGGTCAAAACGAGTTCGCAATTTCAGCAGTCAACCGTCGAAAAAGACATTGTCCAAAATTATACCCGAGTCAAATGAAAGGCATCAAAGCTCGACGATTTGCTACAGCCATTCGAATTCTTAGTTCCAGGCAATAAAGCTTAATGTAGCTTTAAAGAGCTTGGAATGTTTTCGTTTATATTTGAGAGCTTCCTTTCCGGTGAATGAGACGAATTTAGAAATCACTCGTTTACTTTGCAATCCTCTTATGTTACACTCATCATCATCAGCCTATTCTTGTCCACTGCTGGACATAGGCCTCTCCAACCTACTCCTTAATCCTACTACCTAGATATATCTATCTATCTATCAGCCACAGACGTCCACTGCTATACATAGGCCTCCCATAGCTCCGCTCCGTAGGGTCCGTACCACGCTGCGCTTTCCTATACGTGTTCGCCACTCTAGGCCTTTACTGCCCCAACGATCATCCATTCTCCGGGCTATGGCCTCGCCATTGCTACTTTAACCGTGCAATCCTGTGAATTGTAAAGACAGTGTCCAAATTATACCCAAGACAAATGTAAGGCTGGTGCTAGATACATATGGTTATATTGTAGGTACTAATGAAATATACAGGTCCTAGAGAATACAAAAATGTTGATAGTTGTCCTAAAGATAAATTTTCCAGTTTTTTTTCTATAGCATTTGACGATGTTTTTTATACGGTTCTACGTGGAATCTACAACTAGGTTCAAATGCTCAGCGTTTGGACACTAAGAACCTACTGTAAACTTTTCAGAGTATATAAAATGTATGCGCAAAATTTTGCGAGGAGCTAACGGAGCGAGATAAGTACACTCGGCAACTTAGTTAACGATGTCGAAAAGTTACCTAAATACAGTCAGCCGCAAGTATGTGTAGAATCTATATGTGAGAGTATGAAAGAACTTGTAGCGAAACTAGTGCAAATCTCTACATGTTTTGGAAAAGGAGAAGCATAAATAGTGCCTCTAGCGCCGAAATAAATGGATTAAATATGGCTTCATGTATTTCAATACCTTCCAAGTCCATTGAAAAGAAAAGGAGAATTATATAGATGAAGCTCGAGGGATGGAGAGGCGGAGCGTAGACATGTGGAATAGACCAATCACCTGAGTTAAAATCTGTATCTCAGTTCTGCTTCACTTTCGTGATTGGTCGATCCCGCACGTCTCTGCTCCGCGCAGTGCAGTGGAGACGCATTCTAACAATTTGTACTTACACTATTTTATAATTATTATTTTTTCGTGTGGTTTCCAATACCCAACCTAATCGAAACGTCGGATTTCCGTCCACCGCGCGATCAGCGTGATTAACGACTACTAACCAAATTGAGCTGAAACGCCCATCTATCTTCCTTTACATCAAACGTGTTGCCAAACTAGAAGACAGGAGAATACAAGCTTATGTATTTTCAGCTCCAAAGACACTTAAGACGTTTTTAGATGTGTTTGTGATGAATAAAGAAGGCAAGGGCTTATGGTCCGTTCCATCCAAAGGCGCTTAAGATATTTTGTAGGAGACAACTAGATGATTTAAACTCAATAAATTGTGGATTTAATTGTGTACATAAATTAACATGTCACTTACGAAATTGTCGTGAAATCTTGTAAAGCTAGCTATTTTGTAGTAAACTTTGTGAATAGTGTTTTGATTTACGTTCGTGTGATCATATATGAGGTTTAATAATCGTAAATTTTTATATGTCATATTAATCTGCATGTGACTCGTAATTTATGTTATTATTATTGGGTTGTGTTTATCAAATATGTCTAAATTGATCATGTATCATGATTTAAGAATAGTTAATGTTTATAATGAAATGGTAGTTAGTGGTAAGGAATTTGATAAACCTCTTAACATTGATTGAGTTTTTACAGGTTTACGAAGATTTGTGGAATTTGGCTTACGATATGACTCACTTACCATCATTATTTGTACTATCTATAATATACCTAATTGTAAGGTATATATGTAACTAAAATATTGCAGATGAGGTACTCATCTTCCCATTGGATGTATTTACTAGTTTTACTCAAAATTCTATGAATCTTAAATTCCATGTACTTAGAGTATCTGACAACGTTTACGATAATATACTAACTCGCAAACGTTGTCAAGCGTTATTCAGGACATGAAACGAACTAGATACTTAGCAACTTCGTAATAAACTTTATCTGAACAATATTCCTTAATAAAACATGAAGAACATCAAACTCAACCGAAACCGGAGAAAAGATAAGAATAACGAAACATCCTTTCGAGAATTTTCCTAAAGCGGTACGACCCGGAACATTGCTTAGCCCAAACCGCATGCCCGAAAATTCAAATCGTCCTTACGTCCTCAATATTACAGTACATTTTAGAAGGACCATTACACCTTTTGAGGATTATTTGTTGCTGGGTGTTCTATCTCGCTCCGCAGCCTCGTATAATTTGGCATTTAGGCTTTAGATACGCTAAAAACTTTTTTGCTTAAGTAGAGTTTTAGTATTCAGCCGTTTGAGCGTTGAAGAGAATTTGTTTCTTTTATTGAACGATAACTGACTCGTTTTTGTTTTTTCTTTTGTCGCAAAAGAGAATAAGAAAGTATGATATGGTTGAGTGACGTCTTTTTCAAAAACTTGAAATTACCATACGCATCTGTAATTCTTTAGTAGAAATTAAGAGTGAAGCCACCAGCAACAGGAAGGTACTTACTGATTTTTTTATACATTTTATGGATTTATAGTTACGGGTTACTAGGTACTTACTGATAATGTTTAAACCTGCAACATATTCGTTGAGCAGTACTTACCTCAAATTATGACCTGCTAACATATGACATTGTGTCATTACACATGAAAGATAAGTTATCAATGGCTTTAGTAAATATTCTTGTGAATTCCGTCAACATAATAAATAAAGTCACAGCAACTTAGTAAAACTCTGTTAAAACTTCACTAAACTGCATTTCCTCGCTACTTTTAATATTGGTTTATAAACTAATGCATAAATACTGAAGCACTAAAGGAGTACGAAGTTCTAAACTCTATTAAAAGTTAACCCATAGTGACGTCAGCGCGGACCCTTCTGGTATGGAAACGTATCGTAGAGATTCTTTAGAAACAACTAATACAAGTTATAAGTTGAAAGGGTTGCTTGTATAGTCAGCAAGAGATATTGGATAAGCCGATGTGGCATCGGCGCATTTACTAACAACATTTAATATGAATTAAGTCACAGCTTATTACCTCTCTTTTAAAACGTACAGATACTTAAACCGGCTGACAATCTTCCATTACAAAAAATATGCGGAAAAAAAGGTCGATACAATGTTTGACAAAGTAAGTAAGTTTAGTAAGTGGGTGCAGTTACAAAAGATATCGGTCATTTACGGCAGAAAGAATGTATAGTAAGCTGCAGAGAAAGGAGACATAGTAATTACTATGGCAGGGTTAGGACTTGTGAAGCTACTGAATTGTAACGCCATCACGTGAATGTACACAACGAAGATGCTTGCATCTGGTGACGCTAGTCCGAATCCTTTGCTTTGCCAATGACCGGTAGTTCTGCTACCTATAGTTCATGCACGTTCTCTTCTACAACGATGGTGCTGCCAACTGGAGCTGCCATCGGAATCTTTCATCTTATCAATTTGAAATCGTCATTTATAGTGCTGCCCCCTATACTTCTATATCCCGAACAAACGCAACTTTCTTCGACAGGCGCACTCTATTACTTTCATACTTACTCTCTAATATTAATACAGTCTCTAATAAAATAAAAATAACTTAAATGATCCAGCACTCTGTTTGAGTACGGTTCTTATCGTTACACTTAACGAGAACTTTTAAACGAAAACAGTTTTTTCACGTAAAACCTCACTTTATTACACGTATAATACTTTGTCAACAGTAGTGATAAGCAGGCACATTACAGTAGCTCGATCAACAGTTTGATAACACTAATGTACCAACATTTACTAAGAACCTTGTCGCTGTGACGCAGAAAAAAAATTTGTGATGCAAACGCTGTGAAGTGGTGTTACGTTTGTACTGACAAAGTTCTAGCGGTTTTTGTATGATTTTATCTCAGGTTGTTCAAACATTTTGATTCTGAACACGATTCTTTTGGTAGCGTGAGTCTGGATTATTCAAAAGAATTACTTGTGATATACAGGGTGGGTATAAATGCATACAGAAAAGGTTGTTATATTAATTTTACATATTTCACAAAATAAACATTAGGTATCGTTAGTTTTAAAATTAGAAACATTTTATATAAATAGGGCTTGGTATAATTGGTAGATTTTGAATTGTGAAGTATTTTAATTATGACATTCAATACTTATTCGAGTTCTATTAATTACATTATCACGCATTAGTTCGATCTAAGTCTTACAAAATATCTAAACATTTAGATTTAAACTTCAACATTAATTTGGCAAATAATCAGCGGGGATATGGGTCAAACGATTGCGGTTCAGAAAAAAAAGAGGGACATATATTTTATCCTGTATATTGGACATTTTTAAGTAAATTAAGCAACATCTCTGCTTCTAAATGGTTAATTTTTAAGGTCCATATTTTATTTCAACCTGTATACACCAGTTTAATAAACTTTTAACCTGTCTCCGGGTGGTTAAACGGTTAACAAGTTAAGCCCAAGATTAGACACGTGTGTAATAGTGTAATCTCATAAAAAGGTTCGGTACGAAGCATACAAGTGATGCCAATTGAGTCAATTGCATTAGACACGAGAGGTGTAAACCCATACAAATGTCGTTTCTTTTTTATTTGAGCCATAGTTGCCACTTTATAAAGGTTGCTACTGTAATGTTTTAACGCGATCATTGTCGGTTTTTTCAACCGACTACAAAAGAGAGACTACGCATATGTTTTTTATATTTTTCCCTTTATTTAGAATAAACCCCGAATATTGAAAGAATGGATGACGGGGTCCATGAGAAACCAATGAAGAAGAAGCGCCATTGTATTTAGCGGAGTTATACCGAACTTACGCCTGTGGCTGCAACGGAACAAGCTTATGCAACAATCCGATAGATGGCGCTACTTGGGCAGCGCGCGCTGTTTATATCAGTTTTTCTGTAATAACTCTCAAAATAACGCTACATTGATAGTGAAAACTACCTGATCCTACTTCAATTTAATGTATTAATGATTCAAAGTGATAAGTAGTGAGATTTAATATAATATTTTCGCAATATTCATACAAAACTACGCACAAGTTCCACATCGCGCTATCGAAGTTTTTCATCCGCTCCGTATATATACTCCCTCGCGTCTCATTCCATCGGAGGTGCGTTTTTTAGTGTGATGCCACAACTGCATAGATCACTACTAGTTAGCAGATCTAGTTACAGACCGTGACGTCACGCGCTCGTTGCCTGGCAACGCTCCTTGTAACGTGCGCCGCAGGGCGATCGCCCGGCGGGCTGCGACGTTTGGCGGCGCATTTTCCTTGGGCGGCCATCCTTACGCGGTATTCGTTACACGTTAGCTTAGCTTCGAATTAAACTTGAGCACTTCCATATAATGGCGGCGAGGAAACTCGAATGCCAGCTTTTTTGCGCACACACTTAAAATTGCACGTTTTTTTCTCAATTGAACTGATGGTGTTTGTATTGGTAGTGGTGGCAAGTAGGATTTTCTAAAAGTATGGTAAAGAATAGTATATTGTGTCATATGTAAGGGTAGTAAGTAGGGAATTGCTAACGAAGGACTATTAGAAGCCCGACGCCGAAGGCGGAGGGCTTTTAATGTCCTGAGTTTGTAATCCCTTTACTTCCCGCCTTACAAACAATATTTTTCATCACATTTGGGAGTAAATAACAAATAAATAAGTAAAAAATAAACATTAAACGATAACGATTGACAACTAACTTTTTCCTGTACCTATATATTTTTTTAATTTACTATAAGCACTGGCAAAACGGCCATCAGCTTAAAAAAGAAAACAAATGTACACAGAATCTTACTATTTATCATTAAACAAATAACAATTAACAATATTATGCATCAATAATTAACACCGTAATATTATAAAACTTAAATACGAACAGTATTTTTGTTACAAAACTAAATAGTATCTAACCAATAATATTTAACTTTTTTTCTTTTTTTTTGTTTCGTCTACCACAGATAATGCTAAGAACTGCGTTTAGTTTAGAAACTTGACAGGCTATACTGCCAGATTGTAACGATAATTCAAAATTAAATTTAATAAAACAATTGCAAAATACACTTAAATAATTGTAATACCTACATAAATATTAATGCAGTTCATATACCATATTAATTCAATACACAATAAAATTTGCTGGTAGGCAAGTTTTGTTGATACAACAAAAAACCTTGGCTGGGTTGAAACCTCCTTAGTCTGAAGCAATGTACGAGTGCGTACTATATTTTTAAAACTAAAACCATAACTCCCTCGGGAGTTATAACTTTATAACAATTTATAACTCCCGCGGGAACTATATAGGCCTTTGTCCTTCAGTACACCTGCATGTACCTAATACCATCTTTTACGAGCAAATATGATGAAAACGTAGTTTCTTAACTTACCTAACCATGATCCTTATTTAATTCATAAACAATAGTGATATTTAAGATTATTTTTGTTATATATTTTATATAAATTGTATATAGTATTCATAAACTAATATTTCGACTTACTCAAATCTGTAAACTAATTAAAAATTCCAATTATAAGTTTTGCCTGCATTTACCTAAGTGGGAAACGTAGTTATGGCGTTAATTCACATAATAATGTTTTTCTAATTATGCTACATTTGCTAATGAAATGTATTATTATTAGTGTTAGTATAAATAAGTGCCCGTACGCCGGTAACACACTGTATAAGTAATCTAAAACGAGTCTCGTCTAAATAGCGTTGTAATAAAAATATCAAACGGATTTTCTATTTAATGAAATATGCAATTCAAATGTATTTTTTTGAAAAATATTAAACCAAAATGAACATCGTCTTGTTATTTCTTTGAAATTGCCAAACTTTGTACGAAGTCGAATCACACCCTACTTTAGTCGATAACCAACAAATCGCTGTAATTTATTTAGTCTTCATTTATTTATTAAGAGACCTGCAAATATGATTCATATTAGTCACGTTGCTTTTGCCAAGAAAACGCAATATTTAACCGACTTCAAAAAAGTGAGGTTATGTTCGACTGTACGTATTTTTTACCTAAAAATTCCTTTGTTCCAGGACATCAAACGCCGACAGAAATGAAAGCCCCGAGGCAGAAGGCAACATTTCCCCGGAACCACCCGATCGCCCGCCCGGGAAGGCTCGTCAGGTGCACCCTGAAGAAAAGACTCAAGTCCTCGCCTACGACTCGACATACAGAAAGAAAAACAAGCCAAAAACGCTCCCTCTAGAGGACAATCAGCTATACAGCTACAACCATTTAGCTAACACGAACGTAGCTATGTCTCCGATGTACCCGTTGACGCCGAACATTTGCGTTGAAGGAGGGAAGATCGAGTTCATAAAGTCGCCGACAGGGAGCGCTAGGAACAGCGTGGCGCTAGTGTCGCCCCCGCAAACTCCGATAGTCATGAGGCGAGGTTCGCGGGACAAACGCGAGGCCCGCATCTATGACGAGCCGACTGAGAAGTTCGACGGGGATAAGGTAGGTGGCGCTGTATTCAATTTTGAGAAATGTTTTGATGGTTGTTATCGTGTCGTGCGTTTATCATGGAGATGATAAAGTATGACGTGAACAAGGTTATGAAACTTGTGAAGAATCATAGCATGATTAGATTACGCATCAAAAATTAAAAATGTGAAAACACCTGGCTGTATGGTATAAAGAAAAGTATAGCAATAAAATATGGGAACCTAGCGATTTTTACTCCCGTTTTAATTAATTACTCATGCGATGAAGTTAAGTGAGTTTTATGAGGGGATAGACTGAAAACATTAATTGAAAATAAAATAAAAAAATTTACTGACCCAGATTTTCCTCTTTCTCTCAAACAGATCAGAATTAATCACATCAGATTAATTTGGTATGTGTTTTTTGCTTCATCGCTAAGCAGAGTATTAAATAATCCCGTTAAATACAAACGCTACCTACTGAAAATACGAAAGTACATACCTATCATATGAAAAGACAAATTCATTAAAAAAAATCTATGTAACCAAATCCTAAATCCAATATATTTAAAATATGGTTATTAACACGTTAAGCAGCGGTATACGGCTATAGCCGTGTTGTGTAGGTCTGTGAACCTTGTGTCTTGTAGTACGGCTATCAACGTAGTAGGTAGGTACCGCCGGCGAACGTGTTAAGTTACATTATACATATGATTCATAAAAAAAAATGAATTGAAAGTGTGAATTTGAACGAAAACGAAAAATATAACTATAATAACTTAATAACAAACCCTGAAGTTTGCCACAAAGACGTACAAAAATCAAATCATAAAAAGATTTCTTTGCCGACACCTTTCAAGTTGTTGAGAAAGTTTCAAGATAATATTCCGTTGAAGCCAAGGGATCACATTTCAATTTGAACAAATCTTAAACACTTGCTGTCCCTACCCTTATCAGAAGAATTTTCCAAACCTCGAAACTTTTTTATTTGTTCGCGTATCCGTTTACGGTATTATCTTTGCAGGGAAACCTCTGGGGGCATATCTTTTTCAAATTGTAATTTCTTAAAGATGGATAACAGGATAACTGACATAGCCCGAAAGATAGCAAAACTTAATAGGCAATGGGCAGGGCACATCGCTCGTAGAACCGACGGCCGCTTGGGCCATCGAGTTATTGAGTGGCGACCACGCACCGCACGACGCAGCGTGGATAGGGCATCGGTCCACCTTGTGGGGACAAGGTGGACCGATGACCTGGTGAAGGTCGCTGGAGTCCGCTGGATGCGGGCGGCTCGGGATCGGTTACGGTGGCGTTCTCTGGGGATGGCCTATGTCCAGCAGTGGACGTCTTTTGGTTCATCATGTTTCCTGTCGATTTCATACAATAATATAAAAACTGTAGACTGCAGACTCTGACGTCGCCACTCGGTTCCCTGAAAAGAGCTTAAAACTAATATTTTCTACCTAATTTATGTCTAATTACCTACTTGTATACTTACCAAGTTCGCCATAATGTGAATACCTACCTTGTACCTATTTCTTACATTTAATAAATACTTACGCTTTGCTTAGTGAGCGCGAGCGACATACGCAGCTATCTATATCTATACATGAGTACATAGATGCACATTTTGAACTTAACCCGCATCGGCGGGCAGTTGCTAATTAACCAGTGACACGGATGGTCATTGTCGCCGTCGCGACCGCTACAGCGAATTTCGTATCATAGTTGTGTGTTTGTCTTGCTGTTCCCCCTTACCTGCGCCAGTTTAATTATCTATAGTCTAAAAAAGTGGTCTTCGAACCGAATCGGTAGTAATCACAGGATTACACGAGTGCTGCACAAGATGGTGAACACCCGCAGAACTGTAAAAAAAGGAACGTGAAAAGCAGGCACGCGGTGGTATGGAACATGCCAGCGAGGATGACGCCGATGTGGAGCAACTCACGGAGCCTACATGTGAGCAACCGAAAATAAAGTTCGTAAAGGAATTCGACAAGACTTTTGTAGCAGACGAACCAGTTGCGGGTACCTCAAAGTTTGGTTTGAACCCGGCCGAAAAAGTGCCACCAAGCCCGCCTGCTTCACGCCATGGCAACCGCTCGAAGTCGAAGAAATCCACGGCATCTCACATATTGGCTGAACGAAAAAACCTGGAAATAAAAGCTGCAGAAGAGCACGCTCGTATACAAATGGCCTTAGTTGAAAAAAGACTAGCGGCAGAACTAACAGCCTTGGAAGAAAAATACAGTCACGAATCGTCGAGAACCTCCTCAAAGTCAAGTGACAGAGGAAAAGAGGGAAGTGAGATAGAAAAGTGGATCGATCAAAGCCAGCAACTGCTTCAACAGGACCGCGGGGCAGGCGAGCCCTCCCGTCGCCCGCCGCAGCAGGTCAACGACCCCGAAGCCACGGTTTTTATGCTGGCACAGGCCATCAAGGATCTCGCAGCTTCCACTTGTAACCAGAATAATAATTTAATTAGTCGCTTGAGTACACCACGGGAGTTACCTACATTTTCTGGTGATGCGATGGAGTGGTTGAATTTCAAGCAAGCCTTTGAAGAGTCTACTGAGCTCTGTAACTACAGTGTAAAAGAAAATCAATGGCGTTTGAGAAAATGCCTTGTCGGAGTGGCGCGAGAAGCGGTATCCGCCTTGCTCACGAGCGGTTCTTCACCCGACACCGTTATGGCGACCCTCGAACTGCAATTTGGAAACCCGGATTTAATCCTAAATAAAATCATGGGAGATATTAAAAAACTACCACCATTGCCTCAGGATTATATTGTGGACATAGTGAAATTTTCGATAAAAATTAAAAATTTTGTGGCAGCTGTTAAAACACTTAACCGAGACGAGTACCTAAAAGGTGTCAGTATTTGTAATCTCGTCTTATCTAAGTTGCCGACCGCCTTACTTACGAAGTGGTCTGACTACCACTATAAACACAAAGAAACGGCAGCGGACACCAAACTGGATTTATTGTCACAGTTCCTGTCAGAGGAAGCGACTAAAATAACCGAGTGTGGCATTAGCCTTTTGCATATAAAAAACAGTGGTGATAAAAGTGGATTTAAGCAACACCCAGTATTTGTAGCAAGTCAGCAAACAGAGAAGTGCAAATTTTGTAAAATATCGTCGCACAGCCTGCTTAATTGTAGGTTATTTAAAAGATCGTTGCGCAAAGAAAGATGGAACTTCGTTAGAAACAACGGCATTTGTTTTAAATGCTTATCAGCTGATCACGACAAGGAAACATGCCCCGCGCCGATGTGTGACAAGGAAGGCTGCGGGCAGCCGCACCACGCGCTTCTGCATTACCCGATTACTAAACATGCGCCAGGGCAAGTTCACACTGTGGACGTTATCACTGAAGAAGATGACTTGGACCAACCGGAACCTGAAGAGGACTCGCAGCCTGAGAGTGAGCCCGCCACCGACTCCGGCACTGTCGCGAACGTCAACGCGGATAATAACAAAGTACTTTTAAAAGTTGTTCGCGTTAATATTCACGGACCTAAGGGCTCGACTACATTGAACGCGATTTTGGATGACGGTGCATCTATTTCTTTAATCTCCGCGGATGTAGTGAATAGATTAGGTTTGAGTGGAAAAAGTGAGACTTTACGTTTACGTGGTGCTTGGAACTCAGGTGAAATATTGTGTAGCTCGGAACTCGTTGACCTTAAAATATCAAATGATAAAAACGAATATTTTGACTTACGTGCGCGTAAAATTGCAGAGTTGAATTTACCTATTCAGCAACGGTCTAAAATAAACATCGCAAATTACGAATACTTAAGTGAATTAAAGGACTACTTACAAAATGCGGATGTGAAGCCGGAACTTTTAATCGGACAGGACAATTACCATTTAATTATGCCTCTAAAAATAATTTCGCGTAAAAATAACGAACCTTGTGCAACGTTCTGTAAATTGGGTTGGTGTGTCCACGGCCTTATAATGTCGTCTATGAACCGAGAGTCGCCAGGTCAGCGTGCTGTCACGTGCCCAGCGAGGTATGTTCTCCCCACGTCCCAGTGCCGAGCCTCTCGCTCGCTCTCACCGCCGCCGCCGCCTGACAGACAAGGTATGATTTGTAGCACTGATAACGCTAGCCGCCTAGGCCGTGATAACGCCCGCCCGCCCGGCGCCTATGCACCTGCCAGGCCGTCATCGCGCGCCCCACGTACCCCGCAGGTGCCCACTCTTCCAGGTACAACGATGCCTTTAGGTTGCGTTGAATCATCTGTAATGTTTGTTGACACGAGCGAATCCGAAAACGCCTACAAAACGGATATATTATTACATGAAATGGTGAAGCATTATTTTACACTGGACAGTATCGGAGTAACTTCATACAAGCGGGAAAATAAAGAAGAACAACGAGCTATAACTATTCTAAACGACACGGCCAGATTAATAGACGGGAGATGGGAGGTAGGACTACCTTGGAAAAACGATGAGAAGATGATTGACTCTTACCCGACTGCGGAGAAACGGTTTAAATCTGTGGAAAAGCGATTGCGAGACAACAAAGATTACGCTAAAAGATATCAAGAACGGGTTAAGCATTTGTTCGAAAATGAGTACGCAAGAGAGGTCAAACCTGGAGAAGGAGGGGATCGTATTTGGTTTTTACCCCATTTCGGTGTGGACAACCCTAGGAAAAAAAAATTACGCCTTGTATTCGATGCCGCAAGTACTTCGTACGGAAAGTCTCTAAATGACTATTTACTCCAGGGCCCAGATTTACTCAATTCATTATATGGAATAATGCTTCGATTTAGGGAGAATCGAATTGGAATAACGGCCGATATACGTGATATGTTCCTTAGAATTAAAATAAGAAATGAGGACCAAAACGCCCTGAGATTTTTATGGCGTGATAATGAATCCCTGCCGATTAAACAGTATGTAATGACTTCGTTAATTTTTGGCGGGAACTGCAGTCCTTTCATCGCGCAGTTCATAAGAGATAAGAACGCTCAGCTGTTCAGCGAAACTAAGCCTAACGCGGCGCACGCTATTACTCATAATCATTATGTAGACGATTTTATAGACTCGCTGTCCACAGAAAGCGAAGCGATAAATATTATCGATGATGTTTCCGCAGTGCATAAATCTGGTGGATTTGAGATACGCGGTTGGACAAGTAATAATACAAAAGTATTGTCACATTTACCTCAAGATCAATTAAGTACGAACGGAGAAAGTTTGTTGATTGATGGCGAAAACAAATCTCAAAGAACTTTGGGTTTATTGTGGACTCCAGCGAGTGATACTTTGGCAGTTGATGTGTCATTAAAAAACATACCTAGTGACCTACTAGAATTCAAGAAAATACCTACAAAAAGAGAAGTTTTACGGATTGCTATGTCTATCTACGATATTTTTGGTTTTTTGGCTCCTATTACAATAAAAGGAAAAATATTATTGAAGTCCATTTGGAACACGAGCCTTACTTGGGATAATAAAATAAAGGAGGATCTGTTTATTGATTTTCAAGAGTGGATCACTGACCTAAAGCGTATGGCTAATCTAACTATACCTAGGTGGTACTTTTCTAACGCCACCGTGAGTGCGAAAGGGACAACAAGTGACTTGAGTCTTCATTTGTTTTGTGATGCTTCGCCCTGTATTTTCGCAGCCGTAGCGTACTGGAGGCTTGTTTACGCGAACGGAGATGTATGCGTAACCCTTATCGCATGTAAGAACAGAGCGACATGTACAAAAAAAACGTCGGTACCTCGCATGGAATTACAAAGCGGATTACTTGCAGCGCGATTAGCTAAAACAATAAAGGACGAACATCGTATTAAATGCGATCGAACCTATTACTGGACGGATTCCACAACCGTATTGCACTGGATTAGAAACCATAATCGTAACTATAAAGAATACATCGCTAATCGGCTAGGGGAAATCGACGCATTGACCAGCTCCTTAGATTGGCGTTATGTGCCGTCACAGATAAATATCGCCGACATAGCTACAAAAAAAAAACTCAACACAATCTCCACGCGGAATGCGAATGGTTTAAGGGACCTGCGTTTTTATATTGTAAAGAAGATCAATGGCCAAAAGATATTTTAACACCAAATGTTAATAAAGAGGATTTAGAGATGGCATTATTAGTGCATCATGAGCCCGAAAATTTTTGTGTACCTGAGCCCGAGAGGTTTTCTTCATGGATCCGGCTAGTTCGTGCTACTGCTGCTGTTTTGAAATTTATAAATAAGATAAAAAAGAGTAAAACTAATATCTGTGAAGCTACGACTATTGAGCGGGCGGAATGCCTAATATTAAAGTACTCGCAGATGCAATCGTTCGGAACGGAAGTAGCCTTACTTAAAGAAGGGAAATCATTAGATAAACATGTCTTACCGGTGCTACTTACCTTAGCTCCTTACTTGGACGGAGAAGGAGTGATGAGAGTTGGCGGTCGTATTGATGCTGCAGTGGACGTGGCTCTGGAGGTAAAAAGACCTATAATTTTGGATGGAAACAACTATGTAACTAGATTAATAGTGAAGTATTACCATGAGAATGCTGCTCATGGCCAACAGGAAATGGTTGTTAATGAATTGAAACAAAAATATTGGATAATTCGGATTAGGCCAACAGTGAAGCATGTATCCGCAAAATGTATGGTATGTAGGATCAATAAGGCCCAGCCAGAAGTTCCTCGTATGGGTGATTTGCCCGAGGCCAGAATGGCCCATCATCAAAAAGTGTTTACTAACACAGGGGTAGATTTATTCGGCCCGATGGAGATAACAGTCGGGCGTCGCAGAGAAAAGCGATATGGGGTACTGTTTACCTGCTTAACGGTCAGAGCGGTTCATATAGAACTTGTTCACTCGTTGAGCACCGACTCGTTAATTTTAGCTCTGAGAAGAATGGCTGCTAGAAGAGGTTGGCCAAAGCAGCTTTTTTCCGACAACGGAACGAACATGAGGGGGTCGGATACTGAGCTCAAGCTGGCCCTCAAAGAATTAGACGAGTCGCTGCTTACGTCATATGCTGCCAACCGCGGCGTGACGTGGAATTTTATTCCTCCTGCAAGTCCCCACATGGCCGGAGCCTGGGAACGGCTCATACGCTCGATTAAAACAACCCTGAAGGTGACCTTGAAAGAAAGGGCTCCCCGAGAAGAAGTCCTGCTTACATTACTCGCGGAGGCAGAGAATATGGCAAACAGCAGACCTCTAACTCATGTCTCAGTGGAACCAAACTGTCCGGAAGGATTAACTCCTAACCACTTTCTCCTTGGATCTCCATCGAACTTACCATTAATGGGCTCCTTCGATGACTCGGAGTTTTATCTAAGACGACAATGGCGAATATCACAAAGACTTGCTGATATGTACTGGAGCCGTTGGGTAAAAGAAGTTTTACCGGCAATGTTGCCTCGCCAGAAATGGCATAACGATTGCCGTGCATTGCAAGTGGGCGATCTGGTGCTTATAGCCGATCCTAACGCCCCTCGTAACCACTGGGCACGTGGAATAGTGCAGGAAGTGTGTCCCGGCAAGGATGGCAGAGTGAGGGCGGTGCACGTTAAGACAAAGACGAATGTGTTAGTCAGGCCGGCGGCTCGCGTTGTACGATTACCGGTGTGAGTACTGCCATAGCAGCACTGGGGGTGAGATTGTAGACTGCAGACTCTGACGTCGCCACTCGGTTCCCTGAAAAGAGCTTAAAACTAATATTTTCTACCTAATTTATGTCTAATTACCTACTTGTATACTTACCAAGTTCGCCATAATGTGAATACCTACCTTGTACCTATTTCTTACATTTAATAAATACTTACGCTTTGCTTAGTGAGCGCGAGCGACATACGCAGCTATCTATATCTATACATGAGTACATAGATGCACATTTTGAACTTAACCCGCATCGGCGGGCAGTTGCTAATTAACCAGTGACACGGATGGTCATTGTCGCCGTCGCGACCGCTACAGCGAATTTCGTATCATAGTTGTGTGTTTGTCTTGCTGTTCCCCCTTACCTGCGCCAGTTTAATTATCTATAGTCTACAAAAACACTGTAGGAAACTTCTCCACGACAATCATGATTGATTAAAAATAAAATGAGTTTAAAAACACATGTACATTTAAGAAAAACCATAAATTAAAAATTTCAAACACCCCCAATATAAGTAGCTGGTCATCATAAGACCCTCATCCAATGAGTGATATAGAAAATTCTACTAAAACTGAACATAACTACAAAATTTGGAATTCTAAGCTTCAATGCTGGCTGAGATCTTTTCACTTGCTCGAATTAGAGCTGAATATCTTGGCAACTACTAGTTCTATTTCCACCAAACATAGCTAAGAATCGTCTCGACGGACAAGTCATTCAATAAAAAAAAAACACATTCAAATTGGTCATTCTGTTTGAGAGCTACGATGCCAAATGGTTAATAAACTTTAATACCTATATCTCAAAACTCGACCATAAGTACTTCTTAGAATTACCTCAGTTCATAATAAACCCACTAAATACTTCATATAAGTTCTCGGCAAACGCAAGCTTCGACAGTTTTTGCTAAAGACACCGCAGACGCCACTGAAAATGGCTTCCGTAAAGTGCAGACAAGCTATTAATATTAATAAAGGAATCATTGGCCGCGGCGGAACAGAACACAGATAA
Organism: Apotomis betuletana; assembly: GCA_932273695.1. Taxonomy (NCBI): domain Eukaryota; kingdom Metazoa; phylum Arthropoda; class Insecta; order Lepidoptera; family Tortricidae; genus Apotomis; species Apotomis betuletana. The sequence goes on from OW026305.1 coordinate 3,942,135, forward strand.
TCAAGCAGTAGTTAATCATTTTGGTGAAGGATTTTCTGTAGTCGTCATTTCGTCAGTCTAGCTGTCGTCTACTATTAGCGTCGTTCATTCATTTCGTTCTCGTAATTAACGCGTTGACGCGGTTAGCACAGTGGTAAAGTAACTGCCTACTAAGCCGAGCTGGGTTCGAATCCCGGTAAGGGCAAATATTTGTGAGATGAACTCGAATATTAATGTTCCTGGGTCATGTTCGGGATGTTTTCTATGTATTTAACTATATATGTATCTATATAAGTATGTTTATTGTCGCCTAATGTCCATAACACAAGCCTAATAGAGCTTACTGTGGGACTAGATCGATTTGTGTGAGGTTGTCCCATATTTTTATTTATTTAATTAAGCAGTATTGAAAAAAAGGCAGGGTACGACATGAAAATTGAGTTCAAAATTTCAGAGTAACGGCCTCAGTCTGTCTTATTCTTTTTATCTTATGTCTTCTGTGTGTATCTACATAATCCTAATTTCCAGTTAAGGAACCTATTTCTTCTTCACTTCAACGCCAGAATAATCTGGTCAGATGGAATTCAGCACTCTTTCCCCAATTTGTCGACCTTTCGCTCTATTTGACTTGTATAATTAATCCACCAACGCAATCCACGTTCATGACTAACATTGGAATAGTTAGACATCTATAAACAATTTCAGCATTCTCAGGCAATAGTTTAGTTAGGTTGGGACTTGAGCGTTGAATGTTGTCAACCAGGCAGTCTGGCTGCACTGTTCTATGTCTAAGGATTGCCTTTCTGTTCTCACTCTCTCCACTGTGTGATTCCCTAATATATGTTCAGTCCGCAGACGTTCTAAGGACACGTTATCGGAAACCCATTTGCATAGTTAAATGCTCAATCCGTGCTCACTGCGTTTGAGTGCTCGATTTAGGTTTGTTTATGCTCATGTCGGAAATATAGTCAGTTATTATTATTATAATAAGGGATATGCCTAAGCTAAATGGTGTGTATGATAAGATTGATAAGCCTTTTCTTTAGCGAATCAATTGTACAGAACTCAGAGCAGTTGTTGTCCCCACTTAATAAAAAAAATAACATATCAAAATCCCTGTGGAGTGGACAATAGCTTGTAAAATTCGAATGTAATCATAAATAGGTACAGAAATTGTCAAATCATTTGTCAAACCGGCTATTCTATCTCATGTTAAGAGAATATATATAATATCCCCTCCCTCCTCTCCTCGTCGTATCCGACAATGGTGACTCTTACAAGTAGACACGTGTTTTTTTCCATCTACGGATGTCGGTGTCAAGAAGATTCTTGAGAAACAAAAGGATTAGGGTAACAAATACGCTAGACGAATATTCTTGAAAGTTTAAAATTCACTTCGATAAGTGAGAAAGGGAAAGGCGACAAATGCTCAGAGATTACAGATAATATCACTTACGGAGTTATGGAACTTGGGAGATTTCTTGTCGCCTTCACGGTCTACAGTTAATTTCTTGGTCACTTTGTGATGTAAACTAATTAAGGGGTAATTGGAAACCAATAACATCTGATTAAAAAAAACCGGCTAAGTGCGAGTCGGACTCGCGCACGAAGGTTTCCGTACCAATATCGAGCAAAAACACGTTCTATCTTCCCCCTTTAATTTTTATTAATTTTTCATTTTAAATTTTTTGTTATAGCGGTAACAAAATTATATACATTCTATGAGCATTTCAACTGTCTACCTCTTACGGTTCATGAGAAAATAACCGTCGAACGAAATACTGCACGCCAAAGAAACTGAACTGTGAATTACGACGAAGACGAAATAAATTATTTCAGACACATTCTATTCTTGGCTGTACTTTCTTATAATAATGGTATTACAGCTGTAGTCAACTTCATGCATTCCATTATCTCAGTGTAAAACTGCATAACTCTGCACAAGACGAAATGAAAGCAACTTTACAAAAGACGTAGATGAATCTCACATTAAAGTAACCTCCCACGATTTAAACTGCATTAAGTTACTATGGAGAATATACGCTCTTAATACCTTTTACTTTTGCGGTGGTAGTTACGTGCACGCATTAATTCATTCCAAGATTAGAGCAGTCAGTGGTTAGATACGAGAACAGTAGAAACTGAATAAAAGTAAGATTCAAGTAAAACCTTTGTGACGTATAACCTGGTAAAAAAATCGAAATTACTGAAATATTGATCCTATTTTTGTGATACTTATCTGTGTATAAATAAGACATGCGGCTGAAGCATGTTATTTTTTGTTACAATAGATAATGCAACACTTAATAGGTACTACAGAAATTAAAGTACTAAGTATAAAGTAAGAACTTAACTAACTAAAATAAACGGCTAAAACAGATTCAATTTAATATTAAAAAAGAATTAAAAAATCGGACCCCTTTGGCATAGTCCCGAAGACGTTTTGTTTACGTTTTGAAATTATATTTTGAAAAATTTCGAAGAACTGAATCAACAAAACTAACTATAAATAATCTTAACTGCTCACAGAGAATCGGTTGAAAATTGCAATCTCTAGACAAGAGCAGTGTTAATACGAAATAATTTAAAACCCAGCTGAATTGGAAACACTTCGTTTGCATCGTTCGCTCGATGTATTAGGACTTTTTTTACCACAAACACGCATAAATGTTAATATATGCATTTCAGGTATCGTATCGCAACACGTGCCAGTCCTTACTACAAATTAAGTTATTGTGAACCAACGATCTAATTAACATGAACATTGTAACTTATCTAAATTACTTTTCATCTACCGTCACTAAATATCTCATTGAAATTTCCGAACTTGGCTGCAGTTAGTTCAACTTAATAGGTCGTGGGAGCAGATTTGCATTTGCAAATAATGACATTAGCCGTAGTGATGCTCGTCATTAATTTGCGGTTTAGTCGTGACGTAAATCTTCGACCATATTGAATTTAAGTGAACATTTTTGACTTATAACTTATATTGGACTTTACAAATTCAACTCAAACTAGGCTTTTAATAATAACTAGCTGTGCCCCGCGGTGTTACCCGCTCATCCCACGGGAACACTAAATTTATTCGGGATGAAAAGTATCCTATGTCCTTTCCCGGGTCTCAAACTATCTCCATACCAAATTTCATCTAAGTCGATTCAGCGGTTTAAGCGTGAAGAGGTAACAGACAGACAGACAGACAGACACACTTTCGCATTTATAATATTATACTAGCTGTGCCCCGCGGTGTTACCCGCTCATCCCACGGGAACACTAAATTTATTCGGGATGAAAATTATCCTATGTCCTTCCCCGGGACTGAAACTATCTATATACCAAATTTCATCTAAATCGGTGCAGCGGTTTAAGCGTGAAGAGGTAACAGTCAGACAGACAGACACAGACACACTTTCGCATTTATAATATTAGTATGGATAGTATAGTATATAGTATAATAATAATACTCTTTATTGTGCACCAACAAAATAATAAACAGAAAACAAAAGAAATAAAAATTAATTACAGTTGGTAACAACAGGCGGTCTTATCGCTAAAAATCTCTTCCAGACAACCTTAGGGTAGAGAGTAAACAAAAAATAGTTATGAAAATGGTAGTGCAAATAGTTGTTGAAAACGACTGATTAACACATACACCTTTACAGATACTTAAACTTAAATCCAAAAATAAAAATATATACCTACTTTAAAATAGATACTAAAATAGTATACATACATAATAAATACATAAATATATACATAAATACGACGTACATAAAAACGAAACAACCACATCGACAACGCGGCCTAGGGAAGTGACAAATAATGCTGTTTAAGATGACTTTTGAAAATTGGAAGAGATTTTGCGCGTCTCAAATCTAGCGGCAAAGCGTTCCACAGCTGGATTGCGTGAGCGGTAAATGAGTCGTTGTAAAATTTTGAAGATGAAACTGCTGGAGTAAGAATCAAATTTTGAGAACACCTTATTGAAGACAGATACTTAAATCGCTCTTTAAGATAGTTAGGGGTAGCGGGGTTGAATAATATACTATATAGAAGTGCAAGAATGTGGAAGTTGCGGCGAAGACGAATTGGAAGCCACTTGAGCTGAGAACGGAAATGGGAGACATGGTCATATTTGCGCAAGCCAAATATAAACCGACTTTTAAGCAACTTCGTTTACAATTTGCCTAAAACCCTATTACATGGCCTATAAATAGTGAATCGTCTGAACAATAATAGACTGAGTATGATGATGATATTACAATGGGAGGTACTTAGGTACTGAAATATATGTTACAAATATGGCTAACTATTTTAGTTATTGGTGTCACACAAATTCACTACAACAGTATTTCTTACTACTAGTCTTTTTTTAGATATCAACTTCTTGCTACTCAATTTTGAAGCAATTTAATCTTCAATCTATTGATCTGAAATTTTGCATACCTATACTTAACTTTAACGACAATACAACAATATGGTACATATAAGGACCCTAGGAACTTTGTACTAAATTTAAGCAATCTTACCAAGTTTGTGCTCTTAGGATTGTAACAGTGAGAAATTTACGGATCTTAAAAAAAAATACACGCCTAAAAAGCTTGTTACAAATATGTATTTTTTGACAGAACCTTACCTATTTCACTGTATATTATAGAGTGTAACTTTACTTTGATGCATCAGGCATTATTGTTTTCCACTAGCTCCCCCATCAAATAACGAACCAAAACATCCACCCGGCTTAAGCAACTTTATGAAGAACCCCCAAATCTTGAGCCGATCGCGCTTCAAAAACAATTTAGCCGCGACTAAACTTACATTAAGGTGCAATTCCAATTATACTTCTATTTTTCCCATGGGAAGGATACGTAAGGTTTAAGATATACCTACCCATCCTTATCCGAAGTTTAGGGATCCCGGATTTGCCCATACCTACTAAAAATCCTAGGATTGGAAGCCCTAGTCCGTACCTATTTTATTTGCAGTCTAGATCTAAAATTCCCTCAGGAAATCTGAAAGCCCTGCGAGTCTAGTACATAAAGTGGCCTCTATCCCTGTTAGGATATAATTTAAAAGGTTTGCTAAGAGGGTTCCGTAGACGGAAGGGTAGACGAACTGTCTGCGTCGCTGAACTCTAATATGAAGTCTGAGCTGATACTTAATGTCGTCCTAATTGATTGACGTGTGCTTTTAGTGGCTATTAAGAGGCCTTATTCCTTTTAAAATGCTGATTGTTTTAGACATTTTTCTCTATGATAAAACATGTTTATTAACATATTATTGATGTTACTACCTAGAACAGGGCTACTGGGATTTATTGGTATATATTTGAAATCTACAGTTTGAATTTTTCATTGATAATTTTTGTTTCAAAACTACTCGCAATTGACAAAATTCACACGGAAAATTTGTTTATACAACTTATCTTCGACTGCACGCAATGAAAGCATTAAATAGCTATGTTACTACCTAGAACTCGGGGAAAAGTATTATTCCCTTCAAAAAGTTGGTTGAAAATATCAATATATTTGTCATAATATGAAAAAAATAAATTTTAAAAGTAATAAGGCATCTTAAATACTTTTCTCAAACACGCAATGAAATGTCGCCATAGCGGGCGGAACAACTCGAGAGAACTGTAAAGGAATTTCATACGATTTTTTTTAAACATGGCGTTTGTTTTCATGAACAGGCTAAACAACTGAATTTATATATTTTTCGAGTGGTGTATTTTTTTATTTCATTGCATATTCTGGCGAAAAGCACTATATACATGCATTGCCGTGAAACGGCCTTGCCGGCTTCGTATCACTATCCGGCCTCCCTACGGTCGACCGTCTATACCTACTCACCCGGTAAGTTCTTGTTTCCCGGCACCTGCAGTAATGTACTATAATTTTAATGTTTTACGACGCGGCTGGCGCAGTGCGCAGTACTGAGCCGACTGTCCTGGGTACGAATTCCGGTAAGGGCAAATATTTTGTGCGATGAACTCGAATGTTCCTAAGTCGTTGATGTTTTCTATGTTAGTATTTATCTATATAATTAGGTATATCGTCGTCTAGTGATCATAACAGAAGCCTACTGGAGCTTACTGTAGGACTAGATTATTTCGGTTTGTATGGTATGAATTTTATTACCCGACTATAAAATAGTATTTTATGCAACCGTTGTATAAGAGGGGACAAAAACGCGAGTGGCATGGCAACTTCCGCCGATATAATGTATATATTTTTCTACTCCAGTACTTTTTTCTGTCATGTATATAGTTACTAACTCTCTTCAGTGCATGGATGTTTAGTATAGTGAACGCACACCTTTAAGTATAAGTTCATATTTTTTTGAAAGATGTTTCGTATAATGAACGCATACCTTTATGTATAAGTTCATATTTTTTTGACAGATAGACGTCAATAAAAAAAAAGTTTATCAGACTATTTTTTTATTTTTTTGTTGATTCCGAGCGGTAACATGTAATTATTTTCTTTGTTGTTTATTTTCATTTTATTTATACAAAGGCGAGTCGTAGAAAAAGTATTGTATGCAACGTTGTATAAGTAGGTAAAATACTAAATCGGTTTAAACTACACACATTTGATCCAAAAAGGTCCTCCATTATACGTCAAACAATTAAAAATAAAATGCACCCGTCAAACTAAACATGTCTATTTAATACAAAAACGATAAAAATAACAAAATTCCCAATGAATTACGATTTACGTGAATTTGCACCTTTGCGTGCCATGTCCACAGTCATCTGGTGGCTGGAAGACCATTTCCAAGAGACTTTCTTGGTCATCTTTACCATGTTCATGGTGGCTATGCTGTCGTGGAAGAATCAGACAACACCGAGAAGAATGCCGATTGTAGAAGACAAATACATTAAGGAAGCAGAGGAACAGTCGGTCGATGAACAGCAGGAAAGAGGAAAATCATAGTAAAGTTATATCGGTACTTGTAAGTGTAAATGAAAATTGTTTGGAGCAGTATTTTTATACTAATTGTGTATGGTTTTATTTTGTTTTGTAATTCATGGTGGCTCACGAAACTCAATACCCATAGGCTCTATTGATAGGGTTAAATTTGAATTACATGTTTTTACATTAATTTTATGCATTCAGCTGTAACAATGCAGGAAGTTCTTTACAACCTTTGTTCCTGTGTCCAAATAAATATAGATTTCATCCAAACAACCGACTGTTTTTGTATTATACAATTAATATTTTAAATGTTTCACATAGAAACACTACAACTAGTGCAGAAACTTCCAAAATGCGCATAAGGGTAAAATTGCAAGCATTAAGTAATTTACTTCGTTATTGGTAAGTTGATCACAATTTTTTACCACTCTACAAACTGTTCACAACTTCCTTAAGAAATAAGAGGTGCACTATGAAAGGCTTAATAAAAATTTAATACCTAAGATAATTAAATGAAGGGTAAAAATTGGTCATACAACGCGTAGTTTAGCATTTCAGAAGCTTTTCTTTTCAATTCAGGTACTAACTAATGCCCTAACATTGGTTCCATGGCAGAAGGGACGGTGTCTCTTATGGGACGCTACGTGTGTTAGCACGTTTGCACCGTCACACTTGAGCCACACTACCAGATCTGCCGGGGCCGCCGCAGGATGTGCGACAAAACTCAAACACACCAAGTACTCTGCCCTGGAACCAATGTATGATTTTGTGCCAGTGGCAGTGGAGACTGCGGGACCGTGTGGTAGAGGTCAGGGTCTTTATTAAGGGAGGTGGGTCTTAGGCTTAGAGACAGAGGGTTTGATCCTCGCTCTGGGTCGTATCTGGTTCAACAGATTTCGTTGGTCATACAACGTGGGAACGCTGTCAGTGTAATGGGAACGTTTGGGCCAGGTGCGACTCGGGGCGAGCCTTTCCAAGATCAAGATGTTATCGATCCACAACTTTGACGAAGCCTGTCGCGGATGTCACGTTATATACATAATTAAAAAAAAAGAGGCGCCTGCATAGAGTATATTGAAGTCGCGTGTTCACAGTTATGCTGGGGGCGTACTGCGCACATAATTTTACAAGAATCAGTTGAGAAATCCGGACATACAATGGCAAATTTTGGAAACTTGATACCTAGGCGCCTCGCTCGCTCAATAACCCTTATATATGAACATATCGAGTTTTCGCATTTACAATATGGACATATCCAAATCCCAAAGCACTTACATTCCAAATCCATACAATTCGCCGCCATTAACATTAATGGTGACGCAGGTAGACCCATTAAGCCACTCAGGCTTGTCTGTCTATGGCATTCGGAGACATTACGCAAAGTATCCTATATGTCATTTTGTTCCTGAGTATTCTGCGTTAGGGTTGCTTAAATGTATCGAGCAGTTTATAAGATGTACAAAATGTATTTTAAGCCTCCTTATACGTTCAAAAATGCCGATAGATTCAGACATTTTTTTCTATGATTAAACCTGTTTCTAATAATATGTATTATCAATGTTACTATATTTATATAGTTGAAACCTACAGTTTGAATTTTTTATTGATAATTTTTGTTTCGAAAATAAACTCACTTCAAAGAGTTGGTATCAATATATTTAACGTAATCTCTCTCTCTCTTCCCGACTAGTATCCCACATGGTGGTGGGGTCAGCCTTCCTTATCTTCCTCCTCCACTTCGCCCTATCCCTGATGTCGTCTTCGGAAACATCGCATTCTTTCATGTCTGTCAGCGACATATTTGTCCAGGTGGTCTTAAGTCTCCCTCTAGGTCTTTTTCCGGGCACGGACAAATCTAGCACAAAGTTGCCGACGTTATCATAATATGTTTTTTTTTACAAGGAATAAGGCCTTAATGTATGTGGGAACTCGTGAATATTTGTCTGAGCCGATACTAGTTGCAATTCGAACTTGGTCACAAGAGTAATTGTATAATTTTAAACCCAACAAAGAAAATGGTGTGTGTACTAATGTATCTCTCTATGGTATCGCAGCTCCCAAACGGCTAAACCGATTTGTTGTGATTTCAACTACTTACACCGAAACCCCAGAAACCTGTAATGGGAAACTGGAGCAAAGTTCCAACATGGAATTTCACAAAAACTATGAACATGTTGCTGGCCGGTCGCCAATGGCGGCTACAACCAGAATTAATTACGCGGCAGATGGCGGTGATGGCCAGGTGGTATATCACGTGAGGAAATATCGGGAAAGTTGGTCATTACAGCGCTAGGGCGGAAAATGTGATAAAAAATATGTCAGACACATAATCTAGACAGGCGTGTCCTAATAAGAGAATATTTCTGCCGCAAATCAGTTTTTATTTTGTCATGCTTTACTTCTATTTATAATCCTATTATAGCAAAATTCTTGACAAAAAACTGTACATATGCTTAATTGCTTATGATGTGATAGTGATTATTTTCAATTGTATTCAGGACAACAATAACTTTTAATATACCTATATTAATATAATGTTTGTCACAAATATTACGGAACAGGAGAAAATTATTAGGGACTTTGACTCTTCTTCTTCTTAGCGTGGTCCGCGGGTGCCTGTCGTATCGCATAACGTTTTTTGTCCTAAAAATGTTTGGCCGAGAATGTTTGGCATACTGTTGAATGGCATACTACTCGTTTGTCCTAATAATTTTTGCGCATACTCATTTAAAGTCCTAAAGCAAGTTTATCCTAATATTGATAACTCTAAAATCTAATTACCTAAAGGATAATATTCCTAAAATTAATTGCCCTAAGAATTATTTTGCCTATTATTAAATTGGCTAAAATTACAGCACCTAAACTAAACCTTTAGGCAGGTCAGATTTTGGTTAGGTTAGGTACGACGACGAGCGAAGCGAGGAGGAGTGTTAGGTAGAACTGTGACCCTAACGAGCGAGCGAAATAATATTAAAATGTAGCTGTCAGTAGGTTAGGTTAAAGACCGAAAACTGTAGGTTAGGTTAGGTTTGTTTTATGACCATGGATAGCGGAGCGTCAGAATGCTTGCTTGCATGGAGGTATATTAAAATTTAGCAGTTAGTAGGTTAGGTTAAAGACCGAAAACTGTAGGTTAGGTTAGGTTTGTTTTATGACCATGGATAGCGGAGCGTCAGAACGCTTGCTTGCATGGAAGTATATTCAAATTTTGCAGTTAGTAGGTTAGGTTAAAGACCGAAAGGAGATTGACAAGGTTTGGCCCAAATGCTGCCCCGAGATGAAAATACGTCTAACGAGTTCCCTGCGTTATTGTCTATTAGAAAAAACATATATTTTCAAAATTCGTCCTAGAGAAAAAAAATAAACATGAATTTTTGTTTTTAAGGTTTACAGATCACTTATTTAAGGTTTCTTAGTGAGCAAACGCATTTGGTTTTACTTTGCACTTTTTGTTATTACACGACTGCCCAAAAAAAGGAGTGTAATGTTTTCAAGGGTTTTTTGAATGTATATGTGTGTATGTCCGATTCTTTTTTCCACCATAACTTCTAAAGCCTGAGCTGATTTAGATGTGTGTGGTGTAGTTAGAAGTCTTTCACCATACCGGGTGGCATAGGATACATTTTTTTAACTGTTTTTAAGACTGAACCGACTCTGTAGTCGGTTTCAGCCCCCGGAACAGGCGGGGTTTCGATCAGGATACAGCACCTTCGGGACCTTCCACACGACCTTTTTTTACGCGCCGACGACCCAGTTTTACATTCCACGGAACAGTTTGATTGCGGTTCTCACAAACGCCACAAACAAACTGCTCCATGGAATGTAAAAAGCGCGTCGTCGGCGCGTTTCAAATACGCCGTGTGCAAAGGCTCTAGACCACATTCATACTGTGAGGCAGATTATACAGAAGACGATAATCGGCCCCTGTGCTTAGTGTTCGTGGACTACGAGAAGGCTTTTGACTCCATCGAGACCTGGTCAGTTTTGGGATCTGCAGCGATGCCAAGTCGATTAGCGATACATCCATGTGTTGAAAGGTCTTTACAATGCCGCTAGCATGGCCGTCCAAATACAGAACCGTCAGTCTGAACCTATCCCCATGCATCGTGGTGTGAGCCTTGCCAGCCCAAGGGCATGTTATATCCCCCAAATTGTTCACAAATGCATTGGAGGATATGTTCAAGACGTTAGACTAGAAAGGACAAGGCATAACATAAACGGTGAGTACCTGTCACACTTGCGATTTGCAGACGACATTGTGATCGTAGCGGAAACGCTGCAAGATTTGCGATATATACTGAAGGGCCTAGCTGAATCTTCAAAACGCATTAGCCTCCGGATGAACTTGGACAAAACCAAGGTTATGTTCAATGAACATGTTGATCCGGAACCAATTACGGTACAGGGCAGCTTTCTCGAGGTTGTTACATATAACATGCGGTGCCGAGACGTGGTCAATCACGGTTGGGCTGGTCCAGAAATTAAAAGTCGCTCAAAGAGCTATGGAAAGGGCGATGCTCGGAGTTTCGAGTTTGAGGTAAACGTGGTCTTGAGTGGAGACCGCGGATCGGCAAGCGTAGTGTGGGACGCCCTCAGACTAGGTGGAGCGATGATCTTTGCAGGGTGGCTGGCAAGAGCTGGATGAGAGTAGCCGAGGATCGTTTACAATGGCGTGCAGTTGGAGAGGCCTATGTCCAGCAGTAGACAATAATAGGCTGATGATGATGATGAATCGAGATCGTGAGCTAGAGTGCATACGACTATTGTTGTTCATGTTTCACGGGCCGGCCGGGGAACAATTGGCTGTTGTGCGCACGTTATGTACCTGGTTTGGTTCTTAGGGTGGGCTAGGCATCAAGAAGTTGTTAGGCGCCCTGGTCAATACCTCGATACAATTATTATCGATGACCATGGCGACAATTAGAATTGCACTGTTAATACTATTAACGTTAGAAATAATCATTTGCCATGATACGGTAAAAGGACGTATCTTACTATGACATGTGTATAAAGATACGACCTTTTTACCGTAACACGGCAGATTTAGTTCCCAACAAAAAGTTTTTTTTTCATGACTCCTGGGATAGATCTTAAAGCGCTTTAGTATACAGTTTAGTGTTAGCCTAAGGAACATAATGTACTATGTGTTTAGTCTGGGCAGCACTTGGGCCAACTCCCATACAAAAGTGGTCAATCTCCTTTTTAGGTTAGGTTAGGTTTGTTTTATGACCATGGATAGCGGAGCGAGCGAAGCGAGTGGAGCGTCAGAATGCTGGCTTGTTGCATGGAGGTATATTACAATTTAGCAGTTAGTAGGTTAGGTTAAAAACTGAAAACTGTAGTTAGGTTAGGTTTGTTTTATGACCATGGATAGCGGAGCGTCAGAATACTTGCTTAAAAATCTTCGAGATTTAGGTTTAATGAAACGTAGTCAAAATATTCTTAGCACATTAAATATTAGGAACATTACAATTATGCACATCAATCATTCGATAGTTGAATTTTAGCCACATGAAACGATAGGACAAATAATATTTAGGACAAACAATAATAGGAGTAACAATTTCGGACAATCAAAAATATGCGGAACAAAGTGTATGCCATACGTTATTAGGACAAAAGACGTTATGCGACACGACGATAGGACTAATAATTGTATGCCATCTGATATAGACCCGTGGTCCGCTTTCCTCCCTCTAATCAGGACGTCGACTATTTGAAAATAATAGAAGCAATCGCAAAATAATAATATATGCCCCGAGGTTATTACAAAACAATATGATGCACGAACAAGGTGTCTAGGGTGATATCAGACGATGGACAAGCTCAATCAACCTAGTTAATCAAAGTTCGCATTTTTCAGCACACGTGCCCAAAATCACCCTTTTCCGAGGGTGAATTATTCACAACGTATCGGACGAAGCTGATCGATGTTTTAATCTAACGCGAGCCGAAGCAAACAGGCCCGCAATCTATTAAATGGCAGTTTTTTTGTGTATGACAGTTATCTGCGTGATTGATTGCATTTGCATGGGATCCTGAGGGCGTCGTTAAAGGTATCACGTATGATGGGGTCAATGAGAATGCAGATTTTGTATGAGTTTTGAAAAATATTGTGGTTTATTCATTGTACTCCCAACTACGGGTAAATATTCGATTTGGTGAGTGTGTATCTGAATATTGTGCCCTTTTGGAGTTCTTTCGAATATCCAGTTTTACAGCTATTATCGCTTTCCCAACCTATTTTCACTACATTTTGTGAGAAGGTTTGATACTTAAGTTTTTTGATAATGATAATATTACCTACTCAATACGTCATGTCATGAAACAAATAAAAAAATATATATCTATATAATAAATATATATTTTGACATAGGTTAAGCAAAAGAAATTTCGAAATTATTTTCAGAATTCTTATAATATAACAAAACAATAATTGTAAAACAACCATGCACTTAAACGCACTTTTTCACGGTGAAAATGGCAAATTACTAATTGTCTCCATACAAATATTGGTACCCAACACACAAATGACGTCGCTTGTAGGTAGGTGGCCATTTGGAGCGTTTTTAGCGCTCCGTAGGAATGTTAAACTTTGACGGTTATTTCTGACTTTTAATGCAGTCTAAGTGTAGTTATAGGAGCGGCAGACCATGCCAGAGATGGCGGAACGACCTAGACACATTCCGAAAGGATTGGTCCGTTGCTGCCTTGATCAGAGACGGCTGGAAGAAAGGGAGGGAGGCCTTTGCGCTGCAGTGGGACAGCACAGGCTAAAAAAAAAGTGTAGTTAGTCCCATATAGACATTTAATCCCAATAAATAATAGAATCGATTAACATCCTCAAAAAATTGTCTACGAGCCTAGGTATTATAACCAGGGATCGTTACCGGTATTCATTAAAATAGAAATATCTTTCTAATTTCGCGTTTTTATTCAAATATATAAAATAAAATTTAGCTTTTGATACAGAACTTTGAAATAAGCCGGGTAAAGTATGTAATAGTTAAGCGAAATACCGAAAAATAATACCGGTATTATGCACTCAATACCGGTATACGATCGCTGATTGTAACAGACACTACGATCAGTCTAGATGCATAACTACAAATAGACACGTCGTCAGTTCATCACACGCACTTTACCATACAAAAGTTAACCCCTACCCAATTTGAGTAATGGAAAAACGAATTTGGCAAATGGATGAGTCTCTTTGAAGCCAGGCCCGTGTGTTATAATCTGCTTGTATGCGGGATTAGTTTGTTTCCCTTACGTAATTACTGCTGCCGCATCTATTTTGTGGATTTAATTATCCTCCTGGCGCCCAATGTACATTAAACTTCAATTAATAGTTAACTGTCAATCTATTTGTAATAAGTCTTAAATTAAACTGACAAATTATGAATACTGGGCGCCAGGAGGTTGTTTTCAGTAAGAAGAATCTTCTTCAAGAATAATTTGTTCTTGAAACTGTTGAATTACTTTAACTTTACTTTGTCTTCTTGCTGTTTTTAGCAAGAGGTATTTCGCCAATGTCGAAGTGTAAAAAACATTAAAAAATCGGACCTGGATTGGTCTCTGGCCTCGGAATCGGTCCCTTGATAGTCTCGAAGACGCTGGCAGCATTTCCTCGTTGAACAGAAAGGCCGATGAAGAACAATACGTTGAGCGAGGAAACTGCCAAAATCCGACAAAATCCGACAATCGACAGAATAAATATGAATGTTAGTTTTATATAGGTACCTATTCACACACTTATAATTGTCGCTTGTTCATGAGATCATGAGACACAGTGGCGCAGTCAGACTAAGCAGAATTGGCGGCGTATTTCATTACATTAGATGTCATTATCGTTGTCCATTCAATGCAAAGCGTATTGAGAGCAAGCTGTATCAAGTGTGCTATGAACCTAAATTAAACACAGAGTAATGAGAAACAGAGGTAATTTTTTTTATTCTTATTCATTACTATAACCCGGGGATTTTGGTGCACGAATGAGTCATTAGGCCGACTGTAGACGTTAAATCATTAGATTTTTTTATATTTTAGTAGGCTAGTTTCAAAATACTATATCAATATCTTAACTCTATTTGATATAATTTGAAAGAAAACGCGAAATTAGAAAGATCAATTCTAATTAATACCGGTAACGATCACTGACTAAACCTATTGTAAACAACATACTAAATGTACAATAAAGTAAACACAAGCACTGACACGGTAAATAAGGGTTTAAATGTTGGTGACCAAACATACCTATTATGAACAATTATTAAAAAAAATTGGGCAAGTGCGAGCCCGACTCGCGCATAAAGGGTTCCGTACCTATACATATATATAATCTATAACAAGTTTGTTGTATGGGAGCCCCCCTTAAATATTTATTTTATTTTATTTTTAGTATTTGTTGTTATAGCGGCAATAGAAATACATCATCTGTGAAAATTTCAACTGTCTAGCTATCACCGTTGTTGAGATACAGCCTGGTGACAGACGGACGGACGGACGGACGGACGGACGGACAGCGAAGTCTCAGTAATAGGGTCCCGTTTTTACCCTTTGGGTACGGAACCCTAAAAACTATAATTTGTTTACCATGCATTTGTCAGGTAGTAGCGTAATTACTCTCAGACCGTACTCTTTGTTGTTATCTTATTTATACCTGTACCTATAAACCAAAAACTCTACACTTTACTTACAACATAGTAAATTAGATCGTCTAATTGCAATTTTGTTGCCATTTCAGTTTCTGTTCACTTAATTTTGTTCACATTGCCATGACCAAAACTTTCGTGAGATAGATTTAATTATTGTATTAAGCGGTGTATACTGTATACTCACGTTACGCCATGTACGGTATGTTAGTGACAAGGTTACCGCGCCGCTGTACGGATAGCAGTCCCTGATGAAGAGCTCCATACGAGTTCGAAACATGTCGGGCCGTTCCTGACAATTTCACGTGAGTTTAAAACGCTTATAATACAATAATTTCGTAGCTCTTAAAAAAGCCCAAGTCCAGTAGAGTGTTCTGTCTCGTCCCCCTGTGTCCCTAATCTCCAAATCATCCAGTTATTTCCTTCCCATCTTATTTCGTTGAAATTTAATGACGATTGGTAAATAGTTTTTAATTTGAAATTAAAAATGCCTCTCATAATTTAAGTACTCTGCCCGTCGCAATTGACTGACTCAAGTCGTCCTCAGTCCGTATTGAAACTCGTAACTGCCTGATTGTCTCAAAACAATGCTATTTCTTCAACGGATCCTTTTAATTAAAATAATAACAGTATTATATCACCTCTCATTGAATATTAAACAAGTAGTAAGTAAGCAATTTAGAAGTGATTTTCTATAGATATTGATGCAAACGCCTATTGTACTAAATGTAAACAAGTGTCGACGAGCATCGAAAAAAACCAAGTGATGGTGTATTCATAAAATAATCGTGTTTAATCATACTTAAAAACTTTTGTGTTGTGTCTTAAATTATAATTTTGCATATTTAATTCTTACTATAATAATAATAATAATAATAACCATCGCATTTCATGTAATAGCCTAGTACCATGTTTAGACTCCATACAACCACAATAGTTTTTACATCTTGCGGGTGCTGTCTCTGTGTGCGTCCCATGACACAGGCAGGGGGAGCATCCGCATGGTGTACCCCTTACATTTCATTAAATTGTCGAAAGGGCCTCTGCACGTTGGCTTCGGCTCCGTGCACGCCTCCCAAAGGTCCGGGACACCATTGTCCCGTGAAAGGGTGCGACATACAAATAATAATAATAATAATCATTTATTTCAGGTCATAGACCCATACAATTGTTAGTAACAATGGTACTTAATCTATGTTAGCAGTATAATAATCACAGTTCACAATCTATTAAATATAACGCAAAATTAACATGAATTAATACAATAATAAATAATTAGAATAATAATATGGCAGAATTACATTTAACAGGAAATTTAATAATAATAACGAATCA
Organism: Apotomis betuletana; assembly: GCA_932273695.1. Classification (NCBI taxonomy): domain Eukaryota; kingdom Metazoa; phylum Arthropoda; class Insecta; order Lepidoptera; family Tortricidae; genus Apotomis; species Apotomis betuletana. Next base: position 3,959,023 of record OW026305.1, read on the forward strand.
TAATTGTCAAGTTCAACTATAGTCAAGGCCAATGCATTAGGTAAATGTTTTTGCTATACGAACTGGTTATTATAATTTCTAATATTTTGATTTGATATTTTAGTAGGAAGTCTGTGCATGGACTACTTTAGATTCAGTAGTGACATAGTGCATTTAGAATACGGTAGTGTTTAGTCAGTGTTGAGATATGTGTTGAGAAGTAATATTATTGAAAGTGTCATGTTTAAGTGTTCGTATAACAACGGGAATTCTCATTATGTCAAGGTAAGCATAACCATAATACACCTGACAAACGTGTGATAATGGACAACATTTCATTTTTTTTACCACCTAATTTGATTGATTCATATAATAGTATAATCAAAATTACAGGGGCCGTATTTTTTCTTTTTGTTTTATATTAAGTTTTAACCACTTTTTTTGATAAAACTAAACTAACTTATTCCACAAAGCTTTAAACGCCAACTGAGGCTGCATTAGTGCTGCGCTTATATAAAGTGCTAATTTATAAGTAAATAATATACTATACCTGTGGGCTCATCGTGACAGTGATAGTGAAGTGAAGTGTCAAAAATTTTAATTTGATGGCAGTTGATTTTTTGTACAATTATTTTGCTTTTAAAGTATTCGGTTTAAAACTATTTATAAGTAAGATGAGCGCCAAGAAAACGTATCGACAAGACCCAATGATTAATATTCTTTTAAATAACAGTAAAAAGAACGTGAGGGAATTAACATTATCCAGCCTTGCAATAATTATATGCTAGTTATTATCATTTTTTTCAAAAACCAGTGATCCAAAAAATTCAAAATATTTTTTTTCGTGATCAGAAGGCCCGAATCTGTATACAGTCCTTCTATTACAGGTACCTTCAAAAAATGAAATGTTGTCCATTCCAACTTATTAGGTGTGTTGTTTTTGTTTCAATGAGATCTTTCCATACGTTCTATACTTTCGGGTCGACGCGCGCATTTAGCTTTCGTAAGTTATTATAGATAATGTGGTAGAATTGGAATACAATCAGTATTCGTTCGTGTGGTTAACCCACCCAGACACTCTCTATTGTAATGATGAATAAAATTTACGGTGCAATAGATTGCTTAGTTAAGTAAAACTTATAGTTTAAGATTTTTTTAACATACATAAATCACTGATATTCAATACAATTTAAGAATTCCATAAACGCATAGATGGGGTGATCCTCCGAACGTTCTAACCGCGCAGTTCTAGCGTCATTCCTTTTTCACGATCATAACCGCAACGGAAGAACCAGTCGTTTTAATTACAATCTAACTATCGGAATACTTAAAAAATCGACATCCGACAATCATATTTACAGGAATGGGAAAGACAAAAAAAAAACTTCTTACTAACGCTGCGCTGAAAATTCACCCGGATAATCCACCATAGATTCATAATAATGTGAATTAATTTTGATAAAAAAATGCTGCATTGACTACCTATATATTCTTGTATAAGTTCAGCGTGCAAAAGTAAAACCATCTTACGTATTTTCAATTAGAACTCTATGCAATGGTTTTACTGGCGAAGTTAATATTATATAAATAAGCCAAGTTTTCGAATAACATAAAAAAGTTATCCGTATTGCGTTCGGTGTTTATTACTCGGTTATTTGGTTTCTTGTGTATTTGCTCAACAAGTTTGTTTTCATAGAGTTGCGAAAGCGATTTCATGATTGTTTGCAAGTTTGTTTATATTTAGTAGTGTTTGCTGCTTAAGAAGCCGTAAGAATTTGTTACTTTTCAATACGGAGTATTTTCTCATCGGTTACATGAATTTTGTTTCAAGGTGTGGTTCTGTTAATGATTTAAGCTAGGATAAGGAGTTGGTAAATTAATGCGCCAGATCTTTCTCGGACGTTTTTTTTTCATCCTAGACGCCGTTTTCACGAGTCTTTATAACAGCCGCGGCGATGTGTGAATTTGTGAATTCCACGCCAGGAAACACCAGCACTCTAAACTAGTAAATTGGAGTAACAGCGACAGTTTCATTACAATCGGTTTAGTCTAATTGAAGCATTGTCGGTTGAATTACGCGATCGCTTGGAGCAATTGACCTCAGCCGACCGCAAAGTGTCTTATACATACATATTTATGTATGTGTTTGAGACGATATATCAGCTTCTTACATGACATGCAAAATACATAGTTTTTACAAGAAAAAAACTCCCAGTGTACGATTTTATCCATAAGTATGTAGAAAAAAATTGAGTTCATAATAATTAATATTTACTTCCAAATTCTATGTAAATTATTTCCTAAGAAAATTCAGGTTGAATTAGACGTTCATAACCACATCACTTTGAATTATCACCACTATAGGTACAACATGAAAAAAAAACTCTGGACGGCCTTAGATCCTAAGTTAGGTCATTTTATGTAAATGGAACATTATTTTACATAAATAGCATTCAAAGTTTTTCTAAAACTTGCTTGTCCCACCTGGGATTCAATGCAATAAAAAAAGAAAAAAAAATCGCTATTTTAATCTCCTCTCAAATAATTTAGAACCTTATTTTAATAATAAATGATTTCTTTAAGTAAAATGTGCTAACTTAAGGATTTAAGGCAGTTTTCATCTAGTGTCCTTAATATGCTCTTACGTATGTCTCATTTAAATGAAAAATTATCTAGATATCACTAAAATGTAAATTAGCTGGCCAAATCGTATAGTTGCAAAACGAAACGTACCTACAGATGAAGGAAACAAATGTTGTAACAGACGTACAAAAAGCAAAAGCTGTCTACAATCAAAGTAAATCCCCGACAACTTTTTACAAGAAACTACCTTCAAGAGTAAGGCGTGTGCACACTACAGGCAATTTGTTAGAACAAGCGGTGCAGGTGTGTCTGCGGTTTTTATAAATGTAGGTACTGCCATCACGGCAGGTACAGTCAAGAAAAAAAGTCAAAGGAACTACCTAAAAGTTAGCATGAAACTTTCAATCGATCACGAGGCAAAAAATTATATGAAAAGCCTTCAGGGTCAATCTGTACACATTTATACTATTATAAAATTCTAGATTTATATTGAAAATCAGTTTTCTATGGAGAAATTAAGCGTGATGCAGGATCGTCATTTGTTTTGTGTGGGCGCGCGGCGCCATGCCAGCCTGGCGCCATCTGTTAGGCATCATTTCCTTTATCCTCGCGTCACGTCGAAACAGCTGGACAAATTTTAACCAGTTTTGATACAGGGATAGCTGGACATCCAAAGATGGTTATTGGACACCTTTTACCCGACTCGACACGAAAAAAATAAAAATAGTGCGTGGAGGCCCTCCGCGCGGAAGAAGTGAAACTTCGTAATGAGGAAATGAAAATAGGAAGGGGTAGAAATTGTAATTTCAAAAGAGAAAACCTAACAATCATTTGATATTCACAAGAGACGTACGGTACCTTGACATAACCTTAAATCCGTCGCATGGTCCGTGGGATTGTTGCGTTGAACGTTTAACGCAACAGTGCTTTCCTACCCCCTCCACGGTAGCGTTAAACGTTTAACGCAACCTTGTTGAAAGTCGCATTAGAAGTTTCACTTCAAAATACGTGTACTAATTTGCTGCTATTGCTGACTGTACACCGAAAATATAGAACTGTGATGTTGAAGACTGTTTAAGGTGATATATCTTAATTCTTACTGTAAGTGATTTGTTATTCTCCACTTTTTACATTCTAGATTTTTTATTTTCATTTGATTCAAATGTGACATTAACTTAGTAGTTAGCTGTAATTAAAATATAAAACGATTTATACCACATGCTATTCAAATAAGTGTGAATGTATGAAACTTTTTAACTTGATGGATCCTTCGACCCTAGAACCCTACTTGTCTCCAAAGCAGTTCATCAATCAGCGCCTGACACCGTGAATGGAAACGAAAAGGGACTGAAAAGGGAAAAATAACAATAAGGTTATAGAAATGCAGTTAAATGTTTATAGATGACAAAATTAATGTTTGCGGGAGACGGACTATTGATAGCCTTATAAAACTTGTATCTTATATTAAAAGTGGTATGACAATCAGGATATTCTTTGGTTGTGCAATTGACAACATTTAATTTTTTTTATCGCTGTTATCTATCACCTTTTTTTTATTTTCAAAACTAGTCCGTATAACCAAACAAAAGTAATAGGTAGTGTTGGGATCTGTGGTGTGATAATAAAGTAATGAAATTAGTATAAACTTAACACTATTTAAAAAATTTAATTAATGACAATTGTCCCAGAGGTCTTAGGTTTGATTTTCGGCAAAGGAAGTATTTTTGTGATCAGCATGAACGAATGTTTTGTTCCAGGGCCTTGGGATAAGATTCTGGGTTCCGAAAAAGCTGAATCGACGAAGTTCAAGTAGAATTTGTTAATTTGAAACTATGATATCTAGCTTCAGAACCTATTTCGATTGTTAACAAGCTTAATAGGACAGAACAGGATAGCGTAACTTATTTTCGGAGACACCTTAACGTTTTCTTTAACTATAAGTACCTGAAAATGTATGGTACTTGTACATACAATGTGATTGACATGCGGATAGTTAACGTAACTAATATATACGCATAAATCGGTTTTAAGGAAGGAACTTCCTACCGCGAACGCTTCGCGTCACTCAATGATGCCATCATAACCAGGAGAGACCAAGAGAGACCAAGTTAAAACTTTAACATGCAGAAACAAAAGAACTGGCAGTACATTAATTAAACTTGGTCTAATTAGTTTTCATTTCAATTTAACTTGGGCAGAGTTGGCTGCGTTGCAAGCCAACTTCTCGTGTAGGTCGAAATATAAAAACAAAACCAATCTTGAACGAACTGGAGTCATGCACTCTTCGATACAATAAATTACAAATTAAGTAAAACCTCGAAATTACCAAAATAACTGGGTCAATCATTCAAGTCTGCAAGAACTATGGCTACTAAAAAAACATAAATTATAAATTTTAAACAGCCCCGAAACAAGTACCTAGCTCATCATGAGACCCTCATTTAATGAGTGCTACAGAAAATGCTACTAAAACTGAACATAACTACAAAATCTTCTTAACTCCCATATTGGTAGAGATCTTGTTACTTGTTCCAATTAAAGTTTAATTACCGGTCTTATTTCCACCAAACATAGCTAAGAACCATCTCGACGGACAAGTCTTTCGATTAAAAAACACCGCACTCAAATTATTCCATCCGTTTGGGAGCTACGATGCCACAGACAGACACACAGATACACATGAAAGATAGTGCAGCAAAGTTCGAATCATTGAAATTTTATAATTAACCTGTGGTGGGGAAATGACAATTCATGACCAAAGATACAAAGATAAAAAAAACAAAAATAACACCGGTCAACACGATTTCTGGGTCTGGCTCCTGAATGTGAAATTTTGGTTTCTCCTATGTCACAAATAAATAAAAAAATATCTGTTCCGATCAAAGTTTGCTTTTGTAGAAACTAGAGCAATTTTACGGAGTTTAAAAAAATACTAATTTTTATATTTTCTCTGTAATTTTATTTAAACAAAAGCAAACTTTAAGAGTTAAAAATGGATATCCGAGTGTTTTTCGATGTTTGGAATCAGAATTCAAGCATTAGAACAGAAACCCAAAAAAAAATTTTGTGTAGACCTGTGTAATAAATTACTTTGTACTCGCGCTCGAAACAAAATCGCATTTTGTTCACTGTTAGCTCGCAGCAAAATCACCATATTAGAGCTGGTGAGGTGAAAATTATATTTTCCAATTCCTCTGCATATTTTCTGGACAAGACAGGTACGTGCTCGTATATCTAATATTCATATTCGTCCGTCCGTCCGGTCAAGTGACAATATCAGGACTTTAATCTGTCCCGTTAATTATCTCGATCTGGGGGGAGCGGTGTGATGAAGTGCCCTACACGTTAGATTAGCCATTGTCCGCTAATGATGGATGAAAGAGGGGGTGATGGTATTTGGGGGTATGGGCCGAGTGAGAGGCGGAAGCGATTCTAGTCAAGTCAGCGATTATAGTAATTCTAAAGTGACCCAGCCTTAGACACGTCACTAGTCGGGAAAATAACTTTTTTTTAAGTCGCAATGTGCACCTGGACTACAGATCCTAACAAGTTCTAACTGAGAAATGATCTGGACGATTCGTTTTTCTTTTCATACTGGTTAGGATGACCAATTTGTTTCATTTTGGAACTCATAAACATTTATGGGAACCTGGAGAGGTAAAAAGGCAGGAGGTTATTAAAACAACAAGGGGATTGAAGCTGGTATCAACGCAAAATATAAGGCACGTAGATCCAGCACCCACCAAAGCACCAGTTCCGAAATAAGCTTTTGTTTGACCAAAATCGACAGAACAACGTCTGTCGATTTTGGTCCAGCTTGTCGTAGCTCCACGCATGCGTTAGTCGGCGAACGATCAATAGGGACGCATTAACATAAACAACCAAAAATATCAATATGCTACACGGCCTGATCGCGGAATGTACGAGGTCTTGTACCTCTGCACAACTGTCACACGTGACTGTTTTTCGCGCGAGAAATATTACCTATCCCTTTCTTCGCTGTACTGTGAGAGAGTGACGGGCGATGCTACGCAACAAGAGTCGCGAAGCGTATTTGTACTAGACGGCCTGATCATTCTATTACGTTATCCGCTGACCGCCTATCGCTTGCGCCGCCATTACGCCATACCCACGGCAGGGTACTGGTTAATTCCGGGTTAATCCCACCTCATTGTCTCGCGAAGGTTCGCGTTCGAGCCACTGTTTACTTAATTGCATAACAGATATGAGAAAAATATGCCCGATCCACACTTCTGCTGTCCCACTGTGTGGGCCAGTGTCCTCTGCCATAATGTTGTCTCCTAGGAATAGATGAAAACATTAAAACTGTGCTTTTCGATTTCCATTTTCTAAAAAAGTATTTACAGTACGTTGTTCATTTAAACGATACGTCGATGATCTCATTTAAAAAAATGTAAGACATATTTAATTATTGTATGTCAGTAATAAATTGTCAGGAACGGCCCAACATGTTGTTTCAAAAATGTCGGACCGTTCCTGACAATTTCATGTGAGTGTAAACCACGTAATGCAATAATTAGACACGTCAAAGATTTTATTTACATTTTGGTAATACGGGTATATGAATATCATTCGAATTAGCCTCTAGATGATCAAGAATCCGTAGACATTCAACTGAATGTTCTTCTTGAGTTCTGATTCTTGCAGTAGTTGGTATTACAGTTTTGACTTATTACCTCTGCTAGTTAGATCGCCTCGCTACTTTAACAATATAAGTACTTAGGTAGCTTTTTAATGTATAGTTAATCGAAATAGCCCCAAACGTCTTAATGGCGTCCGAAAAAGGGAATACAATAAAGCCGTCCAGTAGACAAATGGAGGAGACAATGGGACAATAGGACGTTGTGGAGGAGGATCGCGGGGTGACAGCGCACATTTGGCTCGCTGTGACTTCTTTACAAAAAAATCCCTTAATTTCATACTAATACTGTAAAAGCAAAAGTTTGTGAATGTGTTTGTATGTATTACTTCTTCAGGCTCAAACGGCTGGACCAATTTTAATACGATTTGGTATGGAGGTAGCTGACACCCTGGATTAAAGGTTACTTTTTTCCCGAAAAAAAAATTGTGTTTACGCGGGATGTGCATGTGCGGGTAACCGCGGGGTGCAGCAATTATTTAATATTATAAATGCGAAAGTGTGTATCTGTCTTTTACCTCTTCACGCTTAAACCGCCGAACCGATTTAAATGAAACTTGGTATGGAGATTGAGTCCGGGGGAAGGACATAGGGTACATTTCATCTTTACTTGCGGACAAAATCGCGGGCAAAGGCTTGTTATTTATAAACCATTTTGATGTGCAGGTCATGAACATACCCCGGGATTTTCGGTGATTTGTTGTCTATTGTCGACCTAGTGTCGTTCTCATTCGTGCAACGAAAATACCTTAGGTAGTATGGTCATGATGGAACGAAAAACCTTGTAATCTCACCGCATCACTCTCGATGCTCGTTCTTTTTTGTTTCGTATCGGGATAGTCCAATATATTGGTAGGGTTATAATTATTTGCGGCCTTATGAGAAATCTTAACGAGACGGATATTATCCAATTTTAGTAAAAGTAGGTACCTATAGGTAGTTAAATTAGACATCTAAAGTTGGTGATATGATACTATTAACTCGGTATTTTAAAGTTATTTCTTTGGGATAGAGACAAAAACTACAAAAACATGCTTAACATACATTCACATATTGGAGTTTTATAATTCTTGGCATGAAATCAGTTTCGAAGAATGAAGACACAGAATATTCTTGAACTACAATAAAAAACATTTCAACACAGAAACAACACAAAACTGTTAAATCCCCCAAAAATAGGTTTCACTTCGTTTGTTTGTTTTAGAGAAAATACATAATCCATAATGACCTAAATTAATTTAGGGTCTTCTTATAGTTATAGATGTCGAGGGTTCTCCAAGTAATTAAAAGTTGAATGTACTTTTTACTTTTGTAGGAAGCGATGGGCGCCAAATGGCACCGCTAGGCTAAACTGTTAAATCCCCAAAAATAGGTTTCCTTTGTTTGTTTTAAGAGAAATCACTTAAAGTCCGTACGCACACCGCACGATGCGATTCGTCCGTTGACATCCTGACAGGGGCGACGAATTTATCGGGGTCGTGAAAAATGATGCCGGCTCGGCTCGGTGGTTGACAACCCTGGAAATGGAATACAGATAGATGAATATCGAGACAATGCAAGCAATGTGCCTATAAATATACCATACAATACAACAATGCTCTAACAACACAACACTGCTGACGACACAGTTGGCGCAGTGGTAAAGCACATACTGAGCCAGCGGTTCTGGGTTCGAATTCCGGCAAGGGAAAATGTTTGTGTGGTCAACTCGAATATTTGTGTCTGGGTCATGGCTGGTATTTGTATTTAAGTATGTATTTATCTACATAATACATAGTTTAATGAGTGTCCATAACACAAGCCAACAAGAGCTTACTGTGGGACTAGATCGATTTGTGTGAGGTTGTCCGATATTTACTTATTACTTTATTGCACACCAATTAAAGCTTACAAAATAAATATTTTTTAAATAGTGGTAGACTTCTGGCGGTCTTATCACTAAAAATCGATCTCTTCCAGACAGTGTTTGGGTCTTGACATGAAATTGATGAACAATTTAACTTAATATACATAGAGTAGGTGCAGCAGAGGGTGAATTAGAATTATAGTTATTGCTAGAAATTCTCAAGTAGCTGTATGATGCAGCGACATCAGGCATTCGACAGGATGGATCGACAATCTTGTGAAGGTCACTGTAAGCTGTTTTATGCGGATGTTGCGGAACCGTGCAACGTGTAAAACTTTTAGGAAGGCCATTGTCCATTAAAAGAAAAAGGGGAAGACAAAGAAGGACATATATGTAGCAAATAAAATAAAAAATCAATGTTTAATTATATAAAGAAGTAAAAGAAAAAGCGGGATGTAGGATAAGCTGGTAATTACTCCACCGGCAAGAGCCTAGCTCTTTAATATATGATGATGTTGATTGTCCATTAGTGGCTGTAATTTCGCTTATACGTATGATGATCGAATGATCTAAAGTTGAAGACAAATTTACGATAGCATTTGATCAAGTACATAAAGGTTGAATGTTGTACTTTTTTGTATTTTTTTCGCGCTGTTATACAAAGTAAATACACCCGGCCTATAATGCGTTACTTTGCACCCGCAACATCGATGTGTATCACTCTGATTGATTAAGTAAACGTTGGCAACAAATCCGTCGAGATAGCATTAGCCGATCATTAGCTCCCTCTGACATTGACAGCGAACGATTGCCCAAAGCCTTAAAAATGCGATTTCCTGCCCCGGGCGGTAATGAGGATGTTTTTTCAAGTTTACGGATAATTTTACAGAGTCTATAGAAGAAAACAGAGAGCTCTTAATGTCTTACTAAGTTTCAGATGAAAAACTTTATAAGATTCAACTTATATTTTGTGTTCTTAGTTGACGACATGGTTGGCTTAGTTGTGTAGTACAGCTGTCTTCGAAGCTGACGGTCCTTGGCTCTAATCCCAAAGAGGGATATATTTGTTAAAATGTGACCTGCCTTTTACTACAGATTTTAAAATATGTAAGGAAAGGATCCTACTTAGAACAGATTCTTCAATACGAGTAATACAGTCTAGAAGAGATCGCTAGCACTACCGATAAAAAAGGTGAATTATGAAAAAAAAAATGTAATGTGATCAGTGTAAGTAGGACTCGAGCCTGAACTCCTATGTAAGTACTCTCCCAAATGAGCTATCACATCGTTACGTCAAACTCACCAAATCTTTGATTCCATAATTCTACGCTACTGAAGCGCCCACTGCATCATATGTATAGCTATATTAGGTACTAATATTATTTTAATTATGGGTCTTCTTCGTGTACAATAAGGAATACGGTGTTTGATGACAGCTCAAATCAGCTACTATTTATGAAACGTCAAAAACGATCTGTTAGTATGAAGTTTCAATGAAGATACTGGCTTGTGACGTCATAAAAATTAGTAGTCAAAACAAGTCTTCTTTTTAGTTTTTGTCCAATTAATAATTGTATAATGTCCAAGAGTTAGTGGTAGTTTATTTGATTCCGTGTATTTTTGAGTATGTGTTCAGTGATTTCAATGTTTTTTTTTTGTCTATAGTCAAATACCGTATTGTTGTATTGTCGCATGGTGCGTTTCGAATAGTCACCTCTCTACGCTTCGTACATACAATCTTTTTTCATCAAACCTCTACTACAGGAACAATTTCCAAAGTCCAAACGGAACGCGACAGGCTGTGCGGTCTGAAATGTCCGTTAAAAACAAAAGACTACACAGTTTCCTTTCCTAACCTCCGATCTTACTTTCCCACTGTTTTTCAATGTGAACTTTACGCCGAACATTCCAAGTTGGTTTTCAGGTGTACAGGTTGGATAACACTGGATTTTTAAGAAGGATATCGACGAATGCCTGGTTAAAAGTCTGTTTTGAACGGGAACACTCCACGAAGTAGCCTAGCGTTAGAGCGTCAACACTTGTTTTTTGGGAGCGTGCTTCAAATCTGCCAACGGTTTTGCGTTGTGACGGTTTCTTTGAGTAAATAGTTGGCGCGTTTAGGAGTGAAGTGTCGTCGATTGGTAAACAGTCTGGCGTGAAGTTATGCTAAAGATACAACTACAACATAGATAGGTACTTTTACTTATCTAGTGCATTTGACTTCTGCGGGCTTATGATGGTTGCGTTTATCACGTTATAAAAAAGTGACAAAGCATCCGTCACGTTTTGACAAAATGCAAATGTGACTGACAGATGCTTTGTCACTTATTTATCACGTGATAAATGCAACCATCATAGGCCCCCTGATGTGCCTCTATAAAATATCACGAGTTTTTGATGATCACACTTGTAAATGAAGGATGTTCTAAGCAATGTTTAGGGTCATCATCATCACGTTTATTAATATCATCATCTCTGCCGCTATTTGATCTATCTAATTCAGTTGTCCAACCACCTAGGTTTTTAATACCAATTAAGTATTTTCATGCATTTGATTTGATCAAGCGCATAACATAACTTCAAACTCATCAAACGAAATTGATATCAAAGTCCCAATAACCAGTTCAATAAATAAACAAAGTCACCCCTCAAATCTTTATGGGTAATTTGCCAAAATATGAGAATAGGGGTGAAAATGGAAACTACATACAGTCCCGACGAAGGTCGTTCGTTTCGCGATCATTCCGCCAGAATTCACCCCCTTCGGAAACGATCCAATGTTAAAACAGTCTTGGGGAGAAAGTCGTAAGCGACATGTTTTGTCCTAATGTTATACGTCGTTTTGTGTTACGGTAAAGTATTGTTTATATAGTGGCGCCAGGATTCTTGGCGTATTAGTTTGGGATTGTTAGGACATTTTAATAATTACCGGACATAATATTGCTAGGCATATTTTTTTATTATTTCATTAAAATAACCTACTATTACTCAAAATAAAAAAAAAGGAATAAAAAAAAATTCATGAATTTTGTTTGAAGCTTAGTTTGAAATGGATTATGGTACCCGTTGTAAATTATACTTAGTAATTGGGATAGACCAATTTTTTACGACCTATGTTAATCTCGGAACCTTTTCCGGGAATAGCGCTCTTATACCGCAATGAACAATGAAATTTTAGCAATATGACACCTGTGAAAGTGGAAGGTGAAAAATTAACTATTTGTTCATACTTATGTTTTTTTTTTTACTTTTGCTTGTTCTTGCTGTTTTGCAGTGCAAGTCAAGTTAATCGTCAATTATCTTAATTATTTTATGATTTTGACGTGATTATTAGGTCTTAATTTTTTGGTATTTCCATTAGGGGTTTATATCTATTTTTAACCCCCGACGAAAAAAGAGGGGTGCTATAAGTTTAACATGTGTATCTGTGTATCTGTGTATCTGTGTGTCTGTCTGTGGCATCGTAGCGCCCAAGCGGATGGACCAATTTAAGTGCGGTTTTTTTTAATCGAAAGACTTTTCCGTCGAGATGGTTCTTAGCTATGTTTGGTGGAAATAGGACCAGTAGTTTCCAAGATATTCAGCTTTAATTGGAACAAGTGGCGAGATCTCAGCCAATAATGAAGTCAATAATTCGAAATATTGGCTAAATGTTAAGTTTTATTAGCATTTTCTATCTCTTCTTCTTCTTTGTCGTTTTCACTCTTGGCAGAGTGGTTGTGGTCATCATTTCAGATGTTGGTGGCCAGCTCAACACGCCGCCATTCTTCTCTGATAGCCGCCTTCCTCGTACATTCGTGTAGTGACGATGAGCCATTTATTGCAGCTTTTATTTGATCTGTCCATCTCATAGGCGATCTGCCTCGTGGCCTGGTACCCTCAACCTTTCCCTGGACCACAAGTCGCTCAATAGCCACCTCCCCTCGGCGGTATACGTGACCAAAGAAGCTAATACGGGACTGTACTAAAGATGATAAACGCATTTTCTATATGACTCACTAATTGAGGGTCTCATGATGACCAGCTAGTTGTTGATGGATCTCAGCCAATATTGAAGCCAAGAATTCCATATTTTGGATAAATGATAAGTTATATTAGCATTTTCTATATCACTCAATAAATGAAGGTCTCATGATGACCAGCTAGTTGTTAATGGATCTCAGCCAATATTGAAGCCAAGGATTCCAAATTTTGGTTAAATGTTAAGTATTATTAGCATTTTCTATATGACTTACTAAATGAAGGTCTCATGATGACCAGGTAGTTGTGAACGGATCTCAGCCCATATTGAAACTAAGGATTCCAAATGTTGGTTAAATGTTAAGTATCATTAGCATTTTCTATATCACTCAATAAATGAAGGTCTCATGATGACCAGCTAGTTGTTAATGGATTTCAGCCAATATTGAATCCAAGGATTCCAAAGTTTTGGTTAAATGTTAAGTATTATTAGCATTTTCTATATCATTTACTAAATGACGGTCTCATGATGAGGCCTGACAGAGAGTTGTGAAAGGATCTAAGCCAAGAATTTCTAATGTTGGATAAATGTTAAGTTTTATTAGCGTAATCAACAGATTGATAAGTTTTTGACAGTACAATAATTTGGTACCTTGGAGCTGAAGATGGCCGTAGGAACTCCTAAACAGCACAAGATAAACCCACGGTGTTTGGGCTCGTCTGATTGTTCTTGATGAGCAATTAATATTTGTGTAAGAAAATACAGTCAATAATAAAATCGAGTCCCAAAAAAACTTTTTTGACAAAAAAAAACTCATTTTAGTTTCTGTCACAGTACTGGGTCACTATTTTTAAGTTTCGGAATTCTGCTAAAGCTGAATTGTTATTAGGACTATTGAACAGGTTCCTTTGATTGAGGTCATAAATAGCAACACCCTGCAAGATTTTAACGCGACTAAATGACACGTAAGCTTTAGCAAAAGTACTCTTGCCTAAGTGAATAACAGCTTTTTAGGATCTTGTAGTTTGTGTCAGTCTGTACACAGCTTAGCTCAGAGACAAAGTGGTTGAATACATTTTTAAAAACATTTGTATGTTTATCCCATGGTGTGGGGTATCGATGATTAGGTCTCTTAAAACTAAGTCAAGTTACCTAGCACCAACTGAAATTTTTATGGAGCTAAGTAAGCCACCCGTACCTACTATTTGGATCCTGTAGAATAGAAACCTGGTTCTGTTTTAGGCCGTAAGTAGCAGGTTCTTGCGACTGACTTCATGAGCAGTGCATTTAAAGTATATATTTTGATTGTCTTGGCTAATAACTTCGCCATTTTGCCATTATAAGCATTAACTAGTCTTACTTTAACGATTTTTTCCCAGAATGTTGCTTAAGGCTATTGAAATCAAAATATATCCTAACTTCAATCTTAGAGAAGACGGCATTCATTACCACTGGCTTGGGATCCTGCTGTACCTACATAATTATAGTCCAGGATCAAGCTCGACGAAAGATTGGAAACCCTGGGGGGGTATTCGACCAATTTTAGAGATATAATGGAGATCTCTCCTTTTCACATCCGTCACTTTTGACGTGTGCCTACTTGACAAGTGGCGATATCCACAGAACATCGCAACTTTGTCAATTCGGACGCGCCAAATTTGCGTTTCCTTTGTATGTGACGGCATAAATAACAGGCGCATACTTTAAATTGACCGCGTAGTGCGTGAAATTAGTCAGTTACGTTTCGTTCAAAACAGAAATTCATATGCATGAATAACATTTTTGACAATCATTATCGCCTTCGTATTTCCAAAATTGAGATGAGATATGTCACTTTTAAGCTCATCGCATTTAAATGACAGTTCAATGGCGATATAACTGTTATCTAATAGAGATTTGACGTTTGGCGATATCTCAAACGGCATTCTCGAATTGGGCCCCTGGACCTTAAACGGTGTAAAACAAAAATAGTGTCAAAAGAAGAAAATTCCGGGACGAAACTTTTGTTTGTTTAAAAAATATGAAATAAAAATAAAATTTAAAATTTAAAAAGCCCCCGACATGACAACCAATAAAAAGAAAGAAATAAAATCTACGAAATGTGCCTATACAATGAACAGTAGAAAAAGAATCCAAGCTTCGTTGCGTCGGGGGACCGCTAAGTAAATGAAATGCAATGTAAGTACTGAAAATCGTAAAGTGGGAAGCCCAAATGCATACATGCAATTTTGCGTTGAAAAATATATTTCATTTCATTTAGGTAGGTACTTAGCGATCCCCCGAACGCAACGAAGCTTGGATTCTTTTTCTACTGTTCAGTGTATAGGCACATTTCGTAGATTTTATTTCTTTCTTTTTATTGGTTGTCATGTCGGGGGTTTTTTAAATTTTTAATTTTATGTTCACTTTTTGCTACATGCGCCGCGCCCCTATCGAAAAAAATCTCAATCAAATAGGTTCATCTTAATACTAGTATTTAAGGACTTTTGAGTTTATTTACTACATATTCGTGTGGATGACATTTTCTAATTAAAAATAACACCCTTTCTATGTATGTGTCTGTGTGTATGAGAAAAATTAAATGAACCAAAGAAAAAGTCTTCAAAAACAATACCATTAGTTATCTCATTCCAAAAAGTAACGTTCAACTCATTTGACTAATGCTGGATAATGAATGCCCTAAGTATAATGAATGCGAAATCAAAATCACTTTACCGTAAAGTGCAGTTTGGTAGATCATGATTTATGAGGAAAGGGTGTCTTTGTCTGAGGGAACTCTTTTGGATAACTTTGATATATGGAGGATTCGTCCAATTCCATCATATGTATATCATGCGCGAAAATAAATCTTGGCGAAAGTTTATTTCTAGCCTTATGCGCTTATGTACCTACTAGGTTTCTAATTCCTAGCTTAAAATGCAACCTTTCATCCCCTTTTTAACCCCCCTAGCGGTTGAATTTTTCAAAATCGCTTCTTATCTCTTGGGCACTTTATAAATGCAACCTAGTGTGCAAATTTCAAATTTGTGGTTTCGGCTCTGCGTTGATGAGTCCGTCAGTCAGTCAGTCAGTCAGGACACTTGCATTTATATATATATAGATATATTATAATCATCATCATTGGCCTTTAACATTTATAACAGATGAGTTGAGAGGAAATACCCCTGCTTATTTTTCCATGCAAATCAAGGTTCCGTTCTCGTCTGTTTCTTCCTCGAAAACTTAACTAATCTTTACGAAATTAAAAAAGAAAAGTGAATGGGAAGGAAATGTTTTGTTTCGGACCGTTTCGATTTTTGCGCAAATGATTATAGAATTCGTGTACGAGTATGTAGATCATATCGGGGTAGATTGCTTGTCTTCAGTATCAATAAGAACGGTGCTTAATTTTCCTGTAGTGGACAAGCCGGTGGGAATCAGATTATATGGGCACCAGACATTCATAAATGCAACCCTTGCGAAGCTAGCAGCGTGTCGGTACTGTCGCTAGTATAATGTAATCTCATTCTTAACAAAGCCATATGCAATAAAAGCAAGGTACCCGTTGTAAATTATAATATAATATATTATCTCAAATGGAAGCGCGTCGCATATTTCAAACGTGGAACAACAGAGGGCGCGGGGGTCGCATTTCCGGTTAATGGCGCTGGATATACGACGTCACTTCCGGTGGGAGCGCTGGACAGGTTTAATGGGCGACGCTATTTGTTTAAGAAGACATTATGCTTTTTTTAAGTTAAATAAAATGATATAAAGAGAGGATAATGACACGATTGTGGAATACAGTAAGATTGTAAATAATACGATACCTGTAGTTTTAAGTTACCACTGCACGTTTGTATATTCATATTCTTTATTGCATACCATGGTAATTACAAAAGTTCTTAAAATATACATAAGTGTCACATGAATCCTGCAAGGGTACTGCAAAATCTTAAACCTAAGCCTGTTTAAGCAAACATATTTTTGTTTTACAAAAAAATCTATTATAATTAACACAGCTGCTGTTAACTAGATTCTTATGAAACGTAATTTAAAGAAAATAACAAATCATAGGAAAATAAAAACAAATTCAAATTTACAAAGTCTTTAACGACTGACCTCAAATAGTTCTTGTACAGTGTAAAAACATTTTTGTGCTATAAGAATGACTAACTTTTTTGCGTAGGTATGTTTTCTCACTTGCTTCTTTTTTAACATGGTCTATGAATTTACCTGTTCAAAAGGAGGTCAGACCTTATTTAAATATAAGAGAATGGCCAGAAAACAATAAATCGGCGAATAAATGCAGCCCGGGACATTAAACCCGGAATGGCCTTTCAAACTCCTAATTATAGCCCAGTCGTTAATTTTGAAATCAAGAAAATTCCCGTAAGTTACTGCTGATGAGCGGAGAAAATTACAGTTGAACCATTTTCCCCTTTGAAGACCCCGTTTTTTTAACCGACTTCAAAAAAATGAGGAGGGTTTTTAATTCAACTGTATTTGTTACCTTTGAACTGTCGACTGGGTGAACCGATTTTTATGATTATTTTTTTGTTTGCAACCTGATGTATTCAGTGTGGTATTGTATGTTCCATTTTGCTCATAGAAGTTAGTTATTTTTTTGTGAAAAAGTAATTAGACTAACAAACAAAAAAATATATAAAAAAACCGACTTCAAAAAACCTGAAAAGCCAAAAATAAACCGATCATGTACAGATTACATTGGGAATCATCTTTTGAAGTCTGTGGCAAACCTCACGTAAACTTGCGCGGCATCTGATTTCATAGTAATAATTGAGTGTTCAAAAGGCGATTCAAATGTTATCTGTAAATTCGGGTTATTATTGGCTTTTCAGTTTTTTTTAATACGGTTCTTTTTTTTCGCATCTTAACGAGGAAGAAACGATACTGTATTATTCTCCATACAAATCGTTCACGCTGTCGCTAGCGAGTACGGTCACGTTAACTCATGGTAAGGGTACTGAGCGTATAATTATCTTGCCACAACTTCGCTTAACGCGCGAGTCAGCATCTGCTGTCTTGCTCGCACGGTAATGAAAGGAAAGTGACGGGTAGTATTTGTCGCGCAACAAAGAGCCTCGTGTCAAAATTATGCTAGAGGTTCTCAGCCAATCAACGGTGGATCGTGGCCTGTATGGCCGACTTTATAGCCTTATCTTATATGATACGTTTTGATCCTACTGTTATTTTACGTCTTACGCTGTTCGCCCAGGGAGAAACAATAAAAAAACAAAATGGCGTCTTTTAATGAGCAATTTTGTGAGTAAACGGGCTCAATGGTGAGCGCTCTTTGCTTTCTTTTCGTAGCTTTTCTTTGAGTTAGCAATTTTAATGCCCGCGACCACGGTTGGTGTTAAAGCGCTGCCAAAAAATATACTATTTAAACGTTTCTCTGCTCCGTGAATAAGTATCTTCTAATATGTAAATAGTTATTTACTTTAATACACTTACAGTCAGTTTACCAGCACTTCAATTAATTTTGCTCGTATTTTACGAACCCTGCTTAATATCGATAGTCCATCATTAGGCTAGATTTGACGATACTACTTATAGAAATGTGCCCGTAATGGTGATTTCACCACTATACGAGTATGTCTACATTACCAATGTGCTTTTGATATAAGTAACCGGTAAGACATTTTCTTGCTCATTGAGATGAGTATACCCAACCTAAACACAGCTCCCTACACTGCCGTTAAGTTCAAAATAGCTACACAAGTGAAAATGACAGGTGAAAACTAATTATCATAATTATTTTGAGTCACATCTCCTTTAAAATATCAACTTATCACTAATTACTTAATCACACTAACATTATAAAGGCGAAAGTTTGTGAGTGTGTTTATGTGCATTTTTAGGGTTCCGTACCCAAAGGGTAAAAACGGGACCGTTTTACTGAGACTTCGCTGTCCGTCCGTCCGTCCGTCCGTCTATCACCAGGCTGTATCTCAAGAACGGTGATAGCTAGACAGTTGAAATTTTCACAGATGATGTATTTCTATTGCCGCTATAACAACAAATACTAAAAATAAAATAAAATTAATATTTAAGGGGGGTTCCCATACAACAAACTTGTTATAGATTATATATATGTATAGGTACGTAACCCTTCATGCGCGAGTCGGACTCGCACTTGCCCAATTTTTGTTACTTATTCACCCTCAAACGGCAGAACCAATTCTAATAAATTTTGGAATGAAGGTAGCTGACACGCTAGATTAACGCATAGGCTACTTTATATCCCGAAAAATTTAGTGGCCCCGTAAGATGAGCGAGTAACACCGCGAGGCGCAGTTAGTGCAACTCTAATGTTGGAAGCTAAGACAATCGCTTAATGAGCACATCGCAGCGTCTTATTGGCAATACATGTTAAATTTTTCTTGTAATAAATCTCCAGCTATAACAATATCTTCGTTTGTTGCAGGAAGTGCTGGAGAGGCGGATTAAACAGCTGGAAGCTCAGCTCGAAGAAGAGAAGTCGCGCACCCAGCGAGAGCGCATGACCGTCACCAAGCTGCAGAACAAGTTGATCAAGGTACATGGTTGCTTTTAGAACATCTATTACATCATCATCATCATCATTATTATCATCATCATAATCATTATCATTATAATCATCATCATCATCATCATCATTATTATCATCAACATTTAGCGAAAATTAGTTCACTACTGGACAAAGCCTTCGTATATAAGGCCTTTGCCCCGGCTCTTGTCAGGGTCCGCTTTCATACTAGCTTTTCTCCACTTTGCACGATCCTGGGCATCCTTATGTTAGCCCGTTTTCACGCATATCGGTGAATTACCCCTGTGGCGAGGAGACAATCCCATTAACGGGCTATACTCCCACACAAAGTCCGACTAATGGTAGTGAGGACTAACCAGCCCTGATACAGTTCAAGTCAGGTCTTAAAAAAAAAACATATCGGCCTTCACTAAGTCCAGCCGTCGCTTCTTCAATTATACTACGACGGTGGCAAACAAGCATGCGACCCGCCTGATGTTAGCAGTTACCGCCGCCTATGGACGCTTGCCAGGAGTATCACACGCGCGTTGCCGACCCCTTAAGAACCTATCCACTCCCCTGTTGAAGAACCGCATACTGCATCCCCCGGGGAAAACCCCGGCAGGGAGCTCATTCCACATGCAGAGCGTCCGCGGTAGGAAATACCTCTGGAACCGCACAGTTCTCGACCATTTAGGCTCCAGTGTGTGAGGATGACCCCTACAATCACCCTGCCTGCTGCTCTGCAATTGAAAAAAAATATACCTTGTAATGTATTTCTGTACCTTCTTCTAACTACTAAGCTATTTATCTAATAAGATACCACGACACCAAATTGATTTTACTCTAAAAACGTGTTCAAAATCGGTTTATACTCAAATATTATCCCATTTCAACGCTGTCATCGAAAATGAATCCCCAGCTTGTAAAATACAGTTTCTATTCCAAAAACACTGCTAAATTAACCTGTCTCCTAGTTTACTGTTCATTGTCATTGATTAACTGAAGGGTTAAAATTGAAGCTTTGATTGAATTTTTCGTTTACACTGCTGCGTCTTGGGGGGAATAATCCTTAGTTAAATATTACTTCCGAGATTGAAACAATTACAAGGAAGCTGCACAATAGATATTTTATTTCTTTGGATACCTGCTTTATTAAGGGGAAGTGCGTTCTGCGATTCTAGAAACAGTCCAATGTAATTACGTATAACATAAATGTAATTGATTGTTTTAAGTGATTATTCACGACAAAATACTTACTATTGAGTTTCATTCGGATTTCTTCTCAACAGCAGCTTTCTTCTCGATAGCAGTTGGGAAACGCCGGTAGATTAACAATCTGACTCCGAAAAGTGCTCTTACTGAACGACACGACGAATTCAGAAAATATCAGACTTTTTAGGCTATTCAAATAACTAGTCCACCATAGTAAACCCTTAGAACAGGTGTTCAAAACAAATGGTCTCACTCTGTTTGAATACGACAATTTCGTGATAACTTAGATATACATTTTTGGAGTAGTAGGGCCTCGTGCAGGGTCCGTCCGAATTGTTACTACCGTCTTGCCTACTAAACCACCGCCAAACAGCAATGTTCGCATTGTTGTGTTCCGGTGTGGGGGTAAGATAGCCGGTGAAATTACTAGCACAGAGGCATTCTATCTTCGTCCTCCGGGTAGGCAAACACTTGTGACTCCTCTGGTGTTGCAGGTGTTTATGGGCGACGGTAATCGCTTTCCATCAGGCGATTCGTTTGCTCGTTTGCCCCCTATGACATAAAAAAAAACATTTATAATTTGAATTATTATACTTTTGTTCATATCGGCCAACCTCGCTAAAACTTTAAACAAATACGCCGGGCGAGTAAAATTATCTTAATATTTTAATCACCCGTTAAACATAGTGAAAAGAAAACCCACTATTTATAATACGAATGTTTGTGTGTTAATATGTTTGTTACTTCTTTAAGCCGATACATAAAATTTAGAACACCGTTTTATACCCCAACTTAATGAATATATTCATTAAGTATACTTTTTATCCCGTGGTTCTCGTAGGATAGTGTACCCGGATTTCAACACGAGCGGAGCCGCGAGCAAAAGCTAGTTTACTATAAAACTGCTGTAGTTCGAGTTCAGGCTAAAATTAAACAGACTGTGAGCTATATATACCATGTGGGACCTGCAACAGGAGCAAAAAATGAGAACATAGATTTTACTCGTCAAACGGAACAATATTTGTTCAGAAACATTTTTTAAAAATATTGTTTTCATATGTTTATTATTTCAAACAAAGTAAATAGCATTAATTTTCAATGTACGCCGTCCAACATTGACATCGCCTTAGCATTGACATGGCTGTCACTTTACTAAATATCAAATGTTTTACAATACATTTCTTCTTTGAATAAACTTTACTTTACAGGTTTACATTATAAATGAGTTATTTTTAAAAGTTGTTTAATAAATGTTGTTCAGTTTGAGGGGTAGAATCTATATTTTCATTTATTTGCTCCTGTTACGGGGGCCACCCGGTATACTCTGCGACTGCGAGTTAGTTTTGAAATAGTTTTCTTTTTAAATTTTCAACCCCCATATCTTCGCCACAGTGAAAATTTTCGAAAAACTGAATCGAATATAAAAAATCTATATTTATCGAAACTACTCATAAAATTTCAAAGAAATCTAGGTAGATATCCAAACATCCAGTCCTTACGAAAGAAATGTTGCTGTTGGCTATGCATATTGTAATACTTATTTAATGTAACTCTGATTGCAATACATATTTTATGGTTGCTTGTTATCCCTAAAATAAATAAATAAATGTAAGCGAAGCTGAAACATTCGCTTCGCTCGCTCCACTCGCTCTGCCAATAAAGTCTGACTTGGCCTTAATGCCAGATGTCAATATCTGGCTTCTATTAATTAAGGTTCCCCTGCCGAGCCATAACATTGGACCCTGCAACAGGATGAAATGCTGTAAGCACGTCAATCTCGGATGTTGAAGATGGCAACCTGTTTTCTAAGAAAATTGCTTTATCACAAGCTTTTATTTAACTTGCATTGTATGTATGTATGTGTGTTCGGGTGGAATCTTGCAACTCAATTTTGAAGCAGATATCGTCAACCGATTGAGCTGAAATTTTGCATACTTACTTAACTTTGATGACAATACAATAATATGGTACCATGGGGCTGATCTGATGATGGAGCCGGAAGGTGTCCATAGGAACTCTATAATAGAAAAAGCAATCCTACCGAGCTTGGGCTCTTTAGAATCGTCTCAGTGAGCATTTGATGGATATCCAAAGAAAAGTAAGTAAGTCGGCTAGCCACTAAAATGTCATTTTTGACAGAAACTTATTTTACATAGAAATTCCCTCGAGTCTCAGACATATTAAAATAAATAAGAAACGGGTTTTACTCACGTAGTTTAAGTCGAATGTCGCTGGACATGTTCAGTGTGTTCGATTGGCCGCGACTGATCGGAGCTCCTGATGAAGAATCGCGAACCGATTCGAAACATGTCGATAGCTTAGTATATAAGATGAGATAATGTTATCAGAAGCTTTTATTTAATCGGACTTGACCTGGTGCTTGATTGTTTGTATGTATGTCTGAATGTCTGTGTGTAATCAAATCTTGTGAGTTGAATTGGATTTACTTCCAGGATTCCGACGGCTGAGCTACAATTTTGCATACATGTGTAAATTGGATGGCAGTGACATTTTATTACGATACAGATCATTCAATCAGATCTGTACAAAAATCTGTAGGAAAAAAAGCAATACCGCTACTAGGTACCTACTACCTACTTTATGCAATTTTAACGCGCTTAACATCATATCCAATGATAATCGGGTCAGTACAGTATATATGACCAAGCATTATATTCTACATAATTTTGTTGATATTTGATCCCGCGTTCATATTAATTCCTTACTTACTTACTTACTTACTGCGCTGACTCAACGACCCAAAGTGGATCTTGGCCTCCGACACCAGAGAACGCCATCCTCCTCTATCCTGAGCTACCTCCCGCCATTCTGGTCGATGAAGTTCAATCAAGTCTTTAATGACTTGGTCACACCACCGATATCGGGGACGTCCGACTGGACGCTTTCCGCGTGGCTGTCCGGTATAAGCTCTCTTCACAGCTCGATCCTCATCCATCCTTTCCACGTGGCCAAGCCAGCGCAGTCTAGCCGATTTGGTTTCACCGATTATGTTGGGCTCAGCCACAAGATCTTCTATTTCGGCATTCTTTCGGCGCCTCCAGATGCCGATATGATGATATTAATTCCACACATCAATTATTCAAAAATACATTTCTCCACAACTCCGCAATGAATTCGATGCCAATAATCGGCATACCCAATACTACCCGCTTTTCGCAATCACTGTTCAATTAAAAGGGGGCATTCGTGAAATTCAACACATTTTCCGCCGAGCGATCCCCCCTAAAAACCAAATGAGTCTACCTGTTATGCATGTACGTATAGATCCACCTGGTTGTCAGCCTGCGAATTCACCTGCGAAAAAAATCTGGAATGCAGACGGGTCGAGATTTCTGTTCCGTGTATATTCGGTTGATATGATTTCCTGAAATTGAAAATACACGTATGGCTTTATGGGATACGCTTATAAATTAAATATGATTGATTGATAGGTATGTTGTATCAATTAATAAACGTTGAAGCTAAACTGATGATGATAAAATCTAACCCACTAACATTTAAATATCCACAAACAAAAAGCAACAAGTCTTTTTGCACCGCATTAAACGAAATGGCTTTTAATATAATCTCGTTGCCATTACGTAAAAGAGCACAATAAGTGCATGAGCAAGTCATTCAAATAGACGTTACATAACATTGAATTCTCCTCTTTATTGCCCATAAAAATTAATTACGTAGGATCTTAAATTAAAACAAAAATTACTTGAAACTATTATCTAGTCAGATCATACTCAAAGGTGTTTCTTGCTGTTTCTAACAGACAAATCCATTTAATCCACAGACTATAAACTTTACAGACACGAAAGAAGTCTCTCGACGCCCATCCGTTCACTAGCTCTTCACGGTCTTGTCAAAATAGGTGTTGTTTTTTCTCTTTTAATACAAACAGCATCCAACAATTGGCCAAGCGTTCCACACAATAGACAATTTATTTTAAACTTGAAAGTTTCTGAGTGAATGAAATAGGAGTGGAAAGTCAAAAAATCACTCAGTTAAGTTCTGCGGCTACAAGCATAGCTAATTTGACTATCAACATAACGAAAACACAAAAGAAATCTCTAAAAGTCCATCTTTCATTCGCATTCTCCACGGACGCGACCTACTATGGTCTAGGTGTTGTTTTTGCACTATTTTAACACAAACAGCATCCGACAATGGCCAGGCGTTCCGCATAATACGTCATCTATCCCTGCCTGTACGCCCTGGGGGAACACTCCGCGATTGCCGCGTAAAATTGATTGGGGTTCTTCCTTTTTTGCACGTCTGTCTATTACTCTGGTGGAATTTGTCTGCATATTTCCTCTGATTTCTGTTTGCTTTGTGTTGAGCTTTTGTTTAGTGCTTTAATTAGCTAGAATTAAGTAATTGGTTGATATTGATTGATGACTTATCAATGTTTTCTGCGCGGCTCGAATAAATTGAAATATAGGTATCGGTAATTAAATTACGGTATTGATATCATCGATATATTGTTAAAATCGAATGAATTCGCCGGCAGATGTTGTTTGCGTTGGTTGAATTACTATTTAGACGATCTGATTAGTTTGTTAAAGGATAACAACTCGCTTAAATAACGTATAAGTAACTATTTTTTAGTTATCATCAAATGTATTGTCTACCTACACATACTTTTAAACATAAAATGAATAAACCGATACAAGATCTAAGTACGATTTTCATCAACATGCTGATTAGGTTTTTAAGGTATGTTATGTGTAGGCACTATGAGAAATAATTTCATCGGTGTCAATAGTTTTATAAGACCGACTTTCTTAAGAAATCTCAATACTATCCACTCGCTCAAATTCAAACACAGACTGGCTGCAACGGGCAATACTGTCGCATCAACCCAGAAGAGCTTAAGATCTTTCGTCGGGCCAATGAAGATACATCATTTCGATGTCAGCCGGGAAGATGTCCGGTTGTTTGCCGAGACGGACCCGCCGGCAACTTGCACCAACTCTAATGAAACTCCCAACTAAAATAATGGCCTCCCAATCACAAAGTGACCTATGTTTCTAGAAAAATACTGGCTGTGCCATCGTTTTTCGAGTAAAAAGCAGAATGTAGCATTGAACGGCAAGTGGAATGCTCTGGTATTTTACTTTTGCCTGTGGTGTTTGATTGAGTGGTTCTGAAGTGGCTGTGGTGGTTACAATGATTTACGATTCCTGCTGTAGTTTTCTTTTAACGGACACACAAGTGAGAACATGCTTTATTTGTAGAGCTTTGTACTTCTTAAACAATTTACTCTCCTGCTGATTACTAATACCCCTAGTTAATTAATATCGCCTGGACACAATGTTTACTTGTTTTTGTCTTCAAGTGTTTAGTTAGAGACCAGATTATCACTTTTTTTTCTGGATTCGTACACAGATTAACTCTTGTTATTAATTTACGTAATCCTCAATATAAGCCCTCATTCTGACAATAATACCTGTATCTTTAATTACGGTCAAACGTCCCCAGAGCGCACTAAACCATAATCTTGACAAAGAACAGTAGCGCAATAATCGTAACGTATCCAACTAATCAAACTTGGGGGATTCAATTACACACGACGCCATCAGATGACCCTTATTACAGAGACAAGATCTTTAGGTTCGTTTGTCCCTACTGGGATTGTTGCAACGCGGAGAAACGCAGCGTTTATTTTTGACGATTTTTTTTTTGATGGAGCGTTCATTCAAGTATCTAACATACCTACCATGTAAAAATTACTTAAAAATGACTTCTACGGCTATAACTTGATGATAGACGCAAGCAACATCTGCACTGCTAGACAGAGTACTTTCCCCAAAGATCACCTCGTGATTCTGCTGCATCGTTGCTTTTTTGTTTGTGAGTTTAAGCTATCAAACAAATAAGATAACTTGGCAACTTACTATACTAATTAAGTCACGATGCTAGTGGCAAATGTTTTTTTAATTTATAAGAACTGCATAAATTCCATTAAATTCTTATAGAACTTGGCGTTACTAAAAAGAGCTAAAACCTATCAATGGGACGCAATCCAGCGAAAATAAATTACGACAACATTTTTAAATTAGTGAAAGCGGTGTAAATCATAAATAGAAAACTGATCACTTAACATTAGATAGTAGCGTTTAAAAACCGCTCGTTTATCAAACAAGTGCGTCACAAATGAGTTCCTTGTCTTGTGATCTTAGTTCCGGGTCCTTCCCGGCCGATGTAATTGTTTCTTATTCAAATCAAACGCGTTAAACAATGGTTAATGAAGCCATTCACATTCTGAAACACAATGTAAGGGTCAGTTATGAAATTGACGTCTGGGATTGTTTATTGCAGTAAACATGTTTTACCTTTCCTATGAACTCAGTAGCCAGGCAAAAGACTATAATTATCTATACGGTACTTACCCCTCGTACAGCGCATTATACTATGAATGAAGTAGCTTCCCTGACGCAGAATGGCATTATCGTTTCAGAGTTTGCGCTTCCCCGGTGGAAGAAGTGATACTTCGCCCGACAACTATGAAATTTAGGTATGGCAATAAAACTACAAAACATTTCGCTTACATATTTGTGAAGAACTAGCGAACCTCATATTATCGCAGAATAAGTCTCTCAAGGATATGGCGTCGAGAATATTCTAGGTACCTACTTGGTTGTTTTTTTATAATATTCTGAAGACCTGAGATTAAATCACTAAACAATTTGGGAAAATATCACAAACCTAACATAATCCCTTTTTCTTTAATGAGCATAAAAACAGACCATTTAAGTTAAAAGCAACGTCGTTGCTTGTCGTCGTCGTTGCTGGTGGTCAAAGCAGTATCGTTGTTGGTCGTTAGTCGAAACAAAAACAACCGAAGTAGAAATATATTCACTACCAACCAGACCGCTAATTAAAAATTGAATACCATCTAAAACCGTCATCAACATTCTACAGCCGAGTTCAGGAGCCTGATGACTAACGAGCGCAGGTGGCACATTCAGGTGTGCCGTCAAAACAAAACGCATCGCGAATATTTGCCCCAGGAATCTCTGGACCACATCCAGAAACGAAACCCCAACCAAAAACCGACCAATAAGTGCTTCTTTACGGTACAAAGTTGCAACGATCGCTGTTGCACTTTAAATCTCTCTTATTTTGAACTGACTTGCTATTTCATCCACTCTGAATTGGACTTTGGAATAACTCGCCAAGACTGTATTTTGTTCATTAATGACAACAACTAATAAATCCACTAGGTTCCTAAGATGCGATATTAAGTCGCTGGCTCATTATCACAAGGTTCTATGTTCCAATATCAGAGTAGTAAAAATTAGACTTCATGTCACTATACTCAATTGCCTAATTTCGGTTTGTTGAAAGTGAATCATAGATCCCTATAATATTGGGCTAGCGAAGTGCGCGCCGCAAAACATCCGGCTCGAAGGACCATCTAATTGCTTCGGTCACGCGCATACCAGCGCACGCGCCTGCCTTTGAGGCGCGTGCCGTCCACCTTAACGGTTAATTACGAACGAGATTGATTCATTAGTGGGGATGCTTGGCTGTTTGTTGCGATTTGTAACGGAATCAAAGAGTTCGTGAAAGCTGAACCGGGAATGGTTTAATGAAGACGGATCTTGATTGTCTTCCTTGGTGATGCGGAATTTGTGAGATGTTTTGCATTTTTTGCAAGTCGCTATTTATGGCCTCTTAAGGTGAATGCCCCAATCAAACTGCATTGTCTACGGTCTAAAGATAATTATGTAAATAGAAGTGTATGTCCATAGTCTGTTGATGCTTACAATATTGGAGCATATCTTACAACAATTGACGCTCTAATAAAATCGAAGATGCTTTCGACAACGATATTGTTCCTCGTAAAATTTCCCGAAACTGTATACTTAGGGATTTTACACGCTTTTAGATTTACGTATGGAAATATGTAGCCAAATCCAACGTGCAACGTGTTTGTAAACAAAACGCTCCTGTACAAGTTCCTCGAATTCAAAACACAGTTCAGCTCATTTGTCACGTACAAGTTAATCTTTCTTAAAGTTCACGTTACGTGGCTCCAGCTAGCGGGTAAAATTCAAACTTTCGCCCATATATCGTCTGGCACGCGTCTTGCGACGATACAGCCATAGTTGCAGATTTATGCTCTGTTGTGCTATCGTCTAATGAATTGGTATGCTGCGAGCGTTCTAAGATCCGAGCAGGGCTTGAGTAAATCTGCAATAGATAGATAGATAGATAGATAGATAAGATAGATAAGATATTTATTGAATAATAACTTATTTTACAGTAATAATAACTATAGCCTAAGATATTCTACATGGCAAAAAATTACATGCGCCTGAACTAGGATTCCCTGTGTTTCAGGCATAAAGAGGACTAACTTATTAACAATTTCTTAAATAAATAATCATAAACACATTAAATGATAAATTATAGATCGGATACAATAATATTTAATTAGAATGAATACAAGAAAATCAACTTAGAATAATCAGTAACTTCTCTGTATCTTCGTATGACATATTTTGTAGTGCTTCCCGGAGTGTTTTCTTACATTTCGCGTAGCTGAGCGGATATATATCCAGCTTCGTATTAAGCCTACTGTACAGGAGAGGACCCAGCGAAACAAAAAATCTAAAACAGAAGTGACTCCTTCGAATAGTTTTAGAGCAAACAATATCCTTGCGCCGTTTATTAGTATACTCAGTGCTATAAGGGATTGCAGCGTGCTGTTTTAGGACCGTGCTTAGTATAAATAGTTGCCGAACGGTTAGTACTTCACAAGACTTATAAAGAAGGTTAGTAGGGTAGAGGAAAGGACGGGAAGTGGAAACCTTTAGAATTGCTCTTTGAGCTCTTTCTAAGTTTAATAATGTAGTTTTGGCCAGGCCGCCCCATGAGGAAATGCAGTACGTTAATATCGATTCACATAGGGCAAAATAGACTCGCTTGATTAACTGTGGGTCCGCAAATGAACGCAGTTTTTTGAAAACAAATATCAACTTACGAACTCTATTGCATAACGCTGCTATGTGATATTTAAAAGAGAGAGTATCATCAATTATTATTCCTAAATACTTAATTTTGGTAACTGCGGCTATATCTGGACATTTGCATTGTGTTTTATTGGGGTCCTTACAGTTGTGCGAGTAGAGCTTGGGATTATTTGGTGCTAAATTAGATTTGCGCATGGAAAACTTTATGTAGTTAGTTTTGTCCGAATTAAGTGTAAGTAGATGCTGTTGAAGCCAGTTATTGACAGTGCTCAAGCCTCGTTGCGCATACGTATAAACTGCCTCTATTGTTTTTGCAGAAAAAAGTAGAACAGTGTCATCCGCGTAGGAAATAATTTTGCCGCTATCCACTTTCAAATTACAGAGATCATTAATATAAATTAAAAACAGTGTAGGGCCTAGTATACTTCCTTGGGGAACCCCAAAACAAGTGTTTTTCAGGTCAGAGCTGACAACATTGTCTATTTTTATGCATTGAGTGCGCTCATCGAGATAGTTTGCGAAAAGTTTGAGTTGGGTGCCTCTTACGCCTATTGCTTCAAGCTTGTGTAGTAGAATGGAAACAGAGACGGTGTCAAAAGCTTTAGCAAGGTCCAGAAATATACCTATTGTCTGGTTGCCCCTGTCAAGTTCCTGAACTACGTGGTCAGTCAATTCATGGACCGCATCGGCAGTTGACAATTTAGAGCGAAAACCAAATTGGGTTTTTGACAAGATAGAATGTTTTTCCAAATATTGGACAAGTCTATTATTGATAATTTTTCGAGGATTTTAGATGTGGATGGTAGAAGAGAAATGGGTCTATAGTTCGTTATTTCGTCTTTAGCGCCGGATTTGTATACAGGAACAATGACAGCTTTTTTCAGACATTTAGGAAAGATTCCTTCTGAGAGGCATTTTCGAAAGACCTGCGTGAGTGGTGGAACCAGGATGTGCTTGAATTGTTTTAAAATTTTATTTGAGATACCATCCCAACCAACCGCGGAATCGTCTTTTAAGCCCATAATAATTCTTTCAACCTCTTCTTCATCAGTATTTAATAACACAAATGACTTTAAAGTACTGAAGTTGATTGAAGATAAGTTATGAGGAGGAGCAGGAAAATCTTTCTTTACTTTTTCTGCTAGGTTTTTCCCTGTTTACGAAAAAATCATTTGCGTTATTGACAGATGTTAATTGGGATGAGTGCGAGTGTAATAAACCCGAAGACGATTCACGTTGTTTCGTCGTATATGTTAATTTTTTAATACATTTCCAAATTAATTTACTGTTTGTACCAGCCAGTTCTAGTTGTTTTTTATCGTAGCTGGTTTTAACTTTTTTGAGTAAGTCATTACAAAAATTTCGATATCTTTTGTACGCTATTTGCAGTACTAAATTGGCAGGGTTTGATTTGGCCTTAGAATGTAGCTTATCTCTGTGTCTCATACAGCGTATAAGACCGGGAGTAATCCACGGCTTGATATTTAAATACTTATTACCTATACATTTTTCTATTGTATTGCTACATATTGCTTGTTGTACACTTTGAAGCAGGTACGACATGCAATAATTTGCGTCAGCAGAATTGTAAACGGGGGCAAAGTCAATGTTGCATAAATCGTCTTCAAGTTTGTTTACATTTAATTTTGTGATTATTTGCGCGCGAGTTTTATGAGGTTGTTTTTGAAACAAGGTCAACAGGGCAGCTCTGTGATCGGTTACGGTGGAGTTAGCAATTAGTGCGAGAGCCGGGAAATCTGATTTAAGCATGATATGATCTAAACAGGAGCCACTTTGATGAGTTGGAAGCGTGTGTGCTGGGAGTAAGCCATGAAAGGAGCATAAGTTGAGATAGCTCTCAGATGCGGAGTCATTTTTTCCTGGGAGAATGTCAATATTAATGTCGCCTATCAGAATGACATTTTTAAATGACTTTAAATTACTTAATGTTTGGCCTAGAGAATCAGTGAAAATGGTTACATTTTTAAAAGAAGGGGGTCTATACAAAGCTAATATTGCTAAGTCTGATCCTATTTTAATTAACAGTCGATTACATTCTAATATATTGGGTTCTTCAACCGTGACACTTAAATTATTTCTAACGTAAACTACTACCCCGTCGTTTTGGTTGTAATTAATCGTACTGCTAAATATATTATAACCTGTTATGTTAGGTAAATTGCTATATTTACTTAGCCAACATTCAGTCAAAACAACAACATCGCTATTTATACCTAATCTTTGCTGAAAAACATTAAAGTTATGAAAATTTTTAAATATACTTCGTATATTTTGCGTTAGTATGGAAAGCGGATTACGACCTGGGCAAATATATTGTTTGCATAATTCGACATCACAGGCTTTAGATTCGGATACAGAGAAGTTATCTAGGTCAGAAAGTAAACTATCACTCATAATGTATACGTACTAAACTATCAAGAAAAAAGTTCAGAAAAGGATAACTTAAAGAGGCGCTCTCAGGCGCCTTCATAATCTATTGAATTTTGGTACCTTTTTTCTGCCATTTTTCTAGCTGGGCATTCAGGAGTCCCGGTTTGGTGATTACTCGGCTTTTTGTAGTGCAAACATGTTGCACATTTTGGTGGTTCTGCCTTCTTAGAGCACTCCTTTATTGCGTGCCCTAGATCTCCGCAATGCCCGCAGGTACTAGTGTCCGTCTTACATGATTTCGCCGCATGACCATATTGCTGGCATTTGTAGCACCTTGTAACGAGAGTAAAATCTCTTACAGGGCACGACGACCAATTGACGAAAACTCTGTCATTATTGATTAGGACCTTACGAATGAAAGCTGGGACTTCAATGATGTAGTTGCAGTTTTCGGCGTCCTTCTTCCCCGATTTGTGGCTCAATTTGGATGAGGATAAAAACTTTTCCAGGGTCAGGTCTTGAAGTTTGTCGGCTAGGTTCTGCTGAAATATACATTTAAAAACTTCTGCTTCTTGCATAGCCGCGGGCACCCCGACAACTACTATTCTGGGCTTTCGTTTTTGAGGCTCATCCACAGTGAGGCCCGAAGTTGTTAGTTGCTGCAATTGCTTGAGTTTCAAGATATCCTCCTTGGACTCAGTACTGATAATAACGCCACCATTTTTCACTTTGCGCATCCCTCTCACGTGCAATTTCATTTCATCAGGCCTAATAATTTGTTGAACGAGGGATTTTGTTTCCTCGCTCGATTTTAATTTGTCGGTCGGGTAGATAGCTACCGAGCTGACGTTAGAGGGCTGGATACGACTACCGGTGTTTTTCTTGAGCACATCCGCAAAAGAAACTTGCCCGGGGCAGGCTAAAGTGGACTCTTGTATACATTTCTGTAATTCCTGGAAGCGCAGAGATAGGTCTACATTTTCCTTAAAGATCTTATGAGAGTTATAGGCCTGAATAGCTTTTTGTTTCAAGGACTGGTACTCGATTGCCATTTGCGACGATGAATGGCCCACTTTGCGGCACAGGGTGTTAATTTTGGATTTCTGCTCAGAGTTTAATTTACCTTCCGAAGCGATGTTGCACACTTCATTCAGGTAGGTCTCGATGGTCTTCATCCAGGCTTGGAGGTCCGTGGTGGCCACGCATGCCAGGGGCTCGAGCTCGTGCTGTGCGCGCGGCTCGGGCGGGGCGGGCGGCGCGGGCTGCTCTGGCGGCGGCGTGGGCGAGGGCGGCGGGCTGCGGCGCGTTAGTCCGCTCCGGTTAAATGGACTACTTGGATCCATTTTTCATACACTCCGTTAATGATTACAGTCTAAACATTCTCACTAGCAAGTACTATGCCGTGACACAGATACTTGCTTCCGCGTAACGTTAAGAGCTAGGTCACGTCCTAAAATGATTATATATTTATTTTATTAATCGACACGTCCGATAGGTATGACGACTGGAAACTATAATCCTGGAAGCAATGGCTTTGGCAAAGTGTCCATTATTCGTAATTGTCTTTACTTTTCTGCAAAGTCCTTAAACCTCAGTTATTCCTAAAAAGTAAGACTTATAAATAATTGTCAACTTACTGGTAGCACAATCATAGGTCGTATTACTCGTATTAGGCTGCCTGTCAACTGGACAAATCACATTCCTCGGTTTCAAATTTTGGGCTTTGCAAAGACGCAGTCTGGTTCATTTTCTTAATTTTAGCAGAGGCTCGCGTGAACTCGTGATTCTATAAAATAGTCAAGGTAAGAAATATTTTTTTCCTTGGTTGGAAATGTTGACTTTATTGATATATAGTCAGGACGCGAAGTGCATAGTTTATGATCAGTCAAAAATAAAAAAAAAACCTTGCCGGTTCGGTTCGCTCGACAATAATGTCGAGGTACAAACTTTATACTCAAATAGCTTTTATGGGTTTTTGGAAGAAAATTATATTTCTACATTTTTATTTAAAAAATTATAAAGGTTGCCACCTTTATAATTGATACCACATATGATTGTGCGAGAGTTCAGTTTGGACATATAGTGGATAATAAAACTTATCTGTACTTATTTTGTTTTCTTGCACCATTTTTGAGAAAAGCACTATGTTTGTCTCTTCAAGAAGGGCGATTGCTGGCTTCATATTAAATGAAACGGACTCCTAAGGTCGTCCGTTTAAAATTAATACTGAGCCAGCATTTGCCTACTTCCCTAGCTTCAACAATAATGTACCATTATTCACACACAGCATTAATGGAATTAATTGTTTAGGAGTCCGAATGACATTTAAATTACGCTGTGACGTGATGATTTTCCTATTATTATTTGTCGTTCTAAGGACTAATTACAACAGCTCCCATGATCTTGAATCATATTATAATTCACATTGAAATGTCACAAAATTTGACGGAGCCACTTTCAAGTTTATTGTTCCAAGCCATCGTTATCACGCTTTAAAATCCATTCATTTCCTTTGCACATCAAAGTGTTGTCTTTCGAGTAAACAAATAGGACCGCCCGGCGTTGCTTGCACCTGCTTTCTTGGAAACTTTTAAATCTAATTTAACACTTCCCATCTATGGCAGTTTTGGGTTAGGCGTTCAGTGAGTTAGACAGCTGTGTTCCTGTGTGTAGCTGATGATAATGTATCGATAAATCTAGAATATATTATATTTTTCCATCAACCTCCCCCACCGCCGTTGTCGTCCATATTTGTATATTTATATATTTTCAATATTTTATTTCCATAAAGGTTTACATAATAATATCATAAATAAATAGTAAGGGATAATCTAACACAATTCAACCTAGATCCAAATTAAGCAATACTTGTACTATGGGTACTGGACGTCTATATACCTACATAATATTGAATTACATAATTATATAGATAACATCCATGACCCAGGAACAAGTATTCGAGTTCATCACACAAATATTTGCCCTTGCCGGGATTCGAATCCAGGACCGCCAGCTCAGTAGGCAGATGCTCTACAAACTGCGCTAACAGCGTCACAAATTTTCTTTGTATGATATATACCGGGTGTAACCGACGGTGTACCGAAAACTGAAACCATAGCTTCAGACCATTATTCTGGGCTGGAAAATCGTGGAAATTTCTTTGAGAAAATTCACAAATTTTCCTCGCGAGTTTTCATTTTTTCTTTATTTTTCCGTTAATCGAACTCTACCGGTAACAATTTTTCATGAAAAATCGCATGAAAATAGCATTTTCCGCAAAACACGCAACGTATCACAAACAGTAGGTATTATGTAAGCGTGTGGAGTGGGTCAGATAACGGTACTGGCTGGTCATTGATCCGCCAGTGCGCGCCCGTCGGCCGCTACGGTCGGACGCATGTTTAATGTTTACCTACCCGCACATTTTATTTGCTTTACTTGCTTGAATGAAAATAATCTTGTTAGACTGTTTTAATTTATCGGTCAGTTGTTATTGGTGTTAGGTACTACATACTAGTTGTGATCTGTGGTTGCGTTGTTTTTGTGGTTGCATTCATTCATGTCATTCGATGCGCATTGGCGTAACGGTATGTTTTGCGCTGACGCGTGAGTGGAATGGGGAGCGCCCGGACCGGTCTATGCTTGCCGCGTGACCCCTCCCCGCGCGTCTGCACCCGAGAGAATTGGACGCAATACATTGCGCGTCGAGTTTTATAATTTATTTTAGAAAATCTTATCCTTGAGTTTTTCGAGAAAATGAACACTCGCTTTCAGTTCGTGATTATGGTCTAAAACTACAGTTTTCGTTTTCGGTACGCTGTCGGTTACACCCTGTACAACAACAATCTCTCATAATCTACCATATTTTTTTTTAAATAGATGTGACAATAATATTATCAATAATATTATTAAAAAGATGTGACAATGTTAGAATTGATGTCTCATTGTGCGGCATACCATAAGAACTAAATTTGTTTGCAATAACCTTTGACAGCTGTCAATATTTTCCCGTTCAGGGTCACAGATACATTTAGCAGAGATTTGTCGTGATTTATTTTTGAGACAAAATTTTGAGGGTTGGAAGTAGTAGAAATTAGGTGAGAACCTATGAAATAAAAAGAACAATTTAATTAAGTGTCCATTAACCGTCGGGAAACTAAATTGCACTTTAAAATAAATACAAAATGTCTGAGCAATCAACGGTAAATATGCAAAGCCGCAAAAAGAAGACATTAAGAACGGGAGAAATAGGTGTTTATTTGAAAATATTTTACTTTTAAGGTATTAGAACGAAGACACGGAGACAGCGACAGCAGGTTCGACTTGAAGTATGATTGATCTACTTTAATTGAATCTCTTATGAAAATGGGACAAGTATATTTTTAGGGTGTCTCTTATTACACAGGATTCCTCTTCCATTATTCAAGGGGGCGCTACTGTCGCTTTTCGGTGGCACGATGGTTTTGTTGACCTTCCATATTCATTTTATTTATTTATTTATTTTTTATCATGACTTCCTGCGACGTGTATCAATGTTCTTGACGGTTTTTATAGTATTAAACATATTTTATAGCATGACACAGGCCTCTCCAGCTTCTGATTTTCAAAGGCATATCTTAGTTCAAACCAACTATCCGTTATCTGTAAACTGACCAACAGAACAGTACGGTGGTTGCAATGACTGACAGTGCTATACTCACTCTCCCATAAACCATGATGGTAGAAAATCCTTACAGAAAAGATGATCAGGCATCAGCGATTCGAATAGATGTTTACCTAGACATAGGCAGCGGCTTTGTTCAGTTGTAGGCGTGAATGAGATAACCATAGGAGTGCAGGTAAATCTATCCGATTTTTGGAATCCTGATGATGCTTGAGCCGACTGCATCTTGCACCAGTGTGTACAAGAAGGCTGCACCGCGAGTAAGCAGCCTGTATTTGCGAGCTCACGCCCCTGAATATAGAATAGGGCTCTCAGAATAAATTTATGAAGCCCGCGCCACTTAATAGTGTACGTTTGTAGTGAAAGAGTTCGCTGTGCTTTGATCATAGTTGTGAATGCTTGTAAATAAAAGGAATACAAATCTTTGCAATATTTCTACACAGAATAATAGGTAAAGTTTATTATCAGATGTAAGTCTGTAATAAAACCTAACGTAAACCGAGGCTGAGATTGAGTATCAAGAATAGAATAGTAATTCTGAGTTTGCACATTGAAGGGTTAATTTTGAACGACTCGGTTTGCGCAGTTTATAGTGAACCTGCCTACTGAGCCGACGGTCCTGGGTTCGAATCCCGGCCGTGGTAAATATTTGTGTGAGGAACTCGAATATTTGTTCCTGGCATGGATGTTATCTATATTATATGTATTTATATTATGTATATTGTTGCCTACTTAGTACAATCGTCGTATAACTAGTACAAACATAGTTTAGTTTGGGACTAGGACGATTTGTATAAGATTTTTCCTTAATATTTATTAATTATTTACTTAAAATTTTGGTCTAAGGAAAAGGAAGACGTACCTAGCAGGCGTATATTATAGGAACTAAACGATGAAACCCTTCGGTAAACATCTTATTTATTGATATTCTTGTTTCCTAAGTAGCCCTACATTCAAATTATTAGATGCCCATCTATTTAAGAGTTGGCACGACATCGGATTAAACTAATTCGTTCCCATATATCTACACTACATTGTATGATAGTATCCGTCCACATACGCCACAACTCATGACATATGTCCATCTATAGCGCGTTTAATCGCGATGAAAAATGGCGGCCATTATTTTCAGGAAATGCTCTCTGACATACAATTTATCGGCTTATTCGTGGGGGCAATATCGCGCAGGGTGAGCAGATAATCGTCAAAAATAGTTACGTTTTGATATTGTTTGCATTAGCTAAATATTACGAATACTTGATTGTTGACAGGTTGTTTTATTGGGTGATTCAACCACCGTCAGTCATAAATATTTAAAAAATTCGCTACACATAATTAAAATTTATTGAACTGGGTCATTGCCTGACGTTTAAAATATCGCGATAGACCCGGTTCAATAAGTTTTAATTATGTGTACAAACCGCGAGAGTATAAAGTGTTAGAATGAGCTACGCTAAGCAGCAAATTTTTATACACGATATACGGTAATCATACTTCTTATCATAAAAACGGTATACCGTTTATACCGTTATTATACCGTTTTTATAATTAGTAAAGATGTCTCACTATAGTTTTAATAACATTACTTCTTATCATATTTATTGATCGAATTTGAAGCATATTAATGACAGCGTACTGAAGGCGGCTGAAACGCCCGTGAAATCACTCTTCTATACTTTTGTAAGATTTTTAAATTGTACTGAATCTCAATTGAACTGAACTTCAAAAAGTCAATTTTGTAAGTGAAGGATTGCTATTTCAAGCGTTGGATGTCGACTTGCGGAAACTGCCCAGCGCAACTAACTAACTAACTGTGTATTTCAAGCAAAAAATGTATGAGACGAGAAAGCGCGATGATTTTTAAATTTGGAAAATAATTACAAGTCTATCTATATCTACCGGTAGGAGTACTTTCGCGGCTTCATCACGCAAAAACGCCTGGACGAGTTTGAACCAATTGTGGTACAGGGATAGTTGAATATCCAAAGATGGTTTCAGGATACTTTTTATCCTAGTACAGCAAGAAAAAATGATAGTTAGATCAAAGAAGCTGCATCTACTAATCTGTCAAATAGAATCCTCTATATAAGCAAAACCAAAATTAAGTGTATCGTTAGTGGAGTCCAAAATTGTGCAAAGTGCACTTAAGGTGCACCTGCACTCATTTGCATCTGAGATTGCCCGAGAGCTCAACTAGGCGATTTATGTTTGTTAATGTTTAAACAAAGTTGAATGCTTTATTATAACGAAACGGGACATTTAATCGCGTTCAAATGAGTGTTTATTAATTACCTCGACGTTTCTGACGTGATGTTATTTTCCATGGTCTCGAAGGGACTCAAATCACAGCCGGAACGTCGATGCAATAAAAAAAAACACATTTTTGAACGCTATAAATTCCGGTTTAGTTATAATAATGTGTTAAATCCTGTAAGTTTAAATTTATTTACTACTGGACCAAGAGATGCCCTGAACTTGGTCCGCGAAAATCACCTTATTTGCCGTAGTCGAGTCAAAAGTGTCCTATAATCATCTTTGGATGTCTAGTTATAGGTTATTGAATTATGTTTTGTTGGCGTTGAAATGGCGTTGTTATCAATGCTCATACAACTGGGAAACTGTTTTTAGTTTGTTAAATATATGTAACTTTTTTATCGGCTACAAGAACTCCTTAATTAAAAGAACTGCTAACTTTACGACGTAAAAGATCATACTTTTAAACAAATGATTCAACTAAGAACTTAATATCTTTTAATTAATATCCTTCCCTTTCAGTGCTCTTCCTCTACAAGTAATTCTACCCATTTAAATAACTTCTGGATACTTTTAAGTCTTGTTAAGGAATACGGGGATCTTTTTTAAGATTCAGGTCTTTGTTGAGGGGGAGCAAAGTTCATTTTTGTGTGATGATAGAAGAAAGGGTTTGGGGAAATATTAGAGACCCGTCATTTGAAATCAAAACATAAGAAACTTCGGTAAGACCTTAGAGCGCGTGGAATTAATGCTCTAAAATCAAACGGGGTACGCGATATTTTCAAATTTATTGCTAACTAACATTGCTAATAGGGGTTATAAGTTTTCGCCAAGTGATTTCCCGCAACTAAATGGCTTTGCGTGATGGGTTGATAACTCTTAACCAGAAGATTAGCGCTGGCTCTTGAGCTAGCATCATGCTGAGGTGGGACCTTTTCGTGGCACAGCCATAATATTATAGTTGCACATTGTTTTTTTTTACTTTTATAATAACTGTTTCTGTTCATGTAATTATGTTTAATGGCCATTGGCCACGTCACGAATAAATGTAATCTATTTCAATTTCTTGTCAACCGTGCCAGAAAAGTTACAACAGCAAAGTTAAAAGTTACAGCAGACTCTTAATATTACAGTTCTGAGATTACCTTAGAGTTACTACTCGGTGTTCTCCACGGTTGAGCATTGTCGATTAACTGAGTGTTTATCGGATGTAACTCCTCCATATTCACGAGTGTTATTGTACAACGTGACAGGTCATATTATGTTGGAGAAATATTATACTCATAAATATTATGATTCCTATCCGCGAGAAAGGTGGGTACAGATAAATAACGGGCAAAAATTTAGACACTGAAATATTATTTGAGTGTTAAAATTTTTGCATATTCACTAAGTGATTATTTTTTATTAAAGCAGTAACGTCTGCTAACGTGAACCAATTTTTTTTCGCTTCATTGTAAACATTCACTAAGTGACATTTTAAATCCGAGTCTATATTGACTCCTAGAATAATTTTTCGTCAAAATGTTTCATTTCGCCGAAAAATCATTTCGTAGAAAGCATTCTTCTTTGCAACCGTAAACTATTTCAAATTTTTATATATAATATAACAAACTAAACCTAATCTAATCAATGGGATGATATTTGCAAGAATTATGACTACAGAGGAATAGAAATTCTGTGAAATGATTTTTCGGCGAAATGTAACAAATACATTTCTAGGAAACAACGGGCTCCCGTTAAGCCCCTGTATGTTTTATGACATCAACCCTACTTTCTAATCAGTCGCCAATTTTTCCAAAAATCATGCAATACTGAAACGTTGTCAGATACCCCTTCCTATCGCAGAGTAGCCTCTCGCAACACCAAAGTATTCGCTAAGCATAATTAGAAGGTAAACGGGCGTGACCACTGGAAGGGTTCCGTAGCAGGGGTCCGTAGCTTTATGAACACGGACCCCTGATTCCATTCATTATTTTATTTAATTAGACGTTTTGAGACGTTTCAAAACTTTATGGGCCTTGAAAGCTTTGAAAATTATTTGAAAGATGATTTCATGAGATGTTTGACGGTGATTTAACGAGAAAATGGCGGGTTGACGAAACGAAAACTGTTATGGTTACTGCAAAGCTTTTCTTTCTAATATTTTAGGAAGTTTCCTTTAGCAAAATCAATTTGCCACAATTTTTTATAATACCATTATGGAACAAATGAACACGTATTTTCTACTTGAATTTTTTTTTACTTATCATTTTTGAGTTATGTAAAAGCTCCTACGGTGTGCTTTCTTAATAGATATGTGAAACTAATCTGAAACCTACAATGTCTTGATCAAAAATTAATGACTAAAGGTTCGCTTTTGTTCTTGTTACGGATTTTACATCATCAAGTGAAAAAGAGTATGGAGCTATCTGATGAAAAACAGTAAGTAAAATTAGGGAGTGTAGTCTTGTGTCTGTGATTACATTTTACATTTCAAGTCTATAAAAATAGAGTAATTATATTAATCTCAACGAAAAAGTATTTTTTTTTATTAAAGCAGTAACATTTGCTAGCGTACATTGAGGCAAACAATTTAAATAAAAGGCTGCATTCTCACAAACTTTTAATCCAAAAAGTTGCAGCCTTAGATATAAATGTTATGTTTGTAATACACTGGAACACATCAATGCAATGGATCGCTGTTAGACACACACACACATTGTTACGAAACGTCAGGTACCTACATACTTTTATGAATGACGGTGTTATGACCAACATGTTCGTCATTCCGGCTTTATGAGCCCGTTATGACGGACGCGGGGCTCGGGATTAGTGAATGGGATTAATTCTGGGGAATAACGACATCACTGTAATGCTAAAACAAGAATATGAGGCATATTTGAAGTGATTACTTTTGGAGAAGAAAGTAATCAGTCAAAAACGTTTATAAAATAGCCTAATTTCAAAATTTAAAACAACCCCGTCACTAATAGCTGGTCATCATGGGACCCTCATTCAATGAGTGAGTGGTATAGAAAATTAGGAGTTCTTGGCTTCAATATTGGCTGAGACCGTGTCACTTGTTCCAATCAAAGCTGGAATCTACTGGTAAAAAGTGGTGAAATATCCGTTACAGCCAGTGCTGCAAATAAAAGTTAAATAATGTAATGTAATGTGTTGTTATGTTATCTAATTTATGCTTGTTTTGTTGCAGGTAATGTTCTCCATTTTACTCATTATTTGGAAATTGGAGGTGAGATGAAGAACGGTACAATATAGTACTACCAACTTATCTGTGAAACGTAAAAAAGATACCGTTTTCTTATTTACGTTTTTTTACGTAACAGTGCAGTACGCAAGACGTCATTTGGAGCCAAAATCACACCGTTACTGAAAAATTTACGCATATACGCATCTGTCACTTTCCGCGGATCATGGAAAGTATTGCCATAGCATATTAGGAATCATTTGGTGACATTTGACTCTTAAGTGCTTCACTTTTGTAGCGCTAGTAACCTATCCAACTTATAAAATATCATTGTTTGTTCCCATGCCGTACAGGCAAGACTCACATGTCACCAATGTGAGCTTCGCAAAGTGAGCATATCGAATTTGTTATTAGTTGTTATTTATTACCTGGAGTGTAAACCTCGTCGTACCTTATGTTACATATGTGAATAAAAAAAAATATAGGCCTTGTTTTAGCTTATTTATAAAGTTTAAAGTGGCTAAATAACTCAGTAAACTAAGTAATTGTGCATGATTTTACTATTTAGGATTAAAATGAACACTAAATATGTAAATAACCTATTGTAACATTGTTTTTCAATAAAGACATTTTAAAAACAAACAAGACGGGTGATGCTAAGTCGTGCCATAAGCGAAGTTGCGGCAGTTGCTTGCTTTACTCTGAGTCTTCAACGCATCGAATTTTGCGTTGGATTAATTTCTCCTCTAACCATAACATTAGGAACATTTCCAGTCCCTGAACACTCTAAACCCATAAATATATAAAACCCATTATAAATAAATTCCATTTCATTAAAAACTTCAGTGCCACTAACGGACCCGGAAATGCATACATAATCATGGTACCCGTGATTAAAACACAGGTGGGTACGGAACTCCCCCTTAATTAAGGTGCGGCGCCATCGGCTGGGGAGTCCTTGGCTTGAATAAAAGATATGACGTGAACGACCT
This sequence comes from Apotomis betuletana, assembly GCA_932273695.1. NCBI lineage: Eukaryota > Metazoa > Arthropoda > Insecta > Lepidoptera > Tortricidae > Apotomis > Apotomis betuletana. The sequence continues at coordinate 4,002,257 of OW026305.1, forward strand.
TATTTCACACTCCCCTTAAAAAGAGATCAAGTCTCTTCTAATTCCAAAGGCGGTTAAGACCTTTTGAGAAAATCAGGTGTGACCTGGTTTGGTCTCGTTGATACAAGCTGTCATTTGTATGATTAAGTCATTATTTGGGTTAATTAAGATTAACAAAGCATTCCTGGAAAAAGGAACGAGTCACTTTGTGTTACATAAGATATTATGACGGCCTTTATACAACACGCTCGATTGTATTGCAACTTACTTAAGTCATACGATGATGTTAACGATATGAATCGATAACTAACTCATTTGTAATTCCCAAGCTGAAACAGACGCTTTGCTCACTCAGTGAAAAAAGTATTTTTTATAATTGAGCGTTTTCAGCATTCACGTGTAACGTAACAAAAAAAGATGAAATACTTTCTCACACGAACGTTTATTTCCGATCAAGACAAATGAAATGAGCCTATGCTTGACTTGTCTTGTGCTAATTATAAAAACGGTTTAAACTGCCCATTGCCGTCGCGCTGATCTTAGAGCTGAGGATAAAGTTATCGAAGTGGCCGTAGGAAAGTTGTCAGGAACGGCCCGACATGTTTCGAACTCGTGTAGAGCTCTTCATCAGGGACTGCTACCCGTACACCGGCGCGGCAACTTTGTCACTGAAAATTTCACGTGAGTGCAAACCGTTCCTGACAATTTCACGTGAGCGTAACCGCTTAATACAATAATTAGATAAAAGCTTGTTTACAGCAACTAACTTGATGATCATAATTACACTTTAATAAAAAGCTTAGTTCGATAACCCTTTTCACTTCATTTTCCTCCGAAAACATTCGATCCAGTTTTCCGAGGATTCGATAACAATCGAAAATCGCTTAGCCTTTCCCAGAATTTTAGCAATTAAAATCAATTGATTTTCGTTGACCAAAATAATTTACCAGACTGAATTTACGTTTTCATGTCTGTAACGATTGGAAATGTATGGTCGATTAATTTCTAGGCTTACTAACGGTATACTTTAATACTTTAAATAAGATTGTAAAAAGCAATGTCTAATATATACATTGTATGTAGATATTAAAGAAAAGTCAAATAGGCTAATATTTGGAGATTTTGAAGGTTAAAGAATCCCAAAAAATATGGTACTTTTGTATATTTATATGTATTTTTTGTTCTGTCATCACACCCGGCTAAGGGGATTTCAACTTTGTGGTATACACAGTCGGGCACTTCCAAATTGGTATGGATACTTTTTTCCGACTACGGAGAACCTAAAAAGCGGACAACGTTTTGTTTAAAACGATTCAGTGTAATAATAATAATATGCAGGACGAAAAGTAATAAAATGTAACCACCGGTGTCACATGTGGGAACGTAATTTTGATGGTATTTTAAACGGTACTTGTGTCAGTTTTTGCATGCAAATTAATCATAAAGCGGTTCTGACATGCTCGGCTAAAAAAGAGTTTAACCTTATAGGCTTCCATTGAGACTTACGTCCTTTTTAAAAAGTGGACTCGGGTCACCGGTGAAGCGAAATGACAGAATGATTTTGCAAAAACGTCGGTGTTTTCCGCTCAAACAATCATTGATGTGTGGTTAATGTTTCAGAACGGTTTGTGGGAAATTTCATTTTCTTTCATATTTATCAGTTTAACAATGGCAAACCACATTTAAGCACCCGAAAGTTATGTTTTCAATACAGACGGTAGTTGTGCCATATCCAAGGTCTTATAATAAAATAAATATCAGACAACCTCACACAAATTGACCAAGTCCCAAAATTAGCCCTTGTAGGCTTGTTGTTGTATACTTGACGATGATATACATACTGATATCAGTTATATCGATAGAGTACAGCCATCGGACAACCAGGCGAGGGGGCGATTTCACCCTTATGTTGTCAGTTTACCACTCATTCGCACGAAGCGATTTGCTTCATCATTTCTAATGCGAACCACTAAGGAATGGAACTCGCTCCCATCGTGTGTATTTCCAAAAAATATAATTTAGGTATCTTCAAGAGTGAATAGGCTATTACTGAACCGGCGAGCTACATCCTCGACCCCGTAGTCACTTTCCATCAGGTGATACTGAGGTCAATCGCCGATCAGTCTGTGAATAATAATAAAAAAAGAGTAATATATATTTAAATACATAGAACATCCATTTAAATAGACATACCATTTAAATATATGGTACAGGAACAAATATTCGAATTTATCACACACTGCGCAAAGCTTAAAATCTGCGACTCTAACTAATAACGTTATAGTTTTTTCTGAAACAAACAATGAAATGTCGTCATAACGTGCATTATAACAGGCTTCGAAGTTCAAGGGAACTGTAAAGGAATTCCATACAAAATTGTAGGCCTAGGCCGGGAAGTTATATTTTTTATAATATGGCGTCTGTTTTCATAAACGGGCTAAACAGCTGAATTATATATTTTTTTTAAGTTTATGTAAGTATATGTTTGAAAAAGGCACCATACATACCTTAGCCGTGAAAATGGCTTGCCGGCTTCGTATCACTATCCGTCTATACCTACTCACCCGACAAGCCCTTCTTTTCCCGGCATCTGCAGTAATGTACTATTGTTTGTAACATTCCAGGATTGAAGTGCTAAAGTCGTCGCTGGTTGTCATACATCATTTTAATCGATTATTCTCGCATTTAACGATACCTGAACATTACCTATTTACTGAATAGAGCTTGTTTTGCGACTGTAACGTAACAATCGATTGTGCACAGTTGTACACCCCTTGTTTGTCGTAGAGAGGTTAAATCTCCCGACTGAAGGGCCGATTTGTATTCGAATTACTTGCACCTGCTTCAACTGACCACAGCAGAAGGCTTTGAGGGCTTAGCTGAGCTATGTTAACAAAATGGATTTGGATTATACTTATACCTACTAGCTGCGCCTCGCGATGTTACCCGCGTATCGCACAGGAACAATTTTTTTTTACGGGTAGTAAAAAGGTTGTCAGCGACCTCTATTCCAAATTTTATTAAAATTAGTCTAGCCGTTGGAGCATGATGACAAGCATACAACACACACACCCAAACGTTTGTCTTTATAATATTATAGTGTGATGATTGAAGAGGCAAATTAATTCAGCGCAGTTATGCAGAGAGCAATGCGTAGGTAATATTCTTTGGTAATAGTCGATAGTCCCAGTGACAATCATTTCTTAGGGACTCGCAACTGCGATATCGCTCTCTTATGTACACAGGTTTAAGCCTTAAGGGATACTAGTGTCAATTGTGTTAATCTAGGATGATTATTTTTGCTAAAATCCATCTCTCCCTCGTAATTCAGCCTTATTTGTTACTTTCATACTTGTTCTCTTGTTTCAAAATATATACCTACGAGAAGCTAGCTGCACCAAAACTTTGACACTTTCTGTGCGTCGTTAGGAATATATTTCACTAGTTCGTTGTTCAGTGAAATGCTTCACAATTTTTCCTTTGACAATTTAAGTAAAAGTTTCGGGACGAGAAATAAATGTGTCGAGTTTTTATTTCAAAAATAGTAAAATTCTTTATAGTTGTGTGTTGTGTGTCGTTTGCATGACAAATGAAAGCCTTTATTTTCAGACTTAATACCTACAACTTAACGAATTTCAACTGTTCTATCAATTTATATAGGCCGCGGTACATAAAAAGAGCACTGGCGAATTTCCTGTGCAGCACAAATGAACTACTTCGGAATAAGTTTGACAGCGCTCTTTTTATGTGGCTCGATCTAAAGATTTTTTTTTTGTGTTGGCCCTCAGTAGGGAATGCAAAAACCGACCAAATTTCATAACCGATTATTATGTCGGTTATAACAAAAAATAACCGATTAATCGGTTATAACCGATTATTACAAACTTTGAAAAAAAAAAATCGAAGAAATATGGTCTAAACGTGAAAAGCTATGCTGCGTACGACTTATAAATGAAACACAAACGATGTTTGGTACTTATCTATTTCTTTTATCAACAAAAAAATACAATCATTTCTAATTTAAATATTTTCAATCAACAATCAAGTTCAATCAACTTCGGGATTTCTTCATCCATTACTCTACCTGCGCATTAGTAAGAAAGAGATGGGAGATGTTTATCTCCAAAGTAGGAAAAAATGCGCCGTGGTATATATTAGCTATAATACCACAAACGCAAAAAAGTAATAATTTGCATTGATGTATTATTATTTTCATGTTCCGACCGTTGCGAGTTTCCTCGGAACTCAGTTCCGGGCTCGGCAGTTTCGGTAGTCGTAAAATTGTTTTAAGTACAGTACCTAAGTTACTTAGCTTATAATGATGTTTGGTTTCGCGGTATACTACGAAAATTACGAAAATGTAATGATTTAAACAAATATTAAATAACCGATTATAACCGATTACGAAATAAAAATAATCGGGTATAGATATGACTGAAATAACCGATTATAACCGGTTTTTTCAGTTTCGGTTAAAACCGATTTGCATTCCCTAGCCCTCAGCAATGGCCTTCAGTCTATAGCGTTTATCTTATAGTTTCAACCTTATTCTGCTGGTATCTTTTTTGTTGCCTCGCACTCTATCTTCCTTGCCTACTTTGGAATACAAATAAATGGGTAGTACTGAAAAAAAAAATAGCTCTTATCTACTCATTTAACTACTTGTGAAATCACCAAATTGTGCTTAGTAGTAACCAAAATTAAGCAAATTTTACACAACATATTTTTGTTACTAGTAGCCCTCAGTTTAATTGTCAGTCCTCCGATGTATTAACTTGCAGCTAACATTTGGGCTACTGTTACTGTTTTTTTCAGTGAGCTTAAAATTAACTGATTCCCAATTTTGTGCGGATCCCTAAAATTCCTAACCCGCTACACGAATACTTGAGCTAATGCGAAACAAAGAACGGAATCCAGTGATGGCGGACTTTCCGTTTCCGTCCAACAACAGTGTAAAGTATTCACGACTCTGCCTGTGTAATTTTAATGTCCCATACGAGCGACGCCGCAGATTTAATTTCGCGTTAAATTTCGGGTTCCAAGTTACAAGCGAAGGCCTTAAAGATGAAGCGCTTTCAGCAAAAGAAAAGATGCAATGCAATACATGCAAATCAGCCAAAGGGCGGACACCGGATGCAATGTGATGACGAAAGCAGAACATGGATAAGGGTTATTAGTTATTACATTTCGAGTAACATTTATGTATGCATTTTTTGTAGTCATATACATATTACGTATATCGTTTGACATGATTTTCACGTATATTGCATCCACTGTCCGCCCTTTACAAATCACTGTTATAGTTGAAGGATAAATATCCCAAACATCTCATGAGAAGGAACTGATGGGTGGAAGGTAGCCTACGTATGCTGTTTAGCGCTCTTTGTAAAGCGTTAGTGATCCCGTATAGACTATTATATGCTACTGATATGTAAATGTAACATTTGCAATAGCAAATGCGCTTATATCATCATGCGTTATGCATCAAAAGTCAAAATTAATAATGATTTACACGATTTAGTGCACCCACAATGAGACGTCATCGCTTTATTTGTTCCGCTAATCGTGATCTCCTTATGTCTGGTCCCGCACTAGCTCTTTTAAAACATATAAATTTTATGGCCAGAGGTTTTGTTCCTACACGTCAAACGTTTGTCGCTTCTGATCATCGCTATTGCCTATGCGTCTCACCTGTCCCGCTAACCGCTTCCGCCTGTGTCTTGTCCCGCACTAGCTCGTTTAAAACATAACATTTTCTGGTAAGTGGAGTGTTCCTAAGCATTATAACGACGACGTTATTAGCCCTGAAATACGCAACTGCCACGTTTAGTGGGAAGCGTTAAATAGAATCGCGTACGGATTTTGATGCCATGTTTGTTATTAACCAACTTCTGATTTTTGTTGTTTTTTTTAAGGGTGTATACAATAATCATTAAGGGTGTATACAGTAATCAACTTAACGTATACTAAATAAAAGTATCTAAATAAATCCGACGTCCCCCAAATCACGGCCCTGCGGCAGGGTACCCATGATGCCGGCTACATTCCCCCGCTGAATAGCCAAAATAATCCTTTGGCCGAGGAATGAGCCGGCTCTGTGGTCCGAAGAACATTCTGACAGTTTCTGTAATTTTTACGTTTTTTTTTTATTATAATTAGTCAGTCAGCCAGATTATCAAAAAATGGTGGGCACGTGTTGAGGCTAACTTTATAGACGCAAACTTACGTGGCGCGAATGTATATAAACTCACGCGCGGCAGCTGTGCCGAGCCGTTAATGTGGCCGAGCGCAGCTCACGATTAGGAATTGCGAACCGTTGCTAAACATGTTGAGCGTTATATGATTTTAACAAAGTGGGTAAACCCATTTCATACTCGTATACTGTCGTATTCTTGGTTATGTCATCGATTTTAGCGACAAGAACCCGTACTGGCCGATATATATATTTTTTGCTATTTAATACAAAGTGGCGATTTTAACATACAGTCTTTTAAACACCAGTGAATAAGAAAATTGCAATAGTGAGTTAAAAGAACGTAATTTTAAATTACAAATTTACTTTGTCCTTATTTCAGGTCATGCTATACCTACTTATGGAGTTGAAAATTGGCATCAATAGTTGCTTGGCCCTTATGCTTTTTTAGTAATATTAATGGCACATCCTGTATATCATGGCAATGTATCAGTAACATGACCAACATGCAAATGAACGACTAAAAAAAAATTATTCCCATCGAAATATTTTTAGAACACGCGAGAAAAAGCAACTAAACACAGGTATCATACCAACGTATGAAAGACGCTTGTACCAGAGGATTAATATAAAAAAAATCTATCCAGAAAACAAATATTTCACCACTCATAAACTCAAAACATAACGCTTTGAAAACCCACACATAACTCATCTTTTTGCACCGACATTCGCGAAATTCGAACAAACATTTTAAAACATAAAACGTGGAATTTTGAATTCAGGCGTGCTACTGAGCCTAGTCTGAATTCAGCCAGGCACTACCGTATCTCCAAATGAGCAATCCATATTGCAAATATATTATAACAGGATGTTTCACTTTGTCGCTGAGCACAAGGACGAAATTTATTGTTTGTTTATTTAAAAAAATTCTCTCGCAAAGTCACTTAATACAATTCGAATAGCAAAATCGATATAGATTTGCTACGTGCCCAGAATTTATCTGATTACTTATGTAGTCATCACAATGCTGTAACAAGGTCGAGATATCGCTAAATTAGGGATATCGTAGCGCCTCGTTGAATACCTTGGTCTCAAAACCGAGCGAAACTCATTCGGAATCCAATCCGGCAAGTTATTCTGCAGTGAATGCAGGCTACCCGCAGTACACGAGGCTAGTGTAGTGCATTTACACTGAGTTTGTTAGTTAATGCCGACAGTAAAGATGTCCGAACTACTTTTAAACTATCTATGTGATGCTCGTTAAGGGTGAAGCCAGACGAGCATAATTTGAGTCGCATTATTTCGGTCGCGTCACATTAAGTATGGCGCGACCGAAATTACGCGACTCAAATTACGCTGGCTTCACCCTAAAGTGTTAGAGCTGAATTATTTAAAATAAAGAAATTTTGATGACCCAAAAAATATTTTTGAGACAATTATTGGTGACTACTTTGTTTACATTGCGTCAAGGCAGATCGAACGAGTTGAAAGTTGACGGGATTGTGTATTTTATTAAAACCTCCTTATAAGCACTTTGCGGCTCCAAGGAAGTTATTTAGTAAAATTACTATCACTAGGTACATAGTATAAAAGAAAGTTGCTTCCTGCTGTCTGTCTGTTTGTCTGTCTGACCCTATGGATACTTAGATCTTTAAAACTACGCATCGAATTTTGATGCAGTTTTTATTAATAGATAGAGTGATTCAAGAGGAAGGTTTATAGGTATGTATAATAAATGCATAATTTATAAGCATTGCAACCGTGCAAAGCCGGGGCGGGTCGCTAGTATAATGTATGCGAAAAATGCTATCCATAAGATTTTTCTTTAAATATTGACCCCTCTCCATAGAGAACTATTTGTCGATACAAATTTTACAATTTATACTAAGGCCCAGAAACAAATCGTGTTCTTCACACAAATATTTGTCCTCGTCGGTCAAACTCGACAGACAGTTTTAGTTTAAAAACTTTAGTATTAGTTATTCCCCCGACGGTCGGCCATTTTGCGATCGGGACAGACGGTCAACACGACCTTAAGTAGTTCGGACAGTTTAATGCCTTCGGTTGAAGTTGGATGAGGCTGAGAAATGGTACTTTGTTCACATCAACTATGTATTTATGTATTAGAATCAGAAAACAATACATTTTGTATCAATTATAAAAACAGTCCGGCCCGACGTGTTTCGAACTTATATAGAGCTCTTTATTAGGGACTTTATCCGTGCGAGTTTTACGTGAGTTTAAACCATTTTTATAATTATTAAAGATGTCTCACGATTGTTTTAATTATACAATGCCTATGAATTATAGAAAATTACCGAAATTGTTATATTGAAATTTCCTACTCCTTTGGCACTATACTATAACACCTAACTGAAATATGATACCTACTCAAATTGTGTCACTATCAAATCAAGATGTAAGTGACTTGAGTTTCTTTACACTAAAATAAAAAATATTAATGTCATAATTATTTTTGTAGTGTATTTTTTTCCAAATTTGACAATAATTTGATGAACACATTATTTTCCTCGATAAACTTTGAAAATGACTCACAAGTAATTTCTTACCAAAACCGCCGTTAAACTTTGCAGCCCTGCGAATCACTAAAACTACCATGGCAACATAAATTACGACATTAGGGCAGTTTTTCCGCGAACTCAAAGGGTCTTGTAGGGCGTTTACACAATATAAATTGATCTCACAGTATCTTGAAGACAAACTGCTCAAGGCGGGTCATAAAGTGAAAGGCTATGGCACTCCTGTTCAGTCAGGATGGTTAGTCATCTTAACCTGAGCACTGAAATCGATATAGTTATGCCTGCGTTGGCTTCTATCGAATTATCGGTTGTTTTTATACTAGGAATCTAGTATTCAAATTCAGGAGTTGTGTCAGTCATACATCATGTTTATGATTTGAATATGCTTAAGTAATCATTGAGTGCCTTTCAACTTATTGTCTGAAAAGCCGGCTACTACAAGATCAGCAAAACTTGAAGCTGACAAAGAAGTACTTTATTATATTTTAAGCTTTTAAAATTAGTTTTTTTAAGGCAAAGGCTTCTGTCCTCGATTTCCACAACTCCCTGTTCGGTGCTATTTCTGTTCAATCATTTAGGAACGTGTCCAGATCGTCCCGCCATCTCCGTCTTGCCCTGCCACGTCGTCGCCGCCCCTCATCCGGCATCCACTTCGTGGCTCGATTAGTGACATTTTTCAGGGTGCATGCGGCATACGTGGTTTGCTTTTTTTGGCGTTTTGGAGCGCAGCGTGTTGTTCTAGACTCGATCCATCCTTTTACCGCCTAAAATAAGTTTGTAAGAAAAATATTTCTTCCACATTATACTTATACCAATTGCTATGTCGAATTGTTTTAAAATACTAATGTCAACTCAAATCACGTACTTAGGTAAGGTAGGTTAGGTTAGGTAAAGACACGGTACTGGCCACGATAACAGTACCCTGTTGTTGAGTAAGGCGTTACTCAGAACTATGATTCAGCCCTTCTGAAGTTTGATAAACAGCGCCATCTTGCGTGATTCATTGACAATGTTCATGTAATTTGGGGTAATGCGTTGTTGTTATGACATCATAAGTAGAGCTAAAGTGCACAATGTTATTAAAAAAAATTGGGCAAGTGCGAGCCCGACTCGCCCATGAAGGGTTCCGTACCTATACCTACATATATATAATCTATAACAAGTTTGTTGTATGGGAGCCCCCCTTAAATATTTATTTTATTTTATTTTTAGTATTTGTTGTTATAGCGGCAATAGAAATACATCATCTGTGAAAATTTCAACTGTCTAGCTATCACCGTTATTGAGATACAGCCTGGTGACAGACGGACGGACGGACAGACGGACAGCGAAGTCTCAGTAATAGGGTCCCGTTTTTACCCTTTGGGTACGGAACCCTAAAAAACGTAGATATGTTTATTTGTGAATGACTACTTAGAATCTTATAACGAGCTATGGAGAATTTATATCAAAAGAACAACATCAGACAAACCAACCCACACCGACAGACATACCTTAGAATTTTATAAAGTACTAGCTGTTGCCCGTGACTTCGTCCGCGTGGAACCTTTATCTAGAAAATACTTATTACATCTTTATTATTTTCAGATCTAAGTAATGTTGAAATTGCTAAACGTGCTTTTTTTGCAATCGTTTACGAAATAGTAACGAACCCTTCGTACGCGAGTCCGACTCGCTCTTGACCTTTTTTTTCTTTTTTTTCGGCTAATTTGCTCTAATTACGCGGTATCATTATAAAATCAGGTACATCTACGAACGAATAGCTTTATTAAATTCGATGAATTTAAGAACGACGTTTATAAATTCTTTGATTCGAATAATAATGCCTTTACACAAAGTTTCAAGTACCGCACTCAAAAAAATGTTTGATCTACATACAAATTTTCAACCCCTTTTTCACCACCTTCAGGGCTGAATTTTCAAAAACGCTGAAATGAGTTTTCTTATCTTTTAATAAATTACCTTTATACATTTAATAAATCAATTTTGTTGTATTCTAATAGTGTACCTTTACACAAAAATTCAAGTCCCACGCTCAAAAAAATACTTAATCTCCATACAAACTTTTAACCCCTTTTTTACCACCTTAGTGGGTGGAATTTTCAAAAACGCTGAAATTAGTTTTCTTCCTTTTTATTTTAATACCTTTTTACAAAGTTTCAAGTCTCTAGCTCCAAAAAAAAAGTTTCCCCCATACAAAATTTGCACCCCTATTTAACCCTCTTAGGGGTGGTATTTCCAAAAATCCCTTCTTATCTCTAGCCCACGTTATAAAAGTAACCTACTGTGCAAAAATCAACTCTCTAACATTAGTAGTTTCGGCTGTGCGTTGATGAGTCATTAAAGACTTCTTCTTTTATATATACACCGTGACCGTTAATAACCCGAAAGATTTAAGCTAACGATACTAGAGCCTAATTAGAGTATATAAACTTATGTAACATATAGTCTAAAAACTTATAATTAAGGAGATATAAATTATTTAAAACAAATCAAAAGTTAAAAAATCTCCAGTCAATACACCCTAATTCATGTCATTATGCCAATGTTCAAATTTGAACTCGTCAAAAGTTAAACATAGAACCCTGTAATATTGAGACAGCGATAACTTGACACTTCTTGTCATAGAACACAAGTCACGTTCGTCGTATGATTTCGGAGCGATTCGTGAAGTGTCATGCTCGCTCACTCTTCTTCAACTAAAGACTTGTTCACAAAGAAGCGGGCAGTTAATATGATTTAATTTGTACTGAAATAGTAATTTAATTAAGAAACATAATTAGACCCATGTTGATATAACATTATTTACTCGTATTGTCGTCAAAAATACGTGGTTTAAATCTTTCGGGTTATTAACGGCCACGGTGTATAGGTAGATAAAAATTAGGGGTTCATAATGTAATACAATTAATCAAATTTATTACCACTTTTTGTATGTAAATTTATCACACATTTATTCAATGTATTTAATCAATTTAATGTATTTTTCTATGTACTTTATTTTGCGTAGTACGATAGATATCTTTTTTGATTCTGTATACCTACGTGATTAGTATTTTCGTTAACGGACCAGCCATGACTTGCGCCTCAGCGGCAGCGGTGAGCGGTACGTGTATCTCGCTCACTCGTGTGAGCGCCGCGCTCGGATCTCTCGCTCAACCGCTCGCCGCGCCGCCTGCCGCCGAAATTGAGGCATATTTGTTAAAAAACAATAATTACATATTTTTGAACTATACCTCATTTTTGGAGAAATAGGGTAAACGTAACCGTGACAGAACCCTAAATTGCGTGTTAATTAAACGGCGCGGCACCTCAACTTTCGGGCTTTTAAACGAACTGTCAGACGCACCGACACCGGCCGCCGTCACGAATTAACACTTGACATGTTTACAATGGTCACAAAATGTAAAAAAGTTTCAATCTTTAACATAGAATTCGATTGGAGATTGACTGGAAAAAATGTGTTGAATAAAAAGTAATACAATGGAGAATTAAAATAAAGTTTATCCTATTATAGTGGCATTGGCATGTTTGGTGGGATTGAAATCCGAAATTAAACCGATATCGTAATAATTGAACCCAGAGTTTATTCTTTTCTTTCTTGTTTTTTTTTTTGTAAGTGCATATGATATAGGTATATCCTTTTCTCAAAAAGGGTCGGGTCTGTTGACTTTATTCTGTTTACTTTATTGATAAAAAATCAGGACGCGCAGTACATATTATAGTGTTTATGGTCAGTAAAAAATTAAAAAAGAAACCTTGCCAGCTCGTTTTGCTTGACAATCATGTTGTATGAAGTTTCTATATTTGTCGAGGCAGGTAACTACAAACATAAAAAAAGGGCTAGGTGCTAAACATCACTCTACTTCTACTTCTACTTCCCTCGCTCCGACAATAGTGTACTATTACTAGTTCACAGTATCATAGGCATCTTACAAGACTACTTACGGTAAAGCATATAAGAGGGATGGCCATTTATGTTCCGCTCGTATGAAGTTACTTTCTAGTAGTAAATATAGTCTTAGTTTCCACAAAATACGTCGCCGCTACTGCAATGACTTAGTCTTATAATCCCAACATTCCTATAAATATTAAATTCAAGAATCCCATTATAAGCCGTCCACTAACTCATTCCGAAACGTCGTAACTTATTAGAAGCCTGAATTATTTTAAGCCCTTTTGTAGAGTAACAAATTCCTAGATGGGTGGACCCAACGGGACTGGACAGTCATATTTGTACAACCGAGGCGGATTTTTCACTTGAATATTTGTAAATAGAAGGCTTTAGTGTTTGCTGAAATGTTTTGCCAGCGAGTCTGGACGGGGACTTAACATTTTTATGAGACCGTGGTATTTGGATCAGAAATATTCAACTGTTTATGCATACCTAGCTGTGTCGCAAATAAAGTATGAAAGGGTTATTGCGAAAATCTTTCAGCTTGACCCAAAATTATTTCGTAGATCAAGATGTTTCAATGTCCAGATGCTTTTCCGTTGTTCTCGCATAGGGTCGCATTTATCAGCCAATTCTTTTAAAATTTTGTGAGTTAGTTGGATAATTAAGTACATATATTATACATATAAATATTATTTCATCGATTCCGTTTATCGTTTTTTTTTCTAAATGGCGGATATAGGGGGGTTGAAAATGTAGAAAATTACCAGTTTCAGCCATTAGTATTTTTTTGACAAAAATGTATTCTTTTAATATATTGGTTCCGGACCCAAAGGATAAAAACGGGGCTCTATTACAAATCCTCCGCTGTTTGGTCTCTGTTCATAATTATTGTAGCTTCATTTTTATCATTATATACCTTTTTAGCCCCAAGAAGTGGTAGCAATTAAATAGTCTACAACCTACAACAAGAAGGCACTAACATATGTGTTTGACATGCAAAACTTAAGAAACAACCATTTAAACAGACAAAATACATTTAGGGCCGGTACAGACATTGGAACTACAACTTAACTGCAAAATGGCAGTTCGAGCGCAGTTTTGCTGCAGTTGGTGTAACTGTATCAAAACTGCAAACCGAATGTGTAGTCCGCTAATAGTTGCGTGTGCAGTTCTGTCAACCGTACACCAACTGCAAGCTGGCTGCACGGTCGTAAAGCAGTCGAATGGCAGTTAGAACGACTGCAATATAACTGCATTGTAACGACGTCGAAGCAAAAGAAGCAGCAGTAATATTTCGTCAAATTTTCGTACTGAAATACGTGTGCACTCTATTCACTTCCACAAGTAACTGGCGGAGCGGCACATAAACACTGCACACATTATGAGCAGTTCCATTGCAATCGTATTGAATTCTGCAACTGCAATATGACTGCATTACGACTGTGCAACCAGCTTGCAGTCGGTGTGCGGTTGACAGAACTACACGCCAACTGTAAGTGGACTGCACAATCGGTTTGCAGTTTTGATGCAGTTACACTAATACAAACTACCTAACTGAAAAATGTATTCTGCAGCGAGGTTCCGTTGCTGTCCATCTTGTACCGGCCCTAAAACATCCGTCTGCAATTAAACATCAAAGCCAAAACCAAGCTGAATAATTTAAGCGAAAACAAATGATTACCACACCTTGTTACCGAGTTATTGTATATTTATAGCGAACTGTCCAGTTAATTTTGACCCACAGAATTACCTATATTCTATTGATGAGAAGGGCCACTGTTGGTTGGTTTTGTAGGGTGTACGTTGGTTGGAAGGGGTACGAATTAATGTGATGGTGACAGGTAAATTAAGCATTGGTGTTGCCAGTTGAAAACTATTTAGACGTCGCTTCTTGGATGGACTCACGCAACGTCATGAACTTTTAATGATAATTAAAATGAAAAATATGTAAAAACTTGATGTAAA